>JAJNNX010000029.1:0-611117 GCA_023159155.1 Ustulina deusta | reverse complement strand
CCCTAACCCTAACCCTAAACCCTAACCCTAACCCTAACCCTAACCCTAACCCTAACCCTAACCCTAACCCTAACCCTAACCCTAACCCTAACCCTAACCCTAACCCTAACCCTAACCCTAACCCTAACCCTAACCCTAACCCTAACCCTAACCCTAACCCTAACCCTAACCCTAACCCTAACCCTAACCCTAACCCTAACCCTAACCCTAACCCTAACCCTAACCCTAACCCTAACCCTAACCCTAACCCTAACCCTAACCCTAACCCTAACCCTAACCCTAACCCTAACCCTAACCCTAACCCTAACCCTAACCCTAACCCTAACCCTAAAATAGCCACCCACCAACTTTCGAAGCTGTTATTTATAGTATAACATAGTATTTATAGCTAACTTTAGTGTTTTTATTAAATATTAAAATGTTCTAACCTTAATTATATCTTTAGTTTTTGTTTTTTTTGTTTTTAGTATGTTTTTATCCCTAGCTTTATTTATATATAGCATTTACTATTATAATTTTTGCTTAACTTGCTATATATAGGTTATATAAATAAAACAATAATTAAATAGTAATTTAATTAATTTATGCTTTAATATAGTTTTTTTAGCTAGTTTAGTTTTTAATAACTTAATATATGTTTTTAAAATTGTAATTTTTTTAGCTTTTATAAAAAATAGCTTTTATAATAAGTTATTAAAAAAAAGGTAGTACTTAGCTAATTTCCAAGTTATATATTATAAATTTTAGTTTTTTATAAGTGTTGCAATTTTTATTTAGCCCGGTTTAAGCTAATATTTAAATATTTTAAGTTAATTAGTTAATATAAATATTAGCTAAACTTTATAAGCAATATTTTTATTTTTAAATATAATATATTTTAAAAATAATAATAATTAAATATTTTTTAGCTATATTTTAGCTATTACTTATACTTTTTTAATAGTTTTTAGTAATAAAACAATATTATAAGCTTGTTTATATGTTATAATTATATTTTTTTTAAAAGTATAATATTAAAACAATTTTTAAATATTTTTTTAATTTTATTTTTTGTCACGATCAGTTGAGTAAAGCTTCCACAGCTAGTTTATTAATACTATAAACAAAAACTCTAAGCTAAAAAAAAAAGAAAAAAAGAAAAAAAAATCAGAGTTTATAAAATAAGTAGATATAGACTCTATATATATAGCTATAGAATTATAGGTTAGTCCGTACGTAGATTTTCTATTTTATTGCTATATAGGTTTAAAATCCTTGCAAGTCTTGCTAAAACTATATTAACTATTATACTACTTTTTTTTAAAACTAAAAGTTTAAATATAATTTTAATTCAAAATTATTAATAAT
Organism: Ustulina deusta; assembly: GCA_023159155.1. Taxonomy (NCBI): domain Eukaryota; kingdom Fungi; phylum Ascomycota; class Sordariomycetes; order Xylariales; family Xylariaceae; genus Ustulina; species Ustulina deusta. The sequence goes on along the minus strand of JAJNNX010000029.1, from coordinate 609,770 downwards.
ATTAAGTTTATATAGTTTTTTTATATTATACTGCTTTATTATTATTTTTATAATTGCTTGTAAATTTATTAGCTACTGCTATATATATTTATTTTTATAATTTTATAAAAAGTCTAAAAGCTTTTTTATAAGTTTTATAAAATTAATTAAGCTTAATTAGTATATTTTTAAAAATTTAAATTATATATTAAATATTATTAGGATTGCAGCTTTTTTAAATAATTTAATATTATAATTTTTTATTTTTTTTATATACTTTTAATTATTTAATATATTTAATTTTAAATTCTGCTTTACTATTAATATTTTTAGTTAAAAGCAATAATTAAATTTATTAAAATAAAAAGTTATTGCTTGTTTTTTATAATTAGTTAGTATAAAACAAGCTTTTTATTTTATAAAAATTAGGCAAATCAAAAATATAACTAAATTTTTATTTCTTTAAGATCTCAAAAAGTCTAACTAATTAAAAGTCTAGTTTAATAGTTAATACTTGTATTATAAAGCTTTTTTTTTTTTTTAAAAAACTTTGTTTTTTATTTTAAAATTTATTAGGCGTTTTTTTTTATTAGCTTATAGCTTGTATTATTTTTACACAAAAGTTGCTATATTATATATTATTTTTTATATCACAGCAAGTGTTTTTTTAAGAGGCAAGGCTCCTAGTTAAGGTTCTAAATATATATTAATCATAAAAAAAAAAAAAAACTAAATATAAATAATATATAAAAAGATTTATATATGTATAGTTAGATAATTATATATGTAATAGGTGGCCTGTACTACCCATAGGTTCTTTTATTAATAAAGGGTTAGTAGGCCAGCTAGCTAGCTAGCTATAACTACCCCTCCTTTAAAAAAAATCTTGCCCCGAAATTTAAACTTTGGGTTTTTAGCTGTTTTTTAGTAAAAAAAAAGATTACTTTAAGTATTCGCCTTTTTGCTACTATATTATAAGCTTTTATTTTATAGAAACATTTAAAGCTTTTTTATAACTTATTAAAATTATAACTTATTAATATAATTTATTATTATACTTATATTTATGTTATGTTTTTTTAAGCGTTATAACAATAACTTTTTTAATTTTTTTAATATAGTATTTTTTAAATATATTTTTTTAAACCTATCTTTTTTTGACGGCTTTTAGCTAATTTTCTAATTTTTTTAGCAGTTCTAATAAATCTAAGTTATTTTTATAAAATAATAGTAGCAACTTTAGAAAATTTTTAAAATTGCTAGCTAAGTATTATTATTTATTAAAATTCTAGCTTTTTTAGTCTATTTAGTATTATAAAATCTTTTTATAATATAATCGCAAAGTTCGAATATATTTAACTTTTTATTTTTAATTTTTCTTAAGCACTATTACTTTATTTATTAGTTGTTTTATTAATTAACCTAGTAAAAAGTTATTTAGATATTTCGATAGTTAGTTAATATAATATAAATCTATTAATTTCTATATTAAAAGCATTTTTAGCTAAAAAGTAATAAAGCTTATTTTTTCTAAAATTTTAAAATATTAGTATATTAATAAGTAGTCCAATTTATTAAATAGCTGGTCTATAATTTATAATTACTATTTTTTAATAATAAACACCTGGTTTTCTACTTTAAAATCAAGTTTTTGTTAATAGTAGTTCTTTTTTTAAATTATTTTTTTTTAGGTTTATTTTAGGACTAACCTAGCTATATTAATATATTTACTAATAATTTACACTATTTTTTAAGCTTTTTTTTAGTTAAACCTTTTTTTTATAAAAAATATAACAATATTAATTATATAGTTTATCTAGTTATAATAGTTTAGTATAAAAAAGCTAAATAATATTTTATAAAGCTATAAACCTATTAATTTATATAGTAAAAACGTAGCAATAAAATCTATAACTAAAAAAATATCTGTTTAGTTATTTTAGTAATAATTATAAAAAGGTTATAACTTCTAATCTAAATATTTTATAGCTATTTCGGCTTATTTTATAAACTTGTAATAGCTTACTAAGAATAATTTTTATTTAATACTTAAAACTTTAGCTAATTTTTTAATAAAAAATAAAATAAACTAAAGGCCTCTATTAAAATTTATTTATTTAAAAAGCCTATAAATTTAAAAAGGCCTTTTATAATATAAACGTATAGCTTCCTAAATAATAACCGTTTTATTATATACTATAAACTACAAGAACTTATTAAGCTTATTTACTACTATAAATATAAACTTGCTTTTTTATTTATTTATTGCTATTTTTTTAAAATTTATAACTATATATTAAAAAAGCTTTAAAAATATAAATATTAGCTATAAAAAGCTAGAAGTTTTATTTTATAGTATTTTTGTTAGGCAGTACTTTAAGCAGTTCGCTACATATATATTATAGTTAGCCGATACGCCGGGCTACTAATATTAAAAAGTAACAAGTTTGCAAGTTTTGTTCCGCCTAAGGTATACTATAGTTATTCTTTTATATATTTTTTTTAAAATTTAAATAAATAAATAATTCACTTTAAAAACTATTAATTATTTTTTATAAATTACTAGTTGTTTAATAAAGTTCTAATATTTATTTTATTTTAATTAAGCTTTTGTTTAATAAATTTTTAATTTTAAATTTTTCTTATTTTATTATAAAATCTTATTAATTAATAATATAGCAAAAAATAAAGCATTAATAAAAATATTTATTATATTAAAGCAATATAATATATTTATAGTAAGGTTTTTTGTTTTATTTATTAGTTTAAACATTTATATATATTTTTAGTGTTTTATTTTATTTTTTTAAGTTCGCAGATCTTTTTATTTTTAAAACATAATATTAGTAATAATATTTTCAAAACTAAACTAATATATAATTATAAAATAATATTATACCAAAAAATTAGCCTAGTTTATTTATTGTTAGTTTAACTATTATTTTATACTAAAATATTTAAATATTTTATAATCTATAATAATAATAAAAAGTTAGTTTTTTTAAATCCTTACTAACTCCGGTTTTTAGTATTAAAAGCTTTTAATAATTACTAGCATTTTTTTATTATAAATAAAATAGTTTAATTTAGACCTATATAAAATTTCTAAATAAAAGGCTATTAAGTACTATTCCTTATTATTATTTTTTTTAAAAAAACATTTAGTTGCTACTCTGTTAAATATGTTTATTTTTAAGCAAGTTTTTTAGTTATAATAAAAATAAGCTAAAACAAAAATATTTATTAGTTTATTTTTAAGTTTATTAAAAATATACTAATAAGCTTTATTTTAATAAAATATAATATTTTTTTTAATTAAATTAAATAAAAGCTTAGTAATTTAGCTATAATATTTAATAAAATACTAATAAAAATTATAAAATTTTAAAAAAAATTAGGTTGCTTTTAAAAAAATAAGCTCTATTTAATTATAGACTATTAATATTTTTTTAAAGTCTACCTTAATTTTATTTTGTTTTATAATATAACTTAAATATTTAGTTTTACTAATATAGAACTTATATTTTTTTAAGTCGGCCTATAAACCTATAACTTTTAGGCGCTTAAATATCTTTTTTATATACTTTTAATATTTTTCTAAATTATTAAAATAAATTAGTATATTATTAATATATATGCTATAAAAGTTATTTAAGTATTTACTTAAAATATTGTTTATATATTATTAAAAAATAGTAAAGCTATTTAATAAGCTAAAAAATAGTACTTTATATTTAAATAATCTATAGTATATTTTAAAAATAATAAAATTTTTATAATTAAAATATATTTATATATAATAAAATACTTATTAAATATTAATTTTTATAAAGATTTTAATTTTTAAAATATAAAATAAAAATCTTTTAATTAGTAGTAATAAATATTTATCTTTTTTTAAAAAAATATTAATTTTATAATAGTTTATATAAAAATAAAGACCGTTGTTTAGTTTCGGGGCAAAAAGTACTAAAGCAATAAAAAAAACGTTCTTAAGCTTAATAAACCCTTTTTATAAGTTATTTATTATATATTCTTTTAAAACTTTTAATTTTTTTAAAAATATATAATATAAAAAACTATCTATAAAATTTTTAATACTTTTGCCAAATATAAATTTAATATAGTAGTTAATTAGTTAATTAAAAAGTAGTTTATTAAAATCAACTTTATTAAAAATCTTAAATAAATCCTAATATTTTTTAGAAACTAGCTCCTAAGCTTTATACTTTAGTTTTTCTTTTTTTTTATCTAGAAATATTTTTTTATTTTTTTTATTATAAATAATTATATTAATTTTATAAATATTTATAATATAAGCTTTAATTTTTTTATGTCTAAGCATGCTAAAAAAAAGTATAATACTAATAGTAGCAATATTAATAATAAACTAATATTTATACTATCTAATTATATTTTTTTATAACTAGTATAATTTTTAAATATTATATAGCTATTCTGTTTGAATGGAGTGTACTGCATATTTCCAAGGCAGCAGTACATGCCTGCAAGGTTGGTGGAATACAGTCTATTCACTATATGCCACACTCAAAAGGAAGGAGAGAAAGGAAGGAAATGGGGAGGTGGGAGCCCCCTATATACCCCTCCGTACGGAGGGGTCTGTAGGTGGTCCCTAGCCGGACCCCTTGGCCTAGACCCCTTGGCCAGACCCCTTCGTACGAAGGGGTCCGTAAGTGCCCTAGCTAATTGCGTACGATTAATCCAACACTGACTACTTTTTCTTTTGTGATTTATCGCCATAATCGTACGCAAGGTCTGTAGGGGAGGGGTAGGTCGAAGGGGGTCTTCGTACAGGCTACACCTAGCAGGGTCGGCAAGGCTAGGTGTAGGTCGAAGGGGGTCTGTGAGGTCTTCGTACGGGCTACACCTAGCAGGGCGGAAGGCAGGCTGGGCTAGGTATAGGTCGAAGGGGGTCTTTCGTACGGGCTACACCTAGCAGGGTTGGCAAGGCTAGGTATAGGTCGAAGGGGGTCTGTAAAGTCTTCGTACGAGGGCTACACCTAGCAGGGACGGCAAGGCTAGGTATAGGTCGAAGGGGGTCTGTGAGGTCTTCGTACGGGCTACACCTAGCAGGGCGGAAGGCAGGCTGGGCTAGGTGTAGGTCAAAGGGGGTCGTTTGGGTGGCACAATTGCGCGCCATTAATTAAATATCTGTATAAAGGCTGAGCCAAAGTATATACAAATAACCAATCTTTCTCTTCTGTTGGCCTACTGCTAGAGGAACTAGAGTGTGCGATACAGAATATATAATCTGTACAATTAGGTTAGAATTTCGTTATTATTCTAACTAATTTGCGCTACATTTGTATAAAAGCTAAGCTAAAGTACAAATATAAATACTAATTAGTGTTTAAATAAAATATACTGCATATTTCTAAGGCAGTAGTACATGCTTGCAAAGTTAGTGGAATATAGTCTATTCACTATATACTATACTTAAAAAGAAAAAGAGAAAGGAAGGAAATAGGGAGGTGGGAGCCCCCTATATACCCCTCCGTACGGAGGGGTCTATAGGTGGTCCCTAGCCGGACCCCTTGGCCTAGACCCCTTGGCTAGACCCCTTCGTACGAAGGGGTCCGTAAGTGCCCTAGCTAATTGCGTACGATTAATCCAACATATTCTATCTTTTTTAATAAAAGTATATATAAAAGTTCAAGATCTGTTTTAATAATAATTAATTAATAGTTTATTTTTTATATTTTTTTTAGTATAAGGTCTAATATAAGTTTTTTTTATTAAAGATTAAGTAAGACTATAAAGTTAGCTTACTTTACTTGCTTTTCGTACATAATAATTAAAGGGTTAAGTAGCGCTTAAGTTAGCCTATTATATAAAATCTATATGTTTCTAAAAAAAAAAGGTATAAATTTAAGCTTAATATAGTTAGGTATATAAACAAGGTATTACTTTATAAAGATTTTTTTTTTTTGTTTTTTTATAATCTTTTAGAAGCAAATTAAGCAAGAAAATATAGTATCTTTTTTATAAATTAAATAAAATGTTATATATTTTATAAAATATTTTTTTAATTAATAGTTTATATTTTATTTTAATTTTAATTAATAGAACATTTTTAAAAATTCTGCTTTATAAATAAAAGTCTACTATAATAGTTTTTTTAATACTTTATTAAAATTAAGTATTATATTTTAAAACTATTTGTTTTAAAAAGTTATTTATAATTATAATGTTTAATTTAAATAGAATAAGTTTTATAAAACAAAAATTTATAAAAATATATCTATCTATTCTTATATTAATAAAAATATTTTTTATAATAATAGTAGTTCTATTTAATATTAATATATAAATTATAATAAAAATATTTTTTTTTAAAAATAAAATTAAAAAATCTTTTATATTATTAATATTTAGCTTAGCTAACAAATCTTTTAAAAAAAAAATATATATTCCTTAAAACTAGGCTTTTTCTGCCTTGTCTATTTTAATATTTTTTTTTAGTAAGTCCTTCTATTTATATCTTGCAAATAGTACAACAAACTATACCTTTTATCCTTTATTTATTAGCTTTAGTTTTTTTATAAAAAAATAATCCTTAATATAATATTTTTTTTATAATATATAAAGCATTGTTTTTTTTTATTAAACATTTTATTTTATTAAAACTAAGCTTTAAATAAGACTACTTAGTACTAGCTAAAGCTTTAATATTAGAATTGCTGCCAGCTTGAGATCTTTATATATTATTCGGAGCAAGATTTGCACGGCTAGAGCGTCCAGTATTACTACTAAGGGCTGCTACAGCAGTATTCTTGTATTATTTTATAGCTATATTTATTTCTAACATATTATATACTAACTATTTATAATAAAAAACAAACACTTTAAAATTACACTTGTTATTAAAATATTAATTAATTACTTAATTTTTTAATCTATTAAATATAATTTTTTTATAAAATTTTTTTTTTTATAAAATTTTAATAATTTACTGCTTACTAGCTAATCAAATAAAAAAGTTTTTAAAGCTTTAAAACTTAACTAAAAATTTTAGTTCTAACTTTTTAAACTTAGCGTAAAACTTCTATTTTTTATTCAGGTCTAAATATTGCTAAATAAAATATATTATTAGCTTTTTAAACTTTTTAATATAATCTAAATATATATTATTTAAATATAGCTAAAAAATTTTTATAATTATATTTCTTAAGTAAGATTTAATATTAGCTATTTTTGTAGTATTATTATTAAACTAGTTATTATTAATATAAAAATAGTTTAATTAAAATTAATACTAAATTTAAAAAATAATTTTATTTTTTAAATTTTTATTATAAAAAATCAGAACTTTAATTTTAGCCAACTTTTTATAGCTATTTTTTATTATAACTTTTAAAATAATAAAACCTAAAATAACGCTTTAAGTACAAATTACTAAGTTAACTACTAATTAATTAGACTTAGCTAGCTTAGCTTTTTTTTTTTTAAATTCTTTCTAAAAAAAGTTAACCTAATTATCTACTATTTTAAAGCATTCTAAGTTTTTATTATTAAGTTTTTTAAAATAGACTATTATAACGTCTAAGTTTAAATTTACTACTATTACTAATTAATATAAATTTTAAATAATAAAGTTCTAAGCTTTTATTGCAATAGCTTAAAAATATTTTTTTTTAAATAAAACTTTTTAATTAGTTTAGTAAGCCTTATTAAATATTTTTTTTTTATTAATTATTAGTTTAAAATAAAAAACATAAATATTACTACGTTTTATTAAAATAATTAGGTTATAAACTTTAACTAATATATCCTCCTAGATTTAGTCTATTATAAAGTTATATTAAATATTTATAAAATTATTACTATTAATAGCTTATTAATATTACTTATAAATTAGCTAATAAGGTTTTTTTAAAATATTATAAAATTTATTATTATTATTTTTATAACTTATAATATAGAACTTAGCTAGCATATATATCGGCATAGCTTTAAACAAACGTTTACTTATATTAATCGTAAAAATCTTATTAGAACATAAGTATAAATCTATAAAACTTGCGAAGTCGAAACGTACAGCTTTATTAGCAAGTATTAATAATAGTTTGCTAGCTAGGTTACTTTATAAAAGATTTAGATTATTTATATTAGAGTTATTATTATATACTATTAGTAATAAATCTTATTTAAGGTTTATAATTTATTGTTCTAACTAAAAATCTTAGCTTTAATATTAATTAATAGGGTTAGTTAAAAAGCATAATTAGTCTTCCAAAAGCTAAAATTAAAGGTTAGCCTAGCGTTAATTGTTTAAATAAAATATAAAGCTTCTTAAGTTTTTTTAAAATTATATAAATCTTATAATTGTTATAGCAAATATTTTTTTAAAAAGCAAAGCTCCTAGTTAGAGTTCTAAATATATATTAATTATAAAATAAAAAAAGAAAAAAAAAACTAAGTACAAATAATATATAAAAAGATTTATGTATGTACGGTTGGATAGTTGTGTGTGTAATGGGTGGCCCGTGCCACCCATGGGTTCCTTTATCGATAAGGGGTCAGTAGGCCAGCCAGCCAGCCAGCCGTAACTTTTTAAACGTTCTAAGTTTAATAGACTAGTTTAAATATTTACTGCTTAATATTAAAATTTGCTATAGTTTTATTAATATTTATTATTAAAAAGTTTTATGTTTTAACTTTTATTATTATTTTTAATAGTAATATATTAATTAATAAATATTATAAAAAATTATATATAAAGTTTAAAACAAAAAAATAAATATTTTAATTATTTTAGTATTTATTAATATAAAAATAGAGTTATTAATCTAGTTCTTAATTAGTTAATTTTATTACTTTTTAAGTTTAAAAATAATAAAAACTACTAAAACAATGTTTAATACTTATAAAATTATTAATTATTACTATAAATTTAAAAATAAATAATCTTATATTATTTAATATTTATATGTTTAATATATTAAAAATTTTATATAAAGTTTTATAATATTATATAATTAGAGATTTTATAATATTTATCTTTTTATTAAATAAAGTTATAATTAAACAGCTAAACTTATTAATAAATACTTATATATAGTTATAACCTTATTAGTTAAATAGTATATTTTTATTGTTTACTACTATATATTATTATATTATAGCTAATATAAATAATAAATAAAAAAAGCTAAAAGTTTTGTTTTATAATATTTTGTTTTTTTTATAGTTATAATAATTATATATATATTATTTATAATTATATTTTAAATAAAACTAGTAGTATTTTTGTTTTAATATTTTGATTATTTTATATTAATTTTAATATATAATAATTAAAAATATATAAACTTTTCAAATTAAGGTTATATAAAAAAAAATAGTCCTATTTAAAGTAATTTTAAATATATATAGTTTTTTGTTTTTATTTCTTAGATTTTATAATTAGTTTTTTTGTTTAATTAAATTTATTAAGTTAGTTTTTTAAAAAATATTAGATAAAAAATCTATAATTAATATAAAACTTAGTATTTTATTAAACAAAATTAATACTATTATTTTTTTTTTAGTTTTTTTAGTTTTAATTATAAAAAGCTTAGTTATTTTTTTTAATAAAATATTAGCTATTATATTTTTTTGTTTTAGTTAATATTAAAAAATAATATTAAAATTTAATAAAAAATTAGTTTAGTATATTTATTATATTAATAAAATCTATTTATTTAAAAAATATAATAAAGTTTAATAATTAGTTATTATAAAAAACTTAATTTTAAAAAACTTTAAGTAATAATATTTTAAAATTTATATTATTATTAAAAGTTTATAGTTTTAAATTAAGTAAGCTTATTTAATTAATATTATTGTTTTAAAAAAATATTTTATAAATTTTTAGGTTATATTTTTTTATTACTAGTAAATAATTTTTCTTGTTATATTATATAAAGCGTTTATTTTTATTTATATTAGTTAGCCGGGCATAAAAAAAACTAAAACAAGTATTTTATATATTAGTAGTTTTATATATTTAAAAGTTTATTTTTGTTTTAGTCCTATTATAAATAGTTTATTTTTTTTTGTAGTTAATTTAAAAAAGTAGTAATTTTATTAATATAATAAATAAATATATAAACATAATTATAAAGTTTAATAAACAACTAGATTAATTTAGTATTTTTAAAATTATTAAAGTTTTAATTTAAAATTATTTAAATTTTTATAAGGTTAATTTTAATCTTAACTTTAGTTTTTATAATTATTTTTAAATAATTAATAATAAATATATTAAAATAAAACTTCCTAATATTTCTTTAATATCTAGTTTAATATAAACAATAAATTATTTTTTTATAATAAATCTAGTATTATTTTTTAGTTTAAAAATAAATTAAAACATTATTTGCGTAAATATTTATAAATTTATCTAAATATTTTTAAATTTATACATTAATAAAAGCTTGCTACTAAACAGGTCTTATTTTTAAACTAAATAATAAAACTTTTTATTAAAATATTTTTTTGCAAGTTTAAAAAAAAAAAAATAATATAATTTTATAATTAATAATAATTAATAAAAAGTTTTAATAATATTTAGTTTTATAAAATAAATAGTATTATAATAATTAAATATAATATTATTAATATTTAAAACTAATATAATTTAATTTTTTAAATATATATTTTTTTATTAATAATTAATTATAAATTTATATTTAATTAATTTAAGTTTAAATATAAATAAAACAAAAATAATATTTAAGTTTATATTTTATTTAATAAAGTTTATAACTAGTAATTTATTTATAAACTTTTTTTTAAATAAAATAAATTATATAAATATTTAATATTAATAAAGCTTAAAGATATATTTTTTATTATTAAGTTCTAGTACTATATTAAATCTTAGTTATAATAGTAGTAATATTTTAAATTCTTTTTTTTAAAAAAATCCTTTTAAATATAATAGCTAAAAAAGCAAAAAGTTTTATACTAATTTTATATATTTAAAATTTATTTTTTTTAAAATAAAATTAGTTTATTATTAAAAATCTTTTATAATACTATTTAATTAATTTAAATTTATTTTTTTAATAAAATATTAATTATTATTAAATTTTTCTTAAATAGTTTAATATAATTATTTTTAATTATTATAAACTTAATTATAATAAATTTTTTTAAAATCTTTTTAATTAATTATTTTTATTTATTTTAGTAAAAATAGTTCTAAAAATCTTATATAATTTTTTTAATAATAGTTTAGTTTTTTTTTTTTTTTAAAATTATTATATAAACTTTTTTTATTTTAAGTTTAAAAGTCCTAAGTCTTTTTTATATTTTTTTAGTTTTAGTTATCTCTAAAATAATTATTTTGTTTTTAAAAAATCGTTTTAATATTTAATAATATTTTTTTAATGCTTAATTATATTAATCAGTATTTTTTTATATTTTTAGGTTTATATTTTATTATTTATAATTAAAAAGAAATAAGCTTTAATATTATATAAAACTAAAGTTTTTATTTTAATATTATTAATTTATAATTAAGTAAATATTTTAAAAATAATTAATTTATTTTAGTTATATATTTTAATTAAAATAAATAAAAAAACTAATAAAAAAATTTCTATTAGTCCTACTTATTTTTTAAATTAAATAAACTATTAGAGCTATTTTTATTATAGATTTTTTTTGCTAATTAAATATTTAAGATTTTAAGCTTTTAATTAAAGTAGTTAATTAATAAATGCTTTTTTTTATTATAAATAAAGCAGGTCTTATTATTTTAATAGGCCTTTTTTTTTTTTATAGTTAGTATTTATTTTAATTATTTTAAAATAAATGTTTTAAAACTTTTAAAATTAGCTAAAAGTTAATAAGCAAGTTTGCTAAAAGTTTAATTTATTAATAATTTTTATAAGCTTGTTTAATATTATATATTAATTTAATAACTTTATTAATAAATAATTTATAAAAAATATTTAAATTTATAAAAACTTTATATAAATTTTTTTTTAAATTTATATAAAAATAGTTTTATAATTTATATTTTTAAACTAAATTATTAAATATAAAAATAAATTTATTAATATTTTTATTAGTTTTATATATATAAACTTAAAATATTTTATAAATAATAATTATTTAGTTAAAGTTATAATAAATTATTAATAAAATTTAAATTATTTTAATAATATTATTAAATAATTTTTTAATTAAATAAAAATATATTTTTATTAATTTTTTAGTTTATTTTTTTAACTAGTTTATAATATATTAAAATTAATAATTTTTAATTTAGAACATAATAATATTTTTATTTAATTTTTTTATTAGTTTATAAACCTAGTTATTAAATAAAGTTTTATTTTTTGTAAACTTACTAGGATTAATTTTTTATATTTTAGTTTTTTTAGTATAAAAAAAGTTTAAAGCGTTAGAAAATAAACTAATAAAATAAAAAACAAATAAAATAATAAAACTAAAAAGTTTAAAGTTAATATTTGTAAATATATTTTTTATTATTAAATTATAGTTATTTTTTAAAAATATTAAAATAAACATATTAAAAAATTAATGCTTTATTTTTTTTATTTATTAAAAAAGTTTTATTAAAACTAATATAAAATTATAAACTTATATAGCTATAATATTTATTAATATATTTTTAAATATATTATTTATTTTAAGTTGTTTTAGTTTTAGTTTAGATTTTGTTTTTTTAAGTTTTAATTTTTAATTTTTTTTAGATTTTTTTTTAAGTATTAGTTCGCTTAAAGCATTTATAAAACAATTTAATACTTAATTTTTTTTTTATAAAAAAAAAGATTTTAAAATTATTTAATAATAAAAAGCTAGTTATATTTAAAAATTAAAAATAAAATAAAATTATTTAAAATTAGGTTTTTTATAAATTATTAGCTTTTAAATAATATAAAAATTAAAAGTTTTATTAAAATTATATTAAAATTAAGTTTATATTATAAAATATATAATTTTTTATATTAAATATATAACTAAAAAAAAAAATTTATTTATATTTTATTAATTATAACAAAATAAAAAATATATATTTATTAAATATTTATTAATAAATAATTAGTAAATTTAAAATAGTATTATAATTAGTTAAGTAAAGTTTTTATAGCTAGTTTATTAATATTATAAATAAAAATTCTAAACTAAAAAAAAAAATAAAATAAAATAAAATAAAATAAAATTTATAAAATAAGTAAATATAAACTCTATATATATAGCTGCAGAGTTATAGGTTGGTTTATGCATAGACTTCCTATCTTATTGCTATATAGGTTTAAAGTTCTTGCAAGTTTTACTAAGACTATACTAACTATTATATTTTTAAGCTTTTTTTTTAATAAATTAAAAACTTTAATATTTAATACTTATATAATATAGCTATAATATAATTTATAAAAAACAAACTATATTTTATTTAAAAAATAGAGCTATAAAAAATTATTATTTATATATAAGTTATAATTATTATATATTAATATAACTTATATATTATTAAAACAGCTTTAAATAAATAAAATAAAAATATTAATAAACTAATTAATAATAATAAAATTATAAATTTATTTATTAAGCAAAGTTTTAAACTACTAGTTTTTAAATAAACTATAATTTATATTTAAAAACTATTAATTTTTTTAAAAATAAGCAGTAGTAGTAAAGCAATATTTTTGCTGCTAATATATTTAAAAAATATTATTTATTTATTTTTTTTAATATTTTTTTAAAGCTATATATATTAAAGCTTTATAAACAATTTAATAACTTTTTTTTATACTTTAGCTAATATTTATTTTATTAGTATTAAAAAATTGTTCTAAAAATATATTTGCTAATTTAAAAGTTTTAAAGCGTTTAAAAAATAGCTTAATATTAGTTATAATTATTCTATTAATATATAAATAACTAATAGATATTGATCTAGCAGTTTTTAGTTTAAAATTATAAAAGAAAATATATATATATATTATAATTTTTTAAGTATTTTAAAGTTTTTAAAAACTAATAATATATATTTAGTTATATACTTAAATTTAACTATTAAAAATATAAAGCTTAGTTTAGCTTAATTTATAGCTTAATTAATTAGTTTAGTTTTAAAATATATAAATAAAATCTAAAAATATTAATATAACTGCTTTTTAGTTAAAATATTATTAAAGCAGTAGTATATATATAACCGGTTAATACTTTATTAAATAGCTATTTGTTTTTATAAAGTATTAAATTAAGCAATATAAACTATAGCTACTATATATTATTAGTTATTATATAAAAGCATTGCAATAAAAAAAAGTTAATTCTAAAAAAAATAAAAGTAAAAAAAAAACATAAGAACTAAATGCGGTTGCGTTATTTAATAATTTTTAATTGAGGTGGTTGGGGTCAGTAGCGCGTTTTTAGCTGGGTTGCGATGGGGTGGTTCGCAAGGGGGGGTGTTAGCTTATGTGGGGTCGTGCTCCTTCAAAAATGTCATGAAAATCAGCGCCCATGGTGTTTATATTCCATATAAGTAAAGCCACCAAGTGGCTCATACATATACTAAGCCTCTGTGATCTACTTACACCAATTCAACACGCATCTAGGGTTTTGTGTAATAGGAAGATTTCAAGGACCCAGGTGTACCTAAATTTTCACAGGCCTAAAAACGACAGAAGAGCGTACATATAGCTAAATCCAGATTTTTATCTTTACCATCCGCCTCGGGTTGTATAGGCTCAACTACTTAGTGATGCATGTTCTTCAATGGCCTTTTCAAAGGGCTTCGAGAGTCTGATTGACATGACTAAACCAGCTCATAACCCTCGCGAGCAGGTTGACGGCCTTGTTTACTTCTCCTTATTCTGGTCTTTCACCCGTACCCTTAGTTCCGAGCGGTCAGAGGACTCAACATTTCCCGAGGCATCCTCTGGGATGCACGCGAACTTCTCACCCGGTACCACGTAGGCGGCATTGTTGGGGCCACTTGGATTATCCTTGTTTTGGGCATCCTCGGTACAGGGCGCTATCTTGCCAACCACGTTCATGGCTTCCAGTCCTTTCCCGACAAGTTTTGGCGGTGGCTTCCCATATTACAACTTTATAAGGAGATATTCAAGGCACGCGCGAGAGGCCGGCCGGGACGTGGGTGCCGCAACGTGCTCGATGTGCATGGGACAATTTTGCATCTGTGATGACTAGAGAATGATTTGATAAAAAGTTTAAATAGCTACAAGCTTCTCAATCTAGCGTTGTTTATCGTTTAATATCAAGATATCTCAATACAGATCTTCCCCAAATATCTCGCACTCTCCAAATACTCATACGCCTCCCTTAATCTCCCCAGCTCGAAGACCTTCGAATCAAGCACAGGTCTAAGCCGTTCAATATTCCCCTCGATGGCCCGACACATATCCTCCATCTGCAATCTATTCCCCACCCACACACCGCGACTGGTAAAAAGATTCACCCACGAGTCCAGAATCGTAGGCACCTTCGCATTGCCCCCAAACCCAGCAATAGCACCAACCACGGCGACAATCCCATCCAGCCTCAGACTTTTTACACTCTGCTCCAAACCCGAGGGCCCCGTAACATCAACGGCAAGGTCCACACCCACACCCCCGGTAAGCCGTTTAGCTTCATCACCCCAAGCGACCGTCTCGCGATAATTCACAACGTGATCCGCGCCAAGCTTCCGGAGCATCTCCGCCTTCTCGGCAGAACTCGTCGTGGAGATAACCCTCGCCCCAATAGTCTTCGCAAACTGCACCGCGAACAAACTCACACCCCCCGTGCCCTGCGTAAGCAACCACTGTCCAGCCCTCAACGGCCTTCCACCGCCAAACAGCGCATTCCACGCCGTCAGGCCGGCGCAACTCAGCGTAGCAGCTTCAGTAAATGACAGACCCTCGGGCATTCTCACAAGGCCCTGTTCGTCGAATGCTCCAACGGTGCGAAACGTGCCGTCAGCGGTGGCACCGAGCTGACGCGATGTGTTAGCTTCTGTCGGCGGCCCGGCGATGTGGGCTTGTAGTAGCATTGTTATGACTTTGTCACCCGGCGCGAACCGCGTTACGTGTCTGCCGACCGCGAGCACGGTCCCCGCCCCGTCGGAGCCCGGGATTACGTTGTCTTTGAAGCCGTAGGGGTACTGGCCTTGGGAGACCACTAGGTCGCGAAACTGCGAATTGCTAAGCCAGTGGCACGCCCAGAGGTGGAAAATGCTTATCCTACGTTCAGCGATGCGCCTTTGACTGCAGTGTTTGGTTAGACTCGGATGCTCAACGGCGAAGTGAGAGACTTGCGCTTTACTAAGACTTGGTTATCGCCCAGTTCAGGTACTGGCTGCTCGGACAGTTTAAGAGCGGCCGGGCCGTCCGTGCTGGCGATGCTCCATTGTAACGTGGTCTTCGGAATTAGCTTCGCCATGGTATGGATGCACAATTCATTGATATATCAATTCCAGTTATTATTTTGATGTTAACTTCGTACGACTTAAAACAGGCCTACATGTCGATATATTATACTTCGAGGGAGTTGCTAGGGCAGCCCTTGATTGGTCAGCTACATTATGTAAGCAATGCTTACCAACAGTGGGAACCGCATATTTCACGCCATCTTGCCCCTATGGCGGGGACTAGAGACCCCTTGGATTCAAGGGCAAAGAAGCCTTTGTTTTGTCAGGGGTTATAGGCCACCCCTAGCCCGGAATCAATACACCGCTTAGTTCCTGTTCTTCCGCCTCTTAGCCGCCCCTGAATCTGCAAGTGAAGTGCCTGGAGTACCCTCCTCTTGCCCAGTCTTGCTCGACTGCCTGTCCTGCTCGATGGATAGTAACACGGATTCAGCATCTGACTGTGATAGACGTTGCCCCCCCCCCCACGTCCTGGGAAAGGTCGGTTTCTGGAAGCGACGCGACGTCGAAGTCCAAATTGGCCGGCAATTGGTCGATGGCCGAGCAGATCATCTTGAAATGGGCGGGCATCCATACGTCGTAGACGTTCTTAGTGAAACGATAAGCCGTCCACCTTTCCTTGCCATCTAGTGTGGTAAATGCGAACTCATAAATTGGATGGCGGTAATACTTTGTGTCTCTCCTATCTATAACAGGATAGTGGCCGTATATCCGTACTACTCGTTGGTCGTGTGAGATTGGGAAGCCCAGAATTTTCCTGTGGACCTCGCACTCGCGCTTTACTGGCACCCCTTCTGGGCCGCTGTTCGAGCTGGAGTGCCAGTCATGGCGATAAGAATGAGGGTATTGTGAAGTCCTAGTTACTTGTATGAAAGAGGCAAATCATCGCTTACGGACCAGCCCCACCATTCCCGCGTTTGCACTACACGCTAAGCCATAACGAGGAAGGCATTATTCTATAATTGCTCTAGCAAACAATGATCTCCCTCACTTCGCTAAGCGCGCTAATATGATTGGACAAATCATGGAGAGGAACCAGACGGTCGGGTCGAAGAGCTAAGACCAAAAAGATAAATACGGAATAGATTTCCTTTAAAGCCACATACACCTATTCCAGGATCTTTAACGTTAGTTTGGGTACGCAACCAGGGCCTTTAGCAGGGGGTGTGCAGGGGTCATAGCAAGGGGGTTGTAGGGGTCTATAAAATTGGCTGACGTTTCCCCTTGTATGTATATACACACTATAATTTGTATGGGAAGGTACAAGCCCAAAAAACCCTGAAAAATTCGTACAGACCGGCTAACCCCTTTATTTTTTATACCTACAACACTACCTGCAACAATACCAATAATACCAACAATACTAACAATACTAACATCACTAATCAACGCATTCTACATATTCCGCGTTTTTTAGCCATTTCTGCACTTCCCACGCTAAATCTGCAATTCTAACGCTATATTCGGTTCTGTTGGCACTATTATATAAACTAATCATTTTATTTATATAGCATTTATATAAGTACAAAATAAAACTTGTATAACTAACTGTATTAGCTAGTATACTAGCACTAGTATAATAAACGCTTCTAATACTCCTAAATTTTTTTTAATTGCTATATAACTATTTTATATAAATCTTTACTTTTATTATATATAATTTTATTAGCTAACAAAATAATAGTTTATCTTAGCTCTATTAGGTGTACTAATATACTTTTTTAACTTAACAAAACTTATATTGTTTAATATTGTAATCTAAACAACTAATTTTTATAATATATTATATATAACTTTATTAGCTAATACAGAAGCAATTTTAAGCGTTTTTTATACTAGCGTATAAAAAATATATTAAATAAAGGTATATAGCTATAGATTAGCTATATAAAAATCAAACAACTATATATGCTAAATAATTATATAAAAATTAAAAGGTTTTTTATAAATAATAAAGTAGCAAAACTATTAAATTATTTAAATATTACATTTTAAATATTTTTATATATATTTTTATATAAAAAGCTGCTTATATATTAATTAAATTATATTTTATTATTTTAAATTATTTTTAAATATTTTAAAAATATTATAATATTACGTTTAAAGCATAAATATATATATTTTATATAATAATCTGCTTATTTAATAATTTAATAACCCTTTATTACGCTTAAAATATTATAATATTATATTTAAAGCATAAATATATATATTTTATATAGCAATCTATTTATTTAATAATTTAATAACTTTTTATTATATTTAATTATTTTTTGTAACTAATTTAGTATATCTAACGCTGATTTATATAAAAAGTCTTCTAGAATAGCCTCCTAAGTATAAATAATAATAATATATAATTCTAAAAAGCTTAAATTTTATAGGTTATAATTATAATATAGCTAATTTTTTATTTAGAACTATATATTTTTAATTAGGTTAAAATTAAAGTTTTTAGTAAGCTACTTAAAAATATATATTTTATATTTTTATATTAATATTTTTATTATTTTTATTATATATAAAAATATATTATTATATTAAAATATATATTTAATAATTAACAAAAAAATATTATAGTAATATTTTATAGCGTTTATATTACTTATATTTTTTTTTATATAAAAAAAAAGCTTTTTTTATACTTATAAATCATACTTTAAATTATTTAGCTTTTAACTTTTTAATATATAAAGTTAAATTTAGTAATATTTTTATTATTATAGACTATAATTTATATTTTTTATATAAAGTTATTATAAGCCTAGTACTTATTTAAAAAAGTAATTATATAAAATTATAACTAATTAATAGTTTTAGGGTAATTATTAAATATAGCTTTTGCAAACATAAAACAAACGTTTTTATAGCTATAAGTAAGCTAAATATTCTAGTAGCAGACCTAGCAATTATAGCCAAGTACTTTTATTGTTATATTTATTGCTATTTTTTTAAAACTGCTTAATTTAAGCAAAAACAATAAAATATTATACTAAACAACTAATTAATACTTCTGATTTTTCTTAATCTATTGCTTTATCCGATTACAAGTAAACATATTAATTATAACATAGCTGCAACGCTTTTTAAGTATAAAAAAATATATACAAGTCTATTAGACCTAGCAAACTATATAACCTAAATAAGTAGTAATAGCTTTATATAACTAGCTAATAATATTTTAAAAAATCTTTATTTTAACTTATTAATTGCAAGTAAAATTAATAGATTTAGAAATATAACTAGCTGCTAAATAGCTTAAAAAAGAGCTATTATAAAAATATATTGCTAATTTTTTTAATTTAGGTATATTTTGTATAAAAAACGCAAAAAATTAAAAATATCCAGCGTTAACAACAATATATTAACCTTTATTACAAAAAAAAAACAGTCAAATGCCATAATTTCGGACAAAATTATAGGCTTATACCTTCACATACAAATTATAGTATAAAGTACATACAAGGGGTGGCGTCAGCTAATTTTACGAACCCTTGCTATGACCCCTACACACCCCCTGCACACCCCCTGCTAAAGGCCCTGGTTGCGTACCCAAACTAACATTAAAAATCCTGGAATAGGTGTACGCAAGCCTTGAGGCCTGTGTGTCGCACAAAGGGTGACGTCAGTAAGTTGTTGGCCGCAAGCGGGCTGTAGGCGACATTTGACAATAACATCAATTTATAATGGTAGAAAGCATCATATGACCCTCTATTGCTCGATGGCATCCGGGCCTCTGTTATGATGCCGAAACTTTGTGGTAGTTTTATCAGAAAGGTATAGTTAAATCCTAAGCCGTCTGGATTCGATGCAAGATTGCGTGCCAATAGAAATAGAAAGCCAAGTAATAACCAGCAAGGTATGAGGTCATGTTAGAGCAATATGTAAATTTAGACTCGACGATCAACGCTACCGATTTTCCTAGATGGAAGCCTATATCGTTTCTCATATACCGTATTATGTTCAGGCTTGTTGCTGTGGAGAGATCTTGACTTCAAAATCTAGCCTGCGCGACCTATTATAATCCCACTTCGACCCTGCTTCGAGATTGAGTAGGTCCTCGTTTAGAACCGCATTGCAATTGACATGCAAACCTTTCTCTTTGCATAGATCGTCCCACATCTTCCGAAACGTTTCATCGCTGTGTAGAAACGGGCCCGGTGGTGTCTGGACTCCTTCCACGTCTCCAACTGCTGTGCCGAGGATAAATGTTTGAGCCTCAGGCTTAAGAAGTTGAATGCAGTTTTCAAACAGCAACTGCTGTTCGCTACGCTCAAGTAGGTGAAGGATCATGCCTAGATGAATGTAGTCGAATGTCCCTCTCAGGCCCTGTAGGGCACTGCCAACCGTGATATTTAATGCATCCGATTGCATAAACTGTGCTTTTAGTTTGTGCTTGTCCTGGAAGAGCTCGTAACCGAGCTCGATGAACCCAGTTTCTAGATCAATTCCGTAAAGGTTTTCTGAAGGGACACCATCGGCAACCAGCTTGCGGATATCTTGTCCTAAACAGCAGCCAATTTCGAGGTACTTTGCCCCAGCCTTGAGATTGTCGAGCATCTTTGCGTAGGACAGCTTGTTGTGGAGGCGTAGAGTGAGAAATCGAAATCGTCCAATACCCGGATACGGGTATACCTCCCAGGCCTTGTCCCTCTAGTAGGTATTAGTATTGGAGCATATCTTACGAATCGTCGAGATGGTTACATCTTACAACAGCAAGAACATGAGCATCCACCATATTGGGAGAAATGCCGGCGTAGCCCTCAAGCAACGTTCGGGCATCTTGTGGTGTTCCAGAGAAGTCCTTGTAGTACCACGTGACATTTTTATCCTTTGTGCCTACTTGCGAGTTTAGAGCATAGAACTGCTCTGGACTAGGGAGCCGTGTTGCGCCTGCGCTGTCCATGTTTGCGATACGGGTTTTAAGCTAATGCCGCCGTTTGTGCGCATTAAACAGACTTGTTAGTAGGAAGTTTGGAGAACCTACATAGTATATAGACTTAGCTTGACTGGCTGTTCCGAAGGTGTGGTAGTAATGACTACCTAGGTATGTGTGGCGGCTGAGATGGTGGTACCTAGCTCTATGGTCAGATGGGATAGGCATTAAGACCCCATTCGAGCAAAAACTTCTACTCCCCATTTGTGCGCCCCCAGCCCTTCGGGAAAAGCAATTAATTCGCAAATATAATGCCGTCAAATAGGATCGGATGACCTGACCTCCTTGAGGTGGGTCAGTGTAGAGCAAGTCCCCTGCTTTCCATCCTATGCTATTGCTACAGATGTTGGCGATTCTCGTATGACGGAGAAATCGAACCAATCACTGTCTGTATACCGTTCGGTGCGATCTTCGCAATCGACGACGGATGCACCGCAGATTCGAAAATAAAGCCATCCTATAGCTAATTGGCTGCAGGGTTTCGGACCAAACCTCAAACTCACCAGTTTAGTGTCATGCTAGGAAAGCTGTACGCTGGCGTATGCATGGGGCATACCCGGAAGCGTATATACATACGGAAGCCGGGAGATTCCACTTTGGAGTATTGCAGACCTTTTGCTAGGTTATTGGCGCAACAGCATACGGGCTGGCCGCTTTAGCTATACTGATTGATTAAGAAAGATTCCCTGGATCGAGTTGGTGAAGGAGACGTGGTCATTGTGAGTTCCAAGACCATTAATGCATTATGCCCTACTTGCTACTGCAGCTCCCGGCACGGGTGCTATACGTCGAAAATATGCGTCTATATATCAAGCCTGCACCTTGGATAAAATTATTATATTTTTTATAAATGCTTTTATTATCAAGTTCATATTACTAGTATCGCTGATAAATATTACATGACATCTAGCAATTAAAAATCAATACTACTTGGTTCTTGGCTATGCGCGTACCAGAATTCCTATAGGTGCTCGCTGGAGGGACAAATCATGCAACAATACCTGATCTCGAATCTTCCTCGTCAAAGTATAGCGAAGAATAGTAAGCCTGTATTCCTGGTGAGGTAACCCGGCTATAACAACATCATCGATGCCTACACTTTAGCTCGGGTAGGAACATATTTTCACTGGTACTAGGGGTTGCATTTTTCATTCGGAGGCTTGCATTAGATACGCCTAGATTACCTTTAGTAGGTTGCCTCGGGCTTTTTGCGAAGTACCCCGCACGCTAATTACGGTAAGCAGCGATTTCCTAAGTGTCATCCATAGATTATCAGATAGGAGACTTGTGTTTGATACGTCCGGGCTAACCGTGGTGGCTGTTTGGATGCGTGGCAGACTCAAATGAAATCAACCCAAACACCAGCTCTCGAGCTACTAATTAAGCCACTGTATGACTGGGCCTGGGCAAAAGCATGCCGATAAATTCCATTCCCTCCGACAACTATAATGTAAATCAAATTTATTCCATTATCATAACAAGCTTGGTATAACCCCCCTAGTCGTATTAACCTTCGTAGAGTCTAATGATGTCTTAACCATGGGAAATTGGATAGGACTGCTATTTTTTCTCTCTTTCCAAAGAACAAAGAAAAAAAAAGAAGGTATCAGTCAGAACATAGTTGTCAAAAAAAACATGTTGTATGCTATTAGACATAAAGCTTGTCTAAAGAGATGTAATTGAATATTCAGATAGTTGCATTCAACTAACCCCTCTATCTAAGCCCTGCTTAACTTTCTCTGCAGGACTCCAGTTAAGAACAAAGACCAATATATTCGGCTTAAAACAATGTTACTGTTTTTTCCTTAACACAGACTATTGTTGATTATCTGTTAGGGAATATAAAAATAGGGCATAAATAACCGCATCATCTAATTATCCAACATCTAAACAGCCAGACAATACAACTCATAAGACTCAGTATCGATTCAAACTCACTGCAATTTCACCATGTGTACAAGAGTAACTCTAATCTATTCCGGCTGCGGCTGTCAGGAGGTCAAGGTCGTTAATTGTGGCGATTCAGGTTGTACCTCGGAGAGGAACTCACGCACCCACCATGCGCAGCCGTGCCCATTGCATAGCACTGAGACATAAGTAGCTGGAACTACTTACTTAAGGACTCATGATGTCGCGATATAATACCCAGGAGTTTTGATTTTACGGAGCATTAGACCAGCCTAATTAATCTACATATTTTTTTTTCTATTCTATACATATAGCAATTTTAATAATATCAACTAATATGTTTTCTGCGTCACGGTTATTTATATATAGTCTTAAGCCTTAGACATAATTACCTTCCTGTCCGGGGCTGCAAATGTGAGCAATTATCAACTAGGAACAAGAGTAACAATAGAAACGGCAACCTATGCGTAAACGAAAACAAAGACAAAACTCGACCAGAGAAACCAAAGTTGAGATTTCGCGCGAATAGGTAATTACCTAGTAGTCTACATGTACATTATAGTTCACCGAGTCTCTAAGACAGCAAGCCCCGGTGATACTCTTCCCAGCAGCCGAATACACTCCGCGGCTGCGTGTGTTGATCCTTGATGGAACTCGGCGCCGTTAATATTGTTCGAGGGCCCTCACGAACCAGACCAAATAGGTTCACACGATCCCAACGGCGTCGGCATGAGATCCCATCCGGGCTCGAAATTCTCAATACTCGCACTGTGTCTCAAGAAGGTCATCTCACCAAACGCCGTCTGCCTCGTCTGAAAGAAGGCGCGCTCTTCCTCAGTCCTCCCCGCACGCGCCCCAAGAATAGCACAATCGCCGCCTTCGAACCCAGACCGTCCTTCATACTGCCCCAGGCTCCTCAAATACTTCATCACGGCGGCGAGCGAAACATCAACGACATAGGCGCCGACACGCCTGCCTTCCCTGCGATCCTTCTCGCGGTGATAAACAGCCGCGCAGACCCCAGCAGCAAGCAAGAAGCCCGCCCCATGGTCCAGGGCCTGGCACGGCAGGGCCGTAGCGGCGTCTCCGCGACCGCCATGTTCGGCCTCGGAGACATTCATCCCGGAGGCCGTCTGGACGAGGGAATCGAAGCCGCGTCTGGCTGCCCACTCGCCCTCGGGCCCAAAGGCCGACAGATTCGCAATAACAACCCCCGGGTTCATCGTCCCGAGCTCTTCGGCGTCCAGCCCGCGCGCCGCGAGACTGCCCGGCCGATACCCCTGCAGCACGACGTCGGCGTCGCGCGCGAGCTCGAGAATCCTGGCCTTGTCGTCGGCGACGTCGAGATCGAGGGCGACGCTGCGCTTGCCGCGCGCGAACTCGCGGTCGAGAGCCGGCAGGTCCGGGAGCCGGGGACATGTGACCCAGAGGACGTCGGCGCCGTGGGCGGCGAGGGTTTTCCCCGCGACGGGGGCCGCGATGACGCGGCTGAACTCGAGGACGCGGAGGCCGGAGAGACACCTCGGTCCCTGCCCGTCGGGGCTGGGTTGCGGGGAAGGGGATCCGGAAAACGGGATGTCGACCCGGCGTATAATATCCACTGGGATATCGGGCACAGTCCGCGCGTGGGGCAGGGCGTCCCACTCCGCGAAGGACCGGAGGGCATAGATGGCCAGGCCCTTCTGTTCGACGGCTACGGTTTCCAGCTCGAGGCTCTTCCAGGTGCGCGTGCGCTCGTCGACGGCGTCGCGGTCGACGCAAGTCTCGGGCAGGCCGAGGAGAGCGAGCGCGCCCCGGCGATGATGGGGGAAGTTGTCGTGGATGCGCACGTGGCCGTCGGCTGTGGGATGGAGGCCGCCTATGGGGCCCCAGGTATCGGCCGGCGGTTTGCCGGCGAGAGTGTACAGGCGCTCGCTGTGGAACTCGAGGACAGCATGCCGGAGAGGAACCGTAGTTCGCGGTATGCCCGAGCCCGAGTGAGTGCGCATAGAGTGCGCTACGGCGGCGCCAAGGGCCGAGAGCGCGATAGAGCTTTGTGCGAGGTGTCCGATCTTGAAAGATGAGGGCACCACCGGTCGCTCCGAGGCTCCTGGGAGAGAAAGGGAGGAGAGTGCTGAGGGCGGCAGATCAAGGTGTGCCCATATATCCTTGACGATGTCGAAAGGCGTGAACGCGCTGCGATTAATCATGATGCCCTTGAGAAACATGCCCCGGAAATAAATGGTTCACCCAGGTGAGTCGCATTAAAGCGCTAAGCTGATGTTTTGCTATTCGCCTGGACTCACATCTAATACCCATTTCCATACATCGCGGTCGTTAATACTGTTACTAGGCGGGAGTGGGGGTTACAAAGACGACCACGGAATGTCACTAGGTTAGTAAACAATCCCCTTATCAAGCTAGGGGTAAACTGTCATTAGTTGCAAAATACCTATTCAAAGAATCAAAGTGGGTTACTTGGAGCGATACGTCGTATCCCTGGGAAAAGTGTGCAGAACACAGATTACCTAACTGATGACCCTGATGACCTAAGACGACATCTAAGTGTCTTCGCCGTAGCAAGCCGCGCCCTCCCGATCAAGGCCGGGCTTTGATCGGAGGCAGCTGACCAACCCGGCCAAATGCTAACTGGGACGATGGAATTGATGTCAGGGCACACAGAGACTAAGTAGTTGCTTGCCCGATGGCCAACAGATCATAGATACCATACCTAATGTATAGTGCAGCCCTGCCGACCACCCCGTGCATGAATCTAAGCCAAAGCTCCTGTTTAATAATGTTGTACACTATGCACCAACTCCCCTCGCTATGCAACTTTTGTATTAATACATACCAGCAGATATTGCTAGGTTCCTTGACGCCCCTCAAACCCTCAGTCCTATCTCCCCGATTTATGCAGGTGTTGGACAGCTTGCATCCATTTCTCTTGCTCGTTTCTAAGTGTGTTAGCTACCCGCTAGAGAGTGGGATATGTCAGGAGGGATCGTACTTATCAAGTCCAAGCAATTTGCCTAGCACGGGAACCAGCTGTGACCGTACTTTTTCATCCTTGACCTCGAGAAACTGCAGGAAGATGGTCTTGAGGTACACGATATCAGGCCCGCCATGTAATCCCTTGGCTGGTGAGCCATTCAAGCCGCTTCTCGTGGAATCTATACTAGATCTCCCACTGCTCGCCACGTTGGACCCGCTGCCCAGGTTGAGCCTAGACTGCACACTTCTGAGTTCCTTATTGGCTCTGTCGTATCGACCCCGAGCTTCATCCAGGAGCTTCCTTAAGTCAGCCTTTTGCTTCTCTGCGTCGCGGACCTGTTGCTCAGACGCATCCAGGGCTGAACGAAGACTCGAAACGGTCGAGCGCATGTCCTCCGTTTCAGCCGTGGCCTTCTCCTCAATTTGTTCCAGTTCTTCCCGTCGTCGACGCCATTCTTTCTCGCGTGCTTCAAGGTCGTCTTTTTCGTTGCTGAGTGCTTTGACTTCACGCTCTAGCTCGCGCACTCTGGTCTTAAGCTCTTCGGCCTCGCGAGCGCGCCGTCGAGCGAGGGTTGAAGACTCGTCTTCCACTCGGTCACGGTCTTCAATCGCCGTCTCCATGCGAGACCTCATCTCACGAACCTTGGCATCGGCTTGCTCATCCACGTCTGCCAGCATTCGGCGCATAGTCTCTCCCTCGCGCGTTCTTTCGGCAAGATGCTTCTGCACCTCTGCCAGTTCTTCTTCGAGGCTCTCGGCTTGATTTTGTGCCTCCTTCAGCTGCATCGATAACTCTGTAATTTGATCACGCATTGAAGTGAGCAGACCCTGGGCGTTGTTGTACTGTTGTGTCTTCAAGTCAACGTCTTCCTTGGCGAGATTCTTCTCCTTCTTTAGCTTGGCAACCTCTTCCTCGAGTCCCTTGACCTTTGGTCGCAGACTGGACAAGTCAAGTTGCACTGTCTCGAGTTCCCGGCTTGTCTTCTCTGCGTTCGCAACTATCTCGACTTTCTCAGCTTCCAACCGCCGATAATCGCGACCCAAAGTCCGCTTCTCGTCCTCTAACTTTGCACGAGATGTCTTCTCAGTAGTTAGTCGGTCGTTGAGAAGTTTCATTTCAGACTCGCGGTCAGAGGATATGCGCTGGACACGGTTCACTTCGTTCTTTAGCTCCTTCTCCCGTTTCTCGAGAGCACGCAGCTCATTTTGCCTGGACACAAGCTCTTCTCGAGCAGCCTTCAAGGCGGCGGAATCTTGCCGGAGGATCTTGAGATCAGGTTGGATTTTAGCCAATAAATCCTTGGAATATGTCAGTTTTTCAAACCGCTCTTGGGCAAGCTTCTGTGCAGCGCCCAGGTCGGATTCTAGTGTCCGGGATCGGACCTTTAATTCGTCGTATTCTTTCTTCATCGAGTTAAATTCAGTCTCTAACTTCGAGGCAGACTCTGCCTGCTTAGCAGCAGCCATGGAGGTGGCAAGTTCCGTTTCCAATTCAGTAATGCGAGACTTGAGTGCTGATTTTTCATTCTCAAGTTCTTTAATTCGCTCCTTCGCTTCAACGTGGTCTTGGCCAATGTTGATAAGGTTCTCCTGCATGTTCTCTATCTCTTCCCGGAGATCCTCCTCAGTCTTTCTCTGGTTAGATAGCTTGCCAATCTGCGAGTCCCTCTCGGCGATCTCTTCTTTGAGTTTAGAGACCTCGGCCCTCAGGGCTTCAGTCTCCGGACTTTCAAGGGGAGAGAGCTGTGGGTTTTCTGACGTTTCGCTAGGCGCAGTGTCTGTGAGTATCTGAGAAGCACCACCCTTCTTCTTGTTCTTTTTTTTGTTCCTCTTTTTGGCCGAACCGGTTGTTGGGGTCGTCGGTGTAGTTGGTATAGCCGATGGAACACCCAACAGCCCCTTCTCTGCCTTGGGAGCTGATTCGATCTCCCTGAGGACAGCCTTAGTTTCGTCAATAGAGGCTGTTAATGTCACGATTTCGGCTTCCTTTGCCGCAAGCTGAGCATCAAATTTCTTCTTTTCTTTCTCGATAACATCATCCCAGACGCTCTGCAATTGTGCAGCAGTCTTGACGATTCTTTCATTACCCGTGGCTAATTCTTCTTTCAGCGTATCGACTTCTGAGGTTAATTTTGCGATCTCCTCGTCCTTCGAAACCAACTCGCCTTGTAGTTTGGGAATTTCGTCATCATAAGAGAACATGTCTTCGCCTTCATCTCCCTTTTCCTGAGCCTTGCCATCTGTCTCATCTGGCGGGGCGGCGGCTCTGTCCACCTTTTCAGCATTCAGAGTGGCTATCTCGTCTTTCAAGGTGGCAAGCTCCTTGTCATTTTCCGCGAGTTTCTTCTTGAAGCCATCTTTATCGGTGGAGACACGCTTCAGCTCCTCCACGACCATGTCGCTTTTCAGATTCAACTGGTTTACATATTCAACAAAGGCATCGGGATCCTTGATGGTACTTAGCGGAGTGTTTTCTCGGAGTGCGCGTTCAAAACGATCGATCGCTGTTACTCGTGCATGTGCTATCCTATAGGAGCGCAGAAGGTCTATGACACAATGGGTGTTAGCCAAGCATCTCAGGCCGCGTCATGACAGTGCTATCGCTTACCCACGTATGTAGTCTCCAACTTTTCCATCTTCTTCAACTTCGCCTTGATTTCAGGTAGCAGCGTATGGTCAGAGGGGACCCCGGGTGCATCCATGGGCGTAGCCTTGTTACTGTCGCCATTTTGACCGTATGCCGGGTTCTTATTTTCAGAGGAAGGGTCATCGGCGTTCGGCTTCGCAGCCTCTCCGGCGGCGGCGGGCTTCGGGGTACCGGAGCGACTAGAGCTGTCGAGGTCATCCTCTAGCTTGAAGGCAGCTTCAAAGACGGCAGGATCTGAATTCGAGGGGCTGCCTGGGTCGGACTTCTTGGCGCTGACTTTCTGCTCGGTGGAAACCTTATGACGGGCCTGCTCTTCAGCTATGGTGCGGTCGAGGGCATCCTTGATTCTCTGCACAGGTGGCACGTGGGTTGTTCAGTAGGTAGGCAAGCAAGTGAGCAAGGTTCGCGACGGCTCTTACAGAAAACATGATGGCTCGCTCGTCCTCGCTCTTTTCTCTCGTCTTTATCTCGTCTCGTCTCGTCTCTTCTCTTCTCAGCAGTGATCTGGGGACCTGCGACGTGACTCGCCTCCATGCGGCTCGATGAACTGAAGTGCGCACAACGTGGACGGCTTCTCGCAAATCATAAATATGGCGCTGTCGGCACCGGTCGATGATGTGATTTTGAGGAGATGGCTCGCAAACAAGAAAGGCGCCAACCAAAGCCGCGATTCGAAAGGAAGCTGGTCAAGACCTAGTCTGCGATAGGAAGACCGGGCTGTTACAATACGAGAGGAAAGACGAAGAACAAACTGTCCTAAGTGGTTGTTGGGTTTATATCATATTAGTCATCCATCGAAATTGCTTGGGCAAGGTGGTCGAGTCAAGTAGGGACTGAGGCTCGATTCGAATGGTGAAGATGTCAGATCCAAAATGGCCGCCAAAGACACTGTCCGTGATACTCGCCTACGCGTGGCACGGCTTATGGTTACATACACTATGCACGCTAAGTGCACTGCCTAGATAGGCCTAGATGCTCTGTGACACACTACCTAGGCAGGTCTGACCCACTATAAGTATACAGCCCACATAGACTTCTCCACGTGCAACTCAATACATACATACAGCAGACTGATCCATCTCACACACTCCCTGCTACTAGGTACCTCTATGTAACAACTACCGGTGTAGGAAGCAACCACGGCCGTTACAATGCCCTTGGTAGGTACCTAACCTCTTAACCTACTTAGCATATATGTGCAGTAGTAGGTAGAGGTAGCTACCTAGTGTACCTACATGTAGGTATGTTCTCAGGTACTGCAGTCGCTGCTTATCGGTTTGTTCATCAGGAGATGCGCTGAGACAAACCATTGAAGTGCACCTGGGTACTTAAAACCTGCCTCAGTAATAAGTACCTCAGTCACTACTAGGATACGGTAAGGTACCTAGGCGGTAACGAAGCGGAGTTCCATACCTATCCATTATAGGTCTATTTAGGTACCATCTAACCTAATAAAGCTAGGTGCGTAGGTTAAGTTAGGCGGGCAGGCAGAGGGCCAGCTGTCATCCAATATGGCACCAGATTAAGTTAGGTATCAGGTAACGAACACTGGTTGGTTTCCTGTCGTCACCAGCGCACCCATTCCCATGCAGATGCAGCCACCCATCTATCTCAGCCGTCGTCTGGCAGGTGGCCTACACATTTATTTCACTTCACCACAAGAACACCAAAAATTGATCGTCATCACACTCTCTCGATATTCCCTCCTCTTCTCTTCTCTTTATTCTCTTTACCGTCTTTTCTACCCCGAAATACCTCCCTAGAGCCCTCCCCTTTGCGGGTGCTATTTTGAGTCCCTCCACCGCCTCCATGGCTACAGCACACAGCTGCCTCCATGTAGATACACAGGCATAGCTACCCAACGCACCAACAACTCGAAGCTATCCTCCACCTCCACCTCTCGCCTCCCACCCCCCGTTGCCTGTGTCTCTTCTCCTTGTCGCTCCTGTCTCCCTTCCGTCCTCCGCCTTCCGTCCTCCGCCTTCCGCCCTCTCAGAGGTAGAAATCCCTTCCACCATGATCTTGTAATTCAGCCCTGCACACCACCTCGACAACAACATGGTGTCGATTTGGCCCTGGAAGGTAAGCGCTGGCCTGGTCACTTGTCGACGCTGAGAACCCGGCCCCTCGCCACTGACTCCCCGAACTCGTGAACAGGGCGATGGCCTCTCCCCGGCCGAGTTCGAGAAGACGCTCGCGACCCTCTCCACCAAGATCACAAATACCCAAGCCCAGCTGGAGCATGTGCGCAACAGCTCTCGTCGCATCAAGCTCCTGTGGACCCTCTATCTTGCCTTCGGATACCTCGTTTACGCCATCGTCCTGACCCTGGTGGTCGGATGGCAGAACCTGGGTCCCTGGGAATGGACCGGTATGGCCGGCGGGCCCGTGCTGTGAGAGCCACCACCCCGTCGCTGGCTCGCTCCAGGATCCCATGCTGACTTCCAGACTAGCATCTACGTTGTCCGCACAATCGGGAACGCATACTACAGCTTTCGACTGGATACCCTCGAGTCCCGCCTGAAGGATCGGAAAGCCGAACGCGCCAAGACCATTCAAAGGCTCAAGGACGCTACCAAATATGACTCGACCCTCGAATTACTCGAGAAATACGGAGGCCCGAACGAGAAACGGAACAGGGCAAAGAAGCCGAAGGATGCAACCGAAGGAGCCCCGCCGGCACCGGACAACGATGGCTCGAGGAAGAAGCATCGTCAAAGTATCGACTCCGGCCATCTCACCGGAAGAACACACCTCCCTCCGCCGCCTACCGCCAACATTCAACGGCCGTCGACTGCTTCGGGTCTACCTCCGAACCGGCAAGGCCAGTTCTCCCGCTCGCACCTCGAGCCAATCCCATCATCGCCACAACCCCAACCAATCGAGGAATTCGCTCCCAATGCGGGTCCCCTTCCACCCACTTATAATCAATACGAAATGAATCCCGGCCCCCCTCGCTGGTATGACCGCATCTTAGACCTTATGCTGGGCGAAGACGAAACAGCGCCCAAGAACCGCATCGTGTTGATATGTCACAAATGTCGACTTGTGAACGGTCAAGCACCCCCGGGAGTGAAGAATGTAGCTGAGGTCGGGGCTTGGAGGTGTATGGGCTGTGGAGCTATCAACGGCGAGATGGATGAAGGCAAAAAGATCATACAAGAGGTATTGGGTTCCAAAAAGACGACCCGTGAGGAGAGTAGGAGCACCGACGACAGAGATAGCGATCCATCTAGTGATGCGGTAAAGGTCGAACAGGAGGGCGACGATAATACCCAGAGCGAGGCGGAGACGAGGCGCAACTTGCAAGAGTTTCGAGCAAAGAGACGTGATAAAAAGTCTCAGATGGTATCATAGTTCCAAGATTCTATCATAGATACTGCATCTGCACATATTCAGTATTGTCTAGCTAGTGACGCTATTTTACAGCGTGAGACAATCAATGATAACACAAACTCATACTACTTGGCTACTCTCAGACTATTAGTGGCCGAATATTCGACCTCCAAGAGTCGATAAAGAACTGGAGTTAAGTGAGCCCAAAGTAGTATTTATCAACATGGTATCAAGCTAGATGTTTGTGGCAATATGGGTGGGAGTATACAGGCTTAAATAGGTAGGTAGGAAACCTCGCTCTCGCTACTCCATGATACATACATCACTCAGATAAATAGCACAAAACGCTGAGCTCGTCTTGCTTTCCAATTTGAACGAATATGTCCTTGGCTTCGTTTATTGAGTAGAGAGAGGCTACGTCTTAGTTACAAGCTGTAAATGCAACTAATATATAACACCATGTCGAGTTCTGACATTGTCTAGGTACCTAGTGTAATTCTCTAAATATACATTTACTTTTGGAGTAAGAGCTCGCTTATCTCGCTTCTCGCCGACATGATACTATCCTACTCCGATTATCACTGAATAGCCGCCCAGTAGTACGGGCGGGGAGGAGTCCAGGAGGATTTAACTTCTTCATCCGTTCAAGCAGTAGGGGTAGGTGGGAATAAGGCAAGGGCTTTACATCGCCAATGTCCCGATCAAGATGGCAGGCCGCAGGACGACCAGGACCGGATTCGAACCATTGAGATTCCGCTAGGGGGTGGTGGAGTCCAGATCATGGAGTGCATTGTAACGTCGCAGGGATGACATCGTCTTCGCTGGCGATTTGTCTTGTCGAACATTACTACCTACTTAAGTAGGTAGCTACATGTCTAGCCCATGTCCAGGATGTTTCGTATGGAACCGCAAGGCCACAGCTAGAGGACACTGCGAGATCAAGAATGGCTAGAAGTGGAAAATAAAGGGGGGGAAACGAACGAAAATGATCAAACATGACAGGATGGGAGAGGATCAAATAGCCAGAGTAGAAGGGGGAGAAGGGGTAGAGAAAATAGTATATCCTAACTAGATCATTTTCTCGACCCTAGATATCAACCCTTGGCTCGTCCACCAAGAGCTCCTTACAATGGCGTTCAAGGCTTCTCCGTCCCTTGTCCTCCTCGCCGCTCTCACGGGCGCTGGGCACGCAGCAGATCTCTACCCGCAGCTCAACGATATCGGGCATGCATGCGGAATCGCAATCATGGGCCTTCAGCAGCCTCGAACTGGGCCCTGATGCCGATGTATAACTGCTATGCGTGCGAGGGGGGCAGCACGGCAGTCGAGCCTGGGTTCAAGATGGTCTGGCGGAACACGCATACCGTGCAGATCAGACCGACGAGGACCTATCCGAAGGCAGTCGTCGGACGACGAGGTGAGTTACCGCATCCGTAACCTCCCAGCAGACTGACCGACCCATCGCCACCTCTCAACTGCCAAGGCGCGCCACAAGGTAGTTGGCGATGACAGATTCCACCTGCGAATTCGACGACGAGGTCAGACGGACATCCATCCTGCGTATCGAACACGGACTCGACAGCTGCCACTTCTCCGCGACCATCGTGGAGGTTATGCCCGCGCCAATACGGTAATGCGCTACGGCGTCCGAGGCCACGCCGGACTGGACCGTGCGGGGGTTCTTCGTCGGGGTGACGCGAACGACTGACTGACTACCTTCGGGCTCGCTCGACCCGGGCTCCGCAAATATGGCGTTCCGGCTGATCAACAAGGCGCTGGACTACTCGCCGCGCATGAGGTTCGACTGGGTCCTCGACGACACATCGCTGCTTCGTATTAGGCAGACGGGGTACAGCGGCAACGGCGCCCCGGAGAGTAAGTTTTCCCCGCCTATCCATGTTCGCTTCTGCTCTGGTGGTATTTTGCGGCGCGGAATAAGAAATTTCGCATCGCGTATCTTTTTGCCTAGGACGCAGTTTTAGAGTATCGGAGACCGAGCTGTGCCATCGCTGCTAAGCGCGAGGCGAAGCCGAAACAAGTATACCGCTGCCGGGAGCACCTTTGTCGAGACTTTCGCGATGTGGGTCGCGGAGTCCAACTTTGAGATCAAGGGAACCTTGCAATGAGCTCTGGTAAGGTTTTACGTGCTCGAGAATAACCTGGGATAGCTTCATCTGCCACCATGGGATTGCCCTAGGTCTCGTCTTAGATGCTGACACATAGCAAATAAGGGTCTCCATACGATACTGCTCAACGTCAGACTTACGGTTACAATATATTCCCCGTAGTGATTCCGCAGAGGAACGTGACGAACGTCCGGTAAGGTTTAATGCATGTAAGTAGGCATGTGCGTCTCATATCTAAGCGGATACGTTATATATAAAGATATTATATACCAAAGATTAGCGTTACCTAATTATCCCAACAGAAACCCTATTTAACCAAACTTCATGCTTCCCCCCCTCCTTTAAACTTTGCTAGCAATAAAGCTAACGGCCGTCGGGGCCAGATCATCGTAATCGTAGTGTGCATCGGTGACGATCAGCGTGCCCTCGCACACGAGGTCGCCATCATGGCACAGGATGAGCGACCGAGCGGCGTTGATGTTGGGAATCACGCCGC
Organism: Ustulina deusta; assembly: GCA_023159155.1. Classification (NCBI taxonomy): domain Eukaryota; kingdom Fungi; phylum Ascomycota; class Sordariomycetes; order Xylariales; family Xylariaceae; genus Ustulina; species Ustulina deusta. The sequence continues at coordinate 574,952 of JAJNNX010000029.1, read as the reverse complement.
CGTCCTGCTTCTTGCGCGTGTCTCCGTACGTGACGGCAGCAGCGACTTTGCTCGCCACGGCCGCGGTAAGCAGCTTGGCGGCCGCGTGCACCAGCGCGGCGCCCTGGCTATAGCCGGCGAGGACGAGCTTGGAGCTCGGGCAGTCCGTGGCGGCCTTGGTGATGAGATCGCCGAAGTCGGCCGCGTCGTCCGGGTCACAGCCCTGGGAGCGGAGGTTGTCCAGCAGATTCGCGGGATAGTCGAGACCCTGCGCGGCAACGACGTCGGCGCCCAGCTGAGCCTTCAGCTGGTCGATGGTCTGCGGGCCGGGGGAGCCGCCGATGTTGCCGTCCTGATTGCTCCCGCGGGCGTAAAGGAAGATGACGTCGCGGCAGCCGCCCTCGAGGAACTCGTTCGACGTCGTGCCGGTTTCTGAGACCTCGAACACGTCCGAACTTTTACCCGACTTGAGCTTGGCGATCATCTCATCCGAGAGATCGAGGGTCATGGGCACGGCGGAACTCAGGCCGATGAGCGCGGTGGACAGCAACAGGGCAGCCTTCATCTTGTCTGATTGGCGAGTAGAAAGGGGGGGGATTAGTATATGGATGGAGGTAAGACGAGCTCGAAGGAAGTAGAGTTCAGACGAGCTGCTTCAGACGACCGCGAAGTCTAGGATATCCGGGCGCCATTGAGCAGGACATCACTACCTATATATACTATTTCCGACTCCGTCCGTTTCGATTTAGAAGTATTATTCCATCGGTGCCACGAGATAGGGGCCAATGCGACCAGAGATCTCAATAAAGTTTCGACCTGCCCATTATTGTCATATTCGCCGAAGTTGTAGACCACTAAGAATACTCGATTCGTCACCCTTTCCAAGTCGCGGGCGGCATTGTAAACACGTGCATGGCATATCTCAGCAACCGGTCTGCTGGGCGAATAGTTACCCTGCTCACACAAGCCCAGCTGCCTTTCCGGCGAGGCTTACGTGGTATTTTGGAGCAGCTCTTGGTAGATTTCTCCGCCCAAGCCCTAGCCGAGCACCGGGTCCGTCTCGAAAAGGGTAGGAGATCGCCGCTAAAACCCACCTATACCCCGGTTTATTGCCTTAATTCTCCAGCTCATGAGGCTTTCTAGTGTATCGTACACCGTTATTAGTGTACGTCGAGGTCAGGTTACACTACTACATGTACCGTCAATTGATGCAACGCCTCCCACGCGCAAAACCACCGCGCAAGCTGTCGAGATCAAGTGCAAGACACCCAAGAGCGGAAGTGATCCGAGAGCAGCTGGATAGATACGCTAGGTAGCTTCCGAACTTGTGATGATCACTTCCACTTCATACGGCCATGCTGTCCGCAATCGCACTATCGAAACCGAGAGGTTGCATCCCTAGGTAGATATATGGGTACGTATCCCAGATACGTTTGATGTCGTCCCAAAGGTTAGGATCGCTAGGTACTACTCTTTTGCTAATCTTGACACGACAACCCAATACGACAGAAATGCAACTCCACTACCGTGCCATGGGAACCGTAACAGTCACCCCCTTGAAGCGGTCTTCTTCCACATGCGTTAAAGGAGAACTCGTGGTCCCCGCCTCTTGTAGTGTACATACTAGCAACTAGGATGACTCGGTTAGTTTTCCAGCTTGGCAATTGCCTGGTCCAAGGTCTCTCCGGTCAGGCGTTGGAAAGCCTCGAGGTACTTGGCACTTGTTTGGGTCCTGTAAAAAACCTTGCGTTAGATTTCCGACCCATAAAAAAGTATCAACTCGCTTGGGGGTTTCGGGACCATGCAGGAGTATTTGGCATATTGGAGCAGCAAATTTTGTGAACCAAGAAACGAATGGGTCCAGATCACGTACTGCACATCTTCCGTCATCTGAGTTGGGTTAGTAATTCCAGCTTTTATACGGGCTGATAAGAACATACCGAAATGCCTTCTTTCCCTTTGAGGCCCTGACCTATTACAATTAGCGAGTTAGAAACTATGGCCGATGTTTATCCGTGGGATATTCTGGAGCATGCATGGGCATGTGAGGGCAAAAGATTTGCCCGGATGGGAAATGAATGTCTCCAAAATGCATACCAGTCAACCAATCACGCAAATATTGCTCTAAGTCAGGACGAATTAGCATCTTTACCACTGCCTCGATGGTTTCAATCTTACTATCAACACTCTTCTGGTCACGCCCTGTGGCATAATCTGCAGCTGGCCAGAATCGCGAGCTATCAGGTGTTCTGGTGGCATCCGCTTGTCAGCATTTCAGTCATCCATGTATCGATTCGGACCTAGAAGGGGCAATACTGACAGAACCTCGTCAATCAACACCACCTCGTCCGTCTCCTCGTCGAGGCCTGCAGCGGCTGTTAGTAGCTAGTACGAAACGCCGCATAGCTGCTGGGTTTGAGACGCACCGAACTCGAACTTGGTGTCCGCCACAATGATTCCTCTCTCAAGCTACATCGCCGACCAGTCAGTCGAGCTTGTCTGTAGATTAATCTCCACTTGATTATTGACGCGCGGGATTTGTCGAATGCTACGCTGACATCCGGTCGAGTGTTGGGATTTGTCTAGCTCGTGTTTGAGGGCCAGACAAAGGTCGGGAAGCCACTTACAGCATAGGCGTGTGCAGCCTTGTAAATGGCCAAAGCAAGATTCTCGATTTTGTCGGCATATTTATCACCAACAATCTGTCGCGCATGCTCGGGGGTGATCTGTCCAAAATCGAGTGTCAGTACTCGTTGTCACGGCAATCACTCTACATAGCCTTGGGTGTCTGCAGCAACAAGGAACCCGAGGCCGGCCAAAGGGGGGGATAAAATAAAAACTTCGATTTCAGAATGCGTACGTTCTCGTCCTTCCCACCCACCGGTGCCTTCGCTGTAGCAGTTACGATTAGCGTTTGCCCCTAGGACTGAAGTTGGACAAGGTTTGGAGGGCAATGCAGCAGCTTACTAGACGGCGTATAGATAGGGCCACCAGGGAACGCCTGGCATTGCTCTAGCCCGCTGGGCTGATGCATGCCGTGCACTGTCCCCTTCTGCTTGTACTCAGCCCAAGAGCCACCGGTGATGTAACCGCGTACTAGAACAGCGAGAGTCAGTGGACAGCCCAGCGCCGGTTGGGTTTGCAGGAGTCGGACCTATAGCCTCGATGGGAAAGACACGATACTTGTTGACAATCATCGAGCGGCCCCGGAGTCGCTTCTTCTCCTCAGAGCTTATGTTCAGCGTGGGAGGAATGTTTAATGAGAGCAGATGGTGTTTTAATCCCGGAACGTGGGCTGGCAGGACCTTGTTGAGCCAATGGTTCGTGAGCAGAGTGAGGACAATGCCCTTGTCCCGGACGCCATTCTCCAGGATTACATCATAGGCAGAGATGCGATCTGAGGTGACAAGAAGGAGCGTAGAGTCGCTGGCCTCGTAGATTTCTCTCACTTTGCCCTACACATTGTCTGCATCAGTGCTGGGTCCAAAGGCAGGTAGGCCGAAAAATGGAAGTGAGCCAACCTGGGCCACCAGCGGCAACGACTTGAGATCGATTGAGGTGACGATTGATGCGGCCATCCTGCAGTTGTCCTTTTTCTTTTCGCTGCGTGGGTAATTGGCGAACTGGAGGGGTTATGGAGGGAGCAGATGTGCCAAGCCGATGCGTTTCTTTGAGGCGCTTAGTTTTGCTTTCAGCCTTCGGTGTTTTTACCGGCCCAGATGTCAAACACGGTGAGAGCGGGTGGTATATAGTTTGGGTATGTTTGCTTCGACCACTTTAAATATAATGGAGATGATGGTCACTCTGTCGCATTCATTACCAAACTTTCAATGCCGTCCGTGATCGGACAAAACCGTTTTGCCACTATACGCCTATTGGCTAATGATGAACCGTTTTAAACCGCATATTTATCTTCTAGTAGTGCTTTTTTTTTTCATATCCGTTTTACACGTAACTACCTATCTAGGTTAGTTCTAACTAGCTTCTTACTCTTTTGGTGCATAATCGGGCTGTCGAGCCCAATAGCGCCGAGTTATAGGAACATGCGGCATCCACGAGGGACAACAATATATCATCATGAACATCAGGACCATTGCTTGAACCAACCATCTCCACAATGTTCATCAGCATTAGTATTGGCTTCGACCAACCCTGCATGTGAACAATACTAGATCAATACCCTCAAGACTTTGAAAATTCTCTCCGCAGAGAAGAGCTCCGAGAAACTGTATGCTTATAGATGCAGGGTTTACATCTGTCAAGCGGGTAGTTTCGCTCGCCCCACGTCTCCATGAATATCAACTTCCCTAAGAATATCTTGGGTCGGGCACGAACAACGTCTAGTGTCCCAATAGGCTTTGGGTGCTACTAAGTCTGTAGGGTCCAGCTAGTTTCCTACACAGTTGGTTGAGCTCGATGAACCTAGTTGCCTTGCCTGTGGTGCCTTCGTTGGACTAGATTAATTGTGTAACTTGCATCATTGAATATAGTCTCCCAACATAGATATTTTAACGGGTAGAATGGGTATAACTACAGAGATAACTTATTTGCTGTTATCTAGGTTAGACCGTTGTGCGTTGTGGCCGGAGGGTGGGAGCCATCACAGCCCCATCCCAGCTTCTAACGCCCTATTTTTTTATCCGTAAAAATGCGCCCTGCGCTTGGGGAATAGTACATCAAATATATGAATGGGAAAGGTCATAATCATGTAACGAGAAGTAGAGCAAGGGCTAAAACTAGGGCTTGGAGATTGTACTCGAATTTTAAATTATTTTCCAAGGTGCCAAAGGTCCATATGACCTCTTAGAAGCACCAAGAATTAATACGGGAATACTAGATCTACATACACAACTAATTATCTGGTATTAGTGGTTAGTGAGGCTGTCAATATGTTTTGGTCCGGAACGAGGGCTGAATAGCTGACTACTGGAGCCCAAGATATTAAATATCTCCTATATTAAAGACCTAGTCCTGATTCCATGGCGTATACCTTCTGTACCACAAGCAGCCCAATGCTTTCCAAAATGTAAGTTATTAATAAAAAACTTGTGTCCTAGGTGGAGATTCTGTCAGTATATCTATGATAAAGTTATAGGTATGTCATCAATAATTATTAGTTTCTGCGCGGTAACCCTGGACAGTTCTAACAGGTGGTCTTTAATAATGTGATTGAATTAAAGGAACTAATGTTATAAATAAATAGGGATTAAGGCGGGATCCTAAGGCAGTGAGAAACACCCCGTGACCAACCGCAGTTTTTAGAATGATACGTTACCATGCCAGTGCAGAAGATTAATGAAGCCTCAACCGTCTCATCCAACTAACCTCACTCATCCTATGTGTGCATTAAAATCAATTTTAAACATAACATATAACTAATCCCACCTATGGCAAGTATAATAAACATGCTTAGATTACCTCTCACAGCAGATTTTATGTGAATTATGTTTAATAATATGAATTATTTAAATGTGATTCCTTATAACAAAGTAAAAGAACAAAAAAAAAAAAGGGGGGGGAGGTAAACTAAAAGGAAAAAGCAGGAAAAAATAAAGATCTCTTAATAATTATATACTGCACAGATGCATTTGTTTAAATCATTTGTTACCTCGGGGGTGTGCAGAAAATAATGCGCTAGTAGAATCCTTCGCCAAAAGATCCCGCCCATTATTAATAATTATTGGGCGGAATTAATTTGTATTGCTCTGCAGGATACGCGGGAAGGCTTATACACCATTAACATATGCCGCGATAAGGGCGTATCTAGAATAAGAAGTTACCGCTGCATATCCTTAAACATCTCGCAGAGAGCTGCATTCATGTATTAGTTACAGTCTATAATTCTGGAAACGATCGTTGTAATCACACAGGGAAATCGCTTTTGCAATTATGCTCTCGGTCATTTCAGGGACTTTCTCCAACATATCTTTACTTCAGTAATCCACGCGGGACTAGTTCGCGATGCCTTCATTTTTGCTAATTTTAAAGACGAAGGGGAATCTTGATGTGGAGGTTGCAATATCCCCGAACCCCGTTCTATATCGGGCTCGGGGATACTTGAGGATTTAAGTCCGTCTAATCGTGAAGAATAAACAAAACCTAGCTTCTTCTTATGCTAAATATCTCAGTCGCCTTTCCGGATGCCGACATGGCTGTCAGGAGGATTGAGCCATGCTCATATGATATTTTATTTGTATTACAGGCCTCTACCGGCATCATCCGCAATTCTGTGGCACAAATTTCTAATTCTAGCTGAACTACACTAGCCGTCTAGCTCGGGCTTTTGATCCACCAGGCGCATGTAATGTAGCAAGCGAGCATCGGTTAATATCCATACCAATGAGGGGTTGCTTTTCTGCAGTTGCACTACATTACTTATTAGATTTGAAGCGAGTCTCGTTTTTTCCCAAGAAAGGTCCGTTTTATAAGCACCCTTACAACACCCTCCCTACCTTGACCATCAATTGGCCTATATTGTTGTTACAGGGTGGGTTAGGTAGTTCTGGTCCCTATCCTTGGCAAACGACTTGGTATGAGGTATATGGCTATTATTAGTAATTAGGTAGGTAACATCCCGACAACCCAGCATATCCCTACCTACAGTACATGCATACTGAGATCTTCCCGCACGCTGTTGGGATTATACGCTGCCTCCATGCGGAGCTCCCATGCGACTACTCTGCACATTAGCTCAGCATACTGACCACGGCGAGAAAAAGAGAGCGACCGACACATGCTAGCGCTATAGGATCCGAACTTGTTCTCGATTATCTGCCCACTTAACACTTCTGACAGCTCGGCGGTCCAGGATTTGACAACCGAGTTCCAAAGGCTTCACGTCATTCAACGTTACCTGAGCGCTAGTAGGGTCCAGTACCAAAACATCGCCGTTCATCACTCTCGCGATACGCAAGCGATCTACCCACGATCCCACAGTACAGATCCAACCCTGTTGAGAACAGCTTTATAAAATATTTTCCCGATCCCGACATGCCGTCCAATTAGGAACTATATCACAAATGATTGCTAAGCTGATAAGTTCCTATTTGCGGCTGTCAAAAGTGGCTATCTAAATCTGAGGGAGACTGACCGCACAGTTGTTATATTTTTATAGCCCTTACGAGACCGAAGGCCTAGCCCCCTGGCAACACTGATACGTGGTCGTATGAGTCTCTAGATCGCTCACAAGCCATGAACAAGTCCGCCCAGTTTGCGCAGACTGTGAATTATGACCAGCAGCCTTTACGTTCGACCAGTGCAAACAGAGAAATTACTTAAGTTGGAGCTGAACCGCTCCCTTAAGTCTCAGTTTAAATTCCAGCAGCCATAGCACGATCAGGTTACATTTTCAAACCCATCAAGTTTCCACTCTCTTATCCAAATTTGATTCAGCTTTTACGAGATACGTCATCACCATGAGCGGCCCGCATTCGACAATCCGCATCGCAATCGTCGGCGGGGGCATAGGGGCAGCAGCTCTATTAAGAGGACTACTAAGACACTCGCACATTGCTGCCGACATATACGAATCACGACCTTCATTCAAGGAAGAAAGCCATGTTATTACTTTAACGTCTGCAGCTGAAGAAATTCTGCTCAAATTGGACCCTTCCTTAGACGACTGTCTCAGTCGAGCAGAGGCGGTTTACACCGCCACTGAATTCAGAATCGCTTCTGGTCCGTACGCAGGGCAGATCGTTGACTCTCCGACGATGCAGGACTACAGAGAGAAGATGGTTGACCCTCAGAAGCTTTTAGACGAGCTGCTAAGAGGGACACCGCCACGTATGATTCACGCCAACTCGCGCATATCCTCCATTACCGAGATGTCGCCTGGGGGCGGCGTGATTCTAAACTTTGTGGGCGGGGCACAGAGGAAGTACGATATTGTTGTGGGTGCGGATGGTGTCCATGGTATTACTCGAGAATTTGTCCTAGGACCCGATGATCCGGCTTCGCGGCCACAGCACACAGGGGTTTGGAGACTTCCGATCAAAGTTCCCTATAAAAAGGCATTAGATGCCATGGGGCCCGAATTTCTCGACCCGAATAGACCTTGTCAAACATCGTGGCTCGGCGACGGGACTTTCCTGCAACATGACTTCATGGGTGCTGAGAAAGACGTCCATATCACTGCCTATGCCGTTAACAACGGGCAGACGTCGGAGGGCTGGGCAAGTATACTAACGCCGGAAGAGTTTGGAGCAGTTTTCGCAAGCATCCCACTACAGGTTTGCCGTGGCATGGTAAATGTGAGTAAATAAGGGTGTTGCGTCCTCTCGTTTGACTAGTCGAACGCTAATACAGTGCACCTCTAGTTAATAAAAAGTCTATATACAGTTCAAATAGCTGGGATTAACTATATGCAGCATAAGCCAGCGCGGACTTATGTCACGAGGAATGCAGCTCTGATAGACGATGCAGCTCATTCCGTGGTTCTATTGCATGGAGTGAATGCTCTCATTGGATTGGAAGAGGCCTATATCTTGAGCATGCTCCTCGGCCGAGTATCATCGAGGGCGGCAATCCCGGCCGCTTTGCAGGCATTTGACCATGTTTGCAGACCCAGAGCCGAAGAGGCAGCTCGTCATACCATTCAATGCGGTCTGGTAACCATTGGTAAAGATCAAGAAGTTGGTCTTGATCCTTATCTTATGGGCCCTCGCTTTAAATACCATTGGCAAGTCATCAAGGAGTCGAAAATCGAAGCCCAGCAATCAGCTGCCATTCAGCTAATGGATCAGCTATTAATGCCACACTGAAATGCCATGTAGATATATCTCATAAAATGTACTTCATCTTGTATCTGCGGGCAGAGGTTAAGATAGGATAGGTTCCATTGTGTTTTTGGGGCTCTATAGAATATGGGCAGTGTGCATAAAGTTAGCATCTGACGCGTATATTTGTATCGTCGCATAACTTTGAGGATTTCTTTATTTCTATGACATTTATACCTACCCATCTATAGTCTCGATTATACTTTTGTACGTGACCCTACTCAAATGGACAATAATTATGAGCAGGCTTAGAAATACAGGGATAATTGAGCAGGTATTTACCTTGCCCTTATACAAGTAGATAGGCTAAACCTACAGTTCCCAGTACAATTACTAGACTTATCAATTGGTTACTAGATAATCATAATAGACGGCATTCGAATTCAACGCAATTAATTATCTGAAAAGGATAATGATGATGTTTTTAATACGGGGAGACTGGCTAGATTGATGGTGTTGACTATACACCCGATGGATTTAGCCACAAAGTGGGTATGTGACCCCTTTCGCAGCCATCACCTACTTAACCCACTACTCTACCTCACCTACATCATGTAGATTAGTCAACGTTATAAGAATTATAGTTTTAGCGAGAGGAACCGGAATATTCATGAATTCAACTAGAGTCCTAAAGAATTTAGAACACTGGCCCTGCGCTCATGTATAAAAACTGTAGACGTTCAAATAGGATTCATCCACCACATATATTAAGCGAGACATAACATATTTGATTCTTAGAGCTTTGAACAGCTGAGGGCCTTTTCCTAAGCAATGAGTCAGCTCATATTAGAAGGGTCTGCTTTACGCCATAAGCATCCTACGTGAGCCCTCAGCCGCTCTCGATCACTTTGATAATCCGTACGGGTAATCGTAATGACCCGAGATTGTAATTTTTAACGTTGCCTAAGTTTTTAGCAATTTTGTTCCAGTTCGCTTCGTTCAAGACGTCACGATCAAAGTATTTTGCATGTGCCGCTACGTAGGCTGCGAAGTCGTATTAGCCTCAGGATTCTCTCATATTTATATTTTTAGCACCCCAAATAGTGAGGTTAGTTTTCCAAATTAAATCCACATAAACTCAAAGCTCACTAGTTGCTGGCGTCGAGTGCTCCGATGGAATAGGAGCCTGTGCCGCTGGCCTCACAATAAGATCCAGAGAACCGTAATTACCAGCCCTTGGATACGTACATCATGCATCTGAATAGAAGTAATAACAAAATATTAAATATCGTGCGGGAATGCCTCACAGTGGAAGCGGCAAATTCACGACCAAGAGAAGCAATAAAGTCTCTCTGTTATGGAACAGAACTGCAGCACTATACTATAACACTACCAAAGTAGAATGTAGTCAGAGCCGCTGGAAGTTGCGGCGCAATTTGGTAGTAAACGTTTTATGTTTAGACATAAACTTGTCTCCCGACATGTGTTTGTTTACTTCCATCTTGTTAGGGTAGGTATATCGTAAGAACATAGTGTTCCACCAAAATCCTAGACCTACTCTGATCTTCGCTACAACAGACAAAACATCCTTTTGTTCTGCGGGCCACACGGCAAATCTTTTGAGTGAGACCGTATCGCTCATTCCCAGTTCTGTTGATTCTTCTCCTACAGTCGGCATGCTTGCTGAGATAGGTAACCGTAATACCTGCCTTACTCCATCACCTATCACACATGATGCTAAACCATAAGCACGAATCACGGCACTACATCTCTATAATATGAACAGGGGGCGCATAGCAGCTTGAGTAGCAAAGCATCCATGTTAAACGCTGCTTCTCTCTATTTCGATATGCGACAATCCGCTTCTTAATCTAATATCTGTTCTGATCTACTTGGCCATGAACCCCAAAGTTAGATGAAACCGGCACTCTATCTAGACTATGTCTCTTGTCCCATACCATCGCTAAGGTCTGTATTTACGCATCATTGATAAACCACAGTCTCGATATAGGTTTCTCACGGACAGATTTATGTCCTATACATTACACCGATGAGAAGCCATCCAACAATCAACATAGCGCTCGTTATTTTATTTGGTCTATCACCGTCGCAATAGGGACCGGATCACTCGAAATGTAACGGTTGACCCTCTTCCTCCACAGCTTTCCTAACACCATGCAGTGCTTCCACGCGCTGCACTAGCTTCGTATATGCCGGGTACTTTTCCTCCATCTCGATGTGAGCCAGGCGGCCGCCCCAGCCCCAGAGGACGTACACGAACAAATCCACCAGCGTGAGATGCTCGCCAACCACGTAAGTCCGATCCCTCAGCCTCTTCTCGATAATACCATAGGAATACTCGATGTTCTTCATCCCCTTGGCCCTCACCACCGGGTACATGTCCTTATTGACCTTGCGGTATTCTGCGTTGGAGAGACTGCCGTCTACGGCCTCCAGGCCGTTGTCGCCCGGGCGAAACTTCATCGGTACTGATTTGAACGGGATGCCGAGTTGACAGAGAAGAATGTGCGGGACCAAGGAGCAAGCTCCGTTGACGTAGTATAGCGTTATTTGAGACATCTTGTCGCGTTTTCTTTATCTATCTTCATGATACGATAGTGTTCTTTTGTGGACTTGAAGGGAAGGAAGGGATTGATGCGAATGGCATAAAATGGAAGCGTGAGCGTTTCCCGGAATACTTATATATTTGCATCTCAGTACAAAGGCATGTGTATATCACAATATCAACAGATAGAAACTATGTATCTCTATACACCTGTTTGTGCTACGACGTCCAGGGTTGCTGCACAGGTGTTTGCCATTAGTCATCCTTTCTGTCAGTACCTATCTAGTTTAGTTCTAAGCAGTCAAGTCACAGGGCGTAGCTTACTCACACTTGAAGCGACTTCTTGACAACCAGAGACCGCGGAGAAGCGTCAGCCGCATGACGTCTTGGTCAGAGTAGCATTAAGGTATCTACGTCAGCTTTCTGATGGTTTCTGATTTCGGAGATATGTTTGCGTAGGCATCATTGGAAAATTCGAGAGATGTTCTCCCTTGCGGAATAGACCTATCACATGCATTTTGATGTTCAATTACTATTAGTTGTCTCCAGAAATATACTTGATTTACGAGAGAACTCGGGTGTTTGGACTCAAGGACCTGTAGATTGGCATGGAAGGCCATTCTTGTTCATTCGTCTTTTGCTTCATATTGTGTTGGTCTATCAATATAGCTCAATAATACTAGCTACTAGCGCTACACGACTGTCCTGTGTGGCTCAATTGCAGGGTGATAATTACCCTCCTGTCGATTGCAAAGGCCGATCGACCTGACTGACTACCGCACCATACCACCGTGGCGGTCCCCATGTCCGGTCTTCTTTTGGGAGTTTTGCTGTTCCTAGACTGTCCCTACCGTTTATTTGGGAAGAAGTTGTAGGATGGACGATGGCCTGTAGGTCTATAATCGACAAGTGTTGCCGACATGCGCTCCGCCTTCGTTAGTTGGATGTCAGGGTCCTTCTCGAGACGGAGACGCATCGCCTGCACCTGGGTGACGGCCCACCTTGAGTATCCTCTTGCCATGCTTTCATAGACAGTATCCCTGAGAACACTTGTGAATCTCATTGACGTGGGGACGTTTTGTAGACCCATCTCTCTCATAAATGCCGGAAAATCGTTAATAGTATGTAGTCGCCGCACTTCAGCCGCGAGATGACCGGCCGCATCTCGTGGGGGTCCGCCGTGACGGTCGAAGAGTTCGTCCCGCACTTGGATTAGGGTTTTCTCATGAGAGGGGCGGGCTGTACGGCGAAATAGTTCTGAGAACATAAGAAGTCGGTACGAGGTACGAGAGCCCTGGAATGTGTTGTCTAGCCGGTAAGCAGACACAGCATCGCGCTCCATGTACGACAATTCAGCCATACCGGCACCTTTCTTGTCGAGAATCCAGACAACATTACGAACAATCGCCTCTGTTATAATGGACTTGATAAGCGCGTCAGTAACTTGAACGTCTGATATCAAGAGAGCGATGAGAAGGTGTCCCAGATTGGGGCAATCTGTTTTAGATCTTTTGCCATGCTCGAAGTCTCGCAGCAACTTGTTGGCTTGCTGGACAATACCGTGATCTTCTGTGGCCAGACACACGAGCAAGTGAAAGAGGTGGAAGTACGACTCTATAGCCTTCTCCGACGCATGGCGAAGCGTACTCTTCCTCGAACTTTCTGTCTCCATTTTCTCTGTTGTCTGATTCAGTCGAACAACAATGTCGTTCATGAATGTGAAGAGAACATGTGCATTCAATATACCCGATGGCGACAACGTTCTGAGGCGAGGCGCAATTTTCCGCAAAGCGCCATGGGCTCCTTTTCCGACCTTATCCCAGTGACGTCTTGAGATTGGCAGAGGAAGCCAATGTTGGAATCGTATGTTATGGATGGAACTATCGATACCCATGTGTACATGAGCATCCTCCGAGATCAGATCGAACTCGGAGGAAATCTGTCCTCGGTCGACTCTGACACCAACACCGAGTTTTGCCGATTGGTAATCTTGCTTCAGACAGAAGCACTGCAGCTCCCGCTGCCGAATGACATCAAAGTCTCGTACGATATGACTAATTCTGGGCCATGCACGGGCGAAATTGGTCAGGTGTTCAAAGTCGTCCAGGTTCTCGATGATCAGAAGAAGGATTTCGTTGGGGAGTTGGTTAATATCAAATCCAATTTGGGTGTTTTTGCGATTTCTGGCCAACGTCATCTGCGAATTCCTCGTGCTTGGTTGCCGGCTTCGTTCCGTGTCACCGGGTATGTGAGAGTGTACCGGGTTTGAGCGAGGAACAGAACTCTGGATCGTAGGCCATTGCTCAGGACTTCTAGTAACTCGTGCATCAAAACTGGTTGGAGCAGGACGAGCCCTAGCTTTTCGAGGTTTACCCTTCATCCCGAATTCGCATTCTCTACACTCGTACGTATCTGCCAAGTACAAGCTGTTTAATTCCTGGTAGGTGGTGAGGTCTTTGGTTCCATCCCAGTCCTCCTGTTCCAAGCTGTCGCTGTCAAAAAAGCTCAGTAGTTGGATAGCGATGTCCTTGAGGGTATAAGCCGGCGTGTACTCGTCGCCGAGATGCAAGATGCTGGCACATATGAAGTCGCCATAGACATTTGGATGCTGGATTGACGAGTTCATACAGACACGAGGAGGGTGTATGGGGTACATTGGTGGGAAAACAATGCTCAGGTGCAAGGGAGGGTAGTTTTCAGGGTACAGAACCAGACAAGCATTGTAGAGATCGTCTTCGCGGGGGTGAAGCGTGATCTTGGGGTAGGGTTTTGTGACGAGCTCGTGGATGTCTGACAGGAGGCGTTGGCGGCCGAGCTCGACTGTAGACGACATTGTTGTGCTTTCCGTATGATCGCCCGCGGGGGAATGAAATAGGAATGCGGCGTGATAACCGGATATCACAGGTAAGTAGCTTCCACGAGAGCGGCCAAAGAAGCTTATAAGGCCGATGAAAACAGTTCGCGCAGGTTCCCGAATCTCATGAAGCAGAGGAAGGGAGGGACAGGATGATGAGAACGGAGCTCTCTGCCTATTATTAAATAACTAAAGCCCTCTCTCTGTCTATGTAAATACGGACATATTTATACCCCAGCACATACCTACTCTGTGCTCATGCTGCGCCGCGAACAAAGCCAGGGTCTCGGAGAGCATTCAGCCTCGTAGTTCGTGGCCGTGTTGACTCATTACGGCGTGAAGCTCTGTACTGTAACTTGGGGGCCCCTAGAGGCTTACACTCGCTATTTACTGTGCTAAGGTAGTACCTACTTGGCGCCTACTTAGTACTTAGGTAGGCGGTGCTAGACCCTACCTAGTGGATACAAATAGTCTATCTTGATTGGGTAGTAGATAAGGCGCTGTAGTTGCCTGTTCTAGTGTGCCTTTTCAGCTCATCTTAGAAGCTATGAGTATGCCTGTGCCTTTCATCCTCTGATGCAACTTGAAACATCTGCCAGAGCTGCACAAAGGTGCAGGCATTCAATCAATGAAACCATTAGCAAGCACAGTGTAGAGATTCTGCTTAGCAACGTTAAATTACACAGTGATAGTTACTTAGTTAATAATACATGCAGTCTGACCACCCGCCGTCAGACTGACCTCTTGAGATCAAGACAACTACTGATAGCATTGGTAGCGACAATAGAGGATTCTTAATTAAGTACTTACTTAGTGCCATAATTATTGTCTGAGGATATCTGACCTCAGAAACAACACAAGCATATTATTAGCGGATCACTGCAAACTCCTTAGCAGCGGCATCACGATGAAGAGAGATTTTCACACTAAACACAGCACCATTGCGAATGCGGTGCATGGTATGGTATTTTCTATAGGCACACTCTATCAATATCGCATCTAGATAAACAAAAACAACAACGCCCCGACGCACTGCCGTCCTATCAAAGGAACTGGGGTCCTATCAAAGGACACCAACAAGAGCCAATGTGGTGGCTATTCTTACAACTCATTTTCACTCTTCGACTTCTTCGGCGACAGCATTCCCTCATCATCGCAATCATCCTCGGATAAGGGTCGCTTCTGCATTTTCAATATTCGACGTCTTCGGCGACAACATTCCCTCATCATCGCAATCAATAAGGGTCGCTTCTGCATTTTCAATCTTCGACTTCTTCGGCGACGGCATTCCCTCGTCGTCGTCATCATCATCGGACAAAGCCCGCTTCTGCACTGCCGCTTCACTAGTATTCGGCCCCATACCGCCGAAAACCGAGTTGAGGAGACGTAATCCTGGGATTCTAGGCGAGAGCTCGTGTTCTCCCATCGGCGCAACGGGTACGTTGTCCTGGGCATTTGCGCTAGCGATGGGAAGCTGATCTTCATCGGGGCTGGTTTCCATCTCTGAATCGGAATCAGAGTCCGAATTTATTTCTATTATCTCGCGGCGCTCGGCTTCGGGTTGGAGTTCCGGGTTAGAGAGGAAACCCTGAGCTTCAGGAGTAAGCGACTTGGACGAGGATGACATCAGGCTCGTTTGTATATCAATAGCACGTGTTTGTATCTCAACAGCATGTGTGTGGGTTTCTGACTGGAAGACCTCGAATTTCTCGTCGACGGCAAGGTAATCCGTCTCGCCCGCCCCACGACCGAGGAGTTCACGGTGATAATTCGAGTCGTCGCTCGGGACTTCAAGAGCTAATCTGGCTTTGTAAGCCGACCCCTCGATGCACTGGTGGGCGCACGCGGCCATCAAACTCTGCCGGTAAGCATCAAAGTTGTAGTGCTCCTCAAATGGCGCCCATAAAAAGTCGCAGTCGTCGCTGCTGCTGCAGACGCCGAGATCTTGTCGGTATTGGAGCATCTTGAGGCGGCGTATAAATTCGCGCGAGATGGTGTACGCGATCAATCCAGTCTGCCAGCGGTGGTCTGATGACTCCTCGAGATCTA
Organism: Ustulina deusta; assembly: GCA_023159155.1. Taxonomy (NCBI): domain Eukaryota; kingdom Fungi; phylum Ascomycota; class Sordariomycetes; order Xylariales; family Xylariaceae; genus Ustulina; species Ustulina deusta. The sequence goes on along the minus strand of JAJNNX010000029.1, from coordinate 558,787 downwards.
TATCCGGGACAGCCAATTTCCGGTCTGTAAGATTTGCTGCCGGCTCAATGCATCCTTCCTCGAGGATTTTGAAAAACCGAGCATGTACCAGGGTCTGACGAGACTCCCGACCCTCCGGTAAGGGATCAACGAATGCGAAATCAGTGATTTCCATGTCAGCATAGTCGTCGAGTGCCTGGTCAAAGTCCAATTCGGCCTTCCGTTGTATTCTAGCGATAATCGTAATCCAATTACCGTCGATCTCCACTGGCAGAAGGAGGAATTCTCGAGATCGGATGCTGCCGAACAAGTAATGAAGACCAAACGCCTTCTCGTTCTCACGGACCTTTTTGCCTATTTTCTGCAGAGTGTCTTGAAACAACTCGTCGTCGTCCGGGAAAAGGTCGAGATGATCGACTGCTGGCGTGGAAAGGACGGACTGCCTCACGAGTTGTCTGTGCTCCCAAAATAACCCATTTCGAAGGGAGAGGGATTCAATCGGTCGCTCTCGCTCGATCTGGAGCATGTACATGGAATCTGCTATTGAGCTCACCCCCTGGACTACCTCCTTGACCTGTGATAAAAGCGGTTTGTGCCATCCAAATTTTATATAAGGTGAAGATATGAGGCGCGCAGCCGACGTAGGTTGCCCTCGTTTTTTGATTCGGTTTGGGTTCTTCCTGATCTTGTCCGTGGCTTTCTTCTCCTTACCTTTCTTCTCCGCAGGCTTCTTCTCCAAGAGCTGCTTCTCCATGACCTGGTTGTCATTTGAAGCCGCCATTTTCGATGATGTCGATGCTGTAAGTAATGTTGAGTGTTCGTGCTGCTGTTGTTGTTGCTGCGATGTGTGTGCTTGATTCTATCCTATTCACCTGCCATCGGTCGTTGAATTTATAAACATTGCGAAACAAGACGATATCATGTTGACACGGTCGAACAAAACCCTTGTTGATGAACATTGATGAACTTGAAAAAGCATGTCGTTTCATGCGCGGCAGCATCGTACTTTCAGTAACAAGTACATTGCTTTATTCCAGAGTCGGCGTTTGGTAAAGACGAAAGCATCGTTCGGGGAGTGAAGGGGTCGGTTAGCACAAAGGGTGTCCTCGACAAAGCGAGGTCATTAACATGGCCAGCAGAACGATTCATGGTACGTACCCCCCTTCCCACCTCAATGAAAGACAACAATTCCTGCGTGAGGGTGTCAGTGATGGAGGTAGTGATTTCCTCTATTGAAATCAGTGGTAGGCGATTTCCATGGCCAGGCTGTCATCCACGACCCCGAATCCTCGCACCTTCAGAGTTCAGGTCTGCAGTGATCTAGTCAGCCCGCTTCATCCCCTTTCAAGATTGGCCAGGGTGAGGCTTATCAAAGAACGCATGAAAGCATTACAGCTAGTACTCATCGCATCGTTGTCAATTTTCCAAGTAAACGACAACAACCTCATTGTATATTTAGGCCTGGGAGCTGAAGGTAGAAGGATGCGATTGTCCCACAAGTCCGCTCGCTAGGGAGACAGGAAGTTCGTCGGTGTAGTAGAACGATATGCCAGTGTAAATGACACCAGTGACGACTTCGAGCCTGGTCCGAAGTAGCTTCGTTGTACTATGTGCCGGAGCAAAGGATAGATCTAGGCATGATTTGCAGGATAGTCACCGCATGGAGTAAACACAGACATAGTGATGACTGTGTATTACTTCAGCATTATCATGAACTAGGCAATTCCATCGGTTACACAGAGAGCCAGCCCCTTTGCACAATGTGAATCAGAACACACCCTCAATTCACTATCCTCGGGGCCAGGGCCGAAACCGGTCGATCTTGATGTTGCTTTTGAGGATCCCCGCCATGTTTAACAGCTGGAACCACGAGGACGACGAGTAATGCTCTTATGCCGACTTATTCATAAAGGACTTTCTTCTCGTTCCTTTTCTCTCGATATTTCTCTTCCCGGTCCCCGGCAATACGCCATACCGAAACTCGCACTCAACCCAGAATTGTCACAAACATACCTACGAACACTGTACAGTAGGTAGTGTGCTCAAGCGAAGGATTCGGGGCTCCATTTTCCACCCACGGACCACATCTTCACAATACGAGGATAGCGGCTAGATAGTGTTCCCCCCAGGTTTGGATTTGGTCCCTTGGCGTTACAGCGGCGAGGCACACTAATGCAGCACATGGGGGGCGAAAACAAGGGGTTGGGTCTTGGGCTTGAGAAGAATGGGTCATTTTCCTCCTGGATTGTAGGGATAATGTGCATCATCATACATACGCGTAGGTACACTAGATACATACACAGATACACCATCTAGGTATCACAGATAGACACAGATCGATCAATGCGATCTTCCCAATCGCCACGAGTTGTTCCCTCGCAGATGCGTTGACCAAGCCTCTTCGACCCCCCTCGACCGCGCCAAGCGCCCGAGTCCAATCAATCAATCAATCCCCGCCTCTCTCTCCCACCACCACCACCAATCACAATGGTGGCGTCGCTGCGCAGTCCGAGGAGAGTGCTGGTCGCGACATTCCTCGTGACATCGCTCTTCCTCCTGCTGGCATTGCGCCACCGCCAATCCATCACTGGCCCCGCGAACCACGCCGCCGCAGCCCCTTTCGAGCCCGAACATGGCGGCGGCCAGACCACAGGGGTGGTTACGCCGGGGGGGAAACCACCCGAGGGGAAGAAGAAACAACACGACCTGGAGCTCGTGGTCGCGAGCGTCAAGGCAGAGGACACGTCGTGGTTCCACACGCACCTCCCGTCGTGGCACAAGAACATCTACGTGGCCGACGACCCGGGCGCCCCGCTGACGGTGCCGCGCAACAAGGGCCGCGAGGCCATGGTGTACCTGACGTACATGATCTCGCGGTACGACGACCTGCCGGCCAACGTGCTGTTCGTGCACGCGTCGCGCTTCGCCTGGCACAACGACGACCCGGACTACGACGCGCTGCCCGCGCTGCGCCGCTTCCGGCTGCCGCACCTGCGGGCCGCGGGCTACGTGAACCTGCGCTGCGTCTGGGTCATCGGGTGCCCGGCCGAGATCCGCCCGGCGCAGGACGAGGCCGCCAGGGACGGCGCCGACGCGCTCCTGGCCAAGCACGTCTACAAGGAGGCCTTCGGGGAGCTCTTCCCGGCCACACCCGTCCCCGACGTCGTCGCCGTCAGCTGCTGCTCCCAGTTCGGCGTCACGAGGGAGACCATCCGCAGCCGGTCCAGGGCCGATTACATCCGGTATCGGGACTGGCTGCTCGCGACGCCGCTAGACGACGCCCTCAACGGGCGCGTCTTCGAGTTCGCGTGGCATAGTTAGTAATGGTTTTTCTTATGTTTTTTTTTTCTTTTGCTTTCGTCTTGTTTCCCTCCCCCGGCTCGTCACAAACATCCACCCACGCACCCACCCACACACACACACACACACACACACACACACACACACACACACACACACACACACACACACACACACACACACACACACACACACACACACACACACACATACACCTCTCCCTAGCACCTAATCAGCCTAAATCAGCCAGAGGACCGGTTTCTGACACCCCGTCGGTTCCATTTTTTTAGTCATCTTCGGCAAGGAAGCCGTGCATTGTCCCTCGGCGGCCGACTGCTACTGCAACGTCTTCGGCCTCTGCGACATCCCCTGCAAGGACGATTCCTGCGACGGCCGTTACGTGCTCCCGCCTTACTCGACGCTCCCCAAAGGCTGGCCTCGCGTTGGCTGGGAGCAGGAACAGCGAAACTTCACCGGCCCGCTCTAGTTTCTTGTTAGCCTTTTTCTTCTTTTTTTATCTTTACCCGGGATACACACACTCTTAGAAAATTCGGATGATATTAGCTTGGCTAATGCATTCCCTGTGGGAGGGGCGTAGTATGTATGATACGAGCGCCAGGTTTGGGTAAATAAATCACATGGGAAGTGGTAAGTAAGACGAGTAGTGCCATCATCGATCGCACTTAGAGACGGAAGGTTCTCTGACACCTGGGCATTATAGGATAACAAGCATACATCATAGGCGTTCGGCATCAGACTTTTGACAAAAATATAAAAATTCGGGGCATCATCATATATATGTATTGGGGAAAAAAAACATATACACCTGTATGTACCATTGATTAATTTTTTTATAGATCCCAGTTAGGCAAAACGCTTCTCGGAAAACCCCGACGCATTGGTTAGTTACTTTCTCTCTAACATTAGCATCCTCATCATGATCATTCTCGTGCTCGAGCTAGTCAATGATAGTGAGGCGAGTCGAGCAAAAAAAAACAAAAAAACATAGCAAGTTGGTTTGATCAGGGTTATTGAGTACTAGCTCATATGAGCTCTCCTCGTTGGCATGAAATTCACCATGAAGATAGACACAACCCCTACCGCCCCAGAATGTCTCAAATACACAGGATCCACGACGGGAGTAATACTCAAAAGTATGACTAGCGAAATTGATGTACCCAACACAGTCGCTATCCTCAATATTCAGCGTCGTCCAGATCAGATGAAGCCTAACATTCAATTCGACTCGCCGCCTTATTTCGGTCGTAGCTCATGATCGTCAATTTCCAGAACCTCATCTCGGGTCAAAGGAACGAACAGACACAACACCCTAGACTCCCGAGCACAGACCTTGTTGCATTAGGAAGGTCACATTGCCATACAACTGGAACACAAGGATCTGGAGACAAAAAAAAAATAGATGCGCAACAGGCATGACGGTTTATAAAAAGCTTGTCTGTTCCCAGGACCCAAAGACTTGGAATGGCAATGTCCAGGGAGGACTAATCCCTGGACTTAATTCACGACGCCACAAATACCACTGTACGCGGCACGGTAAAGATCTATATTCATCAGCAAACAGGCCAGGCAGTTACTAGCAGAGGAGGAGAAAGCAGTGCTCACGAGAAGCCGATGTGGCCTAAATGAAGACCCGTTCTGTCATTTCTCCCAAGCCAGTCCTCGGGGGATACCAGGGGGGTACAGAATGTTCGACCATCTAGACATGAGACACGGTAGCAGACGACTTCTCACAGCTGGTAAGTGTTAATTATCTTTTGTTGCTTGCATGTTGCTAATAGTCATACACCGACATTATAGAGCAAGAGCCTAGTTTCCGGTTGCCCGACGCCGCCCTCGACCGTCTATACTATTTTCCGTCGCAAAGCGCAATCCCAAGCAAAGAAACCCAGCTAACTGTTGAATGGAGTTGATATCTATGCCTTTTCCACTGCTGTCTGCTGTCTACTCGTTGTTGATGTTTTTATTACTTTCTTCGTTCCTTCGTTGATTCATTTCTTCATCTCGAAACTTCCGACGCTGTAAAGCTCATATCGGATTCTCGAGGCGGCAACCCGGTTTTTCAGCAAGTGATTCCCTATCTCGCCCATAAACTTCTCAGGGCCACAGACAAAGTACTGTGCCAAACTGTTGTGTAGCCACAGGTCCTCCCAATTCAGGCCGATGAAATCCTCCTGGAAGCGGGACGTCAGCGAGATGACATCGCCATCGGCAAGGCGTGAACGGAAGAATTTGGCTCTGATGTTGGGGTCCATCTGCACTATCTTCTCGACTTTCTCGCGGAACGGTGCATCGTGGCGTGATGCCTGGACCCAGGATACCGGCCTGCCATTCCCTTGCTCTGACACGGCCTTGAGCATGGGATACAGTGGAGCAGCGCCGGCGCCGGCAGATATGAGAACAACGGGACTATTGTTTGGATCGTTGGTGTCGAGGAAAAACTCGCCGGCGGGGTGGGTCAATTCAAGGGCGTCGCCCACCTGAAAATCGTCGATGAGGACATTGGACACGAGGCCCGGCCTGTGCGGACGCACGCTGCCGATGCTGCTATCAGAGGCACTACTCGCCGCAGACGAGAGTGGCGGACCATCATCGAATGGCCCGAACTGTCTTGGGTCGGGTAGCGTATCGGAACTGGCGCCGATATCTCTCTTGACGGTGATTCGGTAGCTCTCCGGGCGCGGGGCGTCGCTGAGGGAGTACTGGCGAAGCTGCAAGTACTTGAGGCCTTGGACGTTCAAGCGCATTGTGACGTACTGGCCGGGCTTGAAGGAGGGCAATGGCTGGCCATCGACTGGTGAGAGGGTGAATGAAACGATGTCGCCTTCGCTCGTTTCTGGCGTCTTCGCGGAGATGGTGAAGGGCCGCCAGTTGGACCAAGCTCCGAAGTCCTTGTAAATGATTTGCTCGCGACCAGTCAGCACTACGACAGGTCAGCGGCAGATCAGCGGGCCGGGCGCTGTGGCCCGAAGCAAGAGACAGGGGGGCGAAGAACAGAGAAGACCAGGCGACGGATAGAGGACGGAGAGTCGGGGGCAGGGGATCTTACTCTTGGCCATCAGCCAGTAGGCCTTGGTCCAGGCAGCATTCACCTCGGCGGTCATGGCAGGGCCGAGGACGGCGGAGAAGGCGCGGATGAGATACTTGGCGACGATCTCGTAGTGCTCGGGGCGGATGACGAGCGAGGCGTGCTTCTGGGCCACGCGCTCGAGCTTGTCCGTCAGCTCGCTGATGTTGACGATGTTGGAGGCGAAGGCGAGGATGAGGGCCGTCAATGCGCGGGGCTGTCGGCCGGTGTGCATGTTGACGCTGTTGAAGTAGTGGTTGAGCTCGGGGTGGTCGCGCAGCATGCTCTTGTAGAAGACGGTCGAGATGTGCTCGCCATGCTGTCGCAAGGCTGGGATGGTCTCGTTGACCAGCTCGGCTTCCCGCCGGGTAAGCATGATGGGCGGGCGGGCGGCGGTTGGTAGTCTGGCGGTGGTTCGCTGCTCGGTGGGCTCCCGTGTTTCTGCTCTTACACGCCTAATTGAGGAAGAAGAACAAGATGATGACGATGATAATGATGATGTTGTTGTTGTTGCTGTTGTCGGTGAGTGTGTGAGGGCTCGGGTGTTTATGTAAGTGCTCTCTGTAGGTGCCCTGGAGGGAGGTATTCGCAGTAGCCGAGGCGGGATGGGTTGCACTGGGCGAGATCAGGATGGAATTGGCTTGGGTGGGAGTGGATTGCACAGGATTCGAGTAATGCGAGGGAGGGTGCAAAGTCAAAGTTGTTTGGTGATGGGCCGGGTTGGTCGAGTGTGAAGCTGCAAAGCTGAAATACCATGTCATCAATTCTCCCTAATTACCCAGGTCCCTCGGTTCCTTTTGTATTTCTTCTATATCTGTGTTATTTTATTGTCGTGTATTTTATTTTATTTCTCTGCTCCTCTCTTCGCCTCCTTCCCCGCCGCCCCCCCCTCGACCCCTGCACATGTAGTTCGTATATTTACCCATCTTCTAGAATGCAGGCAGAAAACCGATCCCCCAAAGACCAGATACCTGCCTGTGCTAGCAGCAATAGTGCAGTTCTCCATCCATTACCGACATGGTGTTTGGCTATATGCAAGGTTTGATCATGGGGATGTGAATGGCCTGATGTGACGGCTATCTGGCATGATGTTGGCTTGTGACAGTGGTTCTGGCCAGGGACCACTCATGTTGTGCAGTATAGTCGTAGCGCTTGTATAGGGATCCTACTCTCCTCGGTAGGTACCTAGCATGTAGCGATCAATGCTTAGGCAGTGCTGAGTAGAGCAGATGATGGCCATGTTTTTTGTGCAAGGTACCTACGGGATTACTTGGGTACCAAGTCTGGCAATGCAAGGAAGCGGCTGCAAGGCGCGTGGACCCGAGAGGTGAGTGCTCAGGTTAGGTAGGCAGGCAGACGGTGAAGAAGAATCACTGTCATGACGCTATTTCAGGAACCCACGGCGTCGAAGAGCGCAGACACAGGTCGTACACAGACGGGAGGAACCGGCCATGCTATAATGCCATAATCCCATACTTACCAGGTAGGTAGGTAGTGCAAGTGCCCGGCTACGTGTAATCACCCTATATACCGACCCAGGTAGTACCTGCAGTGCCATGCTGCATCTAGTAGGTAGTGCACACAGATGCTCCGTACCGCCCTCCCGAGGTAGGCAGACGAGGTACCTAGGCATGGATGTCCCTCACTTACTGTACCTCAGGCGCCCAAGTAGGTAAGTCCATGGAGGTAAGAAACACGCGATGGTGAAAGGCATCAGTCGTCATGATGTCTGTGTGCCTTGATTATCTCTCAACACACGCACTCTTTGCTGTTTCAACATCCATCATTGCTTCGTCTATAAATAACATGCATCGAATATCTTCTACATGGACATGCGCTCCTACACTACACACCTGCACACACTACAAGCACCCGGCTGTTTACCTAATTATCGAAACACTCGACGGAGGCATCGTCCATGTAAATGATAAATTGTACGATTTAAAGTTCCCTAGCGCCGAGTAGCGTACTGCACGCCACCAGGTCAGAAACAGCGGGAGGGAGGTCAGGTAACTTCCCAACAATACCTGCCTGTCCCCACACAGAGCCCTACGTGTGGGAGAGGTCAGGTTGGAAATACTAGGTACAGAGGGAGGTACCTCGGTAGTGTGGATACAACATGAAGATGCAATACCTACCTACACTACAGGTCAATGGGTCCCTATCGGGATTTTGCTCAGGTCGGACCTTGGGGCCAGTAATCGGAGGAAAAGACGGCTCTCGGTTCGTTGCATCCCGGAAATACCTTCCCACCTGAGATGGAGAGAATATCAGAGCAGATTATGGGTGGAGGCTGAATCAAAAGTGCCATCAACATCTACCCGTTTCACAACCCGTACTTCTGTCGGTGTACCCAGTGTTCTCTTTGTGCTTCATTTTTGCTCCTAGTGCACTAAACCTAGTGTACTACTAGTACCTAGTGAAGAGAAGAAAGCCACACGGCTTGTTCCGCAGCGCACAATTAGTGCACTATAGATGCAGGGACCTCGGGATTGACAAAGCCATGAGGAACCCTCGGCTATTGGTCTCTTTCCTAACAAATATGTATTCACTCTCTATGTATATATTTTTCATTGATACCGACGAGAATAAGGGACAGTCCCAGGGATGGGGTTTTACACGTGTCTATGTACAACACACCTTTACGTATGTAGCTTACCTATGTATACTATCTAAGTAGGTAGTCTGCACATGCTGCTTGTGCTGCCGAGTATTATACTGGAGGTACATACCTATATCATGGTGACGTATACCACTTAACTAGCGGTGGGTGTAACGTATGCAGGCTACAGTAGGCATACATTAGATGTATTTGCTTTGCTCTCCCGACACTATAATATGCTAGGTACCTCACCGAGCTACCTGAGGTAGTGCATGGTAGATGCCAGGTAGCGAAAAACGATAGCGCTGTGAGGGACAGAACCCAGCTCACTAGGAAGAATAGCTCACCCAGTATGGTATGGCGAGGCGAGGCATTCTAAACCTTGCGTATTGGCAATTTACATCTATACGACCGGTTTTGAACTGCACTAGGATTCGGGATTATTTTTATCTTGGTACGCTAAAATCCAACGTAATTAATATCTTTTACTCCACGATCAGAAACGGTTATCTAGATATTACCAAGAAATTACCTGGGCATGTCCACACATCGAACCACATGTAGGTACGGTATGCTATACGGATGTCGCTTATCTCATAGGATGAACCCTGGCGCCTACAGCACAGTTCTGTACTGTCGCATCCGCAAGGATATACTGAGTTTTGCAACCCATGTTATTACGGACTCTTGGGAGAAGGCCAAATGAATTGATCGTCGCGTGACGAAAAATCGGGACAACAACCGCTTAAGCGAACTTCAGCAGCGGCCATACATACCTAGTTCCATGTACAGAATGGAGAAGATTTCTCTAGTGCGGTGCAGAAACAATCCACCTATCCAATCTAGGAAATTCGTAGCGTGTGCTGCTCGAACACGTGGAGAGGCGCACCGGAAATACCTCGACAGCGGAGATCCACACATACATATGGAACGAAGACGCTAAAAAGGAGAATACCTAAGTAGACTAAGTACGGAAGAACAAGGAAAGGGGGGGCGGGATTAAAGAAAAAAAATTTTAAGATGAAGGGAAATCTAGAAGAGTATAAAAGAGTGAGAAATATTGTTGCAAAAATAGCTAGCGATTGTTTCGATCAATCGACCTCCGGGTTATGAGCCCGGCGCTCTTCCACTGAGCTAGCTAGCTTTGTAGTCCTTCGGAATGTTGTTTTATGAATTGTCAGAACACTAATCATTATATGACGCAAGTGTTTAGGTTGTGTTTGTTTTCTGATAACCAATTGTGTAGTCAGTCATTAATGTTGTAGAGGTAATCAAGTAATTAACACAGGAATCTACCGTGAGAGGTTAGGTAGGTATTTTTGTAGTGTACACTGTCCCGCCTACATCTTCCTTACATCCGGCTAGCCCTCGTTTCTCTCTTTTTATGAGCATGAGCACGGCTAAACGGAGAACTGCTGAGGTTTGTATTAACTGTGCCTACTATTTCCGAAGGATAAAGGTGGTTTTCTTAGAGTGGCCTACAAGGTCCATTTCTTACACCTATGCAGGTAAATTATATCTTTCTACTAAGCTAGCGAGCTTTCACTTTTGCTTTCCGAATTGTTCGTTTATTATATCACTCGGAGATTTCAGTTTGTACGTGTATTTTATTTTGCCTTTTTGGAATTATGGTCACATCGCAGCGGCAAGCCATAGCCGAAAGGACCCATGGTTCGCGGGCATATACTACGAATCGGCTCTCGCCAATCTTCCTTATCTGTTTCTCACAACAGCGGAAGGAAATTTTGACGATCAAAACCCGTTCGGAACGATGAGAACACCATGGGTCCAATCCCTAGCGCCAGGAATAGTCACGACATTCCTTGTAAGGTGACGTACACATCCCGACTCCGAAAACTCCTAGGGCTGTAGATCCCATCGAAGGATCAGTATAGGAATGGCGGGAGTTCAGGCCGCGGCAGGTGTCGTGGTGTTCTGGCTCAGTAGTGACTCTGGTGGTCACCATAATCTTTTACCAGATGGACTGGCCGTCGATATTTGGTATGTATATCTATTTGCAGATATCCCGGCACAAGGTAGAGCGCCGAAATTAAAGATTGGGTTTGTTATGCAGATTACCGAGTAATGACTATCAGTGGGTAAGGGGATATGGGTAGGTGTTAGGAACCATCAACTATAGGTATGGGTTAATCATTGATGTTATTGGTTATTGTCCAAATTCCAACTCTTTGTTAACTAATTAGCCCTCCTCAACATATATACGCTACTTCTTTATTCGACAAGTCTTGCTTCATAGCAATAAGGGTCAAGTTTCGACAAGACTAAGCGGTTCCGCTTCCCTGTGAAATAATTTATAATTTGACCATTGGGAGAAACGTATAAGACTGTCATAACGGCCAGCCTGTCTACCGTTGAGGCATTAACCAAAACATCTCCAATACGATATCCGGACTTCCGTACACAATATATACGCCTCCGAGTACATCCACCGGACGCCAGCGCATCGCATGACACTCATGAAATCCTGATAATTTCAACCACACCTGCTAACTATTCCGTTAGTTTTTTTCAGGGTGGTTTTTTATTCTGCTAATAATAACCACCTGGGAGGCAATATTTCCAAGACTTTAGCTTGCTAATGTTAGATTTACTCTGCAATCTATAATGCAGTGAGCCTAGGGCTTACCCGTGGTCTCGGCCAATAATATATAATATTAAACACTCGGCACGGAGGCTGATGCTAACTTATCATAGCATAAGGTGTACCCATGGCGTTTTTAATTGGTTTCAAAGTATTTAACTTGTTAAATTTATATGTAGACTATACAGGCTACCCTGGCTTTAATAAACAGTGCATTCATTGTATTCTGTTATTTAGTCCTGTTAAATTATAGTATTAGACTTAGAAATTCCAATACAGGCAAGATGGCCGAGCGGTTAAGGCGGAAGACTCAAGATACTTGTATCCTTACCTGTAAAAACAGGTTGTATTCTTCTGGGGCAACCCGCGCGAGTTCGAATCTCGTTCTTGTCATTTTTTTGTACAACTAGCAACTAGTACACATAGACCCTTAGGTGCGCCTACAGAGAGTCCTTTGTAGGGAGGCTTGCAATTGGGCTTTCTTTTCTTTTTTTCTTTATGCTTAGATTTATATGAATTAAGCGTTTCTTCCACAGGTTAGTTTTTTGTGGCCGCTAGAGTGTAATAGGTGTGCGAAAGATAAAGATAATAAATAGGCTGTATCTCCCCAACCATTACATGTACATCTAGTGGTCGTGAGTGGTATATAGGACTCCATTTTTAGACCCCAGAACTTTCAGTCCTGAATTTCTATGCTAACTCTTCAATAGTTGTATGCAAAGTAGAAGCTATCCTATATGTGACTGAGAATCCCACTGGCGCTACTTTATTGTTATATGTAGGAATGCTCACATGTTCTATTCGTGTTTATCCCGAAACCAACAATCGTCAAGGCAGAATGCGTGGTTCCTGTTTCTATCCAGACACTCTACGTATCTAGAAGACTAGAAATGTCTGCATCGAGAGGATTGGTATATTATTGTATGTATTTTCATCCCGAAACCAACATAGTATGAGAGTGGATTAAGGACTGAATATCTATATTTGAATATTCGGAAATCCATAGGGTTGGGAATTTGTACGCTTGTTTAGATAGCATCTTAATGTTGGGGGACCCAGAGAAAGGAATCATCTCCTACTATTGAAACAATAGAGAAGGAAAGTGATAGAAACCGTGGATTCGCCTCAGTTTGGCCCAAGGAAATAAGTAGCTGGGCTTTTTTCATCATGACGCACTCTGTCCTTCGATAGAAGAGTTAACCACTATGCAACTACTTCTCTACTTTTCAACTCTATTTGCTGTCTCTGCAGTCCATGTGTCTCTACAGCCCGGGGAGTGTGATGTAGTAATCCAGGACAATACGGGAGGTGGGTTGATAGTACCTATTTTCGATAGGACTGCAGGCATCGGGGCTGAATTCGAGACTCCCGTCTTGCTTCCCACGAACAGTGCCTATGATAAGGTCAATGCCGATGCTGCAAAGAGCAAGGTCATTGCAGGACGCATAGGGATGAACTTTGAACTGACAGCAGATACGGTTGGCAAACGCGGGAAAGCTTTTATTATAATACATTTTGAAGGGGAAGACCATCAAAGTCGGGAGTGGCTGCCAGGGCAAGTCAAAAGCTGACCTTGTAAGTGAACGAGCTTGTTTTCTGTCCCCGTCCCTGTTATGTTTCCGCTATCGGATAGCATGGCAGCCCTGGAACGGGCCTAATGCAGGCGATATTGAGGTTGCGGAACTGGCGCGAAAGACGCACATTCGATTTGGCGAAAGCATCGATGGTTCATCCTATTGGAGGCCTTGGAACAGCAACGGAGGATGTGTACAACCTACAACACGCTGTCCCTTTGTTCAAATTTAGAGACCTAGCCGCCACCACGCCTAGCACGAAAGACTTCGAAAAGTTCATGGGAGACATAGATGCAGCTGTTCAAGCTCGGCGCCAAACCTTCGCCAATGCTCCTCAAAGGAAGAAGCCCTGTATCCCCGCTAGTTGTTATGTCGATGCCACCAGCGCAAGTTCAGTCCCTACTGCCATCACCCCGGCCCCTACTCCTTCGTGCGAGCGTCAGAACGAAGACCCAGATGAAGGTATTGTCCAAGCGTTCTGCGTATGCGAGGATTCTATCACCCTCCGTGTCTTGCCCGCGACGAGCGCACAATCTACAAGCTGCGCATACAAATCCATTCCCACAGACACTACTGCGATGCAGACCGTCATAATCGCCACTGAAGTGTGGACTCATAACTGTGCTGCATGTACGCTCGTCGGTATCGCTGCTGTCCTGACGTGCACAACGGTCTCCGAGGGTACCGCAACCGTAGCCCCTACTATCGCGGCGTGAGTAGGCAGCCCGCCTACCATTAACATTATAAATGTCGAAGACGAAGATGGCGGCAAGGATCTAGCTACCAAGATTTTCGGTAAGTTTAAAGCTATGTGCAGTGGTTGGAGCTGCAAGGGAGATCATACTGCGATGGACAACGCAGAGGACGTTATTGTCGATGGAGAAGAACCTCCTAAGCCTGCAATGTATTTTGAAGATGCTGCCCTGTGAGTTAAGACCCACTCTCTGTACAGTTCCCATGGCCTAATAATACCAACGCTTTTTTTTGTCAAGGGCACTAGATAGTTAAGACGTCTTGGAAGAGATGCTGTCTGTCGGTATCTCGACCTGGATCTCTGCCCTCGACAATCCTGCCTTGGCGCCTTTGTCAAAATGTTACCTACGAAGCCGATGCAGACGAGCCTACTCACATCATCCATTTCAATACATATTCAGCTGTCTATCGCGAGCAGGAAATTAGGGTTGGTCGATAGAGTCAGTACTGTCTCCGCAGATAGCAGAGGATGACAATTCTACGTTCCACGCTACCTAGTAGTAACTATTAGAAAAGCGAGGTGATGGTTTGGAGCTCAATCTGGGCATCAGATCTCTCTAGCTCTCATCTCGCTTCTATTAGCAATCTTAAACACTCGGTATAAATGCCTCTACTGACTTCTTGCAGCGGTGCAGTAGTCAAAAGAATCCGCAATTGCTCCTGCTACAGCTCAAGATACCCCTAAAAGTTTGACCGACAGTGCCATGGGTGTCGACGAGGCATTCAATATAAAGCCCCTCCCGCCTGTACCTACACAACCTAATTAGCAAGGAAAGCCCACGTATAGAGGATACAACATGCACCACAGAAGGCATCTTCAACGTTTTGTTATTGATTGAGAACGATAAAAAGGAAAATCGTCCGGAAGAAATTGACTTAAGTCGTCAGATGTCTTCTTCGCCTACCAACACGGCTGTCAGAAGTTAAGTGCCTATTACCAACGGCTATCTATCTTTCAATATCAGGTAGTCAGTCAAACGTTCATTGCCAATAGCTATCGATGTCTAGAATGTGATGTCGGTGCCGGATTCCTTTCACACCGACAACCCCCAAAAGTGGTTGAGTATCATAGCAGAGTCGATGACAAATAAATATAAAAAGCAATACTTACTTACCTACTTACTCCTCTCACTTTCAAGAATGATCATCGCGAACTATCGTATAGAACCACTAATTACCCTTCCGGCGTTCTGTCTGACTTATCATCGTTCCCCATTGCTCCCGAACTCCTCGCCAGCAAAAACAACAGATCTGTCATCCATTCTCTGGCTCTTACGACCACCACACTCTACAACATTCCCAAGCACCCCAAAACACGGGCACATAGACAAACAAGCGCCCCTTTAAAATTGCAGGGAGTCTCGGGTGCGCGGCTAACACCGTCTGGCTAGATGCCGTACATGAAAGACAGGCGCCGTAGCGGCATGGTCGAGGGAGATTGCTGTTTTGTTCTTCCGACTGGATTAGCCCAATAGTTGACGATTGCGGCGGCAACGGATGTCGATTCTCTAGGGATGCCGGATCTGGGAGGGCCCTTGCGCTGGTTGCAGCAGAACTAGGTAGTTTGAAGAAGAGCTTTGAACCAATAGCTAATCCGTCTATACTACGACTTATCTCTTGACGTCCATTTGCCTGGTTTCTTTCTTTGGCGAGTCGGGCGAAGAAAAAATGCTGAAAAGAGGGGATAGCTACTATTCGAGAAACATAAGAATCATAAGCAAATGGGTATAATCTATCAACTATAATCCTTCCGAGTGTAGTCTAGTCATGATATATAGGTTGCAACTCATGCGCCTTAACACCACCCCAATCCTGCCACCACCTCCTCCTTGGATACGGCTCGTAAGTGCCGCCCGTAGGCTCGGTAGACAGTACTCGTGCGACTCGCTCCCGACACACGCGCACAAGCAGCTCGCACGCGCGCGACGAATTCCCCAAGATCGCCTTGCGGCCTCTCTTGCCGATGACGAACAGGACAGCCCCCGCCACAGCGACGAAGACCGCGCCCCAGACGGCAACATCGCGGATCCCGCTGTCCGCCGCGTTCCCGGCTTTCCGGTCGAGTACCTGCGAATGCCGCAGCACGTGGCCCTGCTTATCGATGGCCGCCACACGGAGGTACCGCGGCATATCGTCGAGGACCTCGAAGGCCATCTCGAACGAGTCCTTCAGGACGATGTCAAGGTCGACGAATTTCGCGTCGGCTCTGGACCCGACGAGATCGGTCCAGTTCGCGCCCTGCAGCACCCACCGCTCGACCTCCGTGGCGCCGTTCCACGACACGAAGACCTGCCCGTCAGACGGGTCGAGGTGCACGGAGGGCGGCTCCGCGGGCCGGCCGGCCCAGTCCCGCGCCTTGAAGGCCCGGTACGTGTTCACGAGGCCCCAGCGCGCCGCGACCCACGGCGCAAGCTCGACGGTGCAGATGACGGAGCCGTCAAGCGCGAACTCGGTGATGAACGGCAGCCAGCCGTACCCGAGGACCACGCGGTCGTCCAGCACCTGCATCGATCCTTGCGAGACGGTCCGCCGCGGGTTGGCGCGGTCGAAGTACTCGTGCAGCAGCGTGGCCGTCATGTTCATCGTGTCGAGCTGCACGAGGAGACCGCGGCTGTGGGCCTGCGACGAGGCGCGGCCGGCGCGCTCTGCCGCCGCGTTGTCGAAGATGCTGAGCGTGTGGTTGGCGTGCAGCCGGGCGTGGTGCTGATACATGAAGTCGGTCGCCCGGCCGCCGGACAAGTCGTGAAAATCGTTCGCAACGCCGCCGAGCGTCCAGAGGATCTTGCCTTCGCGGGTGACGCACACGATGGTCGAGGTATGCCGGCCCGAGACGATGTAATTTCCGTCGCTGTCCACGTCAACACTATTGATGTGGAAGTAATCGAACGCCGTCTCTGGCGTCGTGCCGTCGTCGTCGCCCGCGAAGGACCTGACGCCGTCGCTCAGGGCGACGTGCTCAATGGCGCTCCATTCGAATACCAGCTCTCCCGTGGTAATGTCGATTTCCTGAAACATCGAGTCCAATGCCCAGCCCTGCTCCGGGCCGCCAACCGATGTTAGATCGGCAGGGACCGGGTTGTAAATGGTGATCAGGGCAGTCCCATGTTCGGTGATCTGGAACTCGTGGAGGTCCCCTTTCAGACCCTCGCCTGCAGCCTGGAACTTTCTGAATAGCTGGTACGAGGAATCCAGCATGTAATACGTCCCGCGCCCATAGCCGTGCGAACTGCCTTCAGGGCTGGACCAAAAAGTGATGTAGTTCTCGCCCTTGTAAGTCTGGATCTGCAGATTGAACACTACGCCGTATGAATCGTCGGCCCAGATGAGTTCCCCTCGCGAATTAAAAATGGTCGGGCCGGTGTCTGAGACTATCTTCCCCTTCTGTGCTATTAAATAGTATCCATCACTGCATTCTTGCCCGTCCCATTGAGGGAAGTTCAACAGTGGTGCGGTGAGTTCAGATGACTTGAAACTCATTGTGGGATATACTATCCGTACTTAGTCAGCTCATGGATCTTGGCATTTGGGATGGCAGCCGACCGATGAACCCGAACACACGAAGGTCATGGAGGAAAAAAAGAGAAAACGGTTGTCACTCACAGCCGTAAAACCCTAATTCATACCAAAACGAAGAACTGAAGACGTCATATGCCTGCGCCCGCGCATCGAAGGCCGCCACAGCGAGTAGCAGCCATGGCAAGATGCGTGTCATGATTGGTCACTATGGCATTCGAGTGTATCTATCGTGAAATACATTATAGATCTGCAGAGCCACGCAGCGCGAAGAGAAGAAGGATGAGGAGGAGAAGAACAAGAAGGTCGGCATTGTTTTTCAATTCCCCAGAGAGCGGAAGCGCAGTCCCCTATTTCACCACAGTAGTAAATGTCTCGCGCTTGGTTTCGGGATTCCAATAAACCGGGGGGTCAGCAAAGAATGATCATGCCAAGAAGATTGCTCAGCCCCCTTACTCGTAGTGTATGTAATGCTGAAATTGGAATAGGGATATTGTCGAGAGCCGCGCGTCCAACTGGTCGTGTTACTGGTAGTACTTGACAAGCCCCCCACACGACAGCCAAATTGGACTCTTGGTAGGGCTCGGCGCGTGGAATTGTCGAATGGGGACGGTATTCCGGTATTCAAACCCGCGGATTGTGTAGTGTATGGCGGCCGTTCCCTTTGGCGAAGGTCGACAGATGACGCTCTAGGCGGGAGTGTGCGGCTGATGTGCCAGTGAGGGGCCCATCTTCTCTCCTCTTCTCTCCCGCGTATTCGACCGGGTATTCCGCGTACACGCGTACCTATATTACGAAGCTATGTTGCCCCGTCCGCGGCGCCGTTTTGGCGGCATTGGTTGACGTAAGCCGCGATTGTGGCAGGGGATGTGCCGGCGCGAGGGCGGCGACGGCGCACCGAGTCGGGGCTAGTGTACGACAGGTACACGTACATGCAAATGGCTCGAAGAGATGGGCAATCATCTTGCTGCGCTTCGCAACATGGGTAGACACGTGGCTTGATAGGATACCGTAGTCGGAGATCCATGGTCTAGCTGTAATAAGGAGGGAGGAGTGATACTGCCCAAGTAGGTATCTATCGAGTGGAGAGAGTGTCCGCTGGGGCTCTTGTCCTTATCGATAGATGGATGTACGCACGGGAACAAGGTGATCGACTTAGCTATGACATCCCATCATCGGACGACTTACCCTGCAGTAGCGTCACTGCATAACCACTACATACTATAGGTACTAGTAAACTGCGACACCTTTGCATGGGTCGTTCATGTTAGTACTAGTAGTACCTACCTAGGGCTGCTCCCTCCCTACACTATACATGGTATAACAGGGGGATGAGACACCACACAACAGACCTACATAATACTAACACAATTGACGTTAGCAGAGATAAAGTAGCCACGACAAGACATTGCGCACTCCCGATTCTTTTTCATTTCCCGACGCGCTGAGCCTTCCTTACACTACCTACGCACTACTACCCCGCCAAAACACAGTCAGACAGGACCCCTCCACGGTACCTAAAAGTCGACAAAAAAACCTGGAGATGGGTCAGCCACGATGTACGTGTGCAAAGATAACGCGAACACCCATTGAAGTTACGCTTACACTTACACCACTTACACGAGCCGGGCATCCGCATCCAACACAAGCAGACCAATAAACCGAGAGAGAGAGGAACAAAAAAAAAAAGTGCACTACGTCGGACCACGTTATATGCAGGTAGGCAAGTAGCAGCGTTACTACACTACACTACACTCTCAACCTGCCACCCTCACATTCTGGTCTGGTCTTCGATCCCACGAAACAAACAACCCCCCGGTTCGTTTCAGGTGCCGAAACGAATCCGACCAACCAGCCAGCGAGAAAAAAACAACGAAAAAAAAAACAACGCCACCGACACCGACCTCGACAATGGCACTCGTTCGCGGCTCAGCTGATGGAACGAATGACGGCAGACAGCCGCAGCCGCAACGACGAGAACAATTGAGGTCCCCCCCTCCCCCCTCCCCCTTTTGTCCCATCTTCCGTCATCGTAACGCCGACAAGTACAATGCATGCACACCAATTCCGTGGAAGAGACCGACTGACATCTATGTATGGGACTTGTAGAATTGGATGCGGAATTATACCCCCTATCTACCAGGTAGTAATAAGTATACGTAGCTAGTATCTATCTAGAGTGCATTCTGGGTACGTAGGTAGGCTGAGAAGTAGTTATGCGAGTATACTAGGTAGACTGCTCAGGATCTGGAGATCATAATGATAGACATATATATATATATATATATACAGTCGGGATATCACTCGCGGAAATCACCGTACTTATTTGCATTTCACCCTAGATAGGTAGGTAGTTTATCTAAGCCTGGTTGAAACAAGGTACCTGATTACTGTCTTGCTTGCCTTGTCATATGGTAGGCGAATCGACTCTTTCCGCTCGCCCTTCCGTACGTCCAAGGCCTACCACAACACCGCGACAACAAGTCTGCCCATCGAGAGTCGATTGCTTTGGCAGCTTAGATACTAGTGAATTCCAATGGATATCGCAGGCAGTGTGTATATGGTGGTGGTGGACTCTCAATTCAAGATATATTAATGCACCTAGCAGTTCGCTCTTGATCCATCCAATTCCCTTCAGCATTACCGACATCTCATCCCGTCTCCGTCTCATCTCTCTGTCTTTCTCTTGTCTCTCTCCACCTCTCTCTATAAACAGTATGCAGTTCCAGCCGAGACTTTTTTCCAATATTCGAGGTGTTTTTTTCTGCATCCTCGGTGCATAATATGTTGCCTTCCAATACCTATTCTCTCTTCCTAGATCCCGTCGTCATCTTTTTTTCCCCAACGCACA
Source organism: Ustulina deusta (assembly GCA_023159155.1). NCBI lineage: Eukaryota > Fungi > Ascomycota > Sordariomycetes > Xylariales > Xylariaceae > Ustulina > Ustulina deusta. The sequence goes on along the minus strand of JAJNNX010000029.1, from coordinate 538,528 downwards.
CGCAGATTGACGTAGTAGAAGAAAAGTAAAACCATTTTATACAAGTGTAGCCAACCCCTACCCCCAAATCGTAGCGTCATCATGAATACTGGCATCAGCAGTCAACATTTCCCTTCTATTTATCCTCCCATGTTAGGCATTGCCATGTCAGGGCCCTGGCGTCCCAGAGAATTGTCCCAGATCCTCCCAACTCATTGGGAACCCCTGTGCCGCGAAAGGCGTCATGGCCTGCTGCTGGTGTTGATGCTGTTGCTGCGGCTGCTGATGCTGATGCTGCTGCTGATGGTGGTGATGGTGCTGCTGCTGCTGTTGCTGTTGTTGCTGTTCGTCACCGACTCCGCTTACGAGTGTGCTCGTGAAGCTTTGCCAGTCGCTCGCAAAGTCGACTTCGGGGAGGAAGCTCTGTGTTGGCGGGGCAGCACCCATGTGGTGTGCCTCGGCGAACTGTGGGAAGTCGACCGCCATGGGTGATACAGGGTCTAATGGCGGAGGGGGCAAGGCTTTATCTGCGTATGTACTTGTATGTGTTTGTATGGGGGTGAGCTGAGGTTGGGGGTGGGCGGTTGCGCCTGGAGTATGCATGTAGCTAGGATAGACGTGGGTGGTAGGACCTAATTGTTGGTGCGGTCGTGTTGATGAGGGTAATGTCATGGATGGCACGGGTGTGAGTGTTGCCTTCGGAGACTGTGTCTCAAAGGGGGTGGAACTGGATGCGGTCCGCCGGACCCCCTTGTTCGCTTTCACTATCGCTGATGTAGATGCAGACCGTCGAGGCTCCCGCATCGTGCTACGCGAGACGGATTGTCGATGCGGGCCGCTGCCCGTGACGGACGGCGACGGGATGGGATCGGTGGCTATGGCTGGGCTCGGCGGCGGCGACTTGGGCCGCAAAACGACGTGTACGCATGTCTCGGCCAGCTGTACGATCTTCTTGGCACTCTCCTTGGAGCCGTCGAAGAACTCGAGGAGATCCTGCAGCTGACCCGGGTTTTCGTTCTCGACAAATCCGTGCGCCCTCCCCGTCGATTCCGGCGACCAGCCGAACATGGGCTGGCGGTCGTTGAATCGGTTGTGCTTGCTCGCGACCAGGGCCTTCCAGGCCTCGATGATGCCGTGTTGGTGCAGTAGGCCGTAGATGACGTTCGAATGCGACCAATCCAGCTTCGTCATGCCGCTCTCAAAGTGTATCGCCACGTGGTCAATGTGCCGCTCAAATTGGCCGTGCAGCGCGGCACAGAATCCGCAGCCGTATGCCCGTCTCTTCCTCATCGGCTTCATGACCATCTCGGCGTGCGGGCACGTCTGGCAACCGTGGGCGGACTTGTGATGTTGATTAAAGGTGTTGGGGCCCCAGAAGCTCTGGTTGCAGCTGTCGCAGGGGTATTTGCGCGAGCGGTCGTGGAACTCTTCCTCGTGCCGCTTCCAATCAAACTTGCGCTTGAATGTCTTGTTGCAAGATGTGCACCAGAACTTGGACTCGCTCGAGGGGTTCGTCGTGGAGGAGATGGAACTGCGCACCGACGTGGCCGAGAAGCAGCTGTCGCGGCTCGAGCTGCTGGACACTGTCGACACGGACGATCTGTACTGAGGCGGCGGCCTGAACGAGGCATTGAGGTCGTGATAGCTAAAGTTCTGCAAGGAAGAGGCTGGTTTGACACGGTCAACGCGAGTGCTATCGTCATCATTGGTGACGGAGAATCTCGTACCATCGGGTGTCACGGGTGTTACGGGTGTCATGTGCTGCTGTTGGTGTTGTTGTTGTTGATGTTGTTGATGTGGGTGTTGTTGTTGTTGCTGTTGCTGGGGTTCTTCCTCCAGCAGAGCTAATAAATCATTTTTACTGAGACCGGCCTGCTTCAAGGCCTCGAGCTGTTGCCTCGCTTGAGCTAATATCCTCGATGGATCATCCATCTGGTCTATCCGGTCGCATGCACTCAAGAGATCAACGGCGTTCGGTGACTTCTCGTTCGACGTGGGGGACGCAGAGGGAGAGAGAGACGTGAAAAAAAAGGGGGGGAGGGCGAAAGAGAGAGAGAGAGAGGGGGGGGGGGGGGGGGGGGGGTGGGAAGAGAGCGAAATAGAGAGAGGATGAAAAATTGTAGCAACGGGAATGGTGCAGGTAACGAGAGACGGCGAGCAGGAGGGAGTTGTTAAGCGTGGCCGCTGCAGTTGATCGGCAAGAGAGCAGGAGCAGCAGCAGCAGCAGCAGCAGGGAGGCAGGCAGGCAGGGCAGGGAGGTAGCGATGCCAGGTCGGAGGATCGAAGCCAAGCGCGCGCGGGCGGCTGTCATCTGGGTGATATATCTGGAGTTGGCGGGCTCTGGACCACCTAACCGAGTCGGTTAGACAATTGCTCGCAACTCGTGTGCACTACCTACCTACATTACTCCATGTTTCGTTTGTGTCGTCCGGACCGGGGTTTCATCGAAGAACGGCCAACCCGTCCACGCCTACAGGCCGACCTGCTGCCCTTCGTCGGTCTTGGTTGTACAGTCCAGTCTAGCAGCGCACCTTGCTGCTGCCCTGCATTGCTAACCTCCAATCCAATGCCCAATCCGAGGGCCCTTTCAATGCCTACCTACACCACACTGCACGCTCAATGCATGGCCGGCATGGCTTGTTTTATTGGGCGCGCAAGGCGCAACCGCTTCGTTCTCGTAGGCTGTCCGTAGCGACCCCTGAATGGCCACAGGCCATCTCCACGTCGGTTGTGGCACACTTAGCGCAGTGTAGTAGGTCGTTGTAGGTACCTACGGTAGGGAGGTAAGCAGTCGTAGTGTAGCGTACCTCCTGTAGAGTAGGCGGGTATGCCTACTACCTACATGTACTAAGTACCTAGGGCAGTACTTAGAAGTAGGGAGGTAGGTGGCCAGGATAGGTAGGTATAGGCACTGGCTAGGTGGTGTGCTAGGTACCTGCTTAGAACTGAACCTGCTGTGCCCGCGCTGTCTCGGGGCGCTACCAGGTACCATACCACTCTACCTACCTACCTAGTGTGCTGGCTGACTGATTGATTGTCTTTGGTCGACATCCCAGAAACACCCCCCTACCGATCGACGGGGTCTTGGTCGTCGAGCTAAACCCCTTTCTGCCACTCGATCGTTGGTGGGCCCCAACCTGAAACACGCCAGGAGATCGCCGCCAGAGTCAGCACATGATCGATTCCGCTTTGGCGTTTCGAAACACGCCCGATGGGGGGTTGCGGCCGCCAATGAGAGCCTCGCTTCCCGCCGCCCATCAGTTAAATTTAGTCGGCATCGCTCCAAGTCGGCTCTTGGTTTGCTCTGGGCTCCGCTCCTGTCGCTGCTGACAAGGCTGCTTTGTTCAACTTGTTTCAAGATCGACCAGGGATGGCTGCAGCCGTGACTGGCTAGGCGTTTATAACGAACGATGCCCACGATTCCCTTCTCCCCAGCACCCCTCGACTCTCGCCTTGTATGCTGCTCCTACCTGGTCTGGATTCGCTGTTCGGCATCTCTGCTGTTGTTCTCTGCACTCCTACCGAAGCCTACCTGCCCTCCAATTATTCCGGCAGCCCCGGGATATATAGTAGCAATTGTGACATCATGAGGCATCCACGTATTAATAGCCGTGGCGGCAGTTCGAGATCCAGCCCGTGAGTTATATTTGTACCCGTGTTGCACAAGCGCTGTAATTTTGACCCGACGTGCCCCGGGTGCTAAACGCCGGCTGTCCCTTTGATTACCCAGTAAGTACCCTCCAGTCAGGGCTTGCGCTGGCGAAGACGTCGCCGGCACTATGGAGCCTTTTTCTATCTTGACGACGTCATGGTAATCCCTAGGTACTAGGCATTTGGGATTGGAAGCTGCAGGCCTGAATCCGGACGTCTGGAGATAAATGGATGCCCGACGACTTTTTGATTAAAATTCGTTGCTAAGTGCTACAAGCTCCCGCCATGTCTATCTCAAGGGGTATCTTACGCCGACTCCTCCACGACATTGAAAGTGAGGAAATCGAGGTCCTGGATCCATGTCCTGAGTTTGCCCGGCTCGGGTCGCCGTGAGCTAGCCGGCCGATAACGTTGAAAGCCCGGTCCACAACCCCACCAACCCACCCCCATTACAGCAGCGCAAATCCAGCTTCTTCGAGCTCGGGGCCTTCTGGAAGCATTGGCTTTCCTTGCATGGGAAATGGCCAAAATAGAGGATTCTCAGCCATATAACTAGCGCCTACGCCGTGCCCCATGCCTGCCGATGGGCCGGTTTGCCTATCAGGGTTAGCTTGTTCCTCTAGGACGACTCCCTCCATGCTCTCTATACTACTGCTCTCTTCGTATGGGGGCCTCGGAGTAGCGCGTTGTGTCCTCCGCTCAGGCCAGCTGGACCTGAAGTCTTCCGCGGAAACATTGGGCACGAAAAAATTGAGGCTGTTTGTTGACGGCCGGACTAGTTTATCAAGCTCCTCCTGGGTCCCTCTATGAAGCACGTCGACATCAAGATTCCACTTTCTGGCGAGAAAACGCAATATATTGAGGGCCTGCTCTGCGAAATGGTGGCAGGGCGCCATTTCTGCCAAGTCCGCAATCCCTTGCTTGATGGCAGCAGCAACCTTTGGACTGAGCTTCGCTGTCGTCGAACCTAATGGTGAGGAAGTTGGCTCTTCGCCGCCACTCGTCAATGGCGAAGATACCGCATGACCAGAACTCGTGTGATGATGACTGGGTCTTGCAGTTGATGTGGTCGAATGGGTAGTCGGGGATGGCGATTCGGAGACGCTTGCCCCAACTGCTAGGTGCATGATGGATGACGTCAAGAGAAAATAGGGCACGAACGAGGGTGTCCGACGAAGGGTATAGAGCTGGGAGTAGGAACGCAAGAGTCCTTGGATGGCATCTGCAGCCTGGGAGCAAACATCCCGTGGGAGTATCGCGGATCCAATGATTCGTAGCTTGATAAGTGGCCTAAAGAGAAGTAGAATGGCGAAATGGTAATACATGCTGCTATTGATTAGTTTCGACACGGCCGGTGGGATGGAGAATTGGCACCGAGAAGCAGTCTGTCACTCACTGAGCAAAAAGGACAGCAGGCGTGAAATTATGGCCCAATCGTAAAACTTCGGGAATGCTGTCATACCAATTTAGATATTGCGTATAGATGTTGAGTAGGTCTCGGCTCGAAAGTGGTCTTCCAGGTGAGTGTAGAACATAGAGGGATTGATGAACCAGCTCGCTGAGTTCACAAAAACATTTGTACACAGACCGCACGTTCGACGGCTGCTCACATGAACGCTGAAGCGGGGCTCCTTGGGCATGACTTAGTTACTCGGCAATATGATCATCGTTGTTTTTGCTACTACGGTTTTGACTTACCATCATCCGTGTACGGTATCCACAGCGAAGCCTCAATACCGTCAATGATGGCGGGTTTTGGTGGCAATTGGAGGAACCATGAACACTGCGGTAGAGAACCGGTTGCCAGCGACCACGCACTTAATCAAGCATGGTTATTTTAAGGGAGAAGGAGACATTAGATGATAGAATTGAGACTAACTGGTCAAGAGCGAAAGCGCCCCAGAAGGTCGCTGCTTGGACGGCAAGCTCGTCTTCGTCGCCCTCATCATTCAGGCGATGCAAGCCCATTTCGATGGCAAGCCGCACACTCTGGCCCGCATAGTACCACGCCTCGGAATCCCTTCCGCAACTCGCCTCTCGAATGGACATTATCCCCAAGGCTTGAATTGTGGTCAAAGTATGATTATGTGGCTCCCTAGATAGGAGTCGCAAAGCCTCTTTGAAGAAATGGTCGCCAGAACTTCTTGGCTCGTTGGGGTTCGCTCGCGAGTTGGGCTGCGTTGAGAAACGGCAGCCCAGAGCTAGCAGAGCGTTGATTAGAATTGGGGAGCAATACCGGTGCCGGCCGTGCACGTAGTCTTTCATGAAATGTTCCTTGCTTAATGAAGCAAAGGTCGGATATTCCCAACAGAAATATAACGCAAGCAGGTGTTGAACAAGAGCCGAGTCATCGGTGATGTTGGTCCATGTGCTGGGGGGGACTTTGGTCTCGGGAGATTCCAAAGGCGCTAGCACCTGGTCTACCCCTCGATATCGAATACCCTCTCTCGACTGATCTTGATCCTGAAGCCATAATCCTACTCGGGATCGTGGCGGCCCTTCCGAGGTCCATTGCATCTCATCGGGATGTGTACTTGGCTGTGACAAGGACTGGCTCTGGGAGGAAAAGTTCCAAGGGCTGTTCGCATCAAAGTCCTGTTTCATGACGGGGCCTTGGGCGGCCTGGTTCATTGCACCAGTTCCGTAACTACCTTGGCCTGTCATGGCACCCGTGTACGTTGACAGCGGCGGTGCCAATGTCACGCCTGATCTGAGGTCACCTGGTTGAGAGTAACTCGGTAAGGCACTGGCGCCAGAGGGCAACGTGCCGCTCAGCCACTCCGATATGACCTCGATAGGCTGGCCATTCCGTAGCCTCTGAAGGACATCTTCCCACAGTTCGGGCCGGACGAGGGCAGAGAACACAGTGTCATTTTGCCGTTGCTGTTTTCGCAAGTTCTCGATTTCGTGGCGAAGATTCTCCTTGGATTGACGTATAGGAACCTCGTAGATACACTCACCATCTTTCTGGGATTTACATCGACCGCAGGGCTTTTGGCCGTCGCACTAAGCGCATGTTAATCTCAATGCAGGTTGTCACCTCTGCGGCTTACTCGGCGCGCCAATTGAGAGTGTAGGTAGGACGGGACGGAGATGGGCTAGCATGTAGAGTGGTGGAACAGCAAAATCTAGAGCAGTAATACAGGCTCACATACTTTGGCACGCTTCTTTCTACACTCGGTACAGGCGTTGGGCGTAACAATGCCCAAGCCTCGTCTGCGCTTTGAAGCCAGCGCGCTAGCAGGCCCGGCTGCGGCGGAGGTTGAAGGCACCTCGTTCCTCTGGGACTTGGACGAGGTCGAGGTTCGCTCTACCGATGTCCCGCGCCCCTGTTCCTCCTCCATGGTTTTGTTTTTTCAAGATCGGCGGGGCATGCTCGTTCGAAACAATGCCGCGATATTTCGTACCGCGGCAAGTCTACACGGAATAGGGCGACGGAGCGATAGGCTGGAAGCCTGACCAGCGCGGCGCGCGGCACAGCTGGAGGGAGACGGGTCAGACAGCCGAGGGAACGACAGGGCGCGCCGATACACAGCCACTACAAGAACACGGAACCTGTCGCAACGCTTCACTCATCGGGGGACGTAGGCAGACTGACACGCGATGCGGTTGGGAATAAGGATGTGCGGCTGGGCGGGGCAAGATAGAGGAGCTCGAGAGATACGCGCGCGCGTGGGCGGATGGTCTCGCAATACCTAAGCTGTCGCCTGGCTTTCTCTTCATGTCAGTGTTTGGGGACAAGAGCAGCGAAGGTCATCAAATGTGGGAGATGTTCAGCGCGCTAGAGGGAGGTGGTAGGCATGCGGACGCGATGCGCGCAAGGGCCGAGCTCCGCAAGGATGGAGGACGACTTGTATATCTATAGCCCGCATCGCAGCCAAGGTGCCTGAAGACGCAATAGACGAAGTGCAGGAGGAGAAAACGGCACAGCCGGATAGGAGGGGGTGCTGAAGCTGGCGGGTTGGGTGGCTTCATGATCAAGGGAATTGGAGGCTTGGGACTTGGGGCTTGGGACTTGGGGCTTGGGGCTTGGGGCTTGGTCGCCTGCTCGGCTGTGCCACTTACCTACGAGGAAGGACACATAGTTCGGGAGACAGACAGTGTGGGAGATATGTCTCAAAGCTAACAGGACATATAAACACGGAATAAAGGGCTTGACGGAGTGATAGCGAATATGGAACAAACCCGAACACCTCGAAAGTTGTGGCTGAAATGATGCATACGTGAGGTATGTAGGGTAGGTAGATGTGTGGGTAGCGGTACAACCTTGAAGAGGTAGGCGAAGCGTGCGCCTCCTTGCATTCACCTCGTACTTACCGACATAGGTAGGTAGATTACACGTGTACTACCTCTACTTGAGGTGGCGCCTACCTAGGTCAGGTAAGCGCGTGGTAGGAAAAGATAGGCACGTAGTAAACTGTCACACATGTGCGGTTGTCATTGCCTTCATGCTCGCCTGCTGCCGGTAGGCACCTAACGCACTAATCACGGCAGCGGCGACGACTGTTGTGTAATATGGATATACTTATATTATATTATACTTAGCTGTGGTACCTCCCTGTCAGCAGGGAATCTGAAGATGGCCGCCCGGTTGGGTTCCTGTGTCTTTTGGGCTGCATCTCGTGGGGCTATAGTAGCAGAAAGCTCCCCTCAACATCTGGGAGCTGTATTATTGTTTATTCGGTAGGCATTCCTATCCAAAGCCATCTCGTGAGCTGGATGTACACGGAACAATGTAGGTACCGGCACCCTCGTCTATGGTTTCCCTTCAATCAATTTGCCACCAGCCCGGCGCTGGAGTGTTACGATCGTGGCAATTGGCATACTAGCTATCAACTACCGAGGCATTGCTCTCCTTACATTCGGAATCATGATTACCTCATGGTGGAGTGGCTGTACTGCTGTTCGGCCTCCATATTGGCGCCATATTGGTGCGAGCCACCTTACTCAAGCTTCGGCTGCACACTCCACACTGTACCTAGGTAGGTACCTAGGTAACTGGAATAGTGCTTTGGATCGAACAGAACTTGCCCATGTGACCTGGCATTGAAGAATCGCTCCTGGACCGAGGGTCAGTAGGTACTGTCCCTTATACTTCCACGTAGTCTAAGGTACCTACCGTAACAGGATAGCTCCCCGCTCCACGTGCACGATTTGTTTGTTGGTATTTTACTTTTTCCCCATTGACCCCACTCCAAAATATCGATGCCGGAGGGTAAATCCCGATCTTCTGGAAGTTTGCCGAGGCTGGAGTCCCCATAGAGTTGGCCCAGTCCTTGCTAGTGGAGGTACAAAAGACAGGGTTAGGTCGTCCTCCCGAACCATACTACCTAGACTACCTAGTTAGTACCTACAGAGGTAGGCAACCTGTCTGTATGTATATACGCTGATTAAGAGATACAAGAGGCAACAAAAAAAAAAAAAAAAAGGAATAAAAAAGAGAGTGAGAGTGAGAGATGGAGACAGAGAAAAGACGAAAAGACAAAACCAAGAGACTACCTAGAGGAACACAACATTGCACACAGTATTACTTCAATTGGTATACATAATACTGAGTGGCCTATCTATGCATGTAACAGCTGCTACCTTGACACAATAACCGTTTACATGGACATAGAGCTCGTGGGCAAATCTAACATGGAAATTGTTAGTAACTGTATTCCCTTGACTAGCAGACGTCGTCGTAATCAAGTCTCGATCTAACTAGGTAGTTACAGTCACTCAAAAAAAGTCCCGTCCGTTTTTTTGTTACGGTTCAAATACTATCACTACAGAAACCAATATATCTAACAGGTTTTAGAACTAAATAAATTAAAAGAAATTATATTATATTAAAAAAAAATAGGTTGTCTTTTAGAATATACTTGTTATTTATTTTTTTACGCACGAATTAAGGCAGAAATTGTACTCCGTGTAACGAGAATATTTCGGCCTTGAAAAAACGCGGCCAGGACTTTTTTTTGAGCCACTGTAGTTAGTTACCTATCTACCTAGGCAATTTCATATCTCGAAGCCGAATCGAAGGGCCCAAGCACCTTATAGATCACCAAAGGCTTCCGGTACGCGTACTAACACTATACCGATGGTCTCTCCCGGTCCTAGATCTGTCGAAGTCTACCATCATTCCAAGGTTCAGGTCTGATATGGCTGCCGAAGTTCCTCGCCACCGAGAGGGGCCCCCTCCAGGAGGAAGAATCACGATGCATAACGAGTTCAACAAAGGCTCGGAGCATGACGTGGCCCGAAGTCGCTTCCTACGGTTATGAAGAGTAAATTTTGTTTCCTTTGGTTTGGGTACGAATGGTACACTGTTGTGAAGGCTATTGACAACTTCGACGACGGTGGGATTGAAAGACCGATGACCTGAGTGACTATGGTATCGATATGAAGAAGTGGCTACTTGAGAATATGTTACCTAGGCAGGTCTGCCGAGAGCGAACATTACTTGCACCTGAAACCTAACACGGTCTTATATTGAATGCCTCGGTAAGAAACGAGGTCGGCACCCTCAGTGACACTGGTAGGTAGCTTAGGTATTCTCGGCACTAGAGAGACCCCAACCCATTACTCCGGATAGCCTTGAGTTCGGCCTCGGTGCCTTTGAACGTCATCACTCTATTTGGGTTACATTGGTCGACAATGGAATTTCGGGCGTGTTGGCCTCCTACCTATCTCGAGTCGAAAAGCACAATGGAACGAAGGCCGCGAAATTATGGAGCAGGTAATGTGATCCCTTGTAGTATATGCTGTTAGGACTTGTAGTCTCATGCTGCAATAAGATAGTCTGATTCCCTAATTTCGCCATTCTGCATCATTATACCTTGTCCCCCTGACCGAAGTCTTCGCTTTTCTTCACTTAATACCGTTTCGTTGGGCTTCGGCTCCTCGCCGGACTTCTTCCCCTTTCTGACTTGGTGGGACTCCGTCTTGCCGAAGGAGTCTCGGGTGGTGGGAGCGCTTTCATCCGAGGCGACGCATCAGTCTCTGGCGTCTCATCGTTTAACAGTCGGTGACGTAAATTGTGGCGAGGCGTCTGCGGTTGTATTGCCTGCCAGTACACCTGCTGAGACGCGGCGTGTTCGCTGGGGTGTGGCTGGCTGTAGGCCGGCGGCGCATGTCTTCTAAAGTCCGGGTAATCATGTGCGCTCTTGTAGAGAGATCGCCCGGTGCAGAGGAATATGAACAACAAAACAGCTAACAGAGCCTGTGACGGCATGTCAGTAAGATTCTAGCTGCCCAGAGACCGGTGTATCATGATAAGCGGTCACGTACCATGGTCTTGTATGACATAGTGTCGGAGATCTCATTGATAATCTCGACAAGGCTTTTAGCGCCAAGCTGAATCTTCTTGAGGTTATCCGGATTCCGGTTCATGCAAGCATTCCACTGCTCGCATAACTGGAACATGGCCGGTAACCGGCGCTCTACCGGGGAGCACTTGTTCTCTAGATAGTCAGAACGACACTTGGCCATCTCGTCGAGCATTTCGTCGCGAAAGGAGGATCGAGCGGCAGCAAAGTCTTGACGCAGGCCGACCAAGATGGCAAATCCAACCCACAGGGCCCCCGTCACCCAGACAAGGCTGAATGCGAGATTCAGCCAGTACCCAAGAATGCTGGGCGCGTACGGATGTCGCTGAACGGTGGCCAAGAAACTCCCAAACCATCCGTCCTTTCTACGCGCCTCGTGGCGATGTGGCGTCTTATTCGGTGGAAATGTGCTTTCATCGGATTCATAGTCCGAGTCGCCTTCACCCGGCTGGATGTAGGGCAGCCGATACAAGCTGATGTCGGCATCGGCGTTGTACCGCTTGCGCTTGCGGATCTTGTCTCTACTGGGGAAAATGGGTTTGGAAATCTCGCCCTTCCCGCCGGTCCTCTTCGCGAACAGCGGTCTGCGCTTGCCCATGGATGCGGGCGTGATGGTCATGTGGGCCATGCTGAGGGACTGGTCATGATCCGGTGTCTCGGGGAAGTCGGAGCCGTCAGTAGCGGTCGGACTCGAGTCGGCGGCGGATATTTCGGAGAGCGCATCCACATCACAGGGCTTGCGTGGTGTGGTGAAGGCAGGGTTGCGGAAGCACGGCGCCGTCGTAGTTCGCTGTGCTCGGAAGCCGGCAAAGATGGAGGGCGATTGTTGCTGCATGGGCGTCGAAGGGAGAGGCTTCGAGGGGGTCGTCTGCGCACGACCGAAGCCGTTCTGACTGAGAGCGGCCAAAGCCAAGGCGCCTCCAAACGGGTCTAGGCCGATGAGTTAGCACTTGTGGTTGACTTGCTTGCTTGTTTTCTGGGGAGGGCGCAGGCTGACTTCGCTCTTGGGCTTGCCTTGTGGACTGGGCAAAGGGACTTGAAGGGTCCATTGGGGCCGAGTTCTGATATTCCCAGTCCATGGGGGATTCGTAGCTTCGCGTGGCCATGGCCCCGTGCGGGCTCGAGAAACAAGCGAATGCGAATATTTCAAGCAGGGAGCCAGAGATTGGCGCTCGACTATCTATCTAGCTGGTATGGTTGCTGCAGGAGTAGAGAGCAAGAGTGACTGTTCCAGGGAGGCAACGGACCTCGGTGCGCGGTGGGAGCGGGTGGGCAGAGGTGTTGAGCGACAATCACTCTGTGGTCTTGGGGAATCCAACACCGAAACCATCAAATCCGGAAATATGTCTCGGCGTCGTTGCAAAAGTAAACAAAGCAGATGCGCCACAACAAATGCTCCACTACGTCGACTCGCTCGACCGAAGGACAAGGGTGTTTTACTTTTTAGGTGCTGTAAAACGGTAAATAAAGTATTTTGCACCGCCACAACCAGCCGAACTGTACCTATGCGCCCCGGCATACTACGGTATAGTACGTACCTACCGTATTACATGCTCTCCAGCCTCCATTCTGGCAATGTATGTACTTACTTACGTGCATGTGTATACATACATTAGGTACCTACTACCTATTTGGTACGTACCTGTCGTGCTGGTCACTTCAAAGCTTCCACCCTTCTCGGGTACACACATTGCAACGACCATCTTCCATCTTTTTTTTCTCAACCAAAAACAGCAACAACACCAACGATTCAATCCAGCCGGATTGATCCGAAACTTCAAATCTTGAGACCTCTGGCATAAGGTCACCTGCGACAACAGACCTCCCTGAATCTCGGACGCCCGTTGCCATCATTCGAGGTCGTGCACAATTAATTTCTTTAGTTCCTTTGATCGTCTTTCCAGGCCTGCCCGAATCCACCCAACCTTGCATTCTCGAGAGCCTTACCAGCAGCCATGTCGGACGCTGAGTCGCCTGCGGGCTCTGCCGCGAGAGAGGAGACCCTCCATGAAGACACCCCAAACGACGATGCATCACCCAAAGGCGATGACGATGGAGCTGCCGCTGCCGACTCGGACCGGGATTCGGACCGAGATTCAGACGCGCTGTCCGAAATTGATGAAGATCAGTTCGAAGATTATGATCCGTCCGCCGTCCGTATTGAAGAGCGGCCTGTGGAGATTGATGAAGATGTTGCGCGGACCTTGAAGGCCTCGAAGCGAAAGGGTACCGCCACCAAGAAGCCGAAGGAAGGCCGCCGTGAGAAGAAACGTGCGCGCGATCGCGATGACGAAGCCGACGGCGAAGTCCTGACCACAAAGCGCGCCCGTAAGACGGGTGGCAGTGAGAGTCGGAAAGAGACGCCAGAGCCTGAAAACGAGGAGAACTTGACCCCTGAAGAGCGGCGGCGAAGGGCCATCGAACGTGCTGCTGCCAAGGAGAAGCCCAAGACCAAGAGGCGGAAGAGGAAGGATGAGGATGTGCGTACTTTTTGCTCCATTTTCTATCGTTTTCCTATCATTGTGTCACCTGGCTGATATTCTTGGTACCTCAGGATTTGGAAGACGAGATGGACGAGAAGATCGCCGACCTCAAAGTCCGTATGGAGAAAGCCTGCGAAGCCGACAACGCCGCCAGAGAGACCGGTCAGCCGGCTCTCCATAAGCTCAAACTCCTACCCGAAGTCACATCGCTGTTGACTAGCAGAGCCTTGCATAATATCGTCATCGATCCAGACACGAACTTCCTCCAGCATGTCAGATTCTTTCTGGAGCCGCTCAACGACGGCTCTCTCCCCGCGTACAATATTCAACGAGATATCTTCCAAGCCCTACTCAACCTACCTACCGAGAAGGAGTCCCTCCGCATGAGCGGTATTGGCAAGATTATTTTATTCTATACCAAGTCCAAGAGACCCGAGATTGGAATCAAGCGTATGGCCGAGCGGCTGCTAGGCGAATGGAGCCGGCCTATCCTGAACCGCACACACGATTACAAGAAGCGCTTCGTGGAGACGCGTGATTATGATTACGAGTACGTCTTCTTTTATCCGGGTTATCTCGTTCCCTGGCAATCATCTCTATCTATACTAACGCAAAACGACAGTGCAGCCAAACGGCGCCAGGCCCAAGACAGCCAACGGACACTCCCTCAACGCCCAGCTGCATCGAGTCAACGGGACGCCGAGCGCGAGCGAGCCCTGGCCCCTGCCAATCAAAGCAACCGGGCCCGTCTGCCTGGACTACCACAGGCTTACACCATTGCACCGCGCAGCACCTTCAACCCATCACAGGGCCCCGAGTTCAAGCCCATCGGCGCCAGCGGATTCGACGCATTCAAGAAGATCGTCGGGAACAAGAAAAAGAAGTGAAGCATAGTATTTGCCTGTGATCGCTCGGCGGATATACGCCTTATTTTCCGATATGACGAAATACACAGGTAAACCATAGGGACGGAATACGGACACATCTGATCAGGTGTACATTGCGGTGTTTCGGGGTAATCTCCTGCCATCGACGAGCGGAATTTAATCGGGCGCTCCAGGGGCACACGGCTCTCGTCTTGGTCCCAGATCCGTGGTGAGGACGAGCTAAATTAGAGGGCAATATATTTGTACCTTTGTATGATAGTGCCGTAATCAGCTTGCGACGGTTGCATAGGTAATGAGTTGCCTCCCCTGGGAGGTTATTCAGGTCTTCAATCATATCTCGTCATGTCTACTTGCCTCCAGACCATCCAAGGTATACATCTTATCGAAGAAATTATTAAACAGTGATCCCACCGTCTTCATCTCCATACCAGCTGCGAAATGCCAGTCGACTAGAAAAGGGGAACAATCATTCAAGCTAGTCCATGCCCAACACTCATCACCCACCTACGCAATACGACTGACTACCTACCCAGGGAAATGAACCCATATCGAGATCGGGACACCTAGAAGTCTATATATGCTACAGTCCTCTCTCTCTGGTAGGTAAGCGTAAAATCCACGATAATGCTGCGCGTAGAGAAACGATTCACCCAAGAAGAGAAGAGAAGAGAGCCGGGGGGGAGGGGATAGAGTAAACGTTTATTAGGGCGTAATAAGAGATGTTGAGTGGACCCCAGTTTCCATATCGATGCAAATATGATCTAGAACAGAACAAAAGGCAGCAAGTTGGGACGTGTGTATTGTTCTAGTCTATCTAACACATGTCACCGAGGGACGCGGCACGCAAAGAGGCTAGAGCGAACCCAGCCAGGAAGGACATTGATCTTCGCAACAAATAACGCCATGCTTGCATCCCTCGCTGTTTCCATTATAATGATGATGTAGTCTTGAGTGTATGAGCAAATGAGAAACAAAATACAGAGACCAACAAGAACGGGAAAAGACTCATCAACAAGCCGCCCGTCCTGGTGGGTTGGTTCGCTTCTCTCTGACACGGGATTCGTGACATATTTTGTTTCCTCCTCATCAATCCTGTTTTCCAGAATATAATCACTTCCACTTCGCTGAGAGCGCTCTCTAGACAACGATAAATTTCATCGTAACAGAGTAAATCGCCTTCACTGGCCACCACCTACGATACTACCGCTTCTTGATCTCCGTAGCCCACCCTTCTATACCTTCGCCCTTAGATCCAGGTACCAGATTCTCGAGTTTGACGTTCTCCATGCCTGGCGTGTTGTCGAGCCAAGGATGGTTGGCCATTCCGCCAGCATTCGCCCGCTTCTCGGGTAGCAATTCGAGCATGGGTGTTAGGAAACTAGACACTTCGGTGGGATGGTACTCCAGTGGCGGCTCTTCCTCGGCAAACATCTCGTCGACAGCATCTTCATCTTGGCCGGCCTTTCGCGCCTCCATTTTAGCCTTGACCCTGGCCTCGGCCCGCTCCCTCGTCGCTTTCTCCTTCTCTTCCCGCTCCTTCGGTGTTGGCTCTTTGGCATCTTTGAAATGATATTTCTCTCGAAGCACGTCGGGTAGCGCCCAGTGGCGTAGGCGGTGAATGTTGCGGAGTTCGCCTCTTTTGTTGAAAATTTCCTGTGACCAGCGTCCAGTTTTCCACAGCTCTTTGGGAAAGGAACCGAGAAGTTCTATAATTTGCGCAATATGGTCGTCGTCCTTACCGTACTTGGTGCCGGATTGCGGGTCGAACAAATAATCGCCCGTGATCAGTTCGAACACCTTCATCATATATGTTAGCATTTGCCCATACCATGAGGCCACTACGCCACATCGAACACGAGGTGACCAGTAAAGGCGTATGCAAGGGGACCAGTCGTACCATAGCGGCCATGCTCCATACGTCAGTGCTGGCTCCCCATTTTGCACCCAAAATGACCTCCGGCGAGCGGTATTGGCGGGTTTGGATATCATTTGTGAAATGGTGTGAAACCCAGCAGGCATTTCCCAAATCAGCAATCTTGACATTGATAATCGGGCCGCCCCTCTTTCTCTTCTTCTTTTCAGCCGTTGTACCTGCAGGGCTGGTGGTGGACTTGTCGAGGGAGATGCCTGATACCTCCTTCGTCAAAATATCACTATGTTCCCCCGACATTGTCAGTATAGAAACGAGTGCGGCCGTATAAAAATATGTTCGAGTACTTACGCTGTCTTCTCTCGCTGTCCCTGTTTCTCGCCCGGAGTTGCTGCTGGAGTGACGCCTGGCGCATGTCAGTACCTTGATACAAGGGCTACCAGTCATGACGATGACAGTGGCCGAAGCGTGTCTTATGTTTGATTTTGGATACGCGATAGTGGGTCGCATAGACCAAGGTTCACTCACTCTCATGTAAAAGTGCGTTGAGACTGGAATGCGATTTGGGCGACGGGAACAGGTTGTCGCGGTTAAAGCTGGCATTCAGCGGCGAAGGAAGCGGTTGACTGCCGGTGATGAGGGTTCTTCGCCTACGGCGTCCATTGCGATTGTTCTCTTTATCCGACGCCTCATTCTTCACCACTTTCTGTACGACTTGTTCGACGTCGCCGATCTCTATTAAGACGTTTTCCGGTTTGAGATCTGTGTGAATGATGCCACACTCCCTGTGCAGATAATCCAACCCCATCAAGACTTGCTTTGTGATCTGCATGACGAGCTCCCGAGGTATGCCCCTGTGCTGCCATTTCTTGATGAGACCCAATAGGTTCTCGCCCAGGACCTCAAATACCATACATACATGTACCCCGTTCGGACCTTTATGCTCGAAAGAATCCAGGAGACTGACGACGTATTTGCGGCCGGGGTGGTTGGGGTTCGCCTGGACGATCTTCTGGAGTAATTTGACCTCATCTATAGCGGTCTCGGTGTAGTGGCTGGCCGACCGCACGACTTTGAGGGCGACATGCTTCCCATTGGAATTATCCCGCGACAACCACACGGTAGAGAAGTGACCCCAGCCCAACTTCCTCACAACCGTATACTTGCCGTCTTTGAATTTCTCGCCGATCTGGACGGGATGGTAGCCACCCTTGCAGTAGTCTTCAGAATCTTCTTCGTCGGCTGTGTTCTCGGCAGCATCTTCGGGCCCAGATGACGATGTCGGAGAAGGTTGGTTCATGTTGGTGGAGAGGTGTGGTGGTCTGGATCACAAGAACGTCAGCTCGATGTCGGCGGGCGCAAAGATGATCGCATAGAGACAGAGGGATGAGCGACACGGAGGAAAGTCTGAAGTCTGCACACAACATGGGGCTGACAGCAAGAAGCCAATAACTAGCGCACAGCGCACAGCGCAAGCGGACGGGCAAGCAAGGAGGGATGGACGCAGAGGAACAAGAAGCAAATCGGCCAGCGGCAAACTAGGTAGTAGCCCTGGCCTAGGCTGCTGCTATGGCAGCCCGAAACAAGATTGGAATGGCACCCAAAGACGACCTCAGCCAGTGGGCCAGCCAGCTGATTCTCTTTGTGTGCGCCTCTTGTGGTAAAATAAATGGTGGGGGCGGGAGCACAGCAGGCGGGAGGGGGGCTGGTGGTGTGCGCTTGGAGTGTTTATGGAGGGGCATCGGGACGGGACGGGGGATGTAATTGGTGAAATCGATCAATCACCTTCTCTTCGCCATCGTGGTAGCCATGATGGTAGGCGGCGGCCGGCGTGCTGGTGGAATACCAGCAGGCCGGTATATAGGGGGGAATGAGAGAGGGGGGGGGAAAGACGAAATAAAATAAACAGGTCGAGGAGTGCGGGAAGGAAAACAATGGGTTGAGGAGTGAGCGTAGATATTGAAGAGGGCGCGGAGATGGGTGATGGGTAGGTAGGTATCGAATGGATAATGGACAGGTCGGTTACTGGGAACTGGGCACTGGGTACTGGGTACTACTGGATGCTTGTGTGCTGTGTGCTGGGTGCTGGGTGCTGGGTGCTGGGTGCTATGTGCTAGGGACTGGCGGGCGATAGGCTGGCTATGGCTGCGCGTACTGGACGGGAAGCGGCCAACCAGCACGGCCAGTTGACCAGCCAGCAGCCCGCTGGCCAGCTGTCAATACGTCGCACCGCATTATTCTGGGGATTGAGCCGTGGAATTGCAAATCAGCGAGCAACTGCAAGCCCTCAGAGCAGACGATAGCGAGACAACTTGGGGATGATCCGACACTGCCCTGTCTCAGTATCTATCGCCTTGCCGGCTGCCTGGGTACTTATGCCGCATTTGGCTTGTGATTGTGTTGTGCAGTGATTTAGATCGTTCGAGAAGCCCTAATGACCTTCGGCTCTTGACTTTCACGCCATCTCAAGAAGGGTGGCAGAGCAGTGCAGGGAGCTTGTGATCGTGGGGGGAGGGGGGGCTTTACAGACGATGGCAATGAGCGGGGGGAGGGCGCTCAAGGCGCGATGGTTTATACCTAGGTCTAAGGTACCTACAGGTCGTGCTTAGCAGGTCGAGGTAGAGCAGAGCAGTGCTGGTCGTACAGCATGCACCTCGTCGAGTCTTTACCGTTCCCCGCCCCGGTCAAGGTCAAGGTCAATGTCGTGCCGGCGACGTGCTAGGTTTGTCTCGTCTTGGCGCTTCGTCAGGGAAATCGCAGCCAGGGGTGGCCACTCGACCCCGCCAAGCCAAGATTTCGTGACAAGTGCAATCCGGAACGCCGAGCGGAGCGCATCGAGTGGCGTCAATGGCTGGTTGCGAACCCACGACTTGACCACGAGGGAGAGAAGACCGGATGACCAGACCTCTGCTAACACCGGCCTCATGCAGCAGACATGGCACCTCTGCTTTCCTGCCATTTCGGCCTCCTCGCCTGGCCGCCCCTGCACGGCTGCAAAGCGCAACAAAACAAGCAGTGAACATGGGGAAAGGCTGGTTGTGTGCATGGTTGCGCGCTTACGCCTGAGCAGAAACGGATGAAGGGACAAAGTTCAGGAGACAAAGAATGAACCCACTTACACCGGAGCTGGACCTTCTGTTGTGATGATGGGTTTGAGGCCGTCCTTCTTCCGCTTTTTATTTGTAGAGGCGCTCGTCGTAGTTGCGGAAGCCGGGCTGCTGCCGCTCCCATTGGCGCCGGCCATCAGAGGGACCGAGGTCGAGTGCGCAGTCGGGGATAGGGCAGCAGCATTGATGGCGTCGATGTCGGCTGTGGGCGCTGATTTTGGCACTGTGGCAGTCGCGGGCGCAGGCGCAGGCGCAGGGTCAGAGTTTGTCGTATTCCTTGCGCTAGTCATCTTTGCAACCTTGCGCCAGACGAAACTCGAAGACAATTTTGGGTTTTTTCTCGACCGTGACTAAGCCGAAGCTTCCCCAGACGGGCACGAGAGCGACGCGAGGTTTCTACGAAGGCTGAGACCCGAGACGCGAAGATCGAAACGGGGGCGATGAAAAGACGAAAATGTGGCTAGGGTTCTTGAGGACCGGGACAGACGGTTCCAGGATGCGCAATGGTGGGCGGCCTTCGCTACGAGAAAAAAAACCGCAATGCGTAGCGCCAAGTGCTGTGAATGCGCCGTGGAGATGAATGGAGCGGATTACCTCTGGATCGATCGCAAATGCAGTGTGGTGTGTATCCCGGTGGTATATCTGTGTGGCGGGTGGCGTGTCTGTTTGTTTGTTTGTGCGTGTAATCGCAAAGTACAGCCCAGCACTCTATCAAGGGAGAACGTATAAATATAAATAGCAACGGTCGAAAAAGTGGATAATAGCTTTCGCGAGGTTGAACATGGATAGGATTCGGCGCTATATTATTGTATTTCCCGACTGCTCTCTTGCTTCGTCTCGTGTCGTCGAGTCAACCTCCACAGCTGGTCTATATGTAGGTATCTAGATCTAGCCAGACCGGCGACTGGGGGTGGTTCCGACGACTGGTCGAAACCGCCGTAGGAGTGGTGGCGCAACGGGCGATGTTCACGTAGGGCAGGGGGGGATGTGCCGGGTTGTCTGAGGACAATGAGCTTGTCTCCTGCATGTGTATATTGGTCGTGGTGTCTAGAGTAAAGAGGCATACATGTAGGTGCATGCACATACATGCAAGACTTGGTCGCAACGCTTGAGACGATAAAGACAATGGACGGGGGGATCTTGGTGTGTGTGCTGGGTCAATGCAACAACAGCTCGAACATCAGATAGAGGCTGACAACAACGATGCTACGCTGCCTTTTCTTCCCTCTGGGTGGTGCGCCGCAGCAAGCGAGCGATAGAGACGACGACAACGACGACGACGACGATGCGATGATGATGATGATGAAGCAACCAGGTATCAAGTACTAACTAGAACCGTGTGGAAAGTACCAATGGAGGAAGCAAGTTATGACATAGGAAGAGAGGGCAAAAAGAGAACCGTCCAAACTACGTCTATCATCCGTCCCTCGCGGGGCGAGGAGGAGAACGAGTGATCGTAGTCGAATGATGAGGATGGAATCCAGGCGGCATTGCGATCGGGATTGGCTGCTGATGGGACGGCAAACCTCACCTCAACCTCTCCGGGTCTGGCGTCTGATGATAAGCCCCACGACGGGCGTCACGGTTGAGTGATTTCTCTGTACTCATTATCGAGGTACCTCCCTACATTCCCGTCTGTCTACCTCACATTCAGCCTACACTACGCCACTGCTCGTGGACTAACGGAGGCTAGGTAGTGATAGGCCATCGCTAATAACTACCTACCTGCCCGCCTATGCCTTACCAACCAACAGGTACCTCGAGGGAAGTACCTTAAGTACCCACCTTGGATACATGTACGATAAGCCTTATAAGTGTACGTGCTCTAGTGCGCTGGAGGATCCCTCGGATATAACAAGACGGACAGAATAATATTACGATTCATGTTGTCTGGATTCGTATCTACCTCGCAGCAACGGGCACCGCAATTCTATGAAATATCTGTACCAAGTAGGTAACACGAGCTGCCTGCCGTCAAAAGGAGGTAACTGATACGTACAGATCTGCTTTCGACTCGGCATTGCATTGAGTTCTGCAATGCACGCATTCCAGAGACCCCCATGGGTTTGCACAGCTCATCATACACGTGTAAGAGCAGAGACAAATCACCAAGCCGGCAATCCTCGACCGACGTATCCCATCCCTACCAGGCATTGCCAACTCCCTGTCACCATCGTCCTCAAACACTTCCTACTTGGGCCCATTCCAAAACATCATAGCGCACCTGGCGTTGGGGATCTGAACATTCACATCGTGCACCAGAACGTGATTCTAAATTTAGGGGCTATGCCTCCATGTTGTGCCGTGTATAAGCTACGAGGCGATGCAGCGACAATTGAGGGATACCAAGCGCCATGAACCCCGTCAGGAGTTGCTTGATTCAACTCTCACAATACCTGCCTATAGTGCCGACGCATGTGTTCCTTTTGGATCTCTATAATCTCGGTTAGGTATATGCCGCCTCCCTGATAATGGCAGCAATAACGAGCCTGGCCTGCCAATCAAATAGAAAAACACACATCGAACAGGCTGGGTTTTCCTATTCAAGTCCGGCCATGATACTATGTACATGCATACATGCCTAAGGTCGTAGGTAGTTGGAAGCGCGCCCCGGCATCTTGATTGGGCAATCCGAGATGGTCTGGATCAGGTAAGACAGGAGTAAGTATTTATAGACGCCAGGATACGTCGTTGCGACAATGCACTGCACTATACCTATACCTATTGACCTTGGGCTAGCGACTCTTATTTCTGGAATACTGCCTGTGACGTCGATGTGCACAGTGGCGATATGGATCTGTATCAGCATATGAATCTGCCAGTTGATCTTCACTGTAGGTAAGTACATCAGTACTCTAAGTGCCTATAATAGCGCGTCATATAAGTGGCCTATCAGAGGTCTCCTACTCCCCTCTTCAGCCCTCACTGCCCTCTAAAATCTGTCAAAATAGTACATCCACTAGGCACCTACCTACATACATATACTACCTAGTACTGAGGTTCGATGGCTCTGCCAAGGTAAGTACCTAGATCGATAGTAGGTAGATCATTTGGAAGCCTCCTTGATCAGGCCAGTCCACAACGAGATGTCGAACAAATGTCTCAAAGTGACGACACTATGCAGCTGCAGATCTCCTCGTCCTGGAGTCGACGCCATGCAATGGGAATCCTGAAAAACAGCTGCATCAACATACTGTACTGTACCGTGGGTGACCAGACAACCTCCCCGCTCCATCCTCAGAAAATAGGTAACTGGACGGCGAGCAATATGGATTTACCGATTGCATCATCCCATCTCCACCGCCACAGCCCCTTCCGGTGAAGGATGCAGCGCCCCTCCCGACCGGGTCGGGGCTGAGCACAACCGAGAGCCGATATAGCGCCGAAATAGCCAAACCACCCCGGCTGTAGGCTGTATTGGGGGTGGCTTGTACAAAACAGCCAGACGGGTTCCGAGTTGGGCAAGTCGAACTGTTGTCGTTGTCGGGGCAGGGAAAGATGAAAAAGAGAGGAAGAAAGGAGAAAAATAAAAATAGCGAGACACATATATGGACAAACTTGCAAATCGGTACTGTCCCCGAAGCGAGTTGTCTGTCGCATTGCACCTATTCTGTCGTGCTTGAACAACCAATACAATCGGCCTATTTATAGCTGATGAACGGCAGTCTGTGATAATGAGTAATACGGAGCTAGACGGCTTCGGTTGTTGGAAATGAATACTGAATTGAGCAAAGACCATGATGCAGGCTGGGAAACTTGGAGATTCGGCTTTGGACTACCTATGCTAGCAAGATGGGAATAGTAGAGAACGTGGTTGAATTCCCAGCCGTCTACCTAGTCCGAGTATAGTTTAGAGCTCGCCTGGGCTTTCCAAGGCATCCTCCGCCGGCGTCCGAATGACGAGGAATTTCTCCTGTCGTCCGTATACCCATTCCCACGACTCGGTCGTCGCATCCCAATAGACATCCTCCTCCTGCGGGAAATACAGTGTGCGGTTTCTCTCGGGGACGAAATGCTCCGCGAAGAGCTCGATGCTGTAGTAGGTGTCCTTCAACAACGGCATATCGCCCAGGACTGGGACGCCATCTTGCAGGTTCGTCATGCCTGTTGGCCACGTGAGACTTGCGCTTCGAGACAAGGTACCGGCCGCAGAAGCGAAGAAGGGAGAAATCGACGTACCTATCACGGTCCCGGCAGAGTGGCCCCATTCGCCGGTGGGATGGCAATAGATCTTGCCCTCGATGCCCTCGTCGTGCATCTGATCCAGAGACGCCTTCAGGATTCCGTTCCCTGTCATGCCAATCTTCATATTCGCTCTAACAATGTCCTGTAGGCGATTGACTTTCTTAAGACCCTCGATCATTCCCTTGGGGATATCGGCTTCCGTCTCCCCCGGGTAGAGCACGTAGCCTAGATGCTGGGTGTCCGTGTTGAGCCCCAACGCCGTCACGCCAAAGTCGGTGTGGATGAGGTCGCCGTATTCAATGGGTCGATCCGCGGAAGCCCGTAGCTCGCTTCGAGAAACGACCGGCTCTTTTATTAGAGGGAAGCCCTCTGCTGTCAGGATGTAGACGCCCGGTTGAAACCACGTCGTGTAGTTGAGAGATTGAATCCTCTCACGCATCCACCATTCGATGTCCTGGTAGAGAGACATCATCCTACCGTCTTAGTCCTTCGTGGACCATGGAGGGATAAATAATCAAGAACGGAAAACTCACCAAAGGCGTCGTTTTTCCAGGCACAATAATTTTCTCGCTAAACGCCTCTTCGATGATGGCCCACGCGGTCTCCTGCATACGGCGGTACCAAGGTAGCCTGCTAGGGACCATGGTGGCTACTACCTCGACGGGCAGCATAGGCTCCAAGACAAAGCGGTCCGCCCACTCCTCGCCGAGCGCTGACGAGATCGTGTCCAGCTCGCCGGCGTGCAGACCGGACGCGAATGCGATCTCCGGGTGAGTGTTGAGCGCTATAGAGCGTGGCTTTCAGAAGCTAGGGGTCAGCAATTGCCCCCCGATGGCCAGGAATATGGGGGGTTTCGGGAACTTGCAGGAGTCACAGAAGCAGAAGGCCTCGGTTAAGCAAGCAACCAATATTCCCGAGACATGTCAGAGAGGATGGATGGGTGAGGCCGAAAAATACCGACCTGCTGCTCCGCAAAGAGACGGCGCAGATCCGCCCAAACACCCGCCGTGTTGTCGATCCACGAGTACGCATGCTTCGTGCCCCTCTTGGGCGAGGCGAGGAAGAGATGTGTCGTCCGCCGTCGCGCCGAGAATTGCACCGCGTCTTTCAGCGCCCAGAATACCGTGTCTTCGGCGTATTCTCGTTGACTCATCTATCATGACGCCATTGTCAATCCGAGTGAATTCTCGTCTCGACTGAGAGGGGTCACCAACTAGCCATGCGTCGACGCCGTATTTGCGAAGCAGCCCCGGGACGAGGGCTTTACGTTCCTCGGTCCATGAGTTGACGATGTCGGCTTGCTCTTGGAGGGACGGCAAGGTTTGGAGTTGAGGCGTTTTGTCCGAGACCCCCACGGCGATTGTCTCGCTCGCCCAGTATGCGGCCACGAGTACGGTGGTGAGACGCGACAGCCGGGAAGTCCGCATCCTGACGAATATGAGTCTTATGTGTTTACTTTTACCAATCCAGCGGGAGCGTTATTGAGACTATATTAGTGTTACAAAGCAAATTTTGAAGACCGTTAACAAGCAGAATTGCTCATTCGGCCTACATACCCCAATATTTATTTTACCGTAAACAAGCCGCTCAGCCACCTGCCGATTTGGGAAACTGACTCTCTCGATTTGGCACAAGCGGCTCCAGCCGAATTCAAGATAGGTAAGGATTTGTAGCTATCTAGTCTGGGCAGCGTTAGTTCTCAACCGTCAACTCCACTACTTCTTTACGCGTTCATAGATATCATGGCCAACACTAGACCTTCGCCTCGTCAACGTTATAAGATCAATATCACCAGACGATCCTAACAGTCATTGTCCACCATCCAACAGTTAATAGCGAGGTGGATTTAGGTCTACCGAATGCATCATGCAATGCAGCCAAGGCCTATCTAAACCCACTAATATACGTCGAAGTCAGCCTACCAGTTAGCCTGTCTCGTTTAGTTGAAATGAAAATCAAACTTTCAACCCGCTTCACTCTCATGAGTCTCGAGTTCTACAGCTACTAAGCAGGAACCAGACATTTCTCAAGCGTGATGGAGGCTTATAACCAAACCCCTTCCCGGCTCAAGCGCCGACCCTCACGATGATAATATTCAGGAACCCCCCATCTTGTTGTTTTGGATGTCTTGAAGGCTAGCACTGTGACTAACTCTTTCTTCGACTCAGCATCGCCATACTAGACCGGGGAGGTCAAAAGGGTACAAAAATAGGGGATTTATCGCCGTGAGGCCGAAGCCAAAGTTGGAATAATGCAATATTAAACACTCGGTACGAAGGCGTCTGCTGACTTCTTATGGCGTTGCGGCCGTCTCGCCCCTCTTTGTAATTAGTCGCCGGGCCTCCGTTTTGCTATCGGCATGTCGACCTACTAGGGCACTATATTAAGAGAAACGGAACGGTAGAACCTACCTGGGTCCTTCTGCCTTGAACGATGCCGCTTCTACTTACTTAGGCTACCCCTTTTTTTTCTTACTTCTTTCTGGAATGCCTTAGGCAGACCTTGGGCCTACCTCCAGTTGATCTTTTAGTAGAGCTGCCGAGGGCGCGCCAGGAACCAATGCCTTCGTTTTTTAGCGATTAAGGTACGGATAAGTGGAACGAAGGGTTTCTTGTCGCAGAAAAAAAGTTTAGCCAGAAAGTTCGTTCCTACAACTATGCTTAAAATAAAAGATTATGATTTTTTTAATTAGGCAACCAGGGAATTCTGGCCAAAAATCTTTTGGCAACAAGAAACCCTTTATTCTACTTATTCTACTTATTCGCTAAAAACGAAGGCATTGGGATATATAAAACTAGTCATTATGCTTGTATTATCTTTGGCACTCCTTATTCAGGGTTTTTTTTGGTTCTTTCTACGATGAATGCCTTGCAATATTAACACATACGAGTTGCATAATAAGTTTTCGACGAAATCCCAGAGCATACGCTTCTCAGCAAATCGACCTTTGCCAAGATTCACACATCGTCCGCAAAGGTAATTTCAGGGTAATGGAGTTTAGGATAACCAGGATATGGATCACCTACGTTGCGGCATTGTATAAAAACAAGGGATCATAATCATTGTTATCATTAAATACTGTAAATCCACAACATCGCACTACAATCTTATCTAAGTCACAATAATACTATAGAATAGAATTGTATACCACAGACTTTTTAAGCTAATCGCTAGCATAGTTATCGAAAAACGCAAGCATGCCTGCTCGTATCTCCCTCGTAATTTGTCCCGCACAGCTTTTGATAGTGGTAATTCTTCTTGCTGAGGATCTATGAGCGAAAAGGATGAGCGAAAGGGGCCTGCAGGAAGCGGGACAAGTCAGAGACAGAATGCAGAATATAGTTCATCCTAAGCGAGGCGTAGATGCTGCTGCACGGGTGGCACGATGGCTCTTGCCGATAATTCAGAAGACAAGTATAAACCAAAGGAGCCGTTTGGAGCATGTCTAATGATGGAAAGATATAATACAGTACGTCATGGACTGGATCAGTCGGCAAGGGACGTTCTTGCTTCTCGTTCGTCTTGGGATCCGACATTCCTGTTCCTCGACTTGGGCTCAGAGTCTAGGTTACAACGATATCCTTGGCACGGCATGTGATGGCGCTCACAAGGTCTGGTCCCCGTCACCGTGCTTTTCAACGGAATATCAACCGATCATCACAGCCCGGAACCCCCTGATCCCCAAAGGAATGATCATATTGTCGCTGCCAGGTCAAATCCTGGATGGCCACTAATATTGTCGCTACTAGGTCCGTCCTGGATTGCCACTAACTAACCCAAATTCCCCTTTAGCCCATTAACGACGGTATCTCATATGGAGAAAAAAAAAGAAAGAAAAAGGAAAAGGTAGGAAAGAGTTCCCTCGCATATTCTTTATATGCGGAGACTTTAAACCGCCTGGCTGGCCAAAAAGTGGGGGGGGGGGGGGGGGGGGGGGGGGGTAATAGGTACATTAGCGAAACAATCACTGTGACTTTCACCAACGTAGCAACCGTCATATAATTTTAACAGTATTTTTAGATTTAAACAAAATCACGGTAATAGTCTTGTTCGTGTGAAGGTCTCCGCCCTGTGGGGCAAAAGTAGTATGGGCGACTCTAATTTCGGATCCCAGAACTCCCAGTCCTGGAGGCTTCCATACCAACACCTCAACATTTGTATGCAAAAAGCGATTCGAAAAGATTGTTCCGACGAGCTTCGGCGTGTGTCGCTGATACTCGACGCTCTCGCCAAAGACATTGACCAGTCCTGTCTGTTGGAAATTTTAGCTAACAGCCGTAACCTACGACTATCAACATGGGAGTATAAATCGGTCATGGCGTCTGAGAAAATTGCACCTCACAATATTAGCTCTCAGTGTGTAACGGGAACGTTACTAAACCAAGTTACGAATGCGTATGAGTTGTTTCAACGCCATGCCTTCGGGTTACTCACACTACTCAAGGAAAAAAAAGGTATGATAGATCCACCACTGCAGCGACATGGCTTGACACCATCGAATAACATACGGGAAAACCTCTCATTTGGACTGTCATGGAAAATACTACAACCTAATGAGTGTGGTGTATTGGTGGTTTGAAGTTATACCGAGCTTTGAGTCACAAACAGGAGGCCATGGCATCTTGCCATGAAGGAGAGCGGTCGAGCAGAAACCATCATGACAGTGAAGTGTCACGAGCCACAATGCTTATGCGGGGATATTTTTGTAGAAGGCAACAGTACGGAGATCCAACTACACCAAGCTCCCGCTTCATGTGTCCCTTCTGCAAGTCCATTGCACCGAGTAAGACTTGAGGATCACCGGTAGGAAGTAGCAAAGAGTTGACAAATGGTGAAAGCCGCTACTACCTGGAATCCGAGACTGAAGAAACCGTCCTCTTTGTGAGATTCCTACCAGCCATGATATAATGCACACAACGAATGGCAGGCATTGATATGATTAGGCCTGTTCCTTCATTGGGAAGCTCCAATACAGTTAACCTTGACTACACGCAAAATTGAAGAAAACATAGATTCTTGCACAAATATCCAGCGACTGGAAGCACATTCCGAAAAAGAGAAATAAATACAAGAAAGAGGGGGGCTTAAAACGGCTGCACATGCTTCACAATGGCCATTCTCTATCAAGACTACCTTTGACGGAAGGGGGGGAGGGGGGTGGTGTTTGGAGAGAGAGGTTCAAATTAGTTGAACAAAAGGTAAACAATATCGAAGCAAGTATTCCTTAGGTCAATATCTCCTTGACGCGGCGCGTCTATACAAAGAGGCGCCAACTACTAGGTGCCAACTACGAGGATACCTCTTTGCCGATCCCCCCCTTCACCTACGGCGAACTTGTAGATTAGAGATACCAGTAAGTAGTAACCGGAATCGTGTCTCCATATTTCTGCCCATGCAAGTAGCAAAGTTCTATGTTGTTGACACGGAAATACTTCTGGGGTTGTATATGTGCCTACAATGTCCATTGCTTTCGCCTGAAACTGAAGCTATTAACACTTGTTGTTGAAGTACGACAGCCCGAACTACTCGATCACGAGACCGAAGCCGAATAGTCTACCGAGCTACGACTCCGGCCAAATCTCCATGTCGTCGATTCAACAGCCCTAAACATCAGTTATCGTCTAAGAGATGCGCCGAACGTGGACATCGGATAAGCATCGAGCATGATGATGATGGGTAACCAACTTTGCGAAAATTAGGAGGGGAGCATTTGAGAAGTTCTCTGCAAGAGCTTCATTGACCACGGGATTATGAGTCCTTCCACGTTGCTGACGCGACTAGGGGTTGTATATCAAGGAATCTGTCGCATGCCAATACCCACAGATGTCACTACTTGTATGAACTGGACTTCTTCGTGTCGCTTTAACTCTATATTTGCTAATTATATACTAAGAAAAAAATATAGCTGTTTATGGTCTAGCTTATGAGCTTCTCATCCTCTTCTCCTTCGAGGACGATCTCGTGGCCACTCCCTTCATAGATGAAGAAGGACGCGACGCAACCCAGAGCTGCAACACCAGCGACTGCCCACCAACTAGCACCGACAACACCAGCCTCCAGACTCGCGCCATACCACCAGCCACCCACAACAGGACCAACAGTACGGAACCCCGCCGAAACGCTCTGGCCCAAGCCGTGTACTAATCCGAGAACGCTGGGGTGCGGACTGCAATTATTGAGTAGGATGATGCTCGCGGGGAGCGTGACGGTGCGCGCCATGACCTGGAATACCTGCACCACGGTCATGAACATCCAGATGATGATGCCGGAGGCCGGCTCCGGAGCCTCGGTGGCCGAGGGCAGGACGGCGAGGTACGGGGCGAGGAAATATGCGACGGGGAAGAGGGCCATGAAATATCGAAAGCCGCGCAGAGTCCCCAGACGTGCGTGGACGGGCGGATAGGCGAAGATCTGGAGAGCCATGCCTATTATGCCTAGGATCGAGGTGGCGAGACCGACGGTGGCGGCTGGCATGCCCAGACCGCCCGTGAAGACCCACGGCAAGGAGCGCATGGCTGTTTCTTCGGGCGTCGATCGGGGGCTGGAGAGAAAAAGCGTCCATAGATTCGTGAAGGCGCCGAGCTGAAAGTCGAACAGCGCCTCGGTGACTAGCGTAAACACCACATTTCTGGTCCAGACACGGTTAAACGGGAGGGACCTTCTCGTTCGCTTCGGTTGTATTTCTACGACAGGCGTTTTCTCCTGGTCACCATTCATTGATGGAGAGTCAGGGGCGTTGAAGGTGTCTAGCGTATCGTATCCGTGATTGATGGGCTTTCGTAAGATGACGGCCTTTAATCGACGAGCAATGCGTAAACCAATGTCGGGCTTGTTCCGCCTCTTGCTTGACGTCTAGCGTTTGTTAGTGTCAGATAACATATTGAATATGGTTAATTCATACCTCTTCGAGCCCCAGAAAAACAACGAGGCCCGTGATAGCCAATGTCACCGTATTAATCAAGCTGGGAAGGGCATAGGGGTATTTGAAGATCCAGTCGAACCCCCAGATAGCACTCTCACCGAAGAGCCCAGGCAATGTCAAAACGGGGTCGGCCAATAAACCGCCCATCACTAGAGCTGAGTTAGAGTTTATGCTCGTTTCGGCAGGCATTCGTGGCAAGCGATACTCACAGGGTCCCAACGTGCTGGCTACACTAAAGCTAATGGGCAGTATTAAGAACGCTCTGGACTGGTATTTCCTCTCAACCGTGATCTCGGCAATCATGGTTCGGCTGGTGGGCGAAAAAAATGCGTTAGCCACCTTTTTCGAGAAGCCGCCGCTAGGCCATACTCACATTATCCCAACCGTACCATTGATGCCACCACCCGCAGCCCGCCAGAAGGCAGCGGCCCAGAAACTGGTCGCAAACCCGTATCCTATGCACGATATCGCCGTGCCAAAAAGTCCAATGATGAGCACGTTCTTTCGGCCGCACCAACTTGCGTCGGCCGCCTTCCCCCACAGGAACGCTGTCAAAACCTGCGCTCCCGTGAATGCGCCCTGCAAAAGCCCGGCCTGGCTCGAGATCTGCGCGTCGGAGAGAGTGTCGTCGAAACTCTTGAGCTGGTAGAAGACATAGGCCTGCAACGACGCAACTTGCAAGAAATCAACGAGGCGAGATAGAAATAAGATGGCCAACTGGTCCTTTCGGGGCAGCGACATCCACGTTACTGGACCATCACTTTTCTTCTGCAGTATTGAAGGAGGTGTCTGAACCTCGGCATCCTGATTTGTTACGGCCATCTGCTCGAAGTCCTCTGGTAATGGTAATGGTTCCTCATCGCTGTGTATCTGGAGAGATGTTGTCCTCGAGTGTCTTTTTGTTGTCGACATTGATGTCCTGACCATCGTAGGCATGAGGAGAGGCGGGGAGAGGGCGGTGGAACGACGAATGAGGCTTAGATCTACGCATATGAAACAGAGGGAAAAAATAGAAATAAAAATATTACAATGTATAGAGACCGAGTGAGGAGTTAGAGGGCGGGAGCGGCACACTAAGCTGACGGGGGGGGGATGAGACGTAGTACGCGTGTCTGCTGACCGAGAGGTATGAAATGGATCCGAAACCGAATGAGCGAATACAACTTCAAAGAAACGAATGTGATTCAAAACTTCTCCCACTGAGCTAGACTCTCGTTTGCATGCCCACGACCTTTATAACGTAGTCCAGGTACTCTCGCCTGACCCGAAATAGTTTCACGGTGGTGAATCCGAGAGCCAAGGGACTCTTTGCCAAGAACTTGGTATCATACAACAAGTGCGCTTACACCAGAACCGCCTGCTCGGCCAGCCGAACGAACTGTTGCATCCCTTGCCAAAATGGTCCGCATTAAAATGGACTCGCCGCGTCGTCATTATTCGTGGCGAAAACGTCTATACTGCAAGTAGAGACCATCTATCGGCCAAAAAAGAAAGAACGTGGAGATAAATTTCCGATCAGTGAGAGCGAGGGCCGTTCATCCACCCAGCCACAATCAGACGTCGACTTACACGTAATTCCGCACCTGGATCCCGTCCTGCTTCGAAACGACTGGGTGCAGGGTAGGTATGCAACTCTAGTGGACAGTGGAGGGCACGGTATACTTGGTGCCGGCTAATATCCTGGCTGGTAATCTCCCACGTTGTCTGTCTTGCGCATTTCCTTTATTATACTAGTGTAGGTTCTATACGCGTGATGTCGGGCTATATACTACGTACAGGACGCTTAGTAGACTACTTCGGTTAGATTTAAAAGAAGAATAGTGTAAGTGCCACTAGTTTACGCGTATACTTAAAGCCGGGCACGCTATTCTGTCATGATACCCAAACGAGGATTAGTTGCCACTGCCTTTCAAGATACAGACCGATGGTATAGATAGGTATACATAACATGTGATTGGAAAATGTTAGGCTAATCAAGCTATAACTGCTTTGTTTCTGAGTTGCCCTTTACTCCTGCAACCCGGATATTTACTTTCGTGAGTTGATGTCGGGGCGATCCTCCTTGTGAACTTGTAGCATTGCACATAAAAGCAATGTCGTCCGGTAGTGTAGCATTGTACGCATGGAATAGATGACAGTGAGACATGTCAAATGCCCTAAATAGGATGATTAACGGACTTTAAGGAGCAGCGAGCCGTTTTGGTGATGCACGAATAGTGCCTTGCCAAATGAGCTAGACAAGTCTGTGTAGCGAAGATGCTACGTCTACTGTGTAGATAGTCTTACGTACCTCCATATTTCGTGTCCCAGTATGATCGACAAAATAAACGCCTATTTTACGCCCCTGCTTTTTTCGAGAATTGACAGATCTTCAGGGTATGACAGGGGAGGTGTACCATGTACCTGTTACCGGTTTTCTGGCGGATTAAGTCGTTCTTAGGATCAGTAATGGTATTAGGACGAAACTACCTACTCTAGGGATGCTCGCGGCGAAGGTAAAGGGTAAAGGGAATAAGCACTGTAGTTCAACTTCAACATCTACTCTTCTCTTTTATCATCCACTCGAAACGTCAAACGACATTGCTGGATCACGGCAGTCGGTTTAAGTGATCAGCGACAATGCCGAGTACCATCCCAGCGGTACGGCGTGGCACGGCTCTCGGTCGCCATTGGCTATGGGGTTTGCTCATTATCATAGTCTGGCTTGGCGAACTTTCCATCCTTGATAAAGCTTTGGTACACAAATGATGGTCCATCACAAGCAACAAAACAGAAAGTCTTGGTTTCTCAGCTTTTACCCTTGGCCAACGAAGAGTGGCGTATCAGACAACTGATCTCTGAGAATCGCACATCGTCACTTACACATCCCAGACTGGACCCGCCAGGGCAGAGTTTATTTGACTTCGTGATACAGAGTAAACTTCGAGGCCGACTTGTGGTGGTTATTGACCCGGTGATCCTTGCTATACGAGGCTGCCCAATTGCTGTGAACAATAGGAAGAGGAATCCATGACCACCCCATCAAGGTCGCTTCGATAACCCCGCCAGTCGTAATTGACAAGCCAGTTCAGTTGACACGAGCGACAACCTGGAACTCTACATTTTCTGTTCACCCGATAGGTTTTGACATGTTCGGAAATGACGTAGGGTTTTGAGGACATCTAGTAGGTTAACGTCTGTTATTCCAACCCATCGGCATCATCTATACTACTATAGCAGTGCCGCATGACCTGCGCTCTGGCCGATGAAAGTCCCAAATCGACTCCGTCATTCCGCCAGGGTCTCGTCAATGATGTTGTGTTGCCTGTTGATCGGCCACGGCCTATTGTACTCATCTAGCAGCCGGTCTTAGCAAGTGTGTTCCGAAGTTCTGCTCTAGAAAGACCGCAAAAGGTTGTTCCGCAGTGACAGCTTAATTGATTCTCGGGTAACAAATGATAAGAGGTTTTACCCGTGACAATCTGCGGCGCGATTACTGTGCTAGGTACTGCATACGTTTTACCAGTTTCCTGCACGACAGGGGGAGTTGTCAGTGAAATCATCTGCATGGATCGACAGGGAGCACACCGAATGTGGGATGTCGTTGTTGCAGTACAGCGAAGACAATGTACCTGCAATAGACTCAAGATACGACCCGTATCTGCACATTGGACCGGATGGCAGTCGCTCACAGTCACATTGACATCCACGAATAGACAATAGGTCTCGCATTACGCTGCTGCATGATAAGCGAGCCTACCTACAGTATGTTTGCCATGATGCTTCAACTGTGTAATTGAGCAGATACTTATGTATAACGAAGTCTAGGTATTACATGTAGTGCATGCCAAGATGAGCGCTCGCGAATAGGATCACTATCCAAGAGCTTGGCCTATTCCATGATATGCAGCTCCCAGTCCCAGTCCAAAAAAATCCCACCCGTGTGCCGGAACGCCGGAACCAAGCACAGCAACCTTTCTAGGTAGAATCGTTTTGTTCGAACCAAAAAAAAATATTCACGAAAACATGGAATTTTGAACGTAAAAGATCAAATACAGCACAAGGAGGGCCAGCCCAAGAATTTCTAATCCTTGTACCCCCACGTTGTACATCTGGGCGCGGTTCCTCCGGCGCGATCGCGAGACAAAGTCTGAATTGTCGTTGACGTTTGGGAACGGTACATCCTTGGGGACTGGGCAGTCGAGGAATTTGCATAGCGGCTCCCAACCATCCTGGACACGGTATTCCAGCAATCTCTCGGGGGGCACCATCTTCCTGACCTCAGCATAGTGTTTTGTGAAGACGTCCTTGCCACGGTTCGGGAAGTCACCCTCGAAAAAGGTGTCGAAGAACTTCTTGAGCATTGGGTAGTACATCTTGGCCGCCCAGCTGAAGTGCGACAGCATGCGCAGCTCCGGATCGGTGACACGCCAGTAGACTGTTTTCATTGTCGAAGCATGCCATGAGTCGACGTCTCGCGTAGTCATGACGATCTTGGCTTCTGGATATGCCTCAATGAGCTCCTTGGCGAAGGCACACGCCGGCCAGTCGCAGACCGCTTGGGATCCGCCCAGGAGCTTGTCCCAGTCCTTTCGGGTAAATTCGCCGACACCATCATACTTGGCTCGGAGTGCGTCCATCCAAAGCAGCGCATCCGGAGGATTCTCTATGGAACAGTTCATCATGTGGTAGGTGTCAACGAATCCAAGTTGCTTCATCGCAGCTCGCATCGCTGTATGGAAGCGCAGAAAGCATCAGTAGAAGAACGTAGTCGTTTGCAAAATAGCACGATGCAATGTGCTTGAAATAGTTTACGTACAAGCAGTTCCTGTGCGTCCAGGTGCCAGAAGCAGAGCCCTCATGGGCACTGTCCGGGTGCATTGTCGGCGGTCGATATCCGTGTCATTGGTGAAGATGTCCGTGACGGGCTTTTTGGTGTATCTATCGGCATGTGCCATGTTGGGCTGAAGAAATCCAACAAGAGGCGACGTCAGGGAGGGCTAAGGAATGAAAAAAGGAGAAAGCTGGTTAGAAGAGCAACCGGGCCAAGTGTATACAGGGAGTACAGGAATAGATATGTGAAGGGAAGTTTTCTATGGGTATATATGTGCAAAGGTCTCCTGGCAGGTTGTTAACGAGCGATGGCCGATATGAAGATCAAAGACTGTGCAGAGGGGGGAGAGGAGCAAGAAATATGCAGATGAGCTCAGAGGGAGGGGAGGCTATACATGTAGGCAGTACCGAGATAGAAACCGACTACGAACACCAAAATACCCATCTACTCCCAGTCGACAGCCCCTTCCCTGGGCCATGCCATTTCATGCTTGGGAGACGCAAGTCCTTGGTATACACTACACTAAGTATTGGCTGCGCTACATCTTTCGTGTGCACAAGGATCGAACCGCGTAACAGCACAGTTCACACTA
Source organism: Ustulina deusta (assembly GCA_023159155.1). Taxonomy (NCBI): domain Eukaryota; kingdom Fungi; phylum Ascomycota; class Sordariomycetes; order Xylariales; family Xylariaceae; genus Ustulina; species Ustulina deusta. The sequence goes on along the minus strand of JAJNNX010000029.1, from coordinate 502,729 downwards.
CACTATGCTACAGTCCGCCAACCTAGCCACCATCCATCAAGGAACACTCCAAGAGCCAGCTGTGGGGTTGTTTCAAATCTTTTGGGGGATGCTGCTCTGCGTCAGTCAACGTCAAACCTGCCGGGATGGATTTCGTCGTGTCCTTGAGTTCAACGAGGACGAGGAGACTCGGGTGTGTGATAGAGAAGCGACCAATCAGAAATGGATTAAGCTGCACGTATACCCCCTTTGGCCTTTCCTCGTCCCAACAGGTATAGTCCCGAGCGACCATGATGGAACTAGTGCAGAACAGGTATGTATAATTGTATACTATTAACTTGGAAAGTCGTTATTCGTGTATTTCGCAACATGCAGTGCGGTCGAGTACTTACACCAAGTTGTAAATGGGACCCGAGGGCTTGGCATTCCCGTTAGCTGTGGAGTGTTAGCTCACGGCTTGGAATATACACTAGGTAGTGCACCTAATTTAAATCCTAGTGGCGCTGCCACTAGTGCACTCGCCATGTGTGTATCTGTGTTGGTTTCAATACACTCCACTTCTTCGGCTACCTATGCGCATGTAAGACTTCCACTCAGAAACACTGTACCTAGATACACTAGAGCAGTGACGCGGCAGCATTGGGTTTTTGAGCCGTCTACACTCCATTGAGTCTAGCATCACTACCTAGGTTTGCATAGATCTCGCTTAGTGTACGATGTCAACACTACACTACTCCACAGTGCCTAAAAATTGCGCTTGACCATTAAGATAAAGCTGTAAACTTAAAGTGAGTACTTGTATGATTTTCGAGGGTATATGTAGGTGTGGATAGGTGAGCTATTCTTCATGTATACAAACATAGGAAACACATAACTAACCTAGTGAACCATACCTTATATACAGTAGATATTGGGCATATCTCTGTTGCATTTACAGAGAGAAAAATTATCGGAATAGTGATAATGAATGAAAAATACACGTATGGGCTCAACTATATACATAGTAAAGCTGGATACCAAGATGTTTCGGTTACCTACTTGCTACTAGTTACATACCTAGCCTACGTAAAACTACCTAGATTAGACAAGCGGATGTGCAGTCAGACTGCACAAAATGAGAATTGGCACTTCAAAGATGAGTTAGCCACTGATACTACGTATTATACTCAATGCCAATTGATCCAGTACAATGCTATCTAAGTCCTGATCCTGTACATATGTCGATCGAGTTTGGCGCAAGGAATTAGCTCAGCCGCGTAATCCCTTATTTTCAACTTCTCAAGTGCGTTCGATCGACCACCTTGATCCCAGCCCCTGGCCAAACATTTTAACTTTTTCATTTGCTGATCGTCGTCATCACCGCGCTATCCTACACTACACTGGCCCACACCCAGGTGCTAAATAATGACCTATTTATTCTTGTGTAATAAAGAACTATCGCCTATTTCTGGCCTGTTATCTGTCTACTGTTGCAGGAGGAATAATTAGGTAGCTATGCAGGGGGGAAATAAATAAATAAATAATAAATGGAAATTGTTGTTTGGGATGTTTTGACACTGAGTACAGAGATGAAAAAGATCTAATAATATTGCAACACTGCTGTTGACGATGGCAACATATCGCGTGATCGGTTCCTCTTTTGGACAATACACCTGAAGATCGTCGATGGAATTTAACTCGAGGGATCGACGAAATCTGCAGACGGCCGACACTACTTCTTCTCCCATCTTCCTCCTAAGGCTTGTTCAGGGGATATTGCTGTGCTATCTGCGATTCCACTAGACATAAAATCAACAAAACCCAATCACGAGCTCGGACAGCCTCTCCGTATTGTTGGTCCGTCCACACTAAAGAACAAACTCATGAAAATCCACTCCCTTTTGTGAACCCAAGAATGGCCTGATTGTAACAAGTATATTAACTGTGGCAAACATAAACAGAGCCTTACAATAGCGGGTTAATACCTAGGTATCTTGTCTTCAGACCCCCTATATATTGGCAGTGTCACTATGTAAGGTACAATGGAACCTTGCACCGACGGCTAGGGAGGTGGGGTTTGAATGTAGTGTAGGTATAGCCGTAGAAAGACAGAGAACTAAGAGTTGAAAACCGTAACACTATGGGGTCTGCAGCACAGCGAGTTACTTACTGATCATAAGCCGGTCACTCGTGCGCATCCGGCCGTGTGTGACATAAGAATATAGGCATGCTGCCGTCATCAATCCTGTACTTGAAACATATTCCTTGTGTGTGATCTACGGCCCCAGATTTTACGGCTGCGCAAGGAGCCCTTCATCAGGACACGCGTTCAATGTGAAATGGCGGCCATGCCGCCGCCGCTTGTTTGGATATGGTTACTTTTGCACTGGCAAGCAAGCCTGCCTGCCTGCCTTGCCGCGCATACGCGACGGGGACTGGGGAGGTAGTGTAGTAGTGACTGACGGAAATAAGCTGGAAATTCCCACTGCCTCGGTACCATTCTGGCCACGCAGGCGCCGAATCAATGGGGCCGGCTGGGCTATGTGGCGCAAGGATGTCTTCCGTCGCTGTCTGTCTGTCTGTCTGTCTGTCGTCAAAGTAAAATGGTAGTTGGAATGCTCACCGTCTCCTTGACTGACGACGAGATTACCTTGCTGTCAACCTCGTCGGCGCGGGTGGTCACTCGCCACGCGGCTAAGGAGTAAGTAGCAGAGCTATCTAGCAACTGTTACCTTCGGTCGGTGGGATATCTCTGTAAACAGTGCTCGGCCATTGGGCTTATTGACTAGCTATTTCCTTTCTGATGGTCTTTGCGACTCGTGTGACTTTTCAAACTACCTGCTAATCTTCAGATAGCAAAAGCACACGTTTCTAGCATTAGCTTTCGGACGCGAGATATTGTTAGAGAATACCTCTGAAGTTTGTCTGTCCTCTTGGTCTGAACATCATTGACCAAGTTAGAATGAGCTAACTAGCGAAAACCAATAGCGCTGTCAGGAATTGAACCCAACTCATCAGATAATTGGCTCACTCAATGTGATAGGAGAGGAAATAAGCGTATGTTACAAACTCTCATCCCATCTAAGCTTACGCGACCTGTTTAATAATGCAAGCCGAGATCAGATTATTCACCACAAATAAAGGCTTGAAAACAAAAGTCATCTAATTACAAAAAGCTTCACTAGTAGTCGAGCTACTTACATACCTCGTGTTTAGTTTTCTCGGCTCCATACTGAGGATTACCATACCATACCTTTTTTGCGAAGAGTTACCTTACAAGAACCGCATACACTCGAAATTTTGGGCGGAATAAGAGTGCGGTTACCGCGGGAGAAGGCAGATAGAGAAGTACAATATAGCATGGCGTGCATACCTATGGGCTCGAAAAGTACCTCCCCCCATTATCAATCTCAACAAGCACAATGTGGGTTATTCATGGACTCATATTTTTATTCGCTTCTATAAAATGTGTGATGCACCGCGTCCAAGTTCCCTCATCCATCTTACCACTTACCAGGGCTGGATCATATCCTTCCTAATGACCTTACCTTCATCATGGTCCCGCTTACCCTCAACAACATCTTTGAGGAATTCTCCACCAATCGCGGGGTCGAGCGCGCCCATCTACGACCTTGTTAGTATTTGGACAGCTTCCTCGTCTTTCAGTACTCACCTGCTTCAGCCTCTCCGCCCCGAGCCCGGCCAGACCTGTGGCCAAGAATCCGGGGGAGACGGCCCAGACTTTCACACCATCCTTCAGGAGGGTTCTGCGCCACTCGCGCATGAGCATGTTGAGACCAGTCTTGGAACTGCGATATGCCGTAGTCGCCATCCCAACAGTCTGCTTCGGCCAGCCGGCCTCCGGGGACGAGTTGAGTCGTGCCAGCGGAGGCGTATCGTTCCGCTCGGTCTCGAGGAGTGACGCAGTGCCGCTTGCTATGAATACCAGGCGCGGGTCGGATGACTTGAGAAGCAACGGCACGGCCAGCGTCGTCAGGATGTGAGGACCCGTGACGTTGACGTTCCACGAGGTATTGAAGCCCTCCCGCGTCGACATGTGCCCTTGCAGTATTTCATAGTCGAAGCTTGCGCCACCGTTGTTGATCAACACATCCAGACGCCCGTACTTCTCGGCGATTTCCGACACGGCCTTCTCGAGCGACTCGTCGGATTCCAGGTCGACCTGCAGCGTGCTAAACGTCGAGGGAGTCTGGGGAAATTGCTTCTTGATCTCCGTGACTGGAACATTTGAATTAGGGCTTGGCCTTTGAGCTCATGTGGCAAGGATGTCGACGGCATGCGCGGCTTCTCGCCCGAAACAACTCTCGTCAAAGCAGGAGAGCTCTGGTTTTCCAGAGAGGACGGAAGGGTCGGGAAAGGGTCCGGGTCTTGGATGTCACTCACTCGCGGCCTCGCCCTTCGAGACGGTGCGACATCCTACGATGATCTCGTAGGCGTTCTGGGTCTGGCTCAGGGCCTTGATAGCCTCCAGGCCAAGACCAGTGTTCCCTGCATCGACGGTCAATCTCAGTCGACGGCCGGGTAAAGGCATGCTACTGACCACCGGTGATCAGGAGGATCGTCTTATCGGTCGCCATGGCGAAGTTGTGCGTGGGTAGGAGAAAGGTGGTCGGTTCTGTGGGTTCGGTGCTTGGGAAACGTGGTTCAGTCAAGCGGGCGAGAGGACGACGACCTTATGTGCTTCGACGACGTGCGGTACCGGACGCCGTGTTCGATGACCCCGCGAGTTGCTGCAGCACTTTGCGCGCCTTCTCTGACACGACATGGTTGGTGCCATTGTTGTTGTGAGGTAAGGATGCTCCCGGTTTGTTAAGTCCGGGAGCGAATCCGTTTTGTAGACGTCACTTATTACTACAATTGGGCCCACCGTCTCCACACATTTAAAATCCGTCTGTGGTCGGGCTGATCCGACGGATAACACTGGGGCCTGTCTGGCTGCCCTAGAGCTCGCGGCTTGGCATCCGTCGATGCACCGGACATAAGGGTTCGTTCGCGTCTGTGGCCGTCTTCGACGAACCGGACATAAGCATTCGTTCGCATCCTGTGGCGGCTTAGTCTTAGGTTAGGTACCTGAGTGTACGGTACACAAAGTTCCCTATTTCCCCTGATCGGAGACAGGTACAGGCAATACCCCCACTCGGCAACACATCCTTCGGAGTATCACAAGCCGAATGCGCCCCTGATACCGCCAATCCAATACTAGGACTTCGCATCGACACGGTAAACACGGCAAGGCTATCACTTGCTAACCCGGCAATTCCCCGAGGCCCTATCGTCCGTTACTGGACTCGTCGCATCCTGCGCTGTCGACAAGTTGCTCGACGCCGGATACAGAGTGCGCGGGACGGTACACGGCGTCTCTCGGTGCTCTTGCGTCGAGGCTTTCTTCGCAGATCGCTACGGTTCGGGCCCTTTCCAGCTCACAGAGGTATCAGACCTTGAAGCGCGGGGGGTATGCGGCAAGGTTAGGGTGTTGCCAGCGTCACCGGAGTCGCTGGACAGGCAAGCTTAGATCTTGTGCATGTTGGCGCAGCTCTCGCCACTCCAGTTGTGAATCGCAAACATCTCTTTGCATTCGGGAGCAAGTACAACTTCTCCAAGGTCGCACAAATACTGCAGCAACTTGAACCTGAGAAGAAAATATTGGCGATGAACGACGATGGGTGGGATCAGACTGAAGTCCCCAACAAGAGGGTTGAGAGCTTGGTGCAGGCTCTCAATGGACATGACCGGAAAATACCGGAAGACAACATCACGGACTATTTGAACAGTATCAAGAAGTGGGAAGGCCAGATTCACAGTGTTATGTTGCTCCTGGGTCATTCGCTCTTGATTTGTTATCACAATCACTAATTGTCGCGCTTTCTTTGTCTGGAAGCAGCTGGTGTAAAAGTCACTATGGCGTTTTGTCCCTCACTGTTCAATCAAAGAACGTGCAACAATTCGTGGTCTTAGTCGTCTTGTTCTGATGTTCCATGAACCCCAAAGCCATTCTTCTCAACAAGGGACTCTGGTTAGTATATAGATCCAGTCAGAGACAGCTTGGCGCCTGCTAAAAATATGTATTAATTATAAACATCTGCTTTTTTTAACTAGAAGGCATCTTGGGTGGGTTCCTAGCTCTCATCTCCAACTCAATTCATCATGTGTCTCCGGTACATCTCTCAGTATCCATGCGGTCATACTAAATCGCGGTGGGAGCTGTGCAACAGGGCGAAATCTGCAAACTTGTTACGATTCGGAAAACCCGCGGTCCCCTGCGACAGAAGCATGACGAAGGACGAGGCCGCAGACTTGCAGGACACTTGTGGCGCTGCTTGCCTGACCAAACCGTACCAGTGCAACAAGTGCGGCAGTCAAAAGAAACAGGTAGCCTGGCGCTGCGTCGACTGTGATGGCCTTCGTGATAAGACAGTCTTAGTATGGCATCCGTGCGAATGCCCTAAACATCAATGCGCCGAGGCGGTTCTGGAGGCATCTTTTTGCCTACGATGCTTAGGCGACTGTGTTCCAAAATGCCTCGTGATGAGGTGATGTGTCCCGCTTGCGGCTCATTCACTTGGACATACGCAACCCGAGACGGAGTGTCGAAGATGCCTCCACATTTGTTGTTGTAAGTGCGAATGTCTCTCCCCGTGAGAGTCGGGATGCGTGTGTAAGTGCTCAGAATATTGTGTAGAATATATTTGGCTGGTCCACGATGTTAATATACGCAAAAAATTTAATGAATATCTATCTTTAACATGTTTCGTTTGCGTGATTTGTGATGAATTCCCTAGTGATAGCTATGAATCTCTATAAGAACCATGACGTTTCTTAAGTAGAAGAGGATCTTCGCTATAAGCTTGTTTCCGATCCTAGGGGAGAGACGATAGGCCATCGTCATGCTCAGAGAATCGTCTTCGACCTCCTCCTTGTTTCTGTGATCTCTCCCTCCAACCTGTTACAGTTCGTGCATACTCTCCGTGCCTCTGATGTTCAGCTTCGTGAGTTGTACTGGAGCCACTAGCGGAAAATGTTAACTGGATTACCCTATCCTCTTTAGGCTCCCGAGAAACATATTGTCTAACAACTATGCAGTTGTTACGAATCCTAAACCACCGCCATACTCGCTGACATAGCGAAAGCCCCAGCGCTAAATGGCTGAAGGCTAGATAACTAGATAGTCGTAGGAAATGGTTCGGTACTGACCGGGCATAATGTCATTGAGTTGAGAAATCTATTTGTCAGTCGGTGAAGCCGGTTTTTGGAGTTTCAGCGGACACATCCTTCATTTTTATGAATCCTGACCGCGCGTGTGTCCTAAAGTCACGACGGCTTGCTGTTTGAGGGGGGATATCCACGTGTCGCAGTAGTACGTTCTGCTGGACGTGAAGCTGCCTCGAGACTTACTCGCCGGACTAGGCCCACAGGGTAAAAGGGCAGAGATGGTTGATAGAGATTTCAATTATGAGGGAAAGTTGAATTCTCTCGCTCAGTCGCAGAAGAAACGTGTGCGTCGCCTTTCAATCCTTACGTGACAAAGGGGTTAGCGGCAATCCATTATCCATATTCATCCTACATACCTAGATACGCGTGTAAGTGAAACAGGGCAAGCGATGATTCAACCATTTTGTCCCGATGAAAATTGTGTTTCCGTGAACGGATCCCAGGTGGGATCACACCAATACTGGTCTGGGAACATATCCATGACCCACGGGTCCAGAGTCTGATTCGTGTATGACAAACTGGGACCTAGGGAAGTTGACTGTGCGGCGGGTGCGGCGTCAGTCTCATTCTCGCACGTGATATTGTTACCACATTTCTTTGAGGCTAATTTCAATGATTTTATGAGAGCCCACACTCCTGGCTTATCCTCGGGCACAGCTCGTGAATCCATGGTCACCGGGCCAAGCTGACATAGATCCTCGATGATTCTCGCAACGCGAACACACTCGTCGGTAGGACTCGGCAATGATTTGAAAATGGAGTGGGATAGGACAACGTGATTAGCTGCTAGCTGCTGTTCCTCTGCCGACGCTGTGGTGTTGAGGCTAAAATATCGGATCAGAAATATAGTTGTGAAACAAAGCCCCTGATAGTACGCCTTGGGAAGTGCACGTTGCTTTTGTGAGGCTGACAAGCCGTGGCTCTCGGGCAAATCCTTGCTGAATCGCATATTGGCGAGGTGGACAATGCGAAGAGATGTCGAGAAAGACAGCTTGAGAAGAATGTCCCGGGCTGTGGTACCCTGCTCATCCCTGGTGATTACTAGCCCATACATGTGTAATTTGGCAACCAGGGCGTTGTACTCGAGCATGCGCGGCCACTGGTCAGGATACGAAGATCTCAGGCCGTCAAGTTCCCGATCGAGGATATGGAGGATAGATGAATCGATCGCGCCATCATTGGCAGTATGTGAGAGCACGTTCTTGAAGTTAGCAATGATAGTTTGCAGTTTAACCTCGCTCGCAAACTCGCGTGAGATAGGGTAATCTTCCAGATATGCGGTAATTCTTGCCAGTTCCGATGAGCTGTCTAACATGACCCGGAGGCCCAAGTTCATGCTCAAGCTAAAAGTCATGTGTCAGGCTTTCTTGGACCGTTGACGGGTCACAAATCGAGCACATACCAGCTGCTCACATAGAAGCATCCAAGCCAGGTCCAGATCCTCTCCAGGGGGTTTCCCGACAAGTCGTTTTTGCTATAGGGTGGTGGTTGTGGACTAGTTCGATGTAGGCCCAAAAATAAAGCCGAATTCGTAGCAATGCCAGAGTATATCCAGCTTGGATCTTTGGCCTGCGCGGTAGTCGCGTGTTAACTAACGATACTGGAAGACACTAATCACACATTGGGACAACTACACATGTAAGGAGTCTGGGATTGGGAGTATTAGGAACGCTGACCTGTATAACTACCGGCATTGGCCACATGGATAAGAGTAACAAGGCGAGGATGTTTTGAAGAGGTAGAGGGGCTTGTAAGGCTTCAGTCCTCACCATGTCTTGGAATGGCCCTGCTATGTGATCAAAAAGCCCCTCGGATGAAGGAACCGAGGTATGTGCAGCAACGATGGCTATGATGGTCCAAAAAAGGAGCTGCGAGGAATGATAGATTGTGCTCATGTTAATCGGTACGAGTATAGGGAGGCTGGGATGAAAAAGGGCGGCGAATCTAAAGGTCTTGTGTCAACGAGTTTGCCTTGAAAGTGTGTGGGAAAAACATCGAGTCTCAACCACATGAACCTGGGCACCTACATCTTGAATGCTTCAATTGCAGTCTCGGCGCTAACGACAACACACCCGATCTTCACAGTTTCCACGGACAGGTTGAAATCGTCTGCTGGTATGATCCATGAGGAGGTTCCTGTGATGTTGGGGGAGTGGCCAGAGTCGTCGGCGCTTGTGGCCCTAGGCTGATGGCCTTGGCTCCGAAGTTCGTTAAGCTCCTTAGACATAGCCTCTATTCGCCTTCAAGCCGTGAAGCCGCCCAAGTCAGTCAGAGTTCACGATGGGGGATGCTCGAGACTCAATACCGTACTTTCTAGTCGGCATCCTTCGGAAGGATGGATCCACGATGCATTGCAAGTCTCTCGCCTGGCATCGACTGCAGGGGTTCGGGAAGCGCCCCCGAGAATCGCAGCGCAGCTATCGCGATCTCTCAGCATCGCACCAGCATACATCGAAATGAACCAAACACACTTTAGACTGCTTACACTCGGTACAGGTCCGCACAGCCCTAGAGCCAGGCCAATTCGACATTGTCACCGGCTATTGTGAATAATGTCACCCGTACTAGGGAGTTGAAAATGACATTGATGTTTATATAATTATTTTAGAGGAAGTCTGGACCAACAACAACAGAACAGGCATTGATGGAGTGTTCGTACAGTGAGTTTAGTTCTTTATATGTGCTAACACTTCCGGGGTACAGGGCTCCGGTCTAACACAGTGTACCTAACGCAACGGGGTTAACGAAATCCCCATTTTGTTTGTTAAATACGGAGTAGTAGTGTACATAAGTGCTGCCTGCTTGTGGAGAGCATCAACAGGGTGGTCTAGTGTAAGACTTAAAATGACGTATGGTTATAGACTCAGCCACAAAACAGGTCACTAAGATAGGGGCTGACAGCTTGGCATGTTGATATTGAAATTTCAAACGAGCAGGATAGAAACAAAAAGTGTTACATATTTGAGTAAGGGGATTAAGGGGTTGCTTTCTGCATGTAAATGCTTAGTGACTGCCTGAGTTTAACATTGAAACGACCTATACCACCTTCTGTATATCCCGCGCTTCTACCTACTGAGTATAAGTAAATCCATACAGAAGAATACCTTTACACCCAAGCAAATGAACGAAGTAGAGGAGTATCAATAGAAATAAGCTTGGGGAGATTAGCTAACCTTGTTAGAATATCACAAGTCATGACCACCTTCATGAAAAGTCCTAGATAGCCTTCATATCTATACTGGATTAGAAATCGCCTGTCGGCAGAATAATTGCTAATGCAGCTCGGGATTCGTATTGACAGTGGCTGAGACCTAATCTGCTGACATATACAATATGCGTACCTACCACAAACTTACACCCTTGCCATACAGCTTGGCAGATAGGATAGATGATCCTGGCCGGTAGGTAGAATCCCGCGTTCCGGCAGAACGTCGGGGGGAAAAAAACTAAAAAAAAACTGTTGTAGTGGCTTGACTCCATTACAGGACTGCCTACGATGATACTAATACGAAGGCCGGATGGTTCCTGCCATATACTTGCTTGATTTATCAATTCAATTCATCTGCAATCTAACAGTCTATTCTAAACATTTGAAACAGTACGACTAGTCTTGGGCTTCGCAAAAGCCGCTTTACCTGCCGGTCCTCCTTGTGTCCATTGTCTTTTCGAGGTGAGATGAGAAATTACCTCGCCCTCCGTCCTCTTGCGAAACCCGAGTTAGTAGAGTCCGTAGCAGCCGTGCTTCTCCACTGGTTTTAGCGGATCTGGCGTAGTATCGAATGAGAGGTAAGCTGTGCGATTTGGGTTGCCTGGGTTGTCGAGCTCAATTAGAGCGCGCAGGACCTCGAGAAACTCGATCGATCGAAACCGCTTGGCTACCTTGTCGCTTCCTTTGACAAGACCCAGATCTTTGTATTTCGCAGTGCCATCTTTCGCGTATATGTTGGCAAAGCCATTCCGTTCATGTTGATCGCAGGCCAGACAATGCCGTTTCATGAGTGTCCAATGCACGTCCTTGGTCTCTGGGACTTCACACGGCAAGCGGTTGAACCAGGGAGGGGATCGAGCAATCGGATGTCTCGTCTATGTGGTGGCTTTAAGTAATGCAGCGTCAAAACGGCGGAATCAATGAAAAAAGCTTCTACATGTGAAGTAGTAAATAAGCAGAAAACTCAAAAATTTCGCCCACACAATCATACGTAATTCCTTCACACTTCGTACTGAAGGCTAAACAGCCAAAGCATAACCCAATAACTCAAGTGCGGGCGCGCCGTCATGTAGAGAAGTCCGGTAGCCCGGCGGAAGTTATAAGTCTTCAACGTATTCTGCCCTTGGCTCTTGAACTGGCTTCGTATCCAAGCGCCATCCACGCAAGTAGCATTGAACTGGGTGATCTGGTGCACCGGGGAGGTGTCACATATGCGTGGAGATGATGTGCATTGCGTGCTTTCTCCTCGAACCCATGGATACAAGAATAAGACCTAGGCAGCGGAATCCCTGTCAAGGTCGACGACGAAATTGGCCTAGTTTGGTACAAATGTGCCGCTGAGTAGCCTGACTGGGAAATTACAGTACTCAAATGGCAGAGGCCTGTCGGGTGTGGGACGGACTACAACACGGATTTAATCGCCTTCGCTCTTTTCCCCGTCCGGAACAACACGGGGGAATTCGGGTAAGGATCGATGACCTCATCGTTCAGTGGGTTCACCTCGGAAGCCCGATGGAACATATCTTCGTAGACCTTGCCATCGTAACGCCCCAATGCGCTGTCCAGCTGCCAGTCCGGAAAACTCCATGCATCGACCAGTCGAACGGCATGAGGTCGAATATCCTGGAGGAGAGAGTGCGTCCGCTTCGTGCGTGCCAGTTGAATCTGACGTACTGTTGTGGCGGCACTGGCAAAAAAGTCGGAGGCATGAGACGTCAAGTGGTAGAATGCGAATAGTTGGAACAGCTTATGGAGTAGAGACACCGTGGTTGGGTCAAGCGAGGACGTTGTGCTTTTTTCCTGAAGCGCCTCGTAAAAATTCTTGACTGCTAGGTATTGGGCGTAGGCGGTAGAGAGACGCCAAAAGTCCACCAGGAGGCTGTTCCAAGACTGCTTGTCTTCGTCCCTGTGCTTGAGGGCTTCGAAGGTCAAGAAGGCAACCCGCCAACCAAATGCATCGACAAGATCTTGATCGTTGTCGAGTACGTCGAAGGCCGCGCCGAGGTCTCGTCTCTGGATGAAATGTTGGAAGACGCGGGTGATGCTGTTGGTAGCCGCGGCTTTGCCTGCAAGGACGGCGCGAGCGGACTTGAGCAGGTAACGAGCAACTTGCTGCGTGAGCATGTAGTTGTCGCCCTCCCATGTGACCGTGGGCAAGTAATCGGCATACCAGCTGCCTATGCCGGAGAATGCGGAGTATCCGTGTCCGCCGCAGGCACGACGACATACTTCCAGGCCTTCGGCGGCTGTCGTAGAGGCAAATGCCTTGAGAGCACACGAGATGGCATGAAGATCTGCCAAAAGATCGCTGCCAGAGTTGATCTGCTCTGGGCCGGGACTTCGCTTCGCATCGCTACCCCGGCCCATACGTTTCTGGTTCGCATTGTAGAGATTCACCATGGTTTGGCCGGTGAAGTGCAGGGCATAAGAAGCTGCGAGCAACGGCAGTATACGGTACTGCACCATCGTGTAGTCAAGGACCTGGTTCTCTCCAGGTGTACCCTCGGGCGTGTCACGGTCCTGGAACTGACGTCGAACCGCACAATAACGGGTTGCTATAGTTACTCCTCGGGCAAGCGTGGATCCAGACTGGAGGACGATCATCGATCGGATATAGGTTAAAGTGCCGTAGATCAGGGCTGGGTTCGCAGGCCGGACGTACGTCCCAGTCGCGGGGTCTACCGCCGAGAACCGGCTAAGCATGTTGATGTGGGGGATCTTGACGTGGTTAAAGAGCAGGAAGCCATTGTCCATGGTATTATAACCAAACTTTGGACCTATGTCACCAACGTGGATATTTGGGAGCGGTTCGTGAGTCTGGAGATCCCGGATTTGAACAATAAAAGGGTGGGGACCGTAGGACTTCCCATTCAAGATGAGTTGTGCCACTACAACTGCATGGTTGGCAGCCAAGCCCAGCGAGCCAATCCACCACTTGGAAGCGGTAAGATGGGGAGAATGGAGTGTGAAGGTCTTGTCTGCGGAATTCCATGTTGCGGTTGTCTCCAGACCTCGAACATTGGATCCGTGGCCAAGCTCAGTTTGCGCGTAACAGCCGATAAACTCATAGCGCCGTGCCGGCTCGAGGAACAGCTCGTGCTGTGCAGGTGTTCCTTGTTCCTCTAGTGTCTTCAAGAACATGGAAGCATGTAGACCATAAGGCGTCGGCTCGCTGATGAGATCATTGGCGACATTGTAGTCTTCCTGGCTCCAGCCGTGTTCGATGCTGAGTTGTCTCAGCGCTTTCGCCCTGGCTAGAGCGGCTTCCAGCCTCTCTTTCCTGCCCCGAAAATAATTTTGAGATTTATCAAAGACCTTATGTGCCTGGAGGATCTCTAAAATCTTCGCATTCCTCTCTAGGACCTCGCTCGTAAACAAAAAAGTAGCGAGCTGATCGACATTCAGAGCCGATTGATCTCTCTCCTGCTGGAGAAGCTCGGATCCTTGTGGCCCTGAAGGTTTCAGGGCTTTAACCCAATCCGGATTTGGCGGAGGCATTTCAATCAGGTTACGAATCACTGCAAGACTTGCCCGATGTCGTGTGATGGAGTTAATGAAGCATGTGGTCGATGTTCAGGACGATCCAAAGTACCAGCCTATTTATTGGACAGGCAAACTCGGGATGAATTATCCGGCAGGTATTACACGCTAAAAGCAGTCCGAGGCTGAGACCCGTCATGGACCTCGGCAGCTTGTTAGTGGCATCCACCGTCATATTAGTCATAGTGAGCTAGCTTTTGAAATTCTAAGCTTCTTTTCATGTGAATCTTACGCCAGTTTGCATGCTCCGTCAGCCGATCAGCATCTTGCCTTGGCTCAGTTAGCGGCCGTTTTGGCATACGCCGCCGAAGACATAGAGGCCCTCTAATGAAAAGACTACTTATTTAGCTGAGTCAAGGAAACAATACGTCGATATGCCTCGCTTGTGAATGGTAAGTGTGGGTAGATGGTAAGCCATGAAGTTTAAGAGGTAAATTCTCTTATCTCGCCAACACCATTCCCGACAAATAGGATCACGTTCCTCAGGGAGCCGTTCACTCCGGCTGACGTTCTGCATAACAGGGGCTGGACTAACGGCTTGGAAAATATACTCGATTTAGCAATAATCTTCTGGTAGGGCGCCAAAGGCCCGCTAGTCTTCGAAGATCCATGGGAATAAAGTGGGAATACCAATACGCCAGAGCCGGGTATTACATAAAATAGGTAGCCGTAAGCACGTGAAAGTGACGGAGCTTGATACCTAGTCAATGAGTTCCGGACACGGTGTTGGAAGCAAGGAAGAAATACCCTTTTTGGGGTTCAGCCGACTTCTTCTGTCTCCGAAGCGGTGCAGTGCGGAGAACGGGGTGCGGAGGTCGGAAAAGTGACGGACGGAGAAACAAGACTGAGGCAAGGATTTCCGCCGGGCTTCTCACAGTAAAAGCCAAGATGTGATATAGCTGACCAGATTTTATTCCAATAGAACCGCTTCTACTTTCTCGTTGTGTCTGTTTCGGGATACAAGTTTAGGCATCAGTATAAGGTTTGACTTGACTTTCTATCTAAGGTCTCCGTCCATAGGATCATGCCACGCGGAGACTGTCATCATGTCTCATTTCTCATACGACGGAATATTGCATGCGTTCAGGGCGAGCCGAGTGAGGACACAAATCCATCGTTTCATAATTGGCTTAATAGTATTCCGTCTCATCATCAGACTCGTGGCTTCAAATGAGGCTATCTTAGTAGAGGAGAGACATACACCAGACGGTGCTGATCAAATAGGTAAACTCCAAAACAAAACACAATCCCTTCCCAGTCCTGCCCGCACTCCACGTTTGCTACGCTACCCAATCCAAATCCTGTATCGTTCTTAATTCTCACCGTCCTCAAAACATTTATCGAGTCAGTGTTGAGTTCGGGCAAATAATGTTGTTCTTGTAGGTGCTGTTGGTGTAGGCGAAAACATAATCATTAGTGTAGTGGTCAGTGCCACGCCATTGGCCCTAGAAGATGTCAATAACTTGAAAGCAGTAGATATACGAGGAAGAGGGGAAGGCTCACGTCGTTGGTGGCGTAGCTGGAGTCCCAGGACTGCGTGTACATGGCGCATATTTGGCCCTCGGGGCTGCCGTTCCTCTCTGACAGGAATGTCACGAAGAAATTGCAGAGCTTGGGCTCGCCTATTGCGGGTGGGTGAGCGGTATTGTACTCGTTCTGCGAAGTGCATGCTGCGGCACATAGACCGACGTCGTAGTAGCTGGTGGTGAATATCTTGGCGCCCATGTATGTATCTTGGCCAAGACAATTCAGAGGGGCGTTGATTGCCGCATTGCCGAGAGCAACGCCATTGAAACCGGGAAGTGTGGTTACTTGATTCTTCATATAACCATTGGAACCAGCGATGACGACATGGAACTGTTCTCTCCACTGGCCTTGGTTGTTGGCGTTATCAGCCGAAATGTAGCCTCCCCAGTAGACACACTTGATCACAGTATTTGACGGGGGATCTTGGCAGAGAGGGCCGGGCACGATGTTGGGATCTCTTTCGAAATAAATGTTGAAAGCCATGCAGCTGTTGATGTTGTCGCACCGACGAGCGCACTCCGCAGTGTCATAAAAGTCTAGTGTGCTGAAGCCGGAGTAGCCGTACGCACTGTTAGAGCCGTTCAAGTTTCCGAAAGTTTGGTAGTAGCCGTTGGGCACAGCAGCAGAAAGCGCCGTAGTCGTGAACCCATTGTAGGCAAGGAATGCCTCGGCGGTGTCAGGGACGGGGACGGGCCCAGCACCCAGCGGAAGAGGGTTGCAGGAATCATCGGTTCTGGCCTTGAGGCCACGCCTGCGCGTAGCTTGTACAGGGAGTGGATTAGCGATAGCAGCCTGGGTTGCTGCAGGCAGGTCGTACTGCACAACATGCGGCTTCTCCTCGATCGATACTGAGTGAACTGCCGGGTCTGGGGCTGCGTCGATGAGAGCAAAGTCGAGCAGCTGGCGAGGCTGAAGTGGTGAAGCGCTAGCGAGAGACACCAAAGTGCTCAGGATCAAAGTGTTGGACTTCATTGTGGAAGAGAGGAAGAGTGATAATAGGAGATGTTAGGATATCACTAGGTGTCTGAGAAGATAATGAAGAAAGAGATGTAGTAGGTAGAGTCACGAAGGAATTGTCCATTTATTATATACTCGAAGTGGCACAATGTAAGCGCTGTAGAATTCTTGATGTGTTCCTCTCATCGGGCTGGGCAAGCGGAAGCGAGCCCAGCTTGGTCTAGATACGACGTCTCAACACACGTGTCTCGAGGCTTGCGGCTAACATGACCATAGGCGGAAGAGTACAAGACGCAGGCATATCTTGATGGAGCTGGTGAAGAACTAGTCGAGGCCAGCAGTAGCCGCCAGTGTATTCACATGGAGTGGGTATGGAGCCTCATGGTCATTAGGATGAAAAATACTGCTGAAAATTCAAGCCATCGTAGGCACGGGACTTTCGGCTATGGAGACTGAGATCGCTACAACCTTCACAGAAGATTCGAGTCAATGTAGTAATGGCATAACCAGCAGAGAGATCTGAACCTGTCGCCGCAATAGTAGCAGGCGGATGAGCATCATTGAGGCGTAGTGAATCCCTGCTCGGCTGCCCAAGGAACGCTAGACACCTAGATACAGTAGTCGGAACCGCCGTGACAATGGCAATGGGACGGGAGAATCGCTCGGATAAGCGGGCTTAAGCGGTGGGATAATGAGATGTCCGGCGGATAGACTTTGTATCGGTATTATGATCTGATCAAAGCTATCGTTCGTAAAGGGCTGGCACTCAGGTTCGGTCGAGTCAAGAAACCACTTCTAATAATGGCCGGTACACAATCTGAGTCGAAGCTTCGCGTACCTGATAGGCTCTACCGGCCAGTGAAACCTATTGTGTGTCCATCTAGGAGCGTTACAGTCATTGCTACTGTTCCTGCGGTGAGAGTTAACAAGGCAGCAAGTACTTCCCAAAAGGAAACTGAACACATCTCCATTGGGGTCATACTCCGAGCGCCAACGACGAACACGGAAATGTATTCTAGCAGCGTACTAGTGTACCTATATCATGACATGGTAGTCAATAAACTAGGAAAAATACCTCGTGAAGCGGTAAGTCCAAATGTATACCTAGTACGGGTGAAGAGACTGACGGTACTAGGTATTACGCGCTGTGGCCACACGCTATTGAGGATCCTATGTGACACTCCGTTGAATTAGGTATCGTCGCGTGGCTGAGAGATTTATTATTTGCTTGCGGTCTCCGAATACCGTCCCAACAGCTTGTCACCTGCGGTGAGTCCCTAGAGATGACTTTCAGGCTAGGGTCAGATCGGCTTGGTCGTACGACTTGGAGCGGTAAGCTGGCTGGAAAAGGATGAAGCCATGCGCGTCTGTCTTAGCGCTATTTGAGCTTCCATGGCAGGAATCCAGAAAGAGAGGCTGCAGACTGCCTCGGCATCCCCAGGTTTGTTCGTGAATCATCTCAAAGCGGAGACTTAGTTCTTGCGGCGACCAGAATGTCAAAGAAAGATAGGACCATGAGCTCGGCTAGTGCCGCTTCGCCCTAGGCTTGGGATTCGTCGGGCTCGACCGGGGAATGGGGATGAGTTCCAGCTGAGACACAGACGTTTTCACGCAGCCATGCTTGTGTGATTCAGTGCAACAGCCACCTCGTGAACATAAACCAGAACGTGAACATAAACCAGAATATCCCTGTATGGCTGGCAATAGCCGTGCCAGCCTCGTCCGAGATCGATATACGATCCCCTGATGAAGAGAGGATGCAAGAAGTCGGGAGAGGGTAGAATACGACTCGAGAGAGCTGAGCAGCGAGGTTGGTGTTAGCTCTCAAGGCTGAAAGAAGCGAGGAGCCAGTGAGTGAGACGACACATCGCGCTTATTAGGTGACCACGCCGAAGAGGGTATAATGAGATCAATTGTGGCTGACTATCAGCCTCCAATCTCCAACGGCCAGGTGGGGAGAAATATGGACCGTTCTGGAACTCAATAGAGCTCGCCCTGCTCTACCTAGCCGAGGGGAAGCAGGGGAAGACTCCCACCGTACGCTTCGCGCATTCCTACCTACCCCTCTTTCGTCGACAAGGTGCAAAACAAAAGGTCGAAGCGGTCGAAGGTTACGGTGACTACAGGCTGATTGGGTTGTTGGTGGCGCTGTTGCGGCAGGGTTAAGCAGGGTACTCGAGCATTATACAGAGTAATAGGAGAGGGGGAAAAGCACAATGATGCATAGCCGCCATTCAAGGTTTGGTCCCTGAGCTCTCTACGGCTAGGATGTGCCTAACCAAGCCTGTCGATTACTGTAATAGTCGTGGCAATTTCTCCACAGTCTAAGTACAAGCTAGCGTGCAAGAGACGTCAGACGGCTGCAAAAATGGCAAAAATATCAACATACCTGCTTAGTACCTAGTTATGACCGTTGCGCTCAGCTAGAACTATCTAGCGAGTTGGGTTCGACTCCTAACAGCGCTATTGGCTTTCGCTAGTTAGCTCGAGTTGTCTAGAACAACTTGGCGTCACTAAGCTAAAGTCGTATCAGTGATATGTTCGACTGATATCCACCGAAACAACAAACAATAACCAGAAAAGTACAGCCAACAAGCGCTTTACACATACCAAAGAAGTCTCAGTGATATGCTTCAGAATACACAAATCTCGCCAAGCTGAAATTCTGCTCTTCTCATCACACCCTTGGTTGAATCATCCCGTTAGCATTTACAGCTACTGCTACGCCTATGACCGAATCAAGTAATCATCGAAAGAAGTATGACAACTGATTGGTTCCTGCATTGCAGCTTTAGCCCCGAGCGCCAAGCATCATGCTAGTAGTAGTAGTGGGGTGTTTGTGGTAATAGTTGAAAAACATAGCTACTAGAGCAGAAATGGGAGGAAATGTACGCTTTCTTTTGGAGCGAGATCACAGTCGTTACGCAAGCACAACGAGATTTAGGGTTTCATAGCTTTTTTTTTTGTTCAACCAGCGAGGAACTGCACACCTGCAAAGCAAGACCACATTATCATTATTGTGTGAACAGGCCGAAACACAATAAACATAAAGCCCAGGCCCAACAGCGGACAGAAGTGGCACAGCGATTCAAACAACAAAGAGTGAGCAAATAGCTTGTTTGATCGGCCTGATGAAGCTCTCCCCCCCTAACTCCAACCCGCCAGGTCTTGGTACCCGTTTCGCCGGCTTGTCCTCGGTCAGTACCTCGGCGCTCCGCACCGATATATTCGTAGGCTCCTCGTGTGGCCGGTGGGGTGATACTGGCTGGTGTGCACTCCTCAACTGACGGTGTTGCCATTCTGCGACATTCGTCCACGCGTGTCTTACCTGTGTCACATGTGCCGTAGCGGATTCCCTCAAGACGGAATCGCGAAACCGTCATAGCTCGATCTTTAGGTGCCTCTAGTCTAGTGAACGGGTCCTGCCTATCACTAAAAGTTGGCGTTTTTCGCTTGTTGGGGCTTAAAGTACCGCCCTCATCGGTGTCGGCCCATCGACAAACTCCCTTGCTTGTGTGCGATGGGCTGACGGACTCGCTGTATCTCCAGTGTTTAAACCAGCGTTTAAGACCTGGCACGTGCAGGGCACACAGATATTAATGGCATCATTTCAATGAAGGCGTTGTATGTGCGCCACACGTTTGCGTCCACGAGTCCTAAAGAGTGCGTTGGACATTTCGGCGCTCTAGATCGAGTCCGCTCTCGTTAGCAAGGTCAGCCGAGTGTCCTCACGTCGGTTGCAAGCATCCTGAGTCTGCTGCTGGGGAGGTTAAGAGCGGTGCCGTCGATCCGTGAGAGTTCTGTGGGGCATGGACCATGCCATGGAGCTCTGGGCATGCTTACGAAGATGCTATAGCTCAATACACTCTTCCCGACGCGATTGGAGTGTGTGCGGGTTTTCCGTGAGCTATCCCTCAGGAACCTTCGGAAGGTCAGCCTCGCACGGCTACACAGATGGCGCCTAATGAAGCGCCGAGGGAGTCCGTTTGGCGCTGCCGGGTACTCAGGAGTGATAGAGAGTACCGACTTCATGGTGGGTATAAAGAGGGGAGAAAAGAGCTAGCGGTACGGCTGAGTGAAGGGAGAAGATGGGGGTTATTGACAAGTGGTCATAAATGAACAGAAATGATTCCGTACTAGATTCAAAACAAGCATGGTTCAAGATATAGGAATGAATGGGAGGACGAATGCAGTGCCCCTGGTGGGCAACGAAATAGCTCCGAGAGAGTAGAAAATAGAATAATAGGTCGCTCACTCCTAGTAGAGTGTCGAGTCGCCTATCTCAGCTGATGGGCACTTTACCTAGACGTAGGTAAATTCAACGCGGAATTGGGAATAAGAGATTAGCATGTCTATTTACTCCATCCAAACACCGAGGATCAGAACTGGTGTTGTGTAGGGCCGATGCTCCTATGTTCCAATTAAGCCGTGCTCTGTTCATTTAGACAGCGGCATTCGAAGAATTTCCTGGACTAGTTCCTGCGAGGGTAGCGGCAAGTGACCGTGCAAAAGGCGACCGTCTGCGCATCGATGGACCCTTGCGGTAGATGAAGAAGGTCGCCAGCACCAAGATTAAGCTGATACAGGCAAGAACACTATTCGCGATCTGGAGAGCAAACTTGCCACGGAAGGCATCGTAGTACGGACTTGCAAACCATGTTAAAACTCCGGCCAAGAAGTCGCGTGCAAATCCATTGCCGCCAGTGGCGGACGCTGAATAGGGGCCGTAGGCCGCTACCATGTAATCGATCGTCGCCATATAGATGGTATAGTTCGCGACCCCAATAAGCACGCACCCAACCATCGGTGTGATCCAATGGACAGAAGGGTCGCTCGTCCAGGCGAATATGAGCAACCCGATAGGAAGGCAAGGGGCAGTATAGAGCAGCCACCAAATTCGAGATTCGTATTGGGCATGTTCACAACCAGGGTGCTGTCGTCTGAGGCGTCGATTGCGTCGAATAATCGGGATAAAGAGAAGATACGCTAAGACGTATGCGAGACCGATCGGGATGAAAGCCTAGTATATAATTAAAGGATGTTGGAATGAGTGGTTCAAGCTGGAGGAACTCACGAGTCCAGTCTCGATGATTGAAAAGTTCCACAGCTTGAACACCAAGCCGAAGGACTGAATTTGCATAAAGATCAGAGCATCGCTAAAACCAGAGAGGGCTGACAAGACCGAAACTATGGGTTCTGTGATAAACATGCGAAAGGGACGAAACCAGATGGTCAAGATCTCTCGAGGCATGGCATACTGTCTCCATGTTTTGTGCTCAGTTGGGCCCGATGCATTAGGCACGATCCCCTTCTTGCGTAGATACCTGGCGTGGGCGTCAAGACGGACAGTGGAGCGAGTTTCCGGAACCAGAGCTAGATGCAAAAGCTGAACGGCCACACCAAAGATCAGCTGAATCCAAATCGTCCACTGCCACGCCAGATATGTTTCAACGAACCCGCCGATGATAGGGCCAATAATAGATCCACCAACGGAAGACAGGACAATAAAGGCTAGGGGATACTCCTGTCGCTCGGCCGGAAACATATCCGCTACCATGCCTAGAGTGACACTTCCACCAGCAGAGAATAATCCACCAAACGCACGACCGACGATAATCGAGGTGATGCCATAGGGAGCTAGGGCTACTGGCAAGCAGCAAATATTGACGAGAAAGAGCGAGCCTTGCAGAACAAGCCTGCGTCCGAGTTCCTCGGACCAAGGTGCCCAACTGATCAGAATTGTTAGCAAGAGATAAGTTGAAAGGGGTGCAGATTGACCAACAGCTCGCATCCAAAAGCATAAGTAATGAGGAAGACAGCAGCACCGGTGACAGTGGTTTGACGGCTGACATTGAAGGCTTTCGCCATTCCAGCCTGCCCATTCGCATACAGGGAGGTGTTGAAATTCATCGAGGTCTGGACAAGGAAAATGACGGCGAGAATCATCCATTTTTTCCAAGTCGGAAACTTCAGCGCTAGAATCTCGGGATTGGTAACTTCAGTAATGAGACGCTTGGGCTCATCTCTAGATGCTCGTTGCTCTTCGTGTCTGGGTGGCGTGGTGACAGCTATCAGATTCTCATCGGAAGGAATGACTGCAACTTTTTCAATGGGAATATCCCCTTCCCGTAAAGGTGAAGACGTGTCGAACGACGACGGTGGTAGCGACATGGCGATGGTGTTGTGTATGGCTTTTGGTGTGAAGGGAATAGGAGAGTAGAGAGGGAGAGCCGAGTGTTCCCCAGGTATTTCCCCGGACACGAGAAGGAGGGGAATGCGTTATTAAGTACACCCGGGGTGAGTTAGCGGAGGGATGTGAGAGAAGACAGGAGCATGCATACCTGGGATAGCTTAGCCAGGTAGCAGCGCCCAGAGCCGGTTGACGCCGTTAGAGTTTCTATCACGCTTTAGCTAGCTCCGCGGGCGGACAATGTGCGGTGACTCCAGGCATGATGGCCGTTCCAGGAGATCGTGAGGCCGAACGATGCCCCGGTTCCTCAACACGGGTAGTTGCTATGTGTTTCGGACGTGAATGCGACGAAAGCCCTGTTGAAGCCAAGACGACGAGAGAGGCTGAATATAAATAAAGCAAACGGATGCCAAAACTAGCCTTCTTCGCCGAAGACACCTCTCGGCACCCATCGTGACAAGTTCTCCGAACTCAAAAAAGTGAATTAAAAAATAAAAACAAGCCGTCTAAACCATGTCATATGACCTCGTCTGTACAGCGCCGGGGCTGTCTGGGGTCACCAGCGGACCGACAAGGGTGATTTAGACGCCATGGCGAAGTTAACATGGGCGAGCCGTGACACATAGAGTCATTATTGCCGAAGCATAAATGAAGACATCAACATTACAAGCGAGCAGGGCCATGATCCCGTGTGATGGGGACAAGGACGGTTACGGTGCCGTGGTTGTTGGGTCGAATAGATTGCATTAAATATCAGCGGACAGGGCAATCGGAAAATAAAAGGGGCATCTCGACGGAATCCCAAATGAAATCACAAAATTGTCTTGTGACTAGCAAAAAAGTGAGAATACCTAGGTAGGCATTTTGATGTGCCAAGAGAGGTTGTTGTTGTTGTTTGAACTTTTAGTCCACGTACAGTCTAAGTACAGTGTAGATGGCACTGTCTGGCCCTTCAAACCTTCAAGGACATTACCTAATCGTTAGTAGCTTAGTAATCATTGTAGATACTCCCTACCTCCTGCTGCGACTTGATTGATAAGATAAGAAAATATACATTTATACTACGTTAGGTACCTAAGTAGGTACCTATCAGCCACACTGATACAGGGGCAGCCCCAAAATTTCGCCTCTTTGGCTTATCGAATGACGATAGCTAACAGGATTACAATTACAGTGCCTAGGTCATCCATCTGCACCTACATAGATCCCTCCTCTCTTTTCTTCACCGTCCGCCGCCTCTGCGCAACCACCAGCGCGACGAGCTCGCCGCCATGCCGCCCCAAATCAAGCAAGACCTGAATCGTTCCGGCTGGGAGTCCACCGACTTCCCCTCCGTCTGCGAGAATTGCCTCCCGCCGAATCCTTACGTCAAGATGCTCAAGGAGGACTATGGCGCCGAATGCAAGATCTGTACGCGACCGTTTACCGTCTTCTCGTGGCCTGCCGACCGCGCTCATGGCCGCAAAAAACGCACCAATCTTTGCCTTACCTGTGCACGGATGAAGAACTGTTGCCAGTGCTGCATGCTCGACTTGCAGTTTGGTCTGCCCATCCAGCTTCGTGATGCCGCCCTGAAGATGGTCGCGCCCGGCCCGTCTAGCGAGATCAACCGCGAATACTACGCACAAAACAACGAGAAGGCGCTAGAAGAAGGCAAGGGCACGGAAGAATACGAAAAGGCAGACGAGAAAGCCCGAGAGCTCCTGAGGCGGCTGGCGACCAGTAAACCATACTTCAGAAAGGGACGGGCGATCGAGGATGGCAGCGCATCGTCCAGCACTACAGGAAGTGCTTCCGGTGGGAGTGCGGCCGTCGGTGCCGGCGTAGGAGGACCTGGTCCGATACGAACACGCGACTCTAGAGCCGCTGCCGCGGCCGGCGCTCGGTCTGGGCGAAGACCGTTCCCGAGCGCGTCGCAGTTACCACCTGGCCCGAAAGACTATCTGCCCCCGGACGACAGGTCGATCATGAGCCTGTTTGTGACGGGTGTCGAAGACGACCTACCCGAGTTTAAGATTCGGGACTTCTTCAAGGAGCACGGCAAGATCAAATCACTAGTTTGCAGTCACATGTCACACTGTGCCTTCATCAATTACGAAAGCAGAGAGGGGGCGGAGAAGGCAGCTGAGGCCTGCAAGGGGCGGGCTATCATTGCAGGTTGTCCCCTACGCGTTAGATGGTCCCAGCCCAAGCCGATTGGCACCATGAATCGGGAAGAGAGAGCCGAAATGATTCGGGACGGACGATCCGCATTCGCAGACCAACGACGTGGGCAAGGGAGCCGGAGGGCCCTCGAGGGAGGGGCGCAAGGCGATTCCGGAGGGGCGCGGCAGGAGATAGCAAAATTAACTGCCATCGCCGCGCCTCCAGGCACGAGCGACGTCAACTATGCCAGCTTGGCTGGCGATTAGAATGTATAACTTGAATGATACGGATGCATCAAGGGCGTCTAGGTAAAGGGCAACGGGGACTTTTAGTGGCGATACAGCCGTGTTCACAACATCTGGTTTCTCTGCGCAGCGACTCGATCCAGTTTGAGAGGAAAAGAGAGTCATGGTCATGCTTTGTCGGTACACTGGGTATCATGATATAATACAGGGGTTTATCAGGGACTCGTGCAGTCCTCATCAACTACTGCAACACTTGCCACCACTCGTGCCGGCGGACTTGACTGTATCGTTGTCGCCTCGTTCCGTCTCTTCGTGTATGCGTAACTCTGGCCGCCTGTCAGTACGTGGTATGAGCAAGCGTTGTAGGCGGTACAAACTGTATACGTCGCCGTCTCTTCTCCCTTGCACGACATTCTGTCGTAGTATCGTGGCGACTTCTTCTGCATGCTTCACTGCGGTGGGAAATTCCGGACTCGTGGGCTCGAGGGCGGCATTCGTACGAAAGCCTGAACGTATGGCTGAACGAGCGGCGTCCAGCATTTTTCCATCGTCTGATACACACACGTCGTGTCAGAGCGCGGGCTAGGAAACAGTCGATGGACTAGAATGCTCTTGTCAAACGCACCTTGGAAGGCCATGCGGGCTGCACGGAGCAGACTTCTATACGCCGGAAGGGCTGTCGTGGACATAGTCAATGGTGAATTTAAAGGGCCCAAATGGCAAGGGAATAGGCGGGTCAAGCGATAGAAGCTGTATTCAGGTTGAATCGAGGTAAAAAGGCCGGGTATTCGATCGGTAGTGACTTCGAAGTTCGATATGAGTAGAGCGATACCTAGAGCTGGAGTACTTAGGTACATACCTAATCAAGCACTTTGCGATATGGGGTCTGTGGCTAATGCAATGGCCCACACAATTGGGTTTTGCGCCGCTATTATTGGCTGATCGGGGTTTGTTTGATCGGGACGCCGACGCCAAATTCCAAGGACAAAAAAAAAGGGAAAAAAATTAAAAATAAAACAAAAAGTTATCAAAGCTTAGGCGGCTTGCCCCCACGTTCAGTGCTCTTCATCATTCGGTACTTCCCATCCATCATTGCGTAGGTGCATTGCACTCAGCATCCCTTCCTCCCTCCCTCTCTTCCTCTCTCCCACCCATCTCTCTGCACGCTGGAGTGAATTCGCCTCAGCACGCAACAATGGCGACAGCAACGATTGTATCGCGGCCTTTGCCTCCGCTGCCCGCAGGCTGGGCTGCAGAGAGGGATTTCAAGCCCCTCGGCGCTATCACGGCTTCGACACAGCGAACTATCGAACCCGTTGGACCTCACTTCCTCGCTCACGCCCGTCGAGCCCGGCACAAGCGAACCTTTTCCGAGGATGACCGCATTCAGGCCCAGGAGCGTGCCCAGAAGATCGAGAAGGAAGACGAGAGCGAAGAGAGCGAGGCTGAAGACCCGATGATGCTGCAGCGCGAGGCCAAGGACTGGAAGGTGAGACGGCTGCCCGCACATGTCAATAGATGCCCATCTAACCAGCTATATGACAGTCACAAGATCACTATCAGGTCCTCGGCCTGTCCAAGTACCGCTGGAAGGCCACCGAGGACCAGATCAAGCGTGCCCATCGCAAGAAGGTTCTGAAGCATCACCCCGACAAGAAGGCTGCCCAGGGTAGTACCGAGGACGATAACTTCTTCAAGTGCATCCAGAAAGCCACCGAGCTGCTCCTCGACCCCGTCAAGCGCAGACAATTTGACTCGGTCGATGAGAAGGCCGATGTTGACCCGCCCACCAAGAGGGAGCTGGCCAAGGGTAATTACTATAAGCTCTGGAGCAAGGTCTTCAAATCCGAAGCCCGCTTCTCCAAGCAGCAGCCCGTGCCCGTGTTTGGCGACGACAATTCCACCAAGGAAGATGTCGACAGCTTCTACAACTTTTGGTACAACTTCGACTCGTGGCGCTCGTTCGAGTACCTCGACGAGGATGTCCCTGATGACAACGAGAATCGTGACCAGAAGCGACACATGGAGCGCAAGAATGCCAATGCCCGCAAAAAGAAGAAGGCTGAGGACAACACGCGCTTAAGAAAGATGCTGGACGAGTGCTCCACCGGCGATGAACGCATCAAGAGGTTTAGACAAGAGGCCAACGCCGCCAAGAACAAGAAGAAGTTTGAGAAGGAGGCGGCCGAGAAGAAAGCCAAGGAAGATGCACGCCTAAAGAAGGAGGCCGAGGAGAAGGCTGCCAAGGAGGCCGAAGAAAAGGCCAAGACTGACCGTGAGGCCAGCAAGAAGGCAAAAGAAGCCGCCAAGAACGCCCTGAAGAAGAACAAACGTGTTCTGCGAGGCTCCGTCAAAGACGCCAACTACTTTGCCAGCGGCGACGCCACCCCTGCTCAGATCGACGCCGTTCTGAACGACGTGGAGCTCGTCCAGGGTAAAATCGATGCCGACGAGGTCGCTGCTCTGGCCGGCAAGCTTAGCGGTCTTACCGTTGCAGACGAGATCAAGGGGGTGTGGAACGCCGAGGTCAAGCGTCTCATAGATGCTGGCAAGCTCAAGGCGGGAGATGCCAAGAACCTAGCTTAGAACCTTGGGCCTTGATTCCAATGTCTGATACTTCGTGAATAGAGATAATACAACACTTAGACCCAATATCGACTCGAGCTGTATACGCCATCGCCCGTTTGAAGACATCCCTCGAATGACTATGTCTCTTGCATTTTAATAATAATCTGGCCAGACACGCATAGTTTTCGGGTTCAAAGGGCGTCGTACAGAAATAAAGGCCATCACATATCACAACTATTTGAATCCATTTGGGCTGGTTGGCGACGTAGTACCTCCCCTTCTCCCGCTAGCCAACCAGCCAACCAGCAACTACACGTGCACCTGCCGCTATAATACAAGTCGTTATATTTATTAGTAACAGCATGTATTCCCTGTTTGTGACTAGTATTGAAGTGGTGTGATTGGATTACATAAGCAAGCACATGCTTAAGCCACTTGGTGGCTATGCTAGTATAGGAGGATAAAACACCATAGGGAATACTCTCGACACTAGCTAGAAAGATCATTAAGGATGCATGCGTAGAGTAATAAAAATTGATTTCCTTATTCCTATACGCTTAATCAACAGATCTCCCAAAAGATAATAGTAATTACTATACTAGGAAGTGTAGGTTCGGCCTATCTCCTAGTATATGGGCACTACTATATTGAGACCGACCGAGAGCAGTTATTTACAGGTGTCCACTTCAGTATATATCCCTTTGGGCTTTGTGGGGTATTTGATATGCTGAGGAGATGATAAATCAGGCGCCATCTAGTTATTTAGAATAGTTGGGTTATATTGGTTCCTGACTGTGTATTCATGCACTACAAGTCTGCACCGCACGCTGTTTGAAGGGGGGGGTGCTCTTCAATATGCCTCATGCCGCTTATTTATCACGTTAGCTTTTCGCCTATTGATGATCACGGCGTGATTTTCCGCGTGATTTTTTCTTACTTTTGCTTCTGAGTCTGAAATCGTTATCGTGATTGATTAGGCATCGATTAACTTATAGTAAAATAGTTTGTGTATATTTTTTATTTCAATATAAGTGAATGTATACCATTTTTCTTTTCCAGTAATGATGGCCGAAAGGCGAGGATATCGGCGATGCCTGCCTTCTTTCGTCTCTTTGCAACATTCTAAGGCTATTCTAGAGGTTGGGTGTTCTCTAATCGTAAAGTGAGGCCAGCTCGGCCGACGATGCTGAGATTGGTGGGGTCGGTATATTAAGCATCGAGGTAATTAACAAATAATTAAGCCGATAACCGCTCTAAATAGTAACATCGCGGCTGCTCTGCGGACGAGAAGTACCCTACCGTCATCGCCCTTGATGAGGTATTGGTGGATCTTGAACTGTCATCTCTTCAGAAGGGACCGCCAGTTAAGGTAGCTATCCGGAATCCGGTCAATCGCACCAGATTCTCAGACTTCTGACTCAAATCTGTATAGCTCGATCAGAAAGGGAATTGGAAGTCATCACAGAGGCGCAAAGAGGATTGTTTCGACTTGCCTGACGTCGCCCTCAAGTTGTCCCTCCTCCCCTGGAGCGATTGAGGCTTTACGAATCTACGGCAGTGCGGAGTACGGGTTTGGGAGGCTCGAGGGCGGAGATGAGAAGAATACAGCTACAACTGGGGAACTTGGAGACGTGGTCCTCATCTAACGAAATAACTCTGTTAATCCTGGTTGCTGGGTTTTGTTTTACAAGAACCCAAACACACATTCACGTATAAATATAGATAGATAGAATACTTTCGCGTCCCTTGATGCCCATCTCCCCGCGGGAAATTCCTTATGATAGATTCTAGAACAAATATACGTCGTACGTTCCATGACCTGGTAATGTAGCCCTCCGAAGTTTCATCGAAAGTGGTGGAAGTGGACTTTTGGTCAATTATACACCCAATAATACCTGTTTAAATTCACACAGACATCTACAACATCCTTAACTACTTATTGAGACTCTGGTGGCCCTCTAAGGTTTCAACATTCCTATCTACGCACACATGTAATTAATGTATATGAATAAATACTGCTTGCTAGCCATGTGTTCTTGTCTGCCATCCAGACTAGGCGTTGGGCTGAAGATGGGATTATCGCCCATAGAAATATTTTCTAAAATGCACTTGGATATTACGAAAACTACCCAATAGCGCCTCTCTATTGGCGAAACGTGGCGATTTCGTTTAGCTGTCTGGCAATATCCTTTGTTTCTTCATTTATTCAGGGTAATTATCACATGCTGGCTACGGAAGGCAATGAAAACCCCTCTGCTCAATCCTTTTGGTTCATCTCGTAATTTCGAGTTTATGGTATTTTGGCATAAATTTCATCACCATCTCGCAGTGTTGAGGATACCATCTTTCACGAGGACATAGAAACGGGTATGGGCACCTCATCTACCACCCACGGTTGTGATGCCAAGGTCCATTTACTTCAATTCGGAGAACAAATTATATAACCATTACGCATATATAAGCGAATTTGGGTTACTTAGCACTATGGGTTAATCCTTCTTTGTTGGCAAATGGATAGATTCAACTTCGTTAAGGCATTAGTTACAAGGAGCTGCTGAGTTTAGCATGGTGAGATGATGTTATGGGATCCGGGCAGTGTGAGGCATCGGCAGAGCAGAAAATAATCGCAGGTAATGTAGGACATATGTGGTTAATTTCCTTATATACTATACGCCTCGTATCTTGCAATATAGCGTTGAATGTTTCGTGATGTTCTAACCTAAGTACCTATTCAAGGCGCACCCAAACCTACCTAGTATCGATGGTACGAATACCTATCCACTAATCTACTAATTGCCCATGTAAACCTCACCGTGACCTCGTATCATCCCAGCCCTCATGACATGTCACCTAAACACATATTTCTTGCCATCTACCAATGCTCATCGCCGGGGCTATCATTACATATGACCCTATTCTCACGACCGCAACAAAAGCGCAAAACCATCGAGTACGAAAACCAACCTCACCTTATGTGAATGAGTGAATGACCACCTCCACGGCGGCCGCCGTTGCACACTTTGCCTTGGTCCACGTGTTGGGAAACCCGCTCGTGCTCCCAAACTTCTGGGACCTGTGCTTAATACTTATCCTCAACACCTCCCTGGAAGCCCCATACCCATTCAAAGCGGTGGCAACGGCCTCAGACGCCATAGCCACCACGCTAGGCTATAAACACGTCTAGGTATGATTCTGTATGGAGCCGTTAGCTAGAATGTATGGCATCTTTATTCCTAAGCTTGACGATGTAAGATACAACTTCGGCTGATTATCCTTTCGGCTTCTAATCGACATATCAAAATCACACGTCCAGCCTCAGATAACGATAACAGACACTATTTATTGCCACGCCGGGAAATTATAGACGTAGATTGAACCGTCTTTCCTCGGTCCTAATATATATGATTCTAGTTCAGCAGTGGAGGGGACAACCATGCTGAGATTTTCGCGTTTTGCCTCAGCAAAGCTATCTGAAGACCCGTCGATAAATACACCGAGCAGAAATTTTCATCTTGACATGCTCCTAGACTCGGCAGCCAAAACCTGGTGGTGCCGAATCCGTGGAGCATCCGGTGTCTAAATTGCTGGCATATATTGGACGCTTCCTTGCGCTTGTTCTATCATGTTCGTCGTCGCTATGCACTTTTCTGTTGGGTCGATGGTAGATGCCGCGCCGCGAAGTTTCTTGCACACAGCAGAAAAGATTACTGCGGTGGCTAGGAGTTTGTGGCGATGGCGGCGCATATACTGGAAGAACCCGCCGTCTGATTTGGAGAGCCTAATAATGATCGCGACAGGGCCCTCATTTTGCCTGCTCATCTTCGTCTTCAGGAACCTCCTCGCCAGCTTCGATAGCTTCCTGCCTCTTCCTTTCTATCCTTGCTTTCTTCTTCTCCAGTAATCTGTTTAGGGTCTTGGCAGTGTTGAAGACACCGTTGGTCCCTGAGCTGCAAGCTGCGCAACTGGGGTCTTTCCTGTACCGCTGCAATGCGCAAGGCAGGCAGAAGTAATGACCACATCTCGTGACAATAGGTTCTTTGTATGGGCCTTTACATATAATGCATGCGAAGGGGATCTTCTTGAGCAGAGCTTCATCGGCTTCGTCGGCATCGTCGGCCTCACCCCCCTTCGCATCACGATTTGCGCTAGCGACCACCTTTCCACCGATGTTCTTCTTGCCCTTCGTCACGTTCTCCCACTCTCGATCTAGCTGCCACCCTTGCTTGTAGTCCTCTCTGGCATGTAAGAACTTGCAATTGTCGCCGTACCCACAGCTATGAAGGTTGTGATTTAGTCTGTGTAATTTTGAAGAATGAGTAATGAATTATTTTTTAATCACTTACCTGCCCATCGTTTTCCAGTCCTTGCAGACATCGGGCGCAAAGTCTATCGTAGTCACTGTGCGGATGTTGGTCGCGGCCTTGATGGGACCAACTTTGCGATCGGGCGCGTTCGGGTTCCTCTGTATAAACGTGGTCTGGTTCGCTAGACCTTTGTATGTACCGTCGGCGGCGTTCTCGCCACCTGCAGAAGGCCTGGGGATAGGCCGGGTTTTGCCGAGGAGGTTTGCATCTTCGTCGTACCAATTTGTCTGCTTCGTGGCATCGTTCGTGGTGGTAATGGGCACGCTGCGATCGGCCTCGAACACGACGGCAGAATGCTCGTTTGGGGCCGACGATGTTTTGTTCCTGGAGGATGCCGTGACGACGGCGGCATTCCTCTTCCGCCGCTTCACGCGCTGGCCGGCTTCGTCCTCTGAAGACGTGTAGTCGGATTCGTCGCTGGTGCTGTTGTCGGCGGGCGGCGGTGTCGCTGGTCGCTTTCGAATATTTGCTCTGCCTTTTGCGCCTCTTTTTTTGAAGATGGCGACGGGCGCGATAGGCGCTGTAACCGCTGCTTCGTCGGCCATGCTGCCTGCAGTAGTCTGTCCTCGGTAGTTATGTTCTGTCTGTTGAAGCGATTGTGATAAATTCTGAGCGAAGAATGAGCTGAGATGGCAGCGTATGCCGGTTACGCAGGGCTGAAATCACGATAAATGGAAAAACGTTGGTTGAACGATGTTGATGGTACTGTGGCGGGTGTAAGTGGTTGTATTGGAGGTGGCTTCAACCTGTGGCTCGAACCGAGAGGGTTACGTAAGCGGTTAATTGGGCATTTACCGGCTGCTTAGGTAATCTAGCCCTTGGAACCCTGGCAATATGGGCCCTAGATAGTTCTCCCTTGGTGGGAATACATACTTAGGTAGCCTAGATCCTTCCTTTCTATCTATCCCGATCTGGCCACTCAGTTATCAGACCCGTCGTATTTACGCCTTATCAGTATCGAGAGGGCTTACCTTACAAATGCCAGGTAGGTAGCCGAGTGACACTGCTGTATGCATGTGTTTCTCGAACGTTGACTTGATATGGAGCCTCATTTTGTACACAGTTCATGGACTGTGTATTACCTCAGATCTTGTAGTCGGTTCAGCTGAGACACTGAGCTGACAGTGGCCAATAGAGACTTACCTAGTCTGTATGTAGGGTCAT
Organism: Ustulina deusta; assembly: GCA_023159155.1. NCBI lineage: Eukaryota > Fungi > Ascomycota > Sordariomycetes > Xylariales > Xylariaceae > Ustulina > Ustulina deusta. The sequence continues at coordinate 469,633 of JAJNNX010000029.1, read as the reverse complement.
ATGTACAGTATGAATAATTCTAAGAATACATTGCAAGAACTACGCCCGTGGCCAATAGCACGCGCAAAGCAAGGAGCATCCTTGTTTGCTAGGTGGAATAGTGGGGTGACTTGCATCCCTAAAATTGGCTGTCCCATGCGCTTGGGCATGCCTGAATTATGATCCAATGAATTACGCGCTTTATGTCTTGGTGAGACACCGGTTGTGCTTGAATCTCTCATTGTCAACAAAGCAGCCATTCTTGCGGAAAGAACAGCAAAACCAACCCCAATACACTACAGGAAGTGGTATGGTAAGCAGATGCAGAGGAAAGGGGGCTCCTCTGCCTCAGCAAGGAATAGTGGAACTAGTGAGGATGGAGAAACATGGTGGGAAAGAGAGGCGGTAAGGCTATTAGCATCGTGAATGTTGCGGCTCGACATGCTCCTCGCTGGCTGCTGACTGGCTATGTAGGTAGTGTTCACGGATTGTGACGCATACATGCTAATCTAGATATGCATTGCCGAGAATAGAAGACCGGACAAACATGGCCTAACTTGCACTAACTTGCACTCTCGTCCATGGTGCTCCCCATGTTCTGCCCATGTTGTGATCCACCAACCGAATACCTGCCTCATGTAGGTAATAGTACTGTGCATTGCGTATTGTAAGGGAAGACTCTTTGATAATATTCGCGTGCCGCCGATTCGGAGTGTCCGTGTCTTCTTCCAGTCAAGAGGGCCATTCCTCGACATCGTTGTCGTCAACTTCTGTTTCTCCTTCTTCTCTCCTCTTTCCCTCCCCTCCCCGTCCCTCGTTCATCATCCCTCCCTCCTTTCCGCGCTTGCTTTAGGCTGTGTGTGGCCGTTCCGCCTTCATGAGACAAGCCAATTAACTCCGTCTGGATACCTCAAGAATCCAGCGGCCCGTCCGTCCTTGTGGCCAGATCGTTTCCGCTCCCGCCCATTGTCGTTTCTATTTCTGTACACGGTTCTCACTGGTGGCAGACATTGTTGTTACAGTCATTCATTCATTCACTCATTCATCCATTCATTCCATGAACCAACCTATCTCATATCTTTCCTGTTTCTCGGCCCATAGTCGCCCAACAATCGCTCACTTATTCTCTACGTTACTCTCGCTTAGTATTGTTAATCATTAGTGCATCTTATTATTCTCATTATTTCCATTGGCCGATTCCCACCGAACAAAAAACAAGCCGATATACACCAGTCCCCTACGTCCATGCACATATAAGTGAACGAGTGAACGAACAAACAAACAAGAAAACCATCGAGCGGAACAGCACAGGCTGTCACACAAACCGATCCCCGAGCTTCCACGGCTTTCGTAGTACCAAGCTACTTGTTTAATACTTTCTTTTCCTTACACATTGTATCGGCTTGTGCGAGCCGCCACGGCTGTCCGAGACAAGGTTGGATCTGGATAGCTACATCCCCGGCCCGTGGCTCAAGATTTGCGCATACTGAGGTAATCAATGACCTGGAACCTGCCTGTGCACACACATTTCCCCCCTCCCAACTAATAACGCTCCGTATTAATCTGTATTTTGGTTTGGGATAGAACCTTTCGCGGCGGACGTGCACATCTCATCATCGCTGCCTATACGAAGACCGGTGAATACGCCCGTGTTGCTGCTAGTACGCGCATTGACGGCACGCTGTACGTGTACATTGAGTTGTACACCATCTCCGGAGCTGTCCTCGGCTACCATCGCCGCCCTGGTAACCCTGCCCTCCACCTCATTCGTGCAGAAAAGACGTTTCGAAACATCTGTTACGGTGCATCAAGTCTCTTCTGTTTCCACTGGCTCCTAATCGACCTGATCGGAAACTTGGGTTCTCTCCTTTGCGCGCGCTTCTCCCAGGTTGTCTGCGAGCCATACCTACCTCTCTCGTCCTCTCTCCCGGTACATCCCACGCAAGGGTAGGGAGAGTGCTGTGACAGGCTAAACTAGCACCTCTGTCGCTGCATGAACACGCTAATTTCGAGGATTGCCTGGACTAATATCCCTACCTACTGTATTCACCCGCTACCTAAGTAGAAGTACCTAACCTCCCTAAGTACCTCTCCCGATAGTGTCCGCCACCTCGCCACCTCGCCAACTCCCTAGGTACAATCCACCCGGGAGCTTGTATTAGTATCATTATTATAGCCTAGGTAGGTGTACCTCTACCTACTGTAACTTGGCCTACTTCCGGCCAACATTCTTGGGCGGAAAAAAACAACCGTCGCGATCCTTCCATCCCCCCCTCCCCTGCAACCAGTAATCTCCCAGCGAAAAGAGGCCATCTAATCTTCGGTGCACAGTAGTTTCAATTCTGGGGCGAGTCCTAGACTTGCACGCGCCAGAGCGATCGAGCACTCTCTTCTGAGAAATCTCGCCGGCAACACCTGAAACCCAAGGCTGGCTGCCTAGATCTGTTGTTGGTGTTCTGGCCGTTTCATATCTGTGTTTTTCTCGCTGCATTTGCATCTGCATCTGCATCTGCATCTGCGTCCGTGCCAATACTGCCAACACAGCGGACACAGCCAAGCGGGCACGTCGCATCGGTCGCTCTCGACGGACGTGACGATTGGACGGGATTGGCCGGATCGGGCCTGGTTGAAATACCGATTCCCTTCTCGTGGCTTGCCTGCAATTGACTGATTGCGCGAGCTCTTTCCACGCCTCGACGAAGGTGCCTGCTGCGACCGATCGCGCATCAATACAGCTGCCCTCGCCATTCCGCCCCGGCCCTTCCAACCGATCGAGCACTGAATGCCACGTCCTTAGCCCGAGGAGACTGCTGCGCTCCTTGGTCCTGTCCATCCCAAGACGCGACCATGGCCACAACGCCACCCCTCTCCGACAGGTCGTCGGCCACCGCGCTAGCGCCTGCTGCCATCGACATCCACGACAACGACCCCTTTCGCTCCGTTAGCCCAGCCCACTACCGCTTCTCCAATTTCAACGCCCAGTTGTTTGCGCTCGGCCCCAATGCCTCGCCCGCCCAAGCAAAGCGCGCCTTGGAGGCTCATCTAGCCGAGACCGACCGGAGGATGGAGGAAGCTGGAAAGCTCGGCACCGCACTGGTCCAGCAGCGCAGTGAGCTGACGGAACGGCTGAGGGAGGTCGAGAAGCTGCAGGCTGAGGACGAGTTGTCGGACGACTTGCGCCAGAAGCTGGTTGAGATCGAGAGAGATTATCATGAGGTGGCCAGAGAGAGTGCCCGGGCGTTTTTGCCCAAATCGCGCGTCCCTAGCAATGAGGCTGCCGTGGGTTCTCCCTTCGTGCCCGAAGGCAAGGGTGGCAAAGTAGTAAGTTACAAACGATCTGACATGTGACATGTATCTCTCACTGTGTGTGTGTGCGCATGTGTTGACTTCTTCCTACTCGGCAGCGCTCTGTGAGCCCCTCCAAATTCGAAGCCCAGGCTACCGCGTCACCAACGAAGCTTAATGTGCCCAATCGCAAGGTCCGAAACCAGCCTTCTAATCGCATCCATGACATTGAGTTTGCTGCTGAGATTAGCACTTCGCTGATCGCCCAAGTCCGCAACTTGCAAGGATTGCTTGGGGAAAAGGACGAAGAGTTGAAAGAAATCCGCGCCGAAAACTCAAAGTTAGAATATGAGGTGGAGGGGTTTCAACAACGGCTCAAGACGCTCGACGACAGCGAGCACCGCTATAAGGATGAAAACTGGAATCTCGAAACACAAATTCACGAGCTGATGGCGAAGGAGAGGGAAGCGGCAGATCGCGAGAAGAAGTTGACGCAGGCCCTCAATTTACTTCAATCCGAGAAAAATACCGGCCAGCGGGAGCTAGACGAGATCAAGCTGAGCCACTCGAAGCTTGCCGAGGAGCATGCGGCGGCCATCAAGCACCATGATATTGAACTGGGCACCGTAAAGCGGACTATGGTCATGGCCGAGTCGGAGAGGGCCGCCATGCAACGAAGGATCGAAGATTTGACCGGGCAGAATTCAGAGCTCGCCAAGGCCATGTCGGTTTCGATCCGTGCTAAGAAATCAGAGCGCGAATCTATCGTTGGCATGAGCGACGAAGACTTCCAGACCGCACACGACAACACGACCCCTGAACAATCGCCTCCGGCTTCACCCGTCAAGGGCACACCGCGACATTCCATGCTGGAATCCGAGACGCTGAAGACATCCCTGGCTCATGCTCAACGCCTTATCCAGAGTTTGCGGACCAACGTTCATCGGGAGAAGACGGAGAAGATGGAGAGTAGGAGACTCCTTCAAGAAGCCCGTGATGAGATTGAGAAACTCCGCGGTGATCCTCTAGTCCCCAACAGACGTGCTCGGAAGACCGAGTCTAGAGAATTTAAGAAACCCCCGCGGCTGTTGGGTGGTTTACGCAGTGCTCGTAGTGAAATCTTCGCAGATGATCCCAACTGGGAAGATCAACCCGATGTCCTCCCCCATCCTCGCTCGTCGCCTATTTCTCGCGAGACGACCATGTTATTCGACCCGGTTCCTGAACATACCGACCACTTCGAGACCGCTAATGAGGCGAGCGATGCAGCATTTGAGACCGCGAATGAGAATGCCACAGAGACTGATGATTTCCACACGGGTGCCGAGGAATTCTCGAGCGACGATGCCCAAACCGAGACTGAGAGCCCTTCGAAGCGCCGGACTCTGGCAGGGAGACCTCCGAATTTGTTTGGGATGCAGCGCAACGGGTCGATTGACAGCACCGCCTCGACCGAAGATGAAGACTTTCCTTACGAAGATCTAAAAACACCCACTCATCTGCCACCACTTCATGCCAAGTTCCCTCTTCGCGTGAGTCGGGGTGCCTTCCGTCGGTCTAGACAGGCTAGTGAAGAGCCAGCCCTGCTGAGCAGCCCAACAAGCTTTGCAAACAGTAGCAACATGGGCACTCCTCAACAGCCTGCACAAAGCTTGGCTGCCGAACTGGGCGACTTTGATGGTAGCGATAATGAGTCTAGCATGTCGGCCACGCCAAGTAGGAGATCGATTAGGGGTCGAGCCATGACTCCACCGCCAGCTCTGCCACCACTGCCCAGAGTCATCATGGTCGATAGCGGCATGATGACGGAGCCCTTGTATGAATTCTCTGCCTCTGCTAGAGGTGTTGACGGTGCCGGTCGACCTATATCTATGAATACGGATATGAGCAGATTTTCTATGGGCTCTGATTATAGTGATTCTGTCACCCATGATCTCGGGGAGAAGCTGGCTGAATTCCCAACGCCACCAACGTCGTCGCCCAGGAGAGAGCTTGCCTTGTCGCCTTCGCTTGTATTATCAACAGTGCACTCTCATCATGTCGAGCCCCTTTCGGAACCCGACACGCATGGAGCCGAGATGGCCGCTCTTCGCGCGGAGCATGCGGAACAACTCAAGAATCTGGCTGCTGAAAATGCTTCAGCTCACGCGACCGCGACCGATGTTCTAAAGTCACAACACAACGACGAACTCACCGCCGCCAAAGATGCGTATGCTCAAGAACTCGAAGCTCTCCGCTCTGCCCATACAGATGCTACTAATCAAGTGGTAGTTGATACTCGGGCTGCTCATGCTTGCGAAATTGTGTCGATTAGGTCAAGACACGCTGATGAGATCAACAAGGCTGCTGCCGATACCCGGGCCTCTCATGACCAGGAGCTTGAAACGCTGAGGAGTCTCCATGCTCAGCAATTGGCCCAAAGGGAATCCGAAAGCAAAGTTGCACATGATGCTGATTCGGCAGCTCTGAAGACTTTCCATGCCGAGGAACTGTCTCGAAAGGAATCTGAAAGTGCTGCTGTTCATGCTGCTGATATGGAAGCTTTGAAGGCCGCGCACGCCGAGGAGCTGGCTCGCCGGGAATCTGAAAGCATGGCGGCTCATAATGCCGATATCGAAGCTTTGAAGATTGCTCATGCCCAAGAGCTATCTCAAAGGGAGTCTGAACTGAAAGCCGTGACCTCTGCCGAATTGGAAGCGGCCATATTAAATCATGCTGAAGAATTGTCCAACTTCAAGTCCGAGAAAGACGCAGTTCATGCCACTGAACTGGCTGCGTTGGTTGCGAGCCATACTAGCAAGATCGATGCCACAAAGAAAGAGCTGTCTGAAGCGCATGCTCGGGAATTCGAGGACCTCAAATCCAGCTATGCTGATCAATCTGATCAAACCAAACAGTCAATGGACGCTGCGCATTCCGAACAATTAGAGAGGCTCAAGGCATCACACCTGCAGCACATTGACGACATCAAAGCTTCCATTAATGTTACTCACGCCGAAGAACTCGAGTCACTCCGGACTGCCCATGCTCTGCAGATAGTGGATGCCAAAAATGAGATTGCTGCTGCTCAAGCTGCTGCTCTTGCTTTACTCACCGATTCACACAGCAAGCAACTGGACGACACCAAAAACAGTCTACTTGAATTACATTCTCAAGAGTTAGAATCTCTGAAAGCCGCTCACTCCCGAGATTTGGAGGAGCTGAAAGCCACCTACATTGGACAGATCAATGATCTTGGTAAAGAAAAAGATACCACTCATACAGTAGCTATTAGTGCTCTTGCCGAGTCTCATAACAGTCATTTAGCTGAATTGAAAGATAGCATGAGTGCCACTCATGCCGAAGAGCTTGAACACCTCCAATCTTCTCATATCAAGAAGCTTGACGAGCTTAGAAGAGGGAAGGATACCGCTCACGCCGCAGCGCTTGCCGCAATGGCGGGAACTCATGCTAAACAGCTGGAAACCCAAAAAGCTGACGGTGAAGCTGTCATGTCTAGAGAGATTGTTGCACTTAAAGCTGTGCATGCGCAAGAGATTGAGATGCTAAATAGCCAATATGCTGCAGCCCACACCAAGGAATTAGACGGTTTCAAAGCTGCTCTGGCGAAGCAAGTGGAGTCTTCGAAGACCGAGGGCGATGCGGCTCATATTGAGCAAATCGAGGCATTGAACGCCGCCCACACCGAAATCATCGAGGCTCATAAGCGTGATGCTGAGACTGCACAGAGTCAGGCCTTGGAGGCCCTTAAGTCATCATATGAACGGCAGATTGACACGCTCAAGAGCGAACATATAGCAGCAAGAACTAAGGAACTGGGGCTAGTGGATTCAAAGCATCTTGACGAGCTGAACGATCTGAGGGCTGGAAACGCAGCCGCTAGATTTGAAGAACTGCAGGACTTGACTAATAAGCATCTCAGCGAGTTGAAGAACCTGAAGGACGGACATGAAGCGTCAAAGCTGCAGCTTCGTGAAGAGCTTGGTATTGCCCATTCGACAGAGCTCGAGGCTCTCCGCGAGGTGCTTGAAGCCACTCATCAGAGGGAGCTTGAGGTTCTCCGCCAAGAAACTGTTGCCACCCACGCCCAGGACATCGAGTCATTAGGTGCCAAACATGCAAAGGACTTGGATGCCCTCAAGAGTGAACACCAAGTTACGATGACTCAGCAACTTCAAGTGTTGGTAGATAGCCACTCGCAGAACGTAGCAGATCTTCGCCAAGAAGGCGAACAAGCGAAATCCAAAGAAGTTGCGGCGTTGAGTGCCAGTCATGCTCAAATCCTGGATGCATTGAAAGGGGACCAGGAAGCTGACCTGGCCCGGAAGATGCAAGAGATTGCTGAATCTCATGCACATGACCTAGAGAAGCTCCGTCAACGGGGCGAATTGGACCGATCTCGTGAGCTTGCTGTGCTGGCTACCAAGCACCAAAACGACTTGGAGAAGGTGAAGGACGAGCTCGAATTGGTACGCCAAGAAGAACTTGCCGGGCTTGATTCTGCTCATGCGACTGCCTTGACATCATTACGCGCCGAACACCAGACTATTCTAGAACAAGGCTTAAATAGCCTGAAAGCGGAACACTCGGAAGCTTTGAAGGCTGTCCAAAGCGAGCGAGAGGCTAGCCAAGCAGAAGCCCTCAGCGCGCTTCAAGCTGAGCATTCTCAACACCTGGATCAGCTGAAGAGGGAGAGCGACGCTACACTTGCTCGCGAGCTGGATGCGCTTAAGGCCCAACATACGCAGATCCTCGACTTGCAGGCCGAAGAGAGTAATACTAGACGGCTTCGGGAGCTAGAGGCGCTTCAGACTGAGCATGACCAATTGAGGGAGGCTGCCCTCGCTCGACAGCAGGAGGCGCTCACTGCTCGCCATAGACAGACCCTTGAATCTGAAATACAAGACCTTCGCGCCATCCATACTGCGGAGCTCGAGGCTCTCCGCACCAGCTTAACTATAGTTCAACCTCCTCTCGGGTATTCTTCAATAAGTTCGGTCCAAACAGAGCCAATCGAGCCGCTTGAGCTCAAGAGCCCTTGGCGAGAGGCATTCATCATTCCACGGGACGGGGAACCGGCCACCCTACACTCGCTTTCAAATAGCGGACTTAATAAACAGTCCAAGGCTACAGATATAACGGTCATTGCTGAGGACGATACGCGTCAGTCACTGAGTGCTATCAGGCCTGAAACACCTGATTCGCAACGGCCGTTTAAAGAGATCACAACCAACACAGATGCACGATCATTACGGAAGCTCACCACGAATACTTCTCACCAGAGCTCTCAAACAATGCTGACGGCAGAGGGTTTAGATCTGCTAATGAAGAACCAGCACCAACATTCTCAAGACTTGGCTACAATCACTACAAGCAAAGGAGAAGAAGAAACTTCATTTGACGAGGCTGCAACTGCGACTCCCTCAACGGTTCGCATCAGACGCTTATCTACCGATAGTCTCGGCAGTGTGACACGCGCAAGGCACCACATCCCCGAGCCTGGCAACATCGCTACTTCTGAACCAATTCCTGCCCGCCGGCCTGGAAGTTCTGCTAGTGTCCGTAGTTCTGCGCAAAACAGGCCACCATTACCTCAAAACCATCGCGAAGTCATTGAGGCTGCGCGGACTAATTCGGCCCACGGCGGTAAAGGCAGTATGGGCCCCCCTTTGTTGCCCGCATCTGCGTATCGCCCGTCATCTTCTCGTCCACAAACCCCCAGCAACAAGCCACACATGTCACCATTCCCCGTTGTCAAGGGGACACCCACACCTCGTGCTGGTAGGACCCCAGGGTATGCGGATGTCCATTCTCCAACTAGGATGCCCATGCGCAGTAGACAGTCATCAATATCCTCATTTGCTTCGGAAATCGATACCCGATTCAACATTCACCCTGGAATGGGTATAGAGCCATCGGGCTTTGGTCCTAGCACCGATCCTCGCATGATTCAAGCTGTCACTCAAACAATGATTGGTGAATATCTATGGAAGTACACAAGGAAGGCTGGACGGGGAGAAATGTCTGAGAACAGACATAGGCGGTTCTTCTGGGTGCATCCATATACCAGAGCTCTCTACTGGAGTGATAGCGATCCAGCCGCTGGTAGCCGTGGCGAGATGAAAGCCAAGAGTGTGCCAATCGAAGCTGTTCGAGTAGTAGCGGATGATAACCCTATGCCTCCAGGACTCCATCGCAAGAGTCTCGTGGTCATCGCTCCTGGCCGCACCATCAAATTTACCTGCACAACTGGTCAGCGACACGAGACATGGTTCAATGCTTTGTCGTACCTTTTGTTACGCTCAGGCAATGAAAACAAGCAGGATGCCGAAGAAGTGGCTGGCAACATTACTCAGGAAGATGTCGATGAATTCAACCCCCCCATCCATCGCCGACCAGCAAACGGCCAAAGGCCTCATCCGCCGCCATCTCTTTCTTCGTACAATTCGAGGACGACTCGGAATGAGTCGCCAAACCTGGATGTGTCGATGAGTATTCCGACCTTAACGCCTACTCGAGAGAAAGAAGCTGCACGTGCTGGTACCTTCGGTAGGCTAAGCGGCTACTGGAAGTCTAGCAGCCTGAGCCGTGGCACCTTCAGTAGTCTAAGAAGTCGAAGCTACCAGCCTTATGATAGTGCGATCTATGAAGCCAGCGAGGTTCCGGATAGCGCCGAAGATTTAAGGCAAATAATCGAGCAACAGGATAGAGAGTCTGACCGGCTTGAGAATGTGAGGGCTTGTTGTGATGGTAAGTCAATCTAACCTGCATGCATTCTGCTTATACTAACCCCCGCGCAGGAAAACATGATGTGGGCACTCTGTCCTATACTTCAAAACGTGGCCGTCTTCCAAACTTCCAGTCGCATTCACACCCCGGACCATCAGGCACGCAATCGGCGACGGGTTCCACCCGCTCTCGTACATAATCCACCCGTTTTACCTACGTATTGGATGCGGATGGATTTCGCGACTTCATTATTGTCAATCGTTAAATAATTCCACTTCCATTTAACTACACCAAGATTACGAAGACCCGGATGGGATCTCACGAAGCCTACGATTTTTTTTTTGTTTGTCTTTCTCAATTCACCACTGCGGGTACTACGTATTCGTGGAGTCTCGTCCAGTCGAACCCTTCGAGTTTCTTCCCTAGCTACTTTTCCATTAGGACAGCGTCCAGAACAAAATACCCTGAACGGTTCTGTCTGATTGATTTTTCGCTGCTGGGCGAGGATTATGGGGTTAACATTTAACCCAGCCACATCTGGGCATTGTACACCAATCCGGCCATTGGGGGAGGAGGGAAAGGAGCTCGAGCGTGATTGATCGTTTATGGGGGAAAGAAGTTAGCACCTCCCCTTTTCGCATATTGTCAAACTAGTGGTGGTGGTGTTCACGAGTAATGGTTCCCTTGTATTGTTGTTTGGCTCTCTTCTGGTTTCTCTCCTACCTTGTCCATGAAACGATTGACTTGGGCAACAATTAGCACCTCGTCGCGGCTTGATAGGGCTTGGCAGGGATAGAGCATGGAATATGATAATTTTATTACTTACCCTTCACGTCTTGCGGGATATTCAAGCTTGACGTTCTCTGTCGAGGAGTTCTGTAATTTGTGGCTTGCCCGGGGTGTTATTATCAGTATTGCCATGGCCTACCTAAGCTAAATACGGGCAGTTGGGTGAGGTCTGTCTCATCTTGAGTCGCAGCTAGGCTCCTTCCTAGGTAGTATGGCATTCTTCACTCTTCATATTTCTTTCCTTCTAGGCACGCGATGCTAAGTGATTGGCTTCGGTATAAGTAGGAGTGTAAGGAGACTCCTTTGGTTAGCTTACCTTAGAATTTTCTTAGTGGAGGGACATGCAGGAGGCAAGGGGAGCACGTACTGCCGCCGGCTACCTACCTAGCTGTCCCGGATGTCCAAACCCTGTTGCCCCAGATGAAGGATCTCTGCTAGACTGAACTGGGTTGCTCTAGATAGGCTAGCTGATAGCTCGGCCAGGAACACCTGCATTAGTGCACATTGTATGAAATTGTCAGGTTTTCCTGGGGAACTATTGCCTGCAAAACACCTCAAAATAGTATGGATTACCTATACAAGAACCCATGAGCTAGTTTCAAGTTTTACCTTACCATACATTTACTACATTTTAGTGCGTAATCTGGCGGTGGCATTTATTTACGTAATAAACCTACCTATTCAATGTAGGTCGAAGTGCAAATGTCAACTGCGGATTTCAAGGCACCTCTCCACTGGTGGATCTCCCGAATTAAAGGCGGTGGGGAAACTAAACTGCTATGTTACATTCCAAGGTCGATCATGTACCAACATGTCGGTAAAAAGGATCCCTTGCGAAAATCATGCATGCCGAAATGATCCCTGTGCCTAAATTTTGAGGAGGCAAGACTATCGGAACAATACTCTAATAACCAAGAGGCCTTAACGAAGTCTGGGCTAAATCTCGGTTTCCCATGCCCTTCACTTCTTGCACTTCGTCCCACAGCTGGGGTATTGACCAAGCCGAAGCAAATATGCATGCATCCATGTGGTGTGTTCAGAGTCACTAATACAATCAGCCTAACGGGTATTATCCGCATCCTGCTGTCTCGCTGGTGACTAGAATATGACAGTCTTGCGCTAAGGTCCGACACTAGAGGAAAGAAAGCCTCGTTCGCAACACGAAAGCCTTCACTGGAATCCCGCCGTCTAGTGTATGCCCAATAACCCCTCAGAAGGATTGCCACTAGTCAAGTACGAGCCCGGCCCGGTCCCCGACGAGAGTGAACTGTCATGACTAGCTGGTGATGTCTACCTACACTAAGGACTCAATGCCTAACGCCTTGGGGTTCAGCTTGTCCCGGATTCGTGAAGAGATCTACAGGAGTCACTTCCTGGCCCAAAGAGTTCCAAAGAATTTTCGTCCTAAGTGTGCACTAAAGATGGCAAGCCGTCCGCCTTGAAGGTTAGAGATGAGTTTGAGAACACTTCTGCCAACTCTTGTTATTAAGGCACCTTGCCGTCGGGGAAAGGGGAAAGGGACGGCTTGTCAGTTCAGGAAATATTAGGACGTGATACTATACAAGCAAGTATGTATGCTCCGCCAACGAATTCGACGAACATTATATCCCCGAGACTCCACGATGATGAGCCTAGAAACGACGGAACGGGTCAATTACGCCGCGACGGCCCTGACATTGTTCATCTTGACGACGCGTATAATCCTCTGGCTATGGCGCCGGGAACGCATTGATATGAGTTTCGTTCTTGCTGCCGCCTCTGTCGTGCTAGTCCTCGCACGGGTATTTGCAAACATATACTATTTGAAGTATGGAAATGCGGCTGATGTCATAAAACACGTCGATTATTTCGACGAGCACAACCTAGAATATGTTAAGATCGGGTCCTTACTTGTCCTGGCGGCCAGGGCACTGGTTACGACCATCATTTGGCTACAAATCAGCATACTCCTGATCTTTTACTCTCGAATTACATATGGAGTAAACTGGGTGGCCGTGGTAGTCAAGATTACATGGGCAACCGTCGCCGCTACCTTCACTGCCATTATTTTCATCACGTTCCTCGAATGCCGACCCTTCAGCCTGTATTGGCAAATCACGCCCAACCCTGGACAATGCGTTTACGCGTATGGGCAGCTTCTCACCCAGACTATTAGCAACATCGCTCTCGACGCAATGCTCATCGTAATCGCATATCCAATCATCGGTCTCAGAAAACGCACTGTTGCGGAACATGTCACATTGTATACGCTGTTCATCCTCGGCACTTTCTGCATCATCGTTAGCATCATCCGAATCGTTTCCGTACGCGAAAGTGGCTCGGCACAGATAACGCGGAGTTTATGGGCGTCTGTGCAGATGCTAGTATCGACATTTGTGGCGAATACACCGAGTATCTACGGATCGATTCGTGCTCTCCGGATGAAAAAATCGACCGCTGGCAGCACCCCTGCTCCTGGTGTATATCGCCGTAGCACGGTCAAAAGCAAGCCGGTACGCCGTGGAACCGACTCCTGGATGAAAATGGATGACGGTTATTATGTCACCTTGACGTCCAACAGACAGAGTTATATTCAACCCCTCCCTCCGGCGACGACTTTCTATGATGAGGAGGCTCCTCCCATACCGTATTCTCATCAACCATCTCCCAAAGATAGCATTGGTGCTGGCAATAGACTCAGTGGACCAAATATCACGACCATATCTTCGACGTTTTAATCACCTGAGATGCGACCTCACTGGACGGGGCTGCGTAGTACATCTGTAACATCACAAGAAGGAAGGCCACTAATTCAATCACATTATCATCTCAAAATATACCCCCTGAGGTCTAATACGCCTCGAATGGACTGGGCCTAATTAGGAACGAGCTGCACCATCACGCTTGAGTTGAGAAAACCAAGATTCTCTATCATACGACACCCGGGCCATCCAGCTCTTCAAACCACACCGGGCCACACAACGCCAGTTTCATAACGATTGACAAAAAGGATTCGTACAAGCCTATTGAAAATCCCGATATGGACAGACCGCGGATCCTCCTAATCTGAATTACTGACACGAATGAGCGCGTGTAAAACTATGGGTTTGGGCGGGGTGGAGTTCAAAATTCAAGGACACTTTTTCTTTGTTTCTTTCTATTTTCATGTATAAAAATTGCGACCTGTGAGAAGATACCCTGGGGTGAACTGATGGGTGGCGTTAACAAGGAGTCGATGCAGTATACTGGACGATGCAGCCTCATCGTGGATCTATTTGACTTGGTGGTATACACTTGGACTTCTGCGGCGAACACCGAGCACTCTTAAACAGAACTAATACTTTCTTCATTATGTCGTTTAGCTATCTAAGTCTACCTAACTTAATACATTTTTGAGAGATAGCTATTGGCGGTGGCGCTCAGGTATACACCTGCGAGCTTGGCTGTGATTATTTAGCTACGACGTTCTTGAACTCCACTAGGGCTGCCTTCACCATCTCATCGATGTCATTATCCCAGATCGCGTGGTAGAGTTCGCTGATTCTGGATAAGAACTTCTCATGGTCGCTGCTGTGCACCTCCTTATGTCTCCATTGGACGAGCTCGGCAGCCTCCCGCGTCGCGCCGGGAAGCCACTGGTCACGACCAAATCGCACCGTATTGTATGCGGCGAGGGCGTCGTGAGATATCTGCACTTTACTCTTTCCTGTCTTGTTGGCTCGGACTTCTTCGTCTGCGGCCTTCAGCACACTAGCTAGCACCAAGCCATCCTCAATACCGAACCCGGCACCCGACCCGAGATGCGGCCCCGGAGCGTGTGCCGCGTCTCCGGCGAGTGCTATAGCCCCGACGTTATAATATGGCGCTGGGTAATCGTACATGTCGAATATCGCCCACTTGTCCAGCTTCTCTGGCAGCAGGTCGACGAGACTCCGGACGACAGGATGCCAATCCGCGTACGCATCGAGAACTTCTTGCTTTGTCCCTGGAGCAGTGTGTCGTTCCAGCGGCCAAGGATTTGGGTCGGTGATGACGAATAATGCATTCAGGAGAGTCCCATTCGCGACGCCGTATGTTAACGCATGGGCCCCCGGCCCATTGTACATGAACCGACGCACAGTTCTCGTCTCGCCCAGAACCTTCCGCGCCTTCTCCATGGGAATCAACGTTCTGAAGCAGAACTTGTTCGTGTATCGCGGGTACGCGGCCGGATTTGCCTCGCCAAGGACGAGCTGGCGCACTCGTGAGCGAATCCCATCGCATCCGATGACTTGGTTCGAAAGAGAGGTTAGTTGAGGCCCTTCTTTTGAACGTGCGTACTAGAACAGGAGTAATACCGATGTCAGCCTCATCCAGGCTCCCATCTTTAAACTTTAAAGCCACCTTCCCATCGTCTTTCTGCAACGCCGAGACAATCTCCCTGCTAAATTTCACCTTCTCGCTTGGGATCAGCGCCGACCACGCCTCGAGGAAGTCGGACCGTCTGCCGCCCTGGAACGCGTCTACGCCGATGAGAAGTCTCGCGATAAGTTCGTTGGTCCCGTGTCCGTCGACCCACTGGAAGAAGTCCTCATCTTCCGTCGACGACGCCACCTTCTTGTACACCTCGTATACCCTCGGATCGACGACCTTCAGCGCGCGCTCGGCGTTTGGACTGAACCCGATACCGGCCCCGATCTCCGTGAAGGCTGGCGCGCGCTCATACAGCGTGTACGACACCCCGCGCTTCTCGAGCCCAAGCGCGAGGATGACGCCTGTGATGCCTCCTCCTACTATCGCTACGTGGAGGTCGGTGCTGGTGCCGACGGCCATGGTTTCAGTCTCGGTGCGACAGTGTTTGTTGCTTTTCCTAGGGTTACTACCGGTTTGATTGACAATGAGGAAGTTCGGTCGGGAAAAATAAAAGAAGGAAAAAAGAAGAGACGATGGGAAAGCCACGATTCGGGGCGGACGGGTACTAGGATAGGTATGTGTAACCACACCATTCGTTCTCAATGCTATTTATTAACTAGGTCTGCATGGCCGGCCGGCAGTTTAGGTAGGGCGTTTTCGTGTACAACCTGGGAGGCGTCGGTTAGAAGATCATGCGACATCCCTTGTACATGCAAGGGATGTAATAGACAGAGCAATGACTCAACTCCCTGCCTGACCCGTTCTTGTAGACTGCAAACAGAGGTAGTGTACCAGGGCGTCAGGATAATCAGGCGGTGTACAATGGCTGTGTTTTCTGGGGTATACATGTGTGGTGAATGGCGTTCGCGAGTGCAGCTTGTGGCTGCCGAAAGCCGATCGGTGAAGGGTGTCGGAGGTTAGCTGGGGAAAGGGACCGGAGCCCCGGATGTTGGGGACTGACCAGGGTTAGAACTGTGCCTTCCCCTCTCTGGAGCTGGGAAACTAAGGAACGAGAGGTTTTTGCATTCAGAATAACCGTTCATTGAGTAATTACGAAAATCTAGAGTCAGCTCCAACTTTGGGCCGTGAAATACGAGACAGCACACAATGGAAAAGAGCAATGACAAGCGGGATGAACGGGTTCTCCTAACCGGTAGGTTGCATCGATGATGGCCTCGTACACTAAACCCGATTTCATATTGTGGGCGCAAAAGTTACTGACCTAAAATTGGCAATCAGGAGGATCGGGCTTCATTGCTTCACATGTTCTAGATACGCTATTGGATGCTGGGTGAGGATTTCTATTGGAGACGCGATTTCGTATCCTCGCTGACGCGTTTGCTGTAGATTCCAGGTGGTCGTTACCGCTAGGTCAGAGGAAAAGGGGGCGACGATTGTAGAATCGGTTAAGCCACATTCGCTATCTTATGCCGTCGTCGAAGATATTGCGAAAGAGGGTGCATTCGATCATGTGAGTCTCTCCGCGACAAGGTCGTCTACTGGGATGCGAAGTGTACTCATCATCTACATCAGGTATTCCAAACTCAAGCGCCCTTCGACTACGTAGTCCACACCGCATCTCCTTATCATCTGAATGTCCAAGATCCGGTGAAGGACTTTCTCGACCCGGCTATAAAGGGTACGACTGGGGTGCTAAAATCCATCAAAGCACATGGCCCAACCGTCAAGCGCTTGGTCATCACTTCTTCCTCGGCGGCCATCTTGAACCCAGGCAACCACGCGAAGGTCTACGATGAGACGTGTTGGGCGCCCACGACGTTGGAGGACGCGATCAACGACCCTGCGAAAAACGCCTACAAGGCAAGCAAAGTACGTTCCAGTCTTGCTGCAATGCTGGGTCCGCATGCTGACAGTCTGCAGGTCCTTGCCGAGAAGGCAGCATGGGCATTCGTCGAAAACGAGAAGCCGAACTTTGATTTGGCCGTCATCAACTGCACTTTCGTATTCGGGCCTATACAGAGGAGGCTCGCCAGCCTTGGGGCCATGAACACCTCGAACCACCGCATCCGCGACATGATACAGGGGAAAATGAAGGATGGCATCAAGCCCACAACGCCCGTTTTTACGTGGGTCGACGTGCGAGACGTGGCGCTGGCGCACTTGCGGGCCATGACGGTGCCAAAGGCTGGCGGCAATCGCTTCTACGTCGTGGGCGGCCATTTCTCGAACAAGCGGCTCGCGGACATCATTCGAGAAAAATTCCCATCATTGGCCGATCGCCTCCCGGCAGATGCCGCGAATGACCTGCCAGATGACGTGTATGGCTTCAACAATGACAAGTCGAGGGAGCTTCTCGGGATCGAGTACACGAGTCTGGAAAAGAGTGTCGTTGATACTGTGAAGTCCATTCTAGAGTCATTCCCTAGCCCTTGAGGCATTTAGTATACGATGCTGCTGTATACGTTAAACTCTCAGTGGCTAGAGGCTAGAGGTTAGAGGATAGCATATCCGCTTAGAGCAGGCCAATAGAACCATATTCCTCCTCCCTGCGTGCGCCGCTCGAGCGCAGTTACTTGCACCATCAATCAGCGCTGGCATGGTGACATTTTGACGGCATACCCCTTCCGAAAAGAATGCTGTACAACGCCGGCATGGACCGCGCACGCGGGCGGTCTGATAGGAACGGCACATGGAGGGCTAGGCTGCCAGACCTCCCTTGTTCTGCTCAGTTGTCCGCCTGTTTGTTTGCCTTCTGGCGGCGTAATAGTGTTACGTTGGAGAGGATACCTATGTTCACAGCTAAATGGGCATAGGTTCGAACCCTATTAGCGCTAGTCCTAGCTTCTGGTGGTCACCCTTTTTCTGTTTGGTCATTTGCCACGGGAGTTGGTATGCACCTCCAAAGCCTAGACTTAAACGGGTTGAACGTATCTGCAAAAATATATCCTTGTTATACCCTTGGCGCTCTTCTTGGTATTACTGCGGTAGTCCTTTTTAACTTTTCTATACTACCGGTACTACATCAGCAAGAAAACCCCTGTTAGTGAGCGGGGAATGAATAATCTCGTAGTGACGCCGCGAGATCTCAATCCATCATGAACCATCCCCTATTATTTAGAGCGGTGTACCTATCTACTTATCTACCAATGAACGTCCTGGTAATCTTGAGGGGGTACACGGCATGGCACGCTTCGACCCCTACATACGTGTGCTTATATTAGTATCATTATTTCCTGTTAGACGGGAGAGTGAGCGGGATTCTTGCTCGTGGCGAAGTACTCGCCTATCCGTAATCGACATTGCTCGCATGATTGGATCACTCCCGCTGAGAAATGCTACCCAAGGAACTGGACAGCAAATTGAAATTCCAGAAATTTCCATATTGGGGGCCATCTTTTATCACTTGCATGTCTATTGCATTAGCAGATGGCGCTATGCCACATGTCAAACACGAATTGCTGCGCGTCGCCCCCAACACATCGCTGGGCTGCCGATAGCCCAATTATCGTGTGGTTGGCACCCCTCCGGTCGTAGCCCCGAAGCTGGCTCACTCTCCCGGTTATGGGTCGGTCATCTGACGATCCCGCGTGAGAGGACGATGCTGATTCGGCGGTATATGGTTCTGGAAAACAGCCTAGATGCAAACACGGGTTACTGCTCTGGAATCTAGCTATGTAAGGAGATAGCTGAAATATAAATGGCCGAGGGCTACCCGCCTCGCTCCGCGAAACGCGTGCTGAGAGGCTCCCAGGTTGCGCTTTGGAATCGTGATGCCACGCAGGCTTCCAGGACGTCCCCCTTCGATATGGCTTCGTCAATAACAACTTCTGTATTCAGGGCTATACAGACACCACAGGCTATTCTCCCTCGCCAAGTCATAACACAGACGATTACTAATGATGACTACACAACTACCGCCATCGTCACGCTTGGTCCAGGCGACCCCTCCAGTGTCCCACCAGTTTCGTCAAGTGGCTCGCCTGACTCGAATGGCTTATCCTCAACAGACGTTGGAATAATCATCGGGTCTATCGCGGGTGCAATCGTCTTGGCCCTGATCATATGGATGTGCTGTATCACTCGCCGACGCATGGCGGAGGATATCGATGAATATGAAAACGAGGGCCAGGATGTCACTTACGATATGATGCAGCCTCCCCCAAGAACGTACTGGCCACGATTTCCGACGTCCATCCCGCCACCGGCCGAGCCCACTTATTGGGCAATACCGCCTCGAAGTTCGTATACAGCCAATAGGGCAGGACGGACGGCTACTACGCCATATGCATTCTACGACGGCCGGCTATGAAGCTGATGATTTTATGAAGTTTGACGATTATACCCCTTACGGAGCGGAGTTCTGAATTAGTGATGTTTTCCCCTCGGCGTCCGCGGTTTTTCTAGTCAACTCGGACGGGTAAACAGGACGCTGTTTGCGTCTTGATGCTTTAGACTCTTTTGTCCTGGTTGTGGTCGAAACCAAACCGGTCAGTTCACGCCATGTGTGTGAGAGACAAGGCAAGCACATGGAAATTTCGCTGTATCAACAGAGGTCTAACGATAAATAGGAAATAATGTGGGTGGGAAGTCTTGGCCAACCAGACTTCACCCTGGAGTATATTAGGACTCTGAACGACACGATATATTTCCTGATTCGGCAGAGTCTGCGAATATTTCGAGATTTTCGGGAGATGGGATTTGTCGAATGACCTTTCTTTTATCTTGTCCTTTTTGTAGACACTTCCTTGATTATGATGAAGGATCCCTATCTACTTCAACTGTTGTTTAAAAAATGGGTTCTATCTTGGAGAAGCTACGGTGATTTTCTTCGCTGTTTAATACTCGACATTTTGCGTACAACTGTTGAGGACCTGGTATGCAAGCCTCCAAAGCCCAAGAGGTTTCTGAAATAGAGCTAGATCATCGATTCTCATCGCTAATGCGAGCGTCACCTTATGCTATGTCGAATTAATCGCAAGTCGTGGTCATATGGCACAATGCGATCCCAGAGCTACTACAATAATCTTCTCAGAACCGTATGGGCTAAAACACCTTGGCAACGGATCGTTAGCTATCGGTGGAAGAAAATAGCCGTGGTGCGAAACGGGTTCAGTTAGAGCTGCCAAGAAACTAGACGTTATGGTCGCAATGCTCAATCCAATGGGGATCAAAGCTGCTCACCCTACGGAGAATTGTAACTGCACCATGTGCTTGTTCCTCGCCCACCAACGTGTCGCTTCGGATCACACCCTGCCACTGACTTCCGAGCCCACTCTCTGTCTACTCGTCGTCCTGCACATCGACAACCGTTTTCTTCCACTCGCGAGCCGGGACCCGGCGCTTGAACAAGATATCAATTTCACGGTAGGATCGACCCCTCATCTCAGGCAATAAAAAGTACGCCACGACAAAGCAAAACAAACCAGTGCCACCCCAAACGTAGCCGCACTTGCCGCCAAGGTTTCCACCCTGCAGTATGTTAGCAATTGTCACCGCAAGACTCGGAGGGAGAAGAATCCTACCGTCGGGTTGAGCAGAAAACTAGACAGGAAGATAAGAGGAATCTCAACGATGTAGTACGAAGCGCGTCCGATTCCAGTCGTTAGAGGCCTGAGGCGGAGAGACGAAGTTTCTCCAATAATCACCCACGAGGCGGGTGCGGGTCCTAAGGTAAATAGGACGGAAATGATGAGGCCCAAGCTCGCCTGCGCGTTAGAGGCTGCGATAGAGGTGCCGACAGAACCGGCGATACCGAGGGCGATGAGTAGGACGACGTTGAAGGCCGAGCCCCAGAGGTAGATGGTACGTCGGCCGAGGTACGAGGTGAGGATCCAAGAAAGCATGACGAAGATCATTTGTAGAGCCGAGGTGATAAGACCTAGGGCGAAGGCAGTGTTCGTCTTCACGCCGGCCTCTGCATATGGATTAGGACACACGTTCGCCTAAAACAGCACGGATGACAACTTACGCTCGAAGAAGAAGACGGCCTGATTGGCGATAAGGTTACCAGTGAGATTTTGTGCCGCGTAGACACCACACACAATGAGGGTGCGGTAGAGGTCAGTGCCTTTGAACAGTTCCACGTGGTTGGGCTCCTTTTCGGACTTCTCGAGCTCGACGACACGGCGCATCATAGCGACGGCCTCACCAACATTCAGCTTCGATCTGCGTCCAAGGCGTCCGACCGAGTGTGCTGCTTCTTCGAGACGTCCCTTTCGAACTAGCCACCATGGCGACTCGGGTGCAAAAAAGATGAGGATAGCGAGCGGGGTGGGGAATATCCATTGAAGCGCAATGGGAATCCTGATTTCTTTGCGTCAGCGAAAGACTTGCTTCTCATACAGATGAGGACGTACTTGAAGGCACTATCGTTAAGGACGGGGTTGTAAACGTAGGTGACGGCACCGACAATGATACTACCAACCGCCCAGAACATCTGCAGCATCTGGGTTGCAGGGGCTCGCAGCTTGATCGGTACGATCTCGCTACAGTATGCCGGCGCGTTCGCAATGAAGATGCCCCACGGCAAGCCCTCGAGGAGCTGGGACACGAAAATAACGGGCAGCGACTCGGCAAAGTAAAACACGAAGATGAAAGCGTTCAAGAACATGAGGGCGATGAAGGTCGCCCAACGGTATCCGATACGGCTGGTGAGGGGGCCCGCGAGGAAGACGCCAATAAGCGCACCGAGCTGCCCGGACACTTGAAGTGCGGACTGCCACGAGGTCACGATGACATATTTTTGGGTTGCGGGGTCGTATATACCGTACTTTTGAGTGAACGCGGGCAGGGCGATGAAGTTGTTGCAGAGGAAGACATCGTAGGACTCCATAATCTGATGGGTGTTAGCTGCGATTCCCCGTCGGAGGACTGGTTAAGCAGAGAGAGGCAGCGGCAGCTTACAATGGTCGAAGACATGACAAACGCCCAAAAGGTAGCCATAGGGTACGCTCGAACGGCCTCCAGCACCCCCATGTTGTGTTCCGCGTTCTCCGCCTCGACTGCATCCGCCTTGTAGTCGGCGACTTGAGCCTTCTCGTCGAGGTCGTACACATGTTCGTCGTGGGAGACACCCCGCTCGGCCTTGGCCTCTGGGTCGCCGCCATTGTGAACCTTCGCCTTTGGCTTGCCGACTTCGTCTGACGACATCTTGAATTATTAGCTATGTTGCCGTATTGCTGTGATGGAAACAAAACACCAAGCCAACCCGGAAGGATGAGAAGGACAGGCTGGGTTCCTGGGTTCCTTTTTCACATTTACAGATCTCGCCCAAGAGTTCACGATGGATACGACTGTCTTTAAGTACTGCGTGTGGCGATACAAGGATCACGCCCCCTGTATGTAGTCTGGGTTATGATAGGTGCGTATATCTGCCACATTGGGTTCTGGACAGGCCTATCCTGGCCTTTGTGATCGCTATATATGTCTGTATGACAAGCAGGATGACAAAGGACCGACTGCGGGGAGAATATGACCGAACTCAGGGAGACTAGGTAACATGTAGTACCTATTGAGATCGTGTCGAGGCATGAGATTAGACCGGACAACTGGGATGCATTGTTAGCGTGGAAGAGCCGCTGTTTACAATGAACGGTAACCGGGTGAATGTGGAGAGAACATTCCCCAGACTGTTCCCCAGATTCTGCCCAGACTGTCCCCAGACTAATCCCCGGACCCCAGTGCCTTCGTATAAAACTGTCCCGAATTGCCGACAGACCATTCCCCAGCTGGCGGCCCAAGACCCTAAATAGGCAAGAGCCGGATTCCGCCAGTGTAACAACCAACCAAGCTGAAGGATTACCCTCCGGCCCCAATTTCCAAAAGTCATTGTTAGGATGGGTGAGTAGATCCAACGCCTTTCAAAAAGGAGGAAGAGGGGTAAGACAAAGGCGGTGGCCAAAGTAGAGACAGCATCACGCGGTGTAGGGTGAGCAGGAAAGCAATATCGGGCAATGGGGGCCAAGTGCTTGACCGTTCCGTTTTCCTTGCTATGGTATTCCAGTGAAGTTGAGGCGCCGAGGGCCAACTCGAGCACTCGGCGGCTATAATTAGAAGGCGGTTGGGCTCGGCAGAACTAGAGATCACGCCGCACCGCCACAATGAGTTCACAGGCGCTTTCGTACTGAGCGTTCAACATCCTTCACATGTAGATAATAACATAACTGGTCCGGGATTTTCTGGGTTTCAACGCGACTTGGCGAGTACGTGAAGATATGCCATGGGATGAAGGTCTCGGTCTTCAATACATATTGTCTCGGTCTTTAATAAGCTAGTTATTCAGCCCTCGCTTAGTTGAGACAATTGCCGGCCTCTCCAGGTGCCGAGTGTAGTTGTATCTCGGTCTGGCATTTGCGCCACTTTGCTGAAGGCTGGAATGAAGCCATAGGACTGACTTATTGGGACCATAGAAGATTATTCGTAAATCGAGGATATACTCCAATCTCTAGTCCAGTCCTTATACAAGTGTGCACACTCTCGATCCAACTTTCCAAGGCTTTCAGCTCTCTCTGCCCCTCTCCCTGTCCGGTGCTGGCACATATTATGTGAGGAGGTAATAGAAAGACCTCTTTTCAGAGGGTCTTAGTGCGGGGAAGAAATCCGATACAACGCCATATGCACATGTAGGGCCTAGCAATGTACCGTCCCGGAGAAGCTGAGAAGCCCCAGATTACCCCGACGATCCGATCCTCTCCACACAACGAACTCGCACTGTAAGTTCCCCGCTTGTATACTAAGCACGGGTGCCGCGTGGTGATCTGGGTTTCTCAATGTCTCGAACTTGACTGGGAAACGCAAATGCGGCGCATCGCAGAGAATTGTCTTTGTCTGGTGGAGCTGCCACCCCTCCATATCTCAATTCAGCATCCAAGACCTCCTTATGAGGCAGCCAGTGCCCTAGACGCTGTCGTTGTGATACTTAATTAACATCCGCACGCCAAAATGGTGCTTATTTCCACACGAGCACATTATTGGTTACCAAGCAAGGAACGGCGCGGTTAGTTTGGGAATGTAAGATCGTGTCGCTGGTCATGGAGACCACATGATCTCTAAAGGTGCCCTCAATGGTGGTGGCGAGATTGGTTCCAGCTCGAAGCCCGTTGGTCTGCAACGCTGGCGTCGCACCAATACTTACCCCTACCTGATCCGAATTAATATTGCCCGATAGAAATTGATGGTAGAGGTAAGAGGCAGCATGATAACTAAGTACTGTAGAAGATCAGCGAATCCAACGTCCACAAAGAGAGGTAGGTGTAATGGGTTTCTGACGCGAATTGTTAGTAGTCGCTATCTAAAGGTGTCTTTTTGCTCCTAAGAGGCAAACACAGGGATGGAAGCTTGACAGCTGTGTTATTTGTGGGCATGCGCTCCCAAGAAAATTCCACATTGAATGACATGGTCGCATTGTATAATCAAAACTCTATAATGTGGGGTTGTGTATGATTAACACTGACTATCCAACCAACTCGAAGGGATGGAACTTCTGTAAAAGTGCTGAGGTCTGGTGCTGAAGCCGGCATCGTTTTACATGCTAGGGGCATTCTGTTTTCGTCTTCTTTGAAGGAGGAATACGCCGCGTATTCTGTGTCGCAGGCACGTGGCTGATAT
Source organism: Ustulina deusta (assembly GCA_023159155.1). NCBI lineage: Eukaryota > Fungi > Ascomycota > Sordariomycetes > Xylariales > Xylariaceae > Ustulina > Ustulina deusta. The sequence continues at coordinate 444,913 of JAJNNX010000029.1, read as the reverse complement.
CCACTGTAGGCCAAAGGGTTGTCACCCCCAAATTTGTTTCTAGCAGCGACAGTGAGGCACAGCAATTTTCGTGGCATAACTACACGCTTTCACTGATGGACACGGGGTGGGTGGCTGTAAATGGTTTATAGTCGTTGAAATCGTTAATTAATATATGTTCGAGTTCCGGACTTGGCGCTGTGTAAGTATACAGTTTACCCGACCAAATATTCTTCCAGTATGGCAGGCCAGCTCGATCTTGGTCCTCAACTGATTGAAGCATAACCCCATTCTCACGAGTGAAGTCGATCGTCGAGACGCTGTAGCACGTTGTCGATTGTACACGGTCGCCTTCTCAAACTGTAAGCGCTGACGGGGATGCTACGGTAAGCAATGTTCGACGTCTTGGACTCGCCGAAATTTGGGCCCATCACACCGTATGTTGTGCACTCTACAGACTGGGGTTCGGGGCCGGTTGACGATTATATGGATATGGAGAATAGAAGCGGGGAGTTCATCAGGGATCTGGCCTCCTTAAAAAAAAATTTAATAAAAAAAAAAAAAGTAAATGGCCACGGGATTCCAGTCAGCATCAGCGAGAATTAGGATCGCCCGAGCGACACGGTATGTATACAAACTCATCAGTTTCCTTTACGGCCTTTTTTTCATTAATCAACTTAATATGAAAGATGCATTATGTCTTATTTACTTGTCTGATAGTTTAGAAATATTCGATTAACATATCCACTCGAGTAGAGTAACTTGGACGCTGGCCTAGGTAATTCTCTAAATTCCATCACAGTAAATATCACGGAAACCCGATGTCAACTTCAGCCATATTACAAAGTAAAATAAGGATGAAAAGACTTCTATTTCGATCTATTTTGAAAAGGCCGAGTCCTGTTTAAAGGAAACCGAGAACACAGCAAGAAAAAAAAGTGAATATCTAGTTAACTAGTTGTGGCGCGTTGGCATAAAAATTCAACAGCTAAAGTTTTATCCACGCATCTCTTTTGCACCAGGGCGAAGGACATTGCAATCCTTTATGGAAGGGGGATATCCGTCTGGCCGGGCTGGATGGTGCCGTTCCTGATGGCTGCAAGATGGCCACGAGTAACCATTCCATAGGCTGGGTAATAGCGGTCCAGGACAGGAAGCAGCTCAAGAGCACCGGGAGTCGAGCGCCAGTCGCGCATTAGCTCGCAGACGACAGCAAAGTAGGACACGACGTGAACGCCAGCCTCACGCATGCGGTCATTAGCCTGTTCACGAATGTCGATGGATGTTGTGCCAGAGGCCTCGTGGTTTGCCCAGACGCTGTATCCAGCTTCTCGGAGGGAGAGTGCGGCGAATGTAGTGCCTATTATTTCAATAAAATTTGATTAGAGAGATGATATTGCCTAGCGAGCGAGAGGAATAGGTGAAGCTCGAATTGAGTCAACTTACAGACGTCAGTAACAATACCGGCCATGATGATCTGGGACTTCTTGGTAGCCCGGACAGCGGCCCTGAACTCCGCGTTGTCCCAAGCGTTGACCTCGCCCATACGCTTGACGACTGAGACGTCTGGGTACATCTTCAAGAACTCGTCTGGCAGAGGGCCATTAGGGCCTTGTATAAATAGTTAGCTTTTGATGGTCTCTGGGAATTTGATCAGGGAAGGTTTGGATGCATACCTGTTTCGGCAGATGTAGTCATAACAACAGGAATATCGAAAACCTTCGCAAGCTCGGCGTGGGCGTACATCGAGTTACGATACTGGACCGCGTCATAGTCTCGAGATAGACTGAACAGGCCTTCTTGCATGTCAAGAATGATGAGGACCTACGAAGTCAGCTAAGAGACTCTAGAAAACTCTAAGCAACAAGATGCTTACACTATCATTCTTGTTGAGCCTTTCGTATGTGAACGGTGCGGGCTTGGCTATAGTTGTAGTTGCAGTGACGTAGCCTGCAAAGAGCAGAGCAGAAGCCAAGCTGAATCTCATGTTGGCGGTTGATGGGACGCTTCGGGAAGAGATTCTTGTTGTTTGAAACAGAAACAGAAACAGCAACTGAAGACTGTGAAGGCTTTCGATGGGAGGATAGGATGGATGACTATGGGATAGAGGACTTGCTGTTTATGGGGGGATTCGTGGCCTTATTTATATTGCTTGATTTGATCAGCGGTGGCAGTACCTTCTCTCCCACAGTCACGTATTGAAGTTATGTCTTCGTATTGTTACGTAATCCACAACCCTTGCTAGTAAGTCCGATTTCTGAAGCTATCGTCATTATCGTCCCCGCACCCTAGTGTCATCTTTCGAAAAGTTGTAAAATTTTTACCGCCACGAGCCTTCTGTCATGCTGGCTATAGGATATGATGAGGTAGTTTTCTCACTTGGTGCAGGTTGAGGACCCTTGGCGGTGCACCATGTCAAAAAGCATAATGGAACCCAAAATATTAGTCAACTAGAGCAAGATGTGGCTGGAGCAGCTTGGTGCGTACTGTAAAGTTGGTAACTCATTACAAAATGCGGACAAAGGTAATGCTATACCCAAATCAGACTGGCTCTTGACCATGGCCCGAATCCCTATGAGACTTAGGCTTGATGTCAGACGGGTGATAATGCGCTTTAGGCATAGTGAGATGCTGTGACAGATTGAGGTGCAGAATCTACCTAGGCAAGTAGCTTGGCATCCCACAGCGCCGACAGTTGCTTACATGAAGACCAAGACGGTTGACATAAGGATGACCTTGCATCAAGGCTCCGTTCAATTTTCTTCATAATTGGAAACGATGATTCAAGATAGCTAATCATTGTTCCTTCCTATGCCTTCCCTTGTCCAGCGCGCAGTTTCGTTTCTAGAATCTGCATAATCATTTACTAATAGTCTTATAACCAGAAGTGCTATTAGGTACTTATAAGGTAGTTGTAAAAATTCAAGACACTCTCATTTCTATTTTTGAGCTCACCTTGTTCACCGGAGGCACACAGGAAGCGGTAGTTCACAGTCGGCAAGACCGACTACTCAGTGTGTTTCTTGGATTTCGGAATCCTTGAGACGAGACCCTTACCCACAACACGTTCCAAGTGGGCAGAGACCCTTTGGCTCCTCTTCTCCAGTCTCCAGTTTGCTACTATATCTAACCAAACTCTACTAGGCACCTTTGCGCAAAACAGCTTCCCGGCCTGCTTGATCCTCCTTGGAACGCAACTAGTTGTTAGCGATGATGATTCTCTAACTTTAGCCGGCCCACTTTCACTAGCAGAGATTTCACACCGGTATTTCCAAAAAAAGAAAAAAGAAAAAAAAACCCCCCGAAGCGGTTTCTTGTCCGCTACATAGCGAATTCCCAGAAGTCCTCTCCCTCTATTTGAGCGGCAAATTGGGGGCTATTTCTCTTATCCTTCACTCCGCTGGATCTCGTGTAAGCGAGAAAATTTAACTACCTAGGTGGTTAGGCTTAATTGAGTAAAATTTGCACATGTTGTTAGTGGAGCTGATCATAATCTGTTCGCCGATAAACTGGGAGAGTCTGGAGACAAAACGGTTGAGACTGTTCATGGTCTCGTCAAAGCAACGACTCGGCGAGGCGCAAGGCGTCGAAAAACATTATCTGCTCGCGCGTGGGTAATGGTAATGCCCCTTTTCTTGTCTTGTCAACTCATTGAACGCCTTTCGGGCCTCATTGTCAAGGAATAGATTGTGTCGAGACTTGCAAATCCTTGAAATGATGATATTTGGAAACGTAGCGAGGATTGGGCGGGGATATGGAACATGGCGAATATCCCTGGAAGTGTTATGGAACGGAACTACGGCACTATACCGTAACACCACTAGCAAGAGTAGAACGTAGTCGAATTGGACGCTTGAATTGCTTGTAGCTATTATATATGTGCCGTGATAGGAAGGTTGGATCCTTGAAAAGCACCCCACGGCTTAGAGCTGTCACAGCAAATCATGATCAGATAACAAGCATCACAGCAAGTATAAATCGGAAAGAGAAATGAATTCTCATATTAAAAGAAGGGTTATGAATCAGTAACGCATTGACAGCTACCAACTCGTTCCTATCTAGGCAGACACTCAAGGAAAGATCACCAACGGAGAGCAGAGTGAACCAACACTCTTGGGCCCCCTTTTCACTTGCACTGAAATTCCCGAAGTCACTAAACTACGTGTACACTAAAGCTTCAAATTTTACATTTAAGCCTCATCATTTCTATATTACCCTTGTCTTCTCGATTATCATTCATCCACACTGCTTATCACCCTTTGTTTAGGTTACCCTGTTCGTTCCACCCATGTACTGAGTAGCTATCTAGTGACGTAGGTTCGATTCCTGACAACGCTATTGGTATTCGCCAGATCGCTCATTTCCATATTCGAAAAATTCTCTCCCTTTGCTACTCTCCACCAGACTCTAAAGCTCTGCTGAGAAATGCCATAGCCCCGTACCGTGATCACGATAAACATTTGGTTGACCCTGAAACGGTCGGGCTATTTCCCAACTTTATTAATCGACTTACGCTATGACACATTGACAAGAAACTCGATAGTAAGGCGATCTAACCTGGCACAGAGATGGAGGAAACCAAGGTAAAAGAGATCTTACTATCTAGCTCATGGTCCTCATAAATAGCAAACAGAAGAGAGGGACTTGGCAGAGAGAACTGGCGATGTTGTCCATAATCCAACTGTTAGATCATCTGACATAGCCTTCCTCCGGAATAATATGTATATTGAAGTAGTGTGAGTGGATTACGTAAGTAATCACTCAATTAAGCCACATGGTGGCTATGCTGGTGAGAGGGGATAAAACACCACAGGGAACACTCTCAACAGTAGCTAGGGGAATCATCACCAGAGCACGCGCAGATTAATAAAAATTGATTTCCTAATATCCGGTACGCTTGATCAACAGACCCCCCAAGAAATAATAGCGACTACTATACTAGGAAGTGTAGGTTCGGCCTATCTCTTAGTATATGGGCACTACTATATTGGGACCATCTACGAGTAGTTATTTACAGGTGTCCACTTCAATATCTCACAGGAACGAGCCACACATCCTCCCCTTTCGTTCTCATCTGTCGCAGTACTGAGCCGCTACTACCCTGAGGCTACCGGGCATATTGCTTGCCCTGTCAGTAGGGTACAAAACAATGACCATTTATGGAGCCCCTACACTACATAGTAGTCATATAGAACTTGGCATTTTCGACCAGTGGTATAGCCCGCTACCCCTCACACAATATAGTACCGAGCAATTGATTCAATCAATCTCAAGACTCTTTCGAAGTCAGGTTTATTGATCGACACTAACACGATCAAGCCCCTTTCCCTAGTTTGGTTAGCTGTCCGAATAGCCTCGGTCTTTCCCGTGTACCACGTATTACGTCGCCATGAACGACTAGGCTTCCGTAGCAAGACCAGATAAGCCATAAGGCGAAAAACCAAATAGTGCTGATAGGACTCGACCCTATCCATCTTATGACCTGGCTATCCCAGTAGCAGCTCACTAGACCGTGAAAACCAGTTTGTGCCGTTACACTAGTTCAGTGGATCAATAGCTGACCGAGATTGGCGTACCTTGACAAGTTTTTAGCTTGATACTCGTTATAGTTTAGTTCACGCTGAGCTTGTTCAGTGGGGTGAGCTTCAAGAACGACCCTAGAGATGATTGCCAGACGGCAGAAAATCCTTTCCGCTCTTCCCCGCTTGTAGGTATATTAGCTGGGGTAGGTATTCTAATCGAACAAGGCATAAATACGAAGCACTAGATTACCTAGTCCCTCCCTAATGGATGGGATTACTCAGCCACCTCGAAGATTTCTTGGCACCGGGTCTCGCATAATGAAATTCATTGGCGGACGTTCCCACACCGACTTTTCCACATTGTTCTCAACCTCATACTGATAAAGCTGCTAGATATATTTACATCAACACCCAAAACTGGTACACTGAGTATAAAGGTATTTTTTTTTCAAGCAAGTAAGACTAAATCAAACTGAGAATAGATACAACGTGAAAAAATATTTTATGGTTATGCTTAGCACATTTGCTTTAATAAGTTTCGATACAGGTATAATATACTTTAGAGTAGTACATTACACTAAACTGCTGCCTGGCTAGTAATCCCCTTTTGACACCAATTATGGGGAACTTGAATATTGGCCACGCTAAGTTCCCACGTGCATAAATCCTAATTTTTACTAGGCGAGGTAGTGTTATCAATGTTGTGAGCAAGTAACTAACTACGGCGACACTAAGTAGGCCATTTACCATCTATGGCACTTCATCTGTGCTCTTGCCATGTCTAGATTATATAGCATATCGGAGTCTATTACAGCAAAATTTCTACCCTAACCTCTTGATCTAAGGTGTAAAACGTGGATATAAACATTGGTAATGAAATGTGAGCACTTCGAATTGATTGATTCAGTCACCATTCATCCCCCGAACAGTTGCCATTGCGGAATAGCCCATATGGAGTCGGCCGGCATCTTTAAACAGATAGGCACGAGCGAGCAATCGCACTTCCGTGAAGTAACAATATATTTGGTTACTCGTCTTTTCTCGTTGTGTCATTATCACCATATCGTAATTTGTAAAACCTTTCAGATATGTGGTAATCACTGTTTATAGACGGTAATAGTTTGCTGGTTATTGATTATTATTGTGTGCTTCTGAAGTCCAAAGTGCAAGAATTGCTAGCATAAATTATTTCTGCAGACTACTGAAGTGGGCAGTAGTAAGTAAGTCATGCCAATACAAAGGGGCCCCTACCTCACCCTTATACTCGGAGATAAGCCGAACCTACACTTCCTAGCACCACCTAGCAATTAGCATTGGGGAATCGGGAGATCAAGAATGAAATGCAAAATATTTAATTGAACGCGAATGATAACTATGGAGTGGTTGGTGATTCCTCATGCATCAAAGCAACGCAGCGCTTTTGGTGTTTTTTATGCGTTCTGTACGCAAAGCCACTTTTCTCACTCACGCCACTTCACTGCCAGTCTTACCATCATTTCGTGAGATAACACGCCAGACTCAGGAGCGCGGGGACGGACATTAGATGAAATCAATACTAGCTAACAGGGAATATTGTTGTCATAGGGGGAACATGCCATACCACCATCCTCACAATTATGTACCCACATTCGACACTGAGCATCCCCTATTGGACTTAGATCGAATGGGAGAAAGTGAGTCCTCCTCCAAGAATGCCTTCTCGATGATTATCTTGACACATCGCCTGAAGCGCTATCAAGACTCCGTTTGTGTGTCGCATAACTTCTTTAGATCAAAGTCTACTATTAACGGCTCGGCGAGCGATTCAATCAAATTGAGTTGTCAATACTAAAAGTTCGCGACAGGAAATATTGCCCAGGAAGCTCGAGATGGCGCTCTTGCCACGTATAATAACGAGTGTGTAATATTTGTGATGTAGATCTGACAAAGAGCTAAGAGTGTCAAGATTCAAGTGTTTGGCAGTTTAGGCTTTTTCTAATTCTCAAGGCCGAAAATCTGTCAAAACCAGGAGGCTGGGATACTTACAATCTACATGCTGTATATAAGACTCCTACATCTGCCACCTACTTGTATTATAATTTAGATTTCTAAATAATTAATAGGATTACTATATACCTCTTCTAATAGGTTATAAGCCCGGACGCTTATTCTAACGCACTTTATTTATTAAAAATTAAATCTTTTAAAACTAATAATTTATTAATTTTTAATTTTATATATAATATATATTAAAATTTTAATTTTTTGTTAAATAATAAAATATTTTTTTTAAAATCTAAAAGCTAAAAATAAAAATTATTCTATTAAATTAGAAAATTAGACCTATAAATTTTTTAATTAAAATAAGGGCTAAAAAACCTTTTATAACTAGCTATTAAAAATTCTTTAATACTAACTTTTTTTTTTTAAACATTATTAAATCTAAAGCTAAAAAATTAATTAATATTAAGAATTAAAATATTTATAAATATTTAATATAATTTTTATAAAAAAAATTAGATTATTTTTTTTTATATATATTGTTTTTTTAGTATTAAAATTTTCCTATGTTTTGCTGCCAAACTATTAAGCTTGCCTAATTATTTTTTATTTTAAAAAAATTTAAATAATTTTAATAACAATTTAAGTAGCAATTATATTAATAATTTATTACTATTTAGCTTTAAATCTTTTATATTATTTAAAATATTTATTTGTTTATTAATACTAAATAACTAAAAACTATTTAGTTTTGTTATAAATAGGAAGTTCACAAAGTCAGGTACAATATATAAAAAGATAAATTATATATTTAGTAAGGTTGGCTTACAAAACTAAAGCTTGTAGAAAAAAGATTCTTTATCGAAATAGGTACAAACATAATATATATATATAGTAAGTATGCACCGGTCCTAATATACTAGGTATAATAACTATCCTCCCCTTTTTAGTCAGGTTATCCCTAACCTAATATATATAAATATGCAAGATATAAAATATATAGTATAAGTAGGTGGTATATATATGTATAAATAAGGGGTAATTTAGGTACAGGGTTTATATAAAATTAGGGTAATATATATACGATTAGTACAATATAATTAATTAGATATTTATAGGTATAAATATATAAATACTTTTATTATATTAATAATATATAATATTATTATTATTATTAATATAAGTACTTTAGTACCTATATAGTATTATTAATTAGGAGTTTTAGTATATATATAGTATAATATATATATATATTATATACTTAAATATATAGTAAATTTTAATACTAGTAATTTAAGCATAGGCTATATATAAATTGCTTATAAAGCTAATCTAGTTTTATATAAATATTCTAGCCTAGTCCTTTTTTTTTTTTTTTTTTTTTTTTTAGCTACTGCTATTATTTTAGTTAGTTTTAACTACTCTTTCACTTTACTACTATTGTTTCTTACTTTTTCTACACTTTTTTTACTTTTTTTTTTTTTTTTTTTATACTAGCATTACTATATTTAACGCTAATTTTATTGCTTTTTTTTTCAAATAATAAGCCTTTTATTATTTGCTACAACTATTGCTTTTAGTATAAAGCTTGTTAAAAAGTAATTAATAGTTATAACTACTACAACCGTAAGCGTTATATATATAAGCAAAGTATATATACCAAAAATAAAGCATATAAACATAAAACTACTAAAAATCTAGTTCGTAAAGCGTATGCGTACTAATACTATTTTGGCAGTATTTATAATAGAGCTTAGCCTAATTTTAGCTAGCCTATTTAAGTTGTTTATATAATAAAAAAAGTAAAGGCCTCCTTTTATAATAAATACCAAAAAAACAAAAAAATATATAAACTAATAAGTATAATTATATCTATTTTATATTAATATTTTTACTAACTTAAATATATTATATAATTAAGTTTTAAGCTTAATATTTTTTAATATAGTTTATATAAACAAATTGCTAAACTAGTCCTACTAGTTTTTTAATTTTAAATTAAATAAAAATAGCTATAAAATTATAAATAAAATAAGCTTAAATACTTAATAAGTACTTTTAAAGTTTTATTAACAACTTGCTAACATTTAATTTTGTTTACTAAAAATATTCTACTGGTTTATAATAACTTATTACTTTTAGTTTAGAATTACTAATACTTTAAGTAATTCAAAAATAAATAGTTCTATTTTTATTTTATAATATATTTATTAGTTATTTATATAAGTTTAAAATACTTATACTATATATATTTAAATAATAATATAGCAGAAAAACATATAGCTTTAAGTAGTAATACATATTCTTTTTAATGCTATAAATATTTTTATTTACCTTTAGTTTATAAAGTTATCTAATATAATTAGACGCTAGCTTAACGCTAGGCATATTTCTATAAAAATGTTTTATATTTTTAATTTAAGAATTATAGTTATATACTATAAATATTAACTATTTGTTATTTTATATTAAAAATATAAAAAATAATAGTAAGCACTACTAATCAAATCATTTGGACTACTAGATTAGCTAATATAGCTAATATAAATATTATTTATTTTAATAAAATCTAATTTTAGAAGTAGTTCGTACATAGCTTAATAGTAGAGCATAGATTAAATATCTAAAATAGTTAGTTTAATTCTAACTGTATAAATATTTGTAAGTTTATTTTTGTTAATTTACTAGAGTTTTAAACTAACATAATTATAAAAGTAGTAAGTTTTTAAATAATAAAACAAAATACCTTTAAATAAGAATAGAATTAATCGATTTTTTTTTATAATTAGTTCGGGTATAAATTGTTAAGTTAGAAGTTTTTTTTTTTTTTTAGTAACTTTACTATTATTTAAAAGTTCGTATTGCTTTAAGTACTATAATATTAGTAGCTAATACTTATTAGTTATATTTAATTAGCTAACTTTTTTATTTAACTTTATAGTATAACTTATAGTTATATATTTATTTTATTATTATATTTTTAACTTTTTATTTATTTAAGTTATTTATAAAATCTAGCATAAATAAATTATATATAGTATTAGCTTTTTAAAGTTTAAATAGTTAAATAGAAAAAATATTATAAAAGTAGATATATTATGCTAAAAATATAAGGCAATATACTTACGATCTAATATAGCTAAAGATTTAAAATAGGCTAATAAACTTAGATATAAGTTTAAAATATTTAAAACTTAAGTTTTTTATAGATAATACTACTATATTTCTAACTTTATAAGTTATAAGTTTATATTTAATATTATAGTATTTTTAATGCTTTTTAATTATAATTTGTTACTAATTTTTTAAGTTATTTTTAATAGTTTGTAATTTTTATAATTATTTTTGTATTACTAGTACCCCTTTTAAAGTAAAGTTATCCTTAACAAATAGTCTAAACTCTAGTATATAGCTATATAAAGCTTTAAAAAATAACTTACTAGTTATATTATTAATAGCTAAATTAATTACAAAATATACTTAAAAAAATAGTTATAGCTAATTAGTTTATTTATTATTAATAAAATATTTAAAATAGTTTTTAATTATTTAATTTATATATTTTATTTGTTTATTAGTTCTAAAATAAAACGTAACTAAATATTTTTTCTTAATTTTAAAATAATAGTATAAGTTTAACTAGAAATAACTAGTAAAAAAAGAGCTATAGTTTAATATAATATTTGTAAAACTTTTATAAATATATTTAATTTTTTAATAAAATAGGGTAGTAAGCTATATTAAAATTATTTTAGTATTAATAAAAAATAAATGCGTTAATTTAGTAAATCTATTAATAATTACTAAAATATAATTAATTTAGTAATTTTTATAAAAAATTAAAAGCAGTCCAACTATAAAATCTATAAATAGTTTTTATATAAAAGCTAAAAATATAAGTAAAACATTAAGTTTGCTATATTTTTAGTAGTATTTCGCTTTTAATCTAAAGCATATTATATAACTACTTATATAATTATTAATATTTGCTTTTATTTTTAGCTAAAAAAACTTATACTATAGTAATTCAAACATATATTTTTATCTAAAATGCCCTACTAATAAGTTATTATAATATAATTTAATAAACTAAAAATAAACAGATTTTTTAAAAAAAATATAAACTTTATTTTTATAATATAAAAAAGATTTTTTAATTATTTATTAAAAATTTATAAGTTTTCTAATATTAATACACTTTTTAATCGATTTATATTTAGGGTTTTTTTATTAAATATTTTAAATCATATTTTATAAGCTTTATAATATATCCAAATTTTAAAAGTTTTTATTACTTATAACTATTTATGCCTATATATATATAACTACCTATATAAAAATAGTTCTTTCCTTAAAAGGTCAGACAGTATATATTTTGTCTATTAGTACTTTTAAGTATTTATTAGAAATCTTAGTCTATACTACTACAATCTTTCTTTTTAGTATTAAAAAAAGATTAATATCTTAGGGCAAATTACCTATATAATCAGGTTAATACAATAAAAAATTAGCCCTGTTTTGCTTACTTTATTTATACCTAATAATAAAATTAAAAAAAGCTAAATATATATATTAATAAGCTTGCTTTTTATTTAGCTTTAAAGTTTTTATAAATATTTAAAAATTATTATAATTAGTTAATACTTTAACTAGTAATTTGTTTTTTTAAAAATAATACTATTAATACTTAAAATATTTTATAATTATAAATATTTTTTAATCTAAAGTTCTATAGTTCAATTCTATATTAGTAAACTTATAAAAATAAAACATAATAAAACATTATTTACTGTAATTATTTTTTTAAAAAAAGTTCCTTACTAGCGCTGCTTTAAAAGAATTAGTTTTTATTAATATTTGCTTCTTAAAGTTAAAATATATAAAAAAAATAGCTTTTTTAAATAAGTCCTAAAGCTTTTTAAAAGCTTTTACTATAAAATAGTTTAAAAAAATTCGATTTTTTTTTATCCTAGTTGTGCTTTTTTTTAAATACTAAATTAAAAAAACAACAACCTAAAAATACTTTTTAATAAAGCGCTAATAAAAGTTATAAAACTTTAAAAACTATTATAGTTTATAATAAAAACTAAAAAATAGCTACTATTTAATTATATTAATATAACTAAAATCTATTTTAATATTTTAACTAAATATAATATATTTAAAAAATTTGAGTTTTTTTTAATAGAACTAATATTTTAAAAGCTTAACATATAGCTTAATATTTTAAAATCTTTTAATAATTTCCTAAATATATTTTATATAAGATTCTTTATTTATAAAAAATATAAAAATATTATCTAAATATATAATATAAAATATATCTAAAATATTATTAAATACTTTATATACATAGTTCTAAAAAATAGCAAAAGTATTATACAAACCTATAAATATAACTAGAAATTTATAATAGCTATAACGCATATAAAAAGCTATTTTTTATTTATTTCTTTTTTTAATTCAAATATAATAATAAGCATTTTTAAAATCAATTTTAATAAATATTTTAATATATATAAATCTATTTATTAATTCTAAAAAAAAAAAAAATATAGCAATTCTTTTACGTAATATAATTAAGTTTTTTATAATCTATATATAGTTTTAAACTTTTATTTTTTTAAAAAACAAATAAAATAAAAGCCCTAGCTAAGCTCTTAAATTTCTATATCTTTTTATTAACTATTATTTCTATAAGCTATTCTTAAAGTTTTTTAAGTTTGTTTTAAGCTAATAAATAAATAAAATAATAAAGTATTATAACATTATTCTATAAATTAATTGCTAAATTTTTTTATTTAAAATATAAAAAAATACTAGCTTTATTAATATTAAAAAAATCAGCTAAATTATAAAATTCTAGCAGAACACCCTTAAAACTAATACAATTCTTTTTAGTTTCTAATTCTTTTAACTAAAAAGGTTTAAAAAAATATATAATAACTTAGCAATATTTCTTATTTTTATAAGCTTTAATAAATTAATAAGCTATAACTAACTTAAAATACTTAAGCTTTAAGCTATAAAACTAGCAATTCAAACTTAAATCAAATATAATTTTTTAGTTTTTTAGTATAGTTTAAGAAAAAAGCACTAAACTTCTTTTTAACCGATTATTTTAATTAATAATAACGCAAATATACCAAAATTTTCAAGTTACCTTACAGCTATTAATAAGTTTATAAATAACCTAATAAGCGCTATAACTAAAAAATCTATTTCTAATAACATATTATAAAGTATAAATATAAAATAAAGCTTTTTCTAGTTTATTATATAAAGCAAAAATATAACTAATATAATTATATTTAGTACAAAAATTTAAATTAATAAATATTTTTAATAAAATTTTTTTTAAACTAATAAAATAAATATTATATAAAATATAAAATCGATATAAAACAAATATAAAAAGCTATAGTTTTAGCCCAAGCTTTATAGCTAAAACTAAAACTACTTTTTGTTTTTTTAATTATTACTTAAATATTTATTAAAATATACTAAAAAATTATATAAATAATTTTAATCCAAATAATAATTGTTTTTTTATAAATAGTAAAACATATTAAAATTTTTTTATTTTTAATTTAACTAAATCTTTTAAATCTAACATTTTTAATTCTTTAATAAGTATTACTAGTTAGATTCTTTATAATTATAACTAATATAACCTATTTTCTTATAATTAAAGCAAAAAAAGTCCTAAGTATTACTACTTTACCTTAAGCAATTATTAAGGTTATTTTGTAGCTATTTCTAAAATATATTAAAAATATATTAACTAAAGTATTTAAAAAATAATAACCTTTTAAATATATAATTATTAAAAAGTTACTAATTTAAATAAAATTACTTTAGCTAATTATAATACTAATAACTATTTTAGCTCCGAACTATATTATAGTACTTTTAGCCTTAGCAAAAATAATTCTTATTATTAAAATATTTCTACTTAAAAAAGCTTTAGTATTATTACTAATTCTAAAGTTTATTAATATTAGTTCGGTTAATATTTAAATATAAAAATTTTTATTAAAACTTTATAGCTTTAAAAACAAAAATTATTAATTTTTAACAACGCTATACTATATTTATTATTACTAATCTCTTTTAAAATAATAAATTATTAAAATTTATAATCTTTTATTAAAACAGATTAATTAATTTTTAGTAGTACAATATAGCTTTTTTATTATTACTTTGTTATTTTTTCTAAATCTTAATCTAAAATAAATATTAATTAAATATTCTAAAGTTTTAATTAGCCTATTATTAAGCTTTTTTTAACTACTAGCTAATACTTGCAACAAAAAAAATTAATTAATAAATTAAAGTTTTAGTCTAATTAACAAAAGTTTTTTAATTAAATTTATAAAAAAAATAATCTTAGCACACTTTTTTTCTAAAAAAAACTTAATACTAGTTTTTATAATCCTAATCCATTTTGCTAACTATATAAATAATTTAAGTCTAAATTTATTAGAACTTCTTTTATAGTTTTTAAACATAGATTTTAATTTTTTAATTTATTTAATTTATTAATTATAAATAAACTATATAGTAAACAAAAAATATTTAAATTTTAAAAAGCAACTAAAATTAATATTTAATTTTTTATTATTATTATAACATTTATAATAATAAAGTAATTAATAGTTAGAACTGCTTAAATCTAATTTATTAAATAATAATAATAAAAATAAAAAAGTAAGTAATAAGCTAAAATTAAAAAAGTTATATTATTTTTAGTGCTAACTTTTATATTTTAGGTAGAAAATATAAAAAAAATCTAAAAAATTTAAAAATTTAAAGTTTTCTAAATCCTTAGCTTTTTTTTAATACTTATATTTTTTAAGTTTCTGTTTTAATATTAATTTATATACGCTTATAAATTAAAATCCTTTCGATCTAAAAACAAGTTATTTTTATTTTTTTAGCTATTTACTTATTTTTTTAAGTTTTGGTTTAAGCTAAATATTTTATTATAATAAAAATTAGTTAATACTTTTAAATTATAAAGTACTATTATTATTTTAGTAACTAAATATTAAACTACTACTAAGTTTTAATCTTTAATTTTTATTTAAAAAAAAATTAGTATAGCTTTATTAGCTATTTATAGCTAATTTGTCTTTTGTAAAAAATATTAATCTAGTTAATAGTCCAGGTCTTCTAGGGGCTATTATATAAATATATTATAAATAATTTTAAAAAAAAGCTTTAAAATTATTATAAATAAAAAGTTTACAAGGTCAGGTATAATATATAAAAGAATAAATTATATATTTAGTAAGGTTAGCTTATAAAACTAAAACTTATAAAAAAAAGATTTTCTATCGAAATAAGTGCAGACATAGTATATATATATAGTAAGTATGCACCGGTCCTAGTATGCCAGGCATAACAAGTTTTAAAATAAATATACCGCTTTTATAGCTAAATATATTTTTACTTATTTTATATTTATGTTTTAATAATATTTAATTAAATAATAATAACTTATTAGATTTAATTTTTTTATTATAAACTTAAATAACCTAGTTTACTATTATTTATAATTAGATAATTAAAAAATAACTTGATTATTATTTTATTTTAATTATTATTTTTAGTTCTAAAGTATTTTTTGTTATTTTAACAACTTATTATTATATTATTTATTAACTTAAAAAATATTTTAATATTTTTGCTAGTAATAATAGCAAAAATATAAATGTTTTTAAAATAAAATTGATATTTTTTAGTTTTTTTAAAACAAAATCGACTTTTTTTAGTTTTTTAGATTTATTACTAAACTTTTTAAAAAATATTATTTAGTAACGCTTTAAAAAAACTTAAAAAAGTATTTTTTTTAAATATTTTAGAACAGTGGCTAAAATAGAGTTAAAATATAAAAAAAAAACTTATAACAAGCAGGTTCGGATAATTTTTATTTAATAGCTTTTAAATAATAATATTAATATAATAGAACAAAAAAAGCAAAAAAAGCTTTATAACTTAAAAAAATAAATAATTTAATAAATATAATATAATATATATTATAATTTGTAATAAATTTTTAATAAATATTTATTATTAAATATAATCTATTGCTAAAAATCTTTTTAATATATTAGTACTTATTTAAGTAAAACTTCTTATTATTTATAAACTTAAAAATAAAGCTTAATTTATTTAATATTTTTAATAATAAAAAAAAATTATTTTAAAAACTATAAAAAAAGTTATATAATTTATAGTAATATTTTAATAAACTTAAATAAATATAATAAAACTTAATCCTGCTTTAGTATAGCTATACTTATATATTATTTAAAAATTTATTAATAAATTTAGCTTTAAATTTGATTTTTTTTTACTATTTAAAAACTAAATATAACCAAAATACTAGTTTATAATACTACTAATCTTTCTTAAATAATATAAACAACTATTATTTTAAAAAAAATAACTAATACTATTATATAATTTAAATAAAACTAAAAAAAACAAACATTATAAACTATACTTTTAGCTATTAAAACTAACTTATTTTTTTTTTAAATAATAAATAAAAACTTTGCAAGTTTTGCTACAAATTATACTTTAAAGTTTGCTATAAAAAGCACCCAGAACTAAAGCCTACTAGTTAGAATAAAAAAATATGCTACAAACGTGCCAAATAATATAAAAAAAAACTAAAAAAACTAAAATCAAAAAATAACTTAGCTATAAAAAAAAAATAATAAACTTTATAATATTTTTAATAGCTATATTATGATCTAATTTTTTTTAGCTCTTTTTAAACATATTATTTTTATAGTTTATATATTTATAACTTTTAAGCAACTTTTTATTGCTTTAATTTAATCTAGACTATTATTTTTTATATTTTAAAGATTTAGTTAAACTATATTTGAAAAAAATAAAATATAAAATAACTAGATCTAAAAAAATAATAATCTAAAAATAACAAAAAAACTACTTAATAATATTTTTAAAAAAAATTATTTTATAAATATTATTAAAGCATTATTTATAGTTATAATATAAAATAAAGCTATAAATTTAATAAAAACCTTAAAAAAAGTACTAGTTATTAATAGTAGTATAAGCGTTCTAATAATTTTAAATTAAAATAGCTTTACTAATTTTTATAATATATTTTGTTTAGTAATAATAAGAATTAATAGATTAGTAATATAGCCTATTTAATAAAAAAACTATATTTTTACTAGTATAATTAATAAAAAAGAAAAAATTATTATATTTAAAAATATTATATATTATTTATTAATTAGAGTAAATTTTATTTTTGTTTTTTATTTGGTTGGACTTAGTACTAAATTTTTTTTTTAAAATAATAGAACGTATACTTTAAAAAAAAACCAAATATTTTTAAAAAAAACAAAATATAATAGCTTATATTTAATTAATCAACCTAACTTAAATATAAAAACTATTACTATTGCTTTTATAACCTATTTATTTTACAACTTTAAACTAGCTTTATAATATAAACAATTCGGATATATTAGTAAATTTTTTATTAAAAAACTAATAAAAGTAGGGCATATTAAGCTTTAAAAGCTTAGTTATATTTATAAATACTATATTCAAATAAAAATAAAAAAAATACTATACTTAGAAAATTTTTAATAAAGCACTTATTTACTTAAATTATTATATATAAATATAGCAAAAATACCTAAAAATACTTTTAAAAAATATAAAAAATCTATTTATTTTGCTATTATTTACTGCGATTTTTCCAAAATAACTTAAATATTACTACTTAAAAGCAAAGCAGAATTTACTAAAACTTTTAAAACATTTTTAAAATATTATAAATATTTTAAACACAAATATTATATATTTACTTTAAATAAAACTAAAAAAAATACTAGCAAAGAATTAGAGTACTTTTATTAAAGCCAAAGAATCTAAATACTACTTATTGCTATAAAGCAATATTAATAAGGTAGCATCTATAAAAAAATAATTAGTATTTATAAAACTATTATAATATTAATAATAAAATAAGCTATAAATAATAAGATATTTTAAAAATACTAGCTTATTATTGCTTAAATAACCTATTATATTATAATTTATTAGTTTAATAACTAATTTAGAATATTATTATATAAAAAATAATTTAATTAAATACTAATATATAATTATATAGTACTTATTAAAACTAATAAATAGTATTTCTAACCAAACAAAAAAGGGTTAGCATTTATAAAAAAGATTTTATTTTATAAAATATTTAAATATTAAAATCAGAGCTTATATAACTTTATAATCTTTTTTAAAAGCAAAAAAGTAATAAATATTAATAATATAAGCTTTTTTTAAAAGATTCCCTATTAACTACTAGATTAAATATAGCTAAAGATCAGTAATAAAAAACAAGTTTAATAGAACTTATATAATAAAATTATTAAAAATATCCTAAAGAGCTCTACTTAAAAAAAAACTTTAAAAAGAACAACCGAGGTTTTTTATGCTATTATTAATAATAATAAACCTGCTCTAAAAAAAAAAAATACTTTTTATACTATTAAGATTATTTATTATAAATAACATACCAAACAATACTTTTAATATTATATTTAATACTATACCTAATAATATCTTAAGTACTATTTTATTTATAATAAGCAATAATTAAAAACTTAACAATTTTAATATATTTTTAAATAATAAAAATAATTTTGACTATTTTAGCTAACTTTTTAATAATAATAATAATAATTCTAACTATACTTCTAATACATTTTTTTCCAATATATTAAAAAGAGATAATAGTAATAATTATAATAAAAAAAATAGTACCTAATCTAAGATTTATATCCTAAAACAACTAAAAAAACTTATGCTATAATTTAAACATAATAGAATTTGTTTTTAGAACTATAAATATTAACTAATTACTTTTTATTTTATTACTATTATATTAAAAGCTATAAAAATAACTAAAATTACTAAACTAGTAAGCTATAAAACTATAAAATATAGTTTTTACTAAATAGAGTAGTATAAAGCTATAAGTAATAAATATAGCTTATTAATTAATAATCTAACTTAGAAAATAATTATTAAACCGCCTAATACTAAAGTGCTATCTAGCAAATAAATATATAAACTTAAGCGTAATAAAATAAGCAAAATTATCTAATATAAGGCTAGATAAATAATTAAAAACTTTAAATAATAAAATAAAATAGACTATTATAAAATTTTTATTTTAATAATTAAACTTATAAGCTATAAGATTTTATTTATTATTACTACTACTTTAGATTTTAAAATCTATTAAATAGATATTAAAATAGTATTTTTATATAAAAAAGTTATAAAAAATATCTATATAAAATAGCTACTTAAATTTGTTTAAGACTTAACTAAGGTCTATAAACTAAACAAAACACTTTATAAGCTTAAATAAACATTTAAAATATAATACAAAATATTAGCAATATTTTTAAAAAGTTTAAAATTTAGCAGTTTAGACTTAAATATTAGTATTTTTGCTTAAAATAACTACTATATTATTATTTATATTAATAATTTTTTAATTATTAGCTTAAAAATTTTAAAAATTAATAATATTAAACAAGCTTTAAATAAAAAATTTTAAATAAACAACTTAGAACTAGCTAAATTCTTTTTAAGTATAGCTATTAAACAAGACTAATTATACTATACTTTAAAATTATTATAATAAGCTTATTTAAAGAAAGTCCTTATAAAATTTGGTTTTTAGGACCTAAATAAACTTAAATATAAAAAAGCAAAACTAATTTATATTCTAATTTTTATAAATATTAAAATATTTAAAAAAGATTTTATTATAGTAATAATAAATTAAAAATAGTATTGAAAAATTATTAGTTCTTTTATATATATAATACTAAAAACTAGACCAGATATTATTTTTGTTATTTCTAAATATAACAAATATATAACAAAACTAAATACTTTTTATATTAAAGCAGTAAAATAAATATTTAAATATTTAATAACTATAATTAATCTAAAATTAATATATAAAAAAAGAAAAATTAACTTATAAAACTATACTAATTTAGACTAGGGAACTTATAAAAAGATTTACTGTTTGACTTTAAAATATATTTTTAATTTAAAAAGCAGAGCAGTAAGCTAGAATTTAAAACATTAACTAACAATTTTATTATTATTTTTTAAAACAAAACTCAAAAGTCAAACATAAGCTTTAAAAAAAACTATATAAATAAAGAAACTTTTAATTAAACTAAATATTAAAATTAGTAATATACTAATAATTATTTATAATAATAACTAAAAAGCTATTTTAGTAGCTTATAACTTACTACTATATAAAAAAAAAAAATATAAATATCTAAAATAAATAGTATTAAAAATAAATTATTACAGGTTAAATCAACTTTAAATATATATTTATTTTAAATTAAGTAATAAATAGACTTATAAAGCTATTATTTAAACTAGCTTTTAAAAAATTTAAAAAAATTTTAAAGCTTAAATAGTAGTTTAGCTAAAACTAACTAATAATCCGTATATAAAACTAACAAAAAACTTTTTTAATTTAATATAAAATTACTTTTTATTGCTATAATACTTAAAACCTATAATTTAATAAAAAATTATTTTTATAACTTTAAATAATATTTATTAAAACTATTATAAATTAAAAAAAAAAATAATATCTAATTTAGCAAAAATAAATAATAATATTAGATCTTGATCGAATTTTTTATATATTTATTTATTTAAATATAATAGGTCTAACTTATAAAAAATACTTAAGCTAATATAATACTAGCAAAATATTTAAAATAATTTTTTAAAACTACTTAGAACTTATTAAATATAATAATTAGCTATATATTTATTTATACTACATAATATTTATTAAAGTATTATAATAATTATATTATTTTTATTAATATAGGAGTACTTAGCATAAAAATATAGTAGTACAAATAATACTAGATAAGTTTTAGCTAATACTAAAGCTTAAAAAATATACTGCTATAAAGCTCTTTGGAATACTTATAAAAAAACTTTACGCTAAATAAAAAGTAAACAAAAAGATCTGGTATATTTTTAGTATAATTGTTATAAAAAAAAACAGTTAAACAGGAAAACACGTAATATTTTAGAATTACAACTTATATAACTAATTAAAAAAAAATATAAAAATATAAAAAATATTCCAAAGCTTCTAAAAACAAATTTATAACTATTTTAAAAAAAAGTTAAAAAGCCTAACTATTTAATATAATATTAATCAAAAATAAAATAATTAAAAAAAATATATATAATATTTTATAAAAAAAGTTTATATATAATATAAATTAAAAAACAAACTTTATTTAAAACTAACAGATCTATAACTTTAAAAATACTTTTAATTAAAGCTTTAATTTAAAATATTAATTATTAAAAAAAGTTTGCTATAATTAATATATAGCAAAAAAAAATAAAAATAAAAATAAATTAATAAATTTTTTGTAAAATTATACTATTTTTTATACTTAAAACAAAAAATTATAAATATAACAATCTTAATAAAGCTTTTACTTTTTAAAGCGTCCCGTTTTAAAAAACTTAAAATATTATATATTATAATACTATTTTTTGTTTAAAGGTATAATAAAGTTAAGTATTTTTAAAAATTTAAACTTTAAAAACTTTAAAAAAAGTTAAGTTTTTTTAAAGATCTAACTTTAAAAATATAATAGTATAAAGATTAAAAAGAAGTATTAAAACTAAAAAGCTAAAATACTTACGATCTATATACTATATATAAGATTTCTATATCTGCTACCTACTTGTATTATAACTTAGACTTCTAGATAATCAACAGGATTACTATGTACCTCTTCTGACAAAATCTACTGCAAATTCCAGTTTTCTTATATATTTTTGATCAAACTCTTTTTAGGTATGCCATACAAAATGTTTATATCAGGATATCTTACTGTCACGATCAGTCAAGTAAAGCTTCTATAGCTAGTTTATTAATACTATAGACAAAGATTTTAAGCTAAAAAAAAAAAAAAAAAAAAAAAAAAATCAAAGTTTATAAAATAAATAGATATAAACTTTATATATATAGCTATAAAGTTAGGTTAGTCCGTACGCAAACTTTTTATTTTATTATTATATAGGTTTAGAATTTTTATAGGTTTTACTAAAACTATACTAACTATTATACTATTTTTTTTTAAAACCGAAAATTTAAATATAGTTTTAATTTAAAATTATTAATAATATTAAATTTATATAGTTTTTTTATATTATATTGCTTTATTATTATTTTTATAATTATTTATAAATGTATTAGTTATTATTATATATATTTATTTTTATAATTTTATAAAAAGTTTAAAAGCTTTTTTATAGGTTTTATAAAATTAGTTAAGTTTAATTAGTATATTTTTAAAATTTTAAGCTATATATTAAATATTATTAAAATTATAGTTTTTTTAAGCAACCTAGTATTATAACTTTTTATTTTTTTTATATATTTTTAATTATTTGATTTGTTTAATTTTAAATTTTGTTTTATTATTAATATTTTTAGTTAAAAGTAATAATTAGATTTATTAAAATAAAAAGTTATTGCTTATTTTTTATAATTAATTAGTATAGAATAGGTTTTTTATTTTATAAAAGTTAGGCAAATTAAAAATATAGCTAAACTTTTATTTTTTTAGAATTTTAAAAAGTCCGACTAATTAAAAATTTAATCTAGTAATTAGTACTTATATTATAAAAATTTTTTTTTTTTAAAAAATTTTATTTTTTATTTTAAAATTTATTAAGTATTTTTTTTTGTTAGTTTATAGTTTATATTATTTTTATATAAAAGTTGCTATATTATATATTATTTTTTAAATATTTTAGGTTTAATAAACTAATTTGAATATTTATTATTAGAAAGTTTTGTGCTTTAATTTTTATTGCTATTTTTAATAATAATATATTAATTAATAAATATTACAAAAAATTATATATAAAGTTTAAAACAAAAAAATAAATATTTTAATTATTTTAATATTTATTAATATAAAAATAAAATTATTAG
Organism: Ustulina deusta; assembly: GCA_023159155.1. NCBI lineage: Eukaryota > Fungi > Ascomycota > Sordariomycetes > Xylariales > Xylariaceae > Ustulina > Ustulina deusta. The sequence goes on along the minus strand of JAJNNX010000029.1, from coordinate 421,345 downwards.
TTTAGTTTTTAATTAGTTAATTTTATTATTTTTTAGATTTAAAAATAATAAATATTACTAAAGTAGTGCTTAATATTTATAAAACTATTAATTATTACTATAAACTTAAAAATAAACAGTTTTATATTATTTAATATTTATATATTTAGTATATTAAAAAATTTATATAAACTTTTATAATATTATATAGCTAGCAATTTTGCAATATTTATTTTTTTGCTAAATAAAGTTATAATTAAATAACTAAATTTATTTATAAATATTTATATATAGTTATAATTTTATTAGTTAGATAATATATTTTTATTATTTATTATTATATATTGCTATATTATAGCTAATATAAATAATAAATAAAAAAAGCTAAAAGTTTTATTTTATAATATTTTGTTTTTTTTATAGTTATAATAATTATATATATATTATTTATAATTATATTTTAAATAAAACTAATAATATTTTTGTTTTAATATTTTGATTGTTTTATATTAATTTTAATATATAATAATTAAAAATATATAAACTTTTTAAATTAAAGCTATATAAAAAAAAATAGTTTTATTTAAAGTAATTTTAAATATATATAATTTTTTGTTTTTATTTTTTAGCTTTTACAGCTAGTTTTTTTGTTTAATTAAGTTTATTAAATTAGCTTTTTAAAAAAATATTAAGTAAAAGGTCTATAGTTAATATAAAACTTAGTATTTTGTTAGGTAGAACTAATACTATTATTTGTTTTTTAGTTTTTTTAGCTTTTATTATAGGAAGCTTAGCTATTTTTTTTAATAAAATATTAGTTATTATATTTTTTTGTTTTAATTAGTATTAAAAAGTAATATTAAAGTTTAATAAAAAGTTAGCTTAATATATTTATTATATTAATAAAATCTATTTATTTAAAAAATATAATAAAGTTTAATAATTAGTTATTATAAAAAATTTAGTTTTAAAAAACTTTAAGTAGTAATATTTTAAAGTTTATATTACTACTAAAAATTTATAGTTTTAAATCAGATAGGCTTGCTTAGTTAGTATTATTGTTTTAAAAAAATATTTTATAAGTTTTTAGATTATATTTTTTTATTATTACTAAATAATCTTTTTTGTTATATTGTATAAAATATTTGTTTTTATTTATATTAGTTAGCTAGGCTTAAAAAAAGCTAAAATAAATGTTTTATAAACTAATAGTTTTATATATTTAAAAGCTTATTTTTATTTTAGTTTTATTATAAATAGCTTGTTTTTTTTTAATAGTTAATTTAAAAAAAAAAAATTTTTACTAGCGTAGTAAATAAATATATAAACATAATTATAAAGTTTAAAAAATAATTAGATCGATTTAGTACTTTTAAAATTATTAAAGTTCTAATTTAAAATTGCTTAGATTTTAGTAGGGTTAATTCTAATTTTTATTTTAGTTTTTATAATTATTTTTAAATAATTAATAATAAATATATTAAAATAAAATTTTTTAATATTTCTTTAATATTTGGCTTAATATAAGCAGTAGATTATTTTTTTTTAATAAGTCTAGTACTATTTTTTAGTTTTAAAATAAATTAAAATATTATTTATATAAATATTTGCAAATTTATCTAAAAGTTTTAAGATTTATATATTAATAAAAACTTACTACTAAGCAGGTTTTATTTTTAAACTAAAAAATAAAACCTTTTATTAAAACATTTTTTTATAAGTTTAAAAAAAAAATTAATATAATTTTATAATTAATAATATCTAGTTTAATAAATTAAATAGTATTATAATAATTAAATATAGTATTACTAATATTTAAAGCTAATATAATTTAATTTTTTAAATATATATTTTTTTATTAATAATTAATTATAAATTTATATTTAATTAATTTAAATTTAAATATAAATAAAATAAAAGCAATATTTAAGTTTATATTTTGTTTAATAAAGTTTATAGCTAGTAGCTTATTTATAAAAATTTTTTTAAATAAAATAAACTATATAAATATATAATATTAATAAGAACTAAAAATATATTTTTTATTGTTAAGTTCTAGTATTATATTAAACTTTAGTTATAATAATAGTAAAGTTTTAGATTTTTTTTTTAAAAAAAATCTTTTTAGATATAATAGCTAAAAAAATAAAAAGCTTTGTATTAATTTTATATACTAAAAGTTTTTTTTTTTTAAAAATAAAATTAGTTTATTATTAAAAGTTTTTTATAATATTACTTAATTAATTTAAATTTATTTTTTTATAAAATATTAATTACTTTTAAGTTTTTTTTAAATAACTTAGTATAATTATTTTTAATTATTACAAACTTAATTATAATAAGCTTTTTTAAAGTTTTTTTAGCTAATTATTTTTATTTATTTTAGTAAAAATAATTCTAAAAATTTTATATAATTTTTTTAATAGTAGTTTAGTTTTTTTTTTTTTTTAAATTATTATATAGACTTTTTTTGTTTTAAGTTTAAAAGTTCTAGGTTTTTTTTTTGTTTTTTAGTTTTAGTTATTTTTAAAATAATTGTTTTATTTTTAAAAAATTATTTTAATATTTAATAATATTTTTTTAACATTTAATTATATTAATTTATATTTTTTTATATTTTTAGGTTTATATTTTATTATTTATAATTAAAAAATTTAATTATAATTATTTATAAAAATTAAACTAATAAAAATAAATTATTTAACTAGATTAATTATTATTTTTAAGTTTTTATTAAAATATTTTGTTTTATTAATTATTTAATCCTAATAATAATATTATAACTAAAATTAATAACTTAAAATATTTAATTTTTAAATTATTAATTATTAATTATTTTATTTTAATAATTATAAAACTTTTAAAGTTTAATTAACTAAACTATTTTTATTTTTAATTATTACTTAATTTATTATATAAACTTATAATTAATTATTAAAAAAATATAAGCTTTAGTATTATATAAAACTAAAGTTTTTATTTTAATATTATTAATTTATAATTAAATAAATATTTTAAAAATAATTAATTTGTTTTAACTATATATTTTAGTTAAAATAAATAAAAAAACTAATAAAAAAACTTTTATTAGTTCTATTTATTTTTTAAATCAAATAAACTACTAGAGCTATTTTTATTAAAGCTTTTTTTTACTAGTTATATATCTAAAACTTTAAGCTTTTAGTTAAAATAATTAACTAATATATGTTTTTTTTTATTATAAATAAAGCAAATTTTATTATTTTAATAAGTTTTTTTTTTTTTTATAGTTAATATTTATTTTAATTATTTTAAAATAAATATTTTAGAACTTTTAGAATTAATTAAAAATTAATAAGCCGGTTTATTAAAAGTTTAGTTATTTAAATTAGATTTTTATTTAATTAAGCTAGTAAGCTTAATTTATTAATAATTTTTATAAATTTATTTAATATTATATACTAATTTAATAATTTTATTAATAAATAATTTATAAAAAATATTTAAATTTATAAAAGTTTTATATAAATTTTTTTTTAAGTTTATATAAAAATAGTTTTATAATTTATATTTTTATTATAATTTAACTAGTTAATATTTTTAAACTAAACTATTAAATATAAAAATAAACTTATTAATATTTTTATTAGCTTTATATATATAAACTTAAAATATTTTATAAATTATAACTACTTAATTAAAATTATAATAAATTATTAATAAAACTTAAATTATTTTAATAATATTATTAAATAATTTTTTAATTAAATAAAAATATATTTTTATTAATTTTTTAATATATTTTTTTAATTAGCTTATAATATATTAAAATTAGCTATTTTTAATTTAAAACATAATAATATTTTTATTTAGTTTTTTTATTAATTTATAAACTTAATTATTAAATAAAGCTTTATTTTTTATAAACTTATTAAAATTAATTTTTTATATTTTAGCTTTTTTAATATAAATAAGATTTAAAACGCTAAAAAATAAACTAATAAAACAAAAAATAAATAAAGTAGCAAAACTAAAAAGTTTAAAGTTAATATTTTTAAATATATTTTTTATTATTAAATTATAGTTATTTTTTAAAAATACTAAAATAAATATATTAAAAAATTAATATTTTATTTTTTTTATTTATTAAAAAAATTTTGCTAGAACTAATATAAAATTATAAGTTTATATAGCTATAATATTTAATACTATATTTTTAAATATATTACTTATTTTAAATAGTTTTAATTCTAGTTTAAATTTTATTTTTTTAATTTTTAATTTTTTGTTTTTTTTAGATTTTTTTTTAAGTATTAATTTATTTAAAGCGTTTATAAAAAAGTTTAATACTTAATTTTTTTTTTTTTTACTAAAAAAAAGATTTTAAAATTATTTAATAATAAAAAACTAGCTATACTTAAAAACTAAAATTATTTTAATTATTTAAAAACTAAAAATAAAATAAAAATATTTAAAGTTAAGTTTTTTATAAATTATTAATCTTTAAATAATATAAAAATTAAAAGTTTTATTAAAATTATATTAAAGTTAGATTTATATTATAAAATATATAATTTTTTATATTAAATATATAATTAAAAAAAAAGTTTATTTATGTTTTGCTAACTATAACAAAATAAAAAATATATATTTATTAAATATTTATTAATAAATAATTAGTAAGCTTAAAGTAGTATTACGATTAGTTAAATAAAGCTTTTATAGCTAGTTTATTAATACTATAAACAAAAACTTTAAGCTAAAAAAAAAAAAAAAAAAAAAAAAAGTTAGAGTTTATAAGGTGGGTAGATATGGACTCTGTGTGTGTGGCTGCAGAGTTAGGTTGGTCCGTGCGCAGACTTCCTATCTTATCGCCATGTGGGTCTGGAGTCCTTGCGGGTCTCGCCAAGGCTGTACTGACCGTCACACTTACTTCATGGATCTCATGGGTTATTAACTACCTAAATGAAAATAAAAAGTCGAATCCATTTTTTCTTACCGTAGCTAGCGTCTGCTTCACGAAGTCTGATACTTGAACCCCACTGGAAGGGGTCTTTAAATGTATATTGTTTATACTGGTTTCTAACTGCCAGGTATGTAGCTTGTTAGATGCGAAATAGCAGGCACTATGTTGAAATGCCCGACTATATGGTGAGCGATATATGGGCGCGTAGGGCAAAACGGATAAAAAGGAAGTCGTTGTTTCTATACCTATACCAGGAACAATTAGGGGGTATTGTTTTACATAGGGTCACAGTAGTATGGTTAAAGTCGCATACTAGTCTAATCAAGATAGAATGTTGATTGTACTACCTATGTAGGGAGACAACTGGACAGAAACACTTAATAAAATTTTGAATTGCTTTTATCCTCATCTTAGGCTGCTCTAGGGGAACAATGACATGATTCTCAGAAACGCCATCAGAGCTCGGCACACCTCCGCCGGATAGATCTCCATCAAAAACACAGTTGGTGACAAGAACAACGAAGCGAGATAAAGGCCGTTCAATCTACTAGAGTAGGCTCGTGAAGCTCTATAAAGTAGCCCTGGAGAGGGAACTTAGGGCAACACCCTCCTACATGACAGCCTCGAAAGCGCTATGGAGAGTGAGAATAGCAGGAGTGATAGCGGCGTTAAGTGGGCGGCATCCCGGAAGAAAGTAGTTATTATTAATTGTTGACAACGCAATCAAAATATCAAAAGAAGAAAGATGTTATATCAATGCTAGGTATTAGTCTTTGGAGACCTCTCTAAGAAGTCTACCGTAGATGTAGGCGCATATGTCTTCCCCCAAAAAGTTATCCTACCGACACCTTTAGAGGGGAGGCATTTCATGAATAAACACAGGACATATAAAGTCCAAGTAGTTTATAAGATTTGCACAAAAAGACTTGAATATATATAAGTAATAAATTGTGTTGCTATAAAAGATATCTATATTTACCACTGCTTTATTTAGAAATATAAGTGTTTAGTAATAGTATAAGCGGTTTTTAAAAGGACTTAAAATAAATGATAGAATTGACCATCTTAAAAACGGTTAACAAATATAAATGATGTCTCCTAATCAAGGCTGAAACAAGAGGGGGGGAAATAGAAACAGTAAGAAAAAGAAGAAGAAAATAGGGGCTACCCACCCAGTTAGGGGAGGACCTTAGAGATAATTTACGGCCATTTACCTTCCGTCGACGAGAATCAAGCCTCTAAGTTTAATTCCGCCACCCCTTACTAGCCATGCCAATCGTTGGTTAGCTTCAAGGGTTGAATAGTATCATATGATACTCAGCCCTTTATGTCTACTCCTAACATATTGAGAATCATCGGAAATTATGTATCATAACTTTAGCGTCAGGATGGATTTGGAATATCTTTTTAAATCGTTCATCCAAATGAAAATCCAGATCGAGAGCAATTCAATCAATGTGTATTTGTGCCAAAGAAGTCTATATAGATGTCATCCCTCAAGGCAGTCATTCCGTTTTCTATCAATGCTGACATTCTAAGCCTTGGCAACACTACGCCCCAATGTAATTTCTATACACTATATGAGCTGTTTCGAATTGAAGTGCTCATTAAGCTGTGCCGGTCTCTTTCGCTTTTACTAGGTCTGGGTACTGCTTCTTTAAGTACCGAAAATCACCTTCGGCTGAGAGATCAACCATATCATCTAAACATAGGAGCCTTCGCTGCTCGGGTGTCATGAGATCCTGAATGTTCCTGGCTATTTTAGCCGTCCAATTGACCTGAGTTCTCAAATGAGGTGAGGTATAATATCCAAAAAGCATTGCGCGGTCTTCATCCTTCGTACGGTTTGCGCCTGAAGTGTGCCAGAGTGCTCCGCTCATCAAAAGGAGGTCACCAGCTTTGGCATTGAATGGAACCAGTAACTCTGGCGCATTTGAAGGTACTTCTTGTCGAGTGGTGAATTTGTGAGAGCCTGGCAAGTACATTGTTGCGCCATTTTCCCCTCTCACGTCAGTCAAGCACCTAATACGGGTTTAATTAGCAGATGCTTGAGCTATACGAGCCGTGGAATTTCATAAACTCACCATACTGCGTTCACAACCCAGGTGTGGTTCCATGGGCCTGGGTACGTAAGACTTTGATCAGAATGGAGAGACATCGACTCAGACCCAGGACGCGCGATGTTAGTGTTGAAGTTAGAAAGAATTGGCCGATGACCGAGCGCTGCCTCAACTAATTCAAGAGCGGCCGGACTACATGAAACATACTTGTTAGAACCCTCAGGGGAAATGGCATTATAGTATGCTCAGACAGCAGCTCGATTGAAAGAATCTTCCTTTTCGATGATGAGGATGAGAATGACAATGGCATAGTGATTGAGGACTTACTGAAAGCTCAATTCGGCAAATATGTTGTGAATCTCTGGCTGGTACCATATTCGAACATTGCTGACGTTCGGGTCCATGAAGGGGTTGAACTGAGTATAACCCCGAGTTTCTTGAATTACAGCTACCTCCCATAGCCTTTCAAGGATAGCTGCCGCCTTGACTTTAGAGAGAACGGATGGGACTATAGCCCATCCATGCTCCTTGAAGTGAGCCTTTACATCGGCATATTTATCGATTTTAGTCTCGTTTGTAGCACCATTCATTTTGAAGAAATAGCGGCGTAAAGTTGGTGAGTACAAAATATTAATGAACAATGATCATAGCAACGTAGATTGAATCATAGTACAAGGAGGTCTCCTGAGTGCTTTGCCTAGACAACTTGACTTTTGGACTACATTATTGCAATACATAATTAGCTGTATGGAAGCGATGCCGGATTCTCCAGCCGCTTACATCCCACGAATCAGGATATGCATGACCAGGCATTGAACTAGTGACTACAGCTCCCAGGCTTCCATGCGCCATTTAGCTGTTGCCAGCATTACGTGACATGGTAATTACATATCTACAAATTCTGGTCTCCCAAGGCATGATCCGTGTGGATTCCCTATCACTCCCTAGTGCTGACCACCATCTCACTGGCGGGCCCAATCCGCACAACAACTGGTATGCCGACTTTCAGGGATTCTGCAGAGCCTGATACTAGTTTGCTGCTTGTCCACGTCTCGTAGTTCTACTAGGATTCGCATTTAGCATGAAAGGGAGAGTAAGCATATCCACGATAAGGTCCCATGGCCCTTTACTTGAGCGGTGGTCCAAGATGCTGAAAAGGGAAGGTTAGGCAGTTCTCGTAACTCATTGACGCCGCTATGGTCGCCTGCATACCGAAATCAGGGGAGCTAATACTTTGTCATCTAACGGCGGATGCGGCGGTTGAATCGCGACACACCCAAGGCGCGCCGTCGCTATACAAGGATACTGCCAGTGCTAATAGAACGGCCCTCCGGTAATAAGAAGTGAGACCAAGCTAGATGAGGTTAGTATGAGACAAAATAAACGAGAAAGAAGAGAAGCTTCTGTATCGAGTGACTGAATACCTTAGCCAAATGCCAAGATAGAAATCTGCAGAACAGAGGCCCAGCCCTATGGGACCAGAGTAGGGTAAAGCTAAGCTATAAGCTAACACCCCCCCTTACGAACCACCCCATCGCGACCCAGCCACCAAAATAGCCACCCACCAACTTTCGAAGCCATTATTCATAGTACAACATAGTATTTACAGCCAACCTTGGTGTTTTTATTAAATATTAAGACGTTCTAACCTTAATTATATCTTTAGTTTCTGTTTCCTCTGCTTCTAGTACGTCCTTGTCCCTAGCTTTATCTGTATATAGCGTTCGCTGTTGCAATTTTTGCTTAACTTGCCGTACATAGGTTATACGAATAAAACAATAACCAAGTGGCAATTTAACTGACTTGCGCTTTAATATAGTTTTTTTAGCTAGTTTAGCTTCTAATAGCTTAACGTATACTTTTAAAATTATAATTTTTTTGGCCTTCTAGTTAAGGGCCTTGTTAGCCTTTATAAAAAATAGCCTTTGTAGTAGGTTATTAAAGGAAGGGTAGTGCCTAGCTAATTTCTAAGTTATATATTATAAATTTTAGTTTCCTATAAGTGTTGCAATCTTTATTTAGCTTGGTTTAAGCTAATATTCAAATGTTTTAAGTTAATTAGTTAGTATAAGTGTTAGCTGAACTTTGCAGGCAACACTTTTATTTTTAAACATAACATATTTTAAAAATAATAGCAATTAGATATCTTTTAGCTATATTCTAGCTATTACTTATGCTTTTTTAATAGTTTTTAGCAATAAAACAGCGTTACAAGCTTATTTATATGCTATAATTATATTTTTTTTCGAAAGTATAACACTAAGGCGGCCTTTAGATATTTTTTTAACTTTGTTTTTAAACTTTTTTTTTAATAAACTAAAAATTCTAACGTCTAACGCTTATATAATATAGCTGCAGTATAGTTTATAAAAAATAAGCTATATTTTATTTAAAAAACAGAGCTATAAAAAGTTATTATTTATATATAAATTATAGCTATTATATACTAGTACAACCTATATATTACTAAAACAGCTTTAAACAAACAAAATAAAAATATTAATAAGCTAATCAATAATAATAAAGTTATAAGTCTATTTATTAAGCAAAGTTCTAAACTGCTAGTCTTTAAATAAACTACGATTTACGTTTAAAAACTATTAATTCTAAACATTAACTCTTTTAAAAATAAGCAGCAGTAGCAAAGCAATACTTCTGCTGCTAATATACTTAAAAAACATTATCTATTTGCTTTTTTTAACGTTTTTTTTTAAAGCTACGCGTATTAAAGCTTTACAAACAACCTAATAACCCCCCCCTACGCCTTAGCCAATACCTATTTTGTTAGCGTTAAAAAATTGTTCTAAAAGTATATTCGCTAGTTCGGAAGCTTTAAGGCGTTCGAAAAATAGCTTAATATTAGCTACAATTGTTCTATTAACATACAAATAACTAATAAACGTTAATCTAGCAGTTTTTAACTCAAGATTACAAAAAAAAAAACATATATGCTACAACTTTCTAAGTATTCTAGGGTCTTTAGAAACTAATAGTATATATTTAGCTATATATTTAAATTTGACTATCAAAAACGTAAAGCCTAGCTTAGCTTAACCTATAGCCTAATTAGCTAGTTTAGTTTTAAGGTATAGAAATAAGATCTAAAAATATTAGTATAACTACTTTTTAGTCAAAATGCTATTAAAGCAGTAGCATATATATAACTAGTTAATACTTTATTAAATAGCTGCTTATTTTTATAAAATATTAAATTAAGCAGTACAAACTATAGCTACTATACGCTATTAGTTGCTATATAAAAGCATTGCAATAAAAAAGAGTTAATTCTAAAAAAAATAAAAGTAAAAAAAAAACATAAGAACTAAACGCAGTTGCATTATTTAATAATTTTTAATTGAGGTAGTTGGGGTTAGTAGCGCGTTTTTAGCTGGGTCGCGATGGGGTAGTTCGCAAGGGGGGGTGTTAGCTTACCTTGGCAGTTACTATGTACCGTAGCGTATTGTTACTATGTACCGTAGCGTATTGTTACTATGTATACCCCCATAGACTAAGTACCTTGTAGGTAGTATAAATGCTTGGTCCACCCTCCGAGATATTGCCATTTGGCAAGCTCGCGGACAAAATACCCCCTCCCCCCCCAGTTACATGAGCGCCACGAACTACCCTGTAGGTCTTCTAGAGACGGTAGCGGTATCATCGAAGCTATTTATACAGCACCTAACTACACAGTGTATAAGTGACTAGTCCTCAAAACACAAGTAAGGCGTTGTATCCGGCTGGCTGAGTAATCTTACCAATCAAAAGGATCTACCCGATGCGAGTTACACACAAGGGCGGCGCTAGGTCGTTCATATTGGAACCCTGCACCCTACTCAAGATTTCTGCTTTTGGGGTTGAAGTTCCAGCACAATTGCAGAAGAGCTTACTTATTTACCATACATGTAGCTGGGCAAGACTTAAGTGTCGCGCTAAAACATACGACCCTGCAAGCTTACTGTAATTCTGCGCCGCAGCCCTACAGGTCGAAAGCTGGGGAACTCGAAGAAGGGGTGGCTTCCGAAACGCTGCTGTCCAACTATTCACGTGGAAATTTCAAAATGCTGGAAAAAACGACGCTTGCATGCAGCAGCATGCATCTGCTCCCATATCACAAGGCATCACGTCGGGGTCCAGTCTAGAACCAGGTCTTAATCAGCCGACCTGCAAGAAATTACCTAGTGTACAGTTGGAACCGATATGCACAACACACGCCGTACCCGGTATTCCACTTCTTCTGGTTCTGCCCCAGGTAGCTTCTCGGACACAGTTAGCCACAGTGTTAAACCCAACCACAAATAGACAGCATTGCCGAGACGAGAGTTGCCGGGTGTGTCCCGCCCCTGGCCCGCATGGGTACCCACTACTCACGTCATATACCAATACGGAAAAGAGACCACGTACAGGTGTGAGCGTTGTATGTGCCGAGCTGACAATGGATCGAGAAGGAGGCAGACTGGCGTCATTGCTGGTAAAAACATGCAGCCGCATCAAGAACTCGTCGCGTCATAGTGAGCATGGGTATGGCATCGAAGCACGAAATAATTACTGTCACCAGGTGTATTTGACGGATTCTCCATTTGCAGTTGATCCTACGGAAGTTCTAGAACAGATGTACAAAATGTGACTACATTCTAAAACACTCGACAAATGCCCTACTGTCGCTCACACCTGCGGTGTGTGGCCTCGGATAGTGGCATTATAACTAGTAGCACGGGCTAGGATTCGTCTTGGCTCAGACTCTTTTACATAGCCGTACTCGGAATTACCTGGGGCCGGTGACCATGGCTTTGATGCTCTCTCTTGATTTGGCCGCGGCTACCATGTCGATCCACATCGCCGTGTTCTCGTCGGTCTTGTATAGCTCAAAGTTAAACTTATTAAAGAAGTTGGCGAAGCAGAGGTATGTCTCAAGATAGGTCATGCTGCAATATCCGTTAGCACATCGCTCCATCAATTATGGCGGCAACAGAGGACCTACTTCAAGCCGAGGCACATGCGTGGTCCTTTGCTAAAGGTCACAAACCACCTGTCTAATTCCTTACCCGACTCGCCAAGCCAGCGTTCCGGGATAAACTCATATGGTTTTTCATACACGGTCTCATTGAAATGAACCATCCGCATTGAAAGTGATATGATCGTCTTGTACTCGTCAGCAATCCGCAGCTCATAGGTCAATTGGCGCGTGTGACAAACCCCTTTTGGCAGATAGTGACCCGCAACGGTCATCCCTTCTTCCGGCACCACGCGGGGAGTGATGCCAGGGACAGGACAAGCAAGTCGTAAAATTTCCTTGATTGTGGCGGACTACAGAGTAGCCTGTAAGAAATCTCGCCAAGAAACAGGGATCAATATACTCAGCTCACCAGATAGGGCAGGTTGCGGATGTCCTTGTACTGGAGTAGACCATCCTCATTTGTCGGCACAGTACTAAGTTCGTCCCGCATCTTCTCGAGCTTGGAAGGATTGGACATGAGGTAGTATGACCCCATACTCAAAGCATAGCTTGTCGTATCAGTTCCTATTGTGAGTATGTCAGCTTCATATCCCCCCTTTTCTTACAAGGTTAAAGGGGGAGCATGGGAGGGGACAGACCAGCGAAGCAAAACGCAAAGGCTTCATCAATTAAGACGTCCTTGCTCAGTTCCAATTGGCCCTTTTCGGGATTCGGCTTAAGAAAAAGGTCGAAGATGGTAGCGCGACCATCCTCGGCAGTAAATACGCCCTGCTTGTGTCTTTCGCCTACCTCGTCGAGCCATTTGGAACATTGCTGCACCCTCCCCGATAATGTCAGCTATCGGTTACCTGTCTATTTTATGTGCTGAGAGCCGCTACTAACCGTTCTGAATCGAGCATACCCTGGGACTAAATAATCAGCCCACGATTGGGGGATCATCACTGAAATGGTATTCAAAATTGGGAAGTGCTTTTGCCACGGAAAGTTCTCGGCAAACATGCGCATAGTCTTCACGAAATCGGGTTCTGCTTCGGGTGAGTCGATTAGCCCGAACGCCTTATCGAACATGAGCCGCATAATGGTGTCGACCTAGACTGGAGTGTTATTAGATGTCCACGAGCGAATCGGGTGCTGAAGCCGCTTACTGTTACTCCTTTGAAAACACGGTTCATGTCTATAGGCTGTTTCTCTTCAAATGATATCCGCAACTTCTCAAGACCCTTCTTGACGACCTCTTCAACTCTGGGCGATAGTTCTTCCATGCCTTTTGGTGAGAAGAGGTACTGAATCGTCTTGCGTCTTACTCGATGCACCTCGGGGTCTGTGAGCATAATCACGGAGTGCTTAATTCCACCACTGGTCGAGAAGAATTCCGGATCTTTCAGGTACTTGCTTGCACCACTGGTGCTGTATATCCTGTACGCTAGTCAGTGGAGGCTCTGTCAATTTGGCATTCTTGCTTACTCGTGAAAGTACTCAGGGTCATTAATGTGCACTCGAGTTGGAGTAACTCGGACAATTGGCCCTGCAGCAAGATTTAGTCTCATATCCAAGAGAAATGACTTTTAGTATGCAAATACCATATTTAGCATGCAGCTTGGGGTAGACTTTGACATAACCCTCTGCGAGGCAGTCATGGTAGAATTCTGCCCAGTAACTGACTTTCGCTAACCACGGGCCAGGAATATGGCTCAGTGGATGGAAATAGGCTCGTTGGATAGCGATCGCTGAAATATAAAAGATGAAAGCTCCGGCCACAAGTCCGAGGCCGTGTAAGGGATTGTTGAGCGCCAGATGGCTCATGTAAGTTACTTGTTCTTTAAGTGTATCCATGATGGTCGATATGTCATTGGATAAAAATTGGTGACCGTAGTGTTCCAAGAATCTTCTGAAGCACGGCTTCTTTGAATGGGGTCTATTCTAGTAATAACGCCGTCAACTTCGTAGAGACAGTCCGGCATGATCTAACAACTTCGGGCCTCTCTAAAGTCGATCCCATATCATCTAACATCCCGCAGCTTCCTTCGGAGCCTGGTATGCCAAGGGGTCCTGCATAATTCGCGCATCACCACCTGGGTAGCCGCTTACATCCTGGAGGACAAGGTTGCCTTTGTTTTCGATCTGCCTAGAGCAGAAGCCCGGAGGTGGGACGCAGGATTGGCATGCTATCTCTTTAGTTATTTCTGATAGTCTCTTCTGACACCATCTACAATCTGGGTTAAAATGTAGGTTCACACCCCAAGCCCGCCTTTCCTCGCTTACCCAAAACGGAAATTTTATGTTCGGGAGCTAGATGCACCACTCACGGTTTCTCAATGCTAGTCGGCCTGTATAGCCGAAAGCCAGACGATGTATACAAAAGTACCATCACGCCGTGCGGACGCATTGAAAACCGTTGCATATTTTACTTACGCTATGGACAATGTTTCCCCACATATCGCTTCCCCCTTGCAGCTATCTAGAGAATAGACCAAAGTAGCCATCGTAGAGGTGTGATTGGGAACCTCTTAGCCCCAGGCTTAGATAATCACTATCCCAAGCTACCTTCTCAATTCGGCGTAATCCGTCATATATTTCCAATACCATCCGATTCAGGCCACCAGATATGACTTCTGGCATGTGCAGCCCGCACAATCCAAAGCTGACGGCCTTTGGGGCCGTATGCTGTAGCGGTGACTGATAGCCTGTAGACAGAACATGTAAACGTAACATACCCATGAACGAGCTGATTCCGCTCCAAACTAACAAGGATTTCAAAGGCTTGATACACCTTTGAAATCACTGGCCCCTCTGGGGAGCGGGGTCCGATCCAGAGCAGAACAAAGTGAACACATGGATCGTGGGCTCCAGAGTGATTAGTTTAGCTCAATACTCTTGTTATGACTTGGCGTCCCTTGGATGAATTTGCATACTGTGTGTGCAGTGGACCTATCATTCAAACTTGCAATACTAGCACGGCTATTGTTATCAAATTGTCCAAAGTTCCATATTCTCAGCAGGGGTAGAGGTGTTGTCATGTGGCTTTTGAGTATAAATCACGCAAGGATTGGGGACAGTACTGTCAAGGTACAAGTATGCAAAACATTGACCAGGGGCATATTTTGAGGCATGGGCGGTCTAAGAGTTGATGATGATGAGAAATAGGGTGTGTGGTGTGAATAGCTATAGTGACTAGCCTATTGACGTCAAGGTAGTGATGGTTAAGTTGTTTAATCGATGCTGTAATGTATTAATTAGTCTCTTTAACTGCATTTATGGAAACGAGTTCATTATCTATTATATAAAGAATTTTTGGTTTATATTTTTCAACACCTAGTGTGATTTTTAAGTAGAGTGATTTCTACTTTAAAGTCATTCCGTTACCCTTCCTATTATCTCTTGGTGCATAGTTTGGTATGACTGATAGAGGGGTACAAACAAAACAATAATGTATAATTTTAAAACACTTACCTCGGCCTGTCTTTCTACGCTCGCTTCCGGCTATCGATAGGATAATAGGCCGACCTGAAGCCTAACCCCTGAGCGGCACTTGCTGGCTCAGGGGGATTGGAGCGCACTTGCGCTCTATACCTATAGCCCACAACCTATAACCCTTAACTGCAGAGGGTACCGCAGCACGTCCTAAAAATACTAACGAACACATAAAGCACGGAAGTCCTGGAAAGAGTGGATACAAAGTTATGAAACAGCACGCCCGAGAGGCATAAAGATAGCTTCTAAAGCTTCTAACTAGCTAGCTTTAGATAGAGGATAGCTCGCCACGTCTTATGCCCCCTGGGAGGCTTGGTCGAACTGCCCCGCAGTACTTACTCTTTTACAAACACAACAATTTCAATGCCTTCTTTACTCTCTAGCAAGATGCAAATGGCGGGAATGCATAGTGCTCATATTCATGAAAATTCCACCGCCACAGAACGCAAAAGGAATTGTTGTTCGAATATGGAGATTAGGTACACTCTATCCTCTGACTATATGTATCACTAGATTCCCCCGGATCCTTAGTCCTTGATTCTTCCTTCTGATCATCCTGAATACACAAGACATTCTGCTCACTTGTATACGTATCCACTTATCTTGACAATTGTACCGATATGGAAGCGGTGGAAATGCCACCAGCAAAGAGTCGTTCGGTGAGATCTAGCTCATCAGAGGCCGGATTCTCAGAGACCTTCTCTACCGGAAGCATTTCTTCAGGGACAGCGACTGATGCTGTTACCAGCGAGGACCAGTCTACTGCCAAGTCCTCCTCTGTCAATATCCCTGACATGTTTTCGTCCATTATGTCCGTTGAGCCTCTGATAAATCCCCATTACGAAAAGATAAAGCCTCAGGCTGATGCTTGGGCTGCAATGTAAGACATGTTCTTTTTCAGTTATCAAACAAGGCAGCTAACGAAAACCATGAAAGGGTCTACAACCTAGATAAAAAAATGGCGAAGCGTAACTCTAAGGCCGACTTCGCCTATATGAACGCGATATGGGCTCCCCATGCTGACGAAGAGGCTTACCGAATGATGGTAGATTGGCACCATTGGGTGGGCAACCAGATCTTCTACTGTTGTATGATTCCTGCTAAATGACGAATATAGGTCTTTGCTTTTGACGATCGTAGGTAAAAATCCTCATCTTTAATCTGAGAAAAAAGTGTAACAGACCAAATCTGCTATAGAATTCGACGAGGGGCACCTCTCGGATGACTCTGACCTGGCGCAAGAGGAGATCAACGCCACTATAGCAATTATGACGGATGATCATCCCCCAATTTCAAAGGAAACGAATCCTATCCAACATGTGTTCCAGACTACATGGAAAAGATTGCAAAAGGTATGCTAAATCTCCTCCCTGGGGATGATTGAATGGCTAAGAAACATCTTATTACCTAGCGAGCTGGACGTGGTAAGTTGCTTGCTTATCAAATACTATCACCATCGTATCACATACACTATTAACTTTCTGCTCCGCGCTATACACCTTATTAACTGCTACTTACCAACTTGACAGAACAGCAACGGAGATGGATCAAGAACCACAAAGACTACTTTACAGGCCTGCTTCGCCAAGTAGAGATTCAGCGAACACAGAGAAAACTCACTATCGATGAGTACATCGACTTCCGAAGACAGTCAATTGGAGCAATGCCGTCTTGCTCTCTTGTAGAGTATGCGCACTAATATACATCTTGCTCGAAAATACTGATCGCCTTCACAGGTATGCTTGTGATATCAAGATCTCACAATCGGTGCTCGATCACCCGTCTATTGTCGAATGCGAAAAGATTTCGGCAGACCTCGTCTACTTGTAGGTGCCATTCCTCCTAATAGGGAAGTACTAATAAATCATAGGGTAAATGATATTCTGTCATTGAGAAAAGATATAGTGAGTCCCTTTTCATCGATTCCCTCCCCAAAATTTTTTTTTTTTTCGGTTCTCGTTTCAAAGCCTAACACACTCTCAGGAGTACGGTGTTGATCATAACCTCATCATTCTGCTAAAGAAGCAGGGTCTATCCGAGCAACAAGCTGTGGATAAAATTGAGGACATGCTTGATGATTGCTATAGGCGGTGGTACCGTGCACTAGCAGAGATGCCCATCTGGGGAGAGGATGTTGACAGAGAAGTGCTGAAGTACGTTGACGGCTGTCGCAATATTGCTCTTGGTAATCTCTACTGGAGGTGAGTTAAAGCATCCAATAACAGATGAATCAATAAGCTAATGTGGCTCGGTATAGTTACAAGAGTGGTAGATATTTGAAGGATGAAGGCCCCCAGGTCCGGGCGACGCGTGTCTTGAACCTGCCCGCTTGAGGGCCAAATGTCTACAGAAGAGACCTTGCTCGAGGAGATTTACGGCTACTAGAGCGTGCACATGTGGCTAAGTGCAATATCACGTCTTGAGAGGTAGCCTCTATTTACAAGTTTCTTTGATTTATGGCCTGAATAGGCATGTTAGAATGGGAGACAATGCATGACACACACTAAACCCTACATGTTTCCCCAAACTATCTCTTAATATGCACATGTGAAGGATCGTGCATAATCAATGACAAGTGACCTGAATGATTGGCTCGATTATGCCTGCTCAGCATACACTCCACCACTCTATGGTGGAGTTGATTGGTTGGATCAATGCAACGCTATCCAAATTTGACTACATTTAGAATTCCATGTCCGATTTAGATGCATTAGCTCGTACAGATGCCTACTAGTCTACAGATCGATCGGAATACAACCAAGCCGGACATTTGCCCTGCTTACATAGGTAGTAAGGGAAACACCCCAGCACATTCATACATCATCGTTACCAACTTCTGCTTCGGCATGGTAGGAAGAGCCGACATCAAAGGATGTTATCTCACGTGTACTCCTCTTACGCCACATGCATCAGCTAATGCAGCTCTCTCCTACTACGGCAATTTCTCGTCATGGAAGCGGTTTTTTGGGGGGTTTTCGCACGTTGCATTATCGCCAGTGCTGCAGTAACTTTCTAGATGTTCATGTTAGCAGATACAGGGCTTGTCGTGATGAATGGTACATGCCTTCAAGCCCTAGATATAATAGGCATGAATAACGGCTACTAGATACTATGCTTCGGGTTGTAGTTACAATCTGGATTACTGTGCCCAACTTCCGTGCTGGTGCTGCTCTGAATTAGCATGTCTTCTTCAACTGACGACAGCGCCCAGCGCTCGCCTCGACGGGTGCTACTCATACTTCTTTGCCTGTGGATCATAGTCCATGCTGTAAAAGTCATCTACCGACTGTACCTCCATCCGCTAGCAAAATTTCCTGGGCCCAAACTGGCGGCAGGGACATTTCTCTATGAGGGATACTATGATGTCATTAAACGCGGGAAGTACGTCCATCGGATTGAAGAAATGCACCGGCAATATGGGCCTATCATCCGAATCAACCCTCAGGAACTACACGTTTATGACCCGACATTTTTTGACTCCGTATACTCTGGTAATGGCAAATGGGCAAAACCTCCATATATGGTCCGATCAATGGATCCTGGCTTCTCGGCTTTCGGAACGCTAGATCATGATCACCATCGTCTACGTCGGGGTGCACTGAACAGGTTTTTTTCCAAGCAGAAAGTCAGCGCCCTTCAACATGTTGTCCAAGACCTAGCAAACAAGCTTTGTGAAAAGCTCGAATCTTATTGCAATACAGGAACTCCGATTGATTTTGAAGGTGCATTTGGGGACTTCACGCTAGTATGGTTCGACAACTCCGTATGCTTTTCGCCGTTAATTGACTTGACATTAGGACGCTATTGCCGAATACACCATAGATTCGAAACTTGGCCTGATCGACCGCGAGGGGTTTACTAGTGAACTTCGCAAAACATTTCGAGGCCTAGGCGAGTTTGGCCATCTCGTAAAGGCATTTCCATTGCTTATGACTGTTTGTAAGTTCGCATATAGACGTCATCGTCACTATCTCTAATGGGAGAAATTTCAGTCAACAATTTGCCCAGGTGGTTCGTTTTGGCTACGAATCCCAACAGTAAGCAATTCCTTAATTCCCTTTGAACCTTGAATCATTCCTGGTATAGAAAATCACTAATTGGTGCCAATGTAGTCAAAGTTCTTCTTGACTGGGATGACACCTGCCTAAGTATCGCACATCATTTATTGCGTACAAACCCCGACGAGTAAGATCACCCACCTCCGAAAAGGGGAAGGCATATGCTGACATGGGTCTAGGACGAAAGAGCATCCAACGGTGTTGCGTGAAATCATCGCAGATCCAGATTTGAGTCTATCGGAGAAAACTCCAAAACGTTTGATGTTTGAGGCCAAAACTATCTTAAACGCAGGAACTGGCACGGTATCTTGGACATTGACTACGGCTATTTGGTACTTGACTACCAATCCAGACATGCTAGCACGGCTTCGAGCCGAGATTCTCACCATTATGCCAGATCCTCGGCGGCCGGTTAAGTTTCAGGAGCTAGAACAGCTCCCATACTTCACAGCTGTATTGAAAGAGTCTCTTCGGCTTGGGTTCGGTGCTACAATGCGTTCAGCTCGAGCGGCGCCTGATCGAGTACTCCAATATAAGGACTGGACAATTCCCCAAAATACACCGGTCAGCTTATCAATATCTCACATGCACCACAACCCGGAAATATTTCCCGAGCCATTGCGCTTCGATCCGGAGCGCTGGCTAGGGAATATAGAGGAACGCCATAGGCTTGAGAAATCTTTTGTACCTTTCTCGCGAGGTACGAGAAATTGCCTGGGTTCTAAGTAAGTAGCCATTCTAGATGGAACTGTATTTAGTGCCTGACTAACATTACCTTCCCCCTTAGCCTGGCTTGGGCTGAATTGTATATTATGGTTTCTCAATGTGTATTGAGAATAGACCTAGAACCCTTTGAGACGACACTTGAACACATTGAGATGTATAGTGACATGATTGTCTCGGAGCCGAAGCGCTGGAAGGTTAGTCTTAACATCCTAACAGGAGGTACATCATTTCAAGATTCGCTTGTTCTTGCTTGATAGGGTGGTCCATGACGTTGTGGTGCTGACTCGGGAATTATAGGAAGGACCTCGTTTCCTTGTCAAGAACGTCCTTACTTACTAAATTATGAACTTACTCAATGGACCCAGCGACAAGCCATTTTTCTTTTATTTTTTCAGCCGTCAGTTTAGCTGCAAGACTTGACACAGGTCCAGGGAATCCGAAGTTGAAATGATGGTACTAGGTACCTCAAATGGGACATCCCAAATCAATAAGAGTTTTAGTAAATAGAGAAAGCTTCTTCTCACTCTTCGTTGACTATGTAATCAAAGCATGGGGTCCCGATCTTGGCGATTACGATTGTTATTACTGTCCCTTGACCCACCAAACGTTTGATCGTGCCAATAATTACCACCATAATTTCTATAAAATGTTTGCCTTGTAGATTATTCCTAGCTAGAATGCCAGAGGTAAAATTCACCTTATCGAATAAATGCGACCCTTACACTTGGGCGATATTGTTTAGCTTGGTGAGTGATCTGCGTCTTGCCCCAGCATTATCCTTGGCCAATCACGTTGTAAATATTTCTAGACATCGTAAAATACAATAGTTCTCATTATACGTAGCTCTTCATGGCATCTTACAAATCATAAAGTTCTGTCTTCTTTACGTATACGGGCCAATTATAAGGCAAAAGTCCAAAAGTGGCTTCGTAGCTCCATTCCTGGCCCTCATTGACTTGTTGGAAGTCGTAGTCTCGCAGTAATGTCGCGATTAACTTTGGCATTTCCATCTTCGCAACGTTTTGGCCAGGACACGAGGCGAACCCAGCACTCCACTTAGTGGGTGGTAAGTATACCATATAAACAACGAAGTAGCTTGGAAGTAATTAGGGCGCTTACTGGTATCCAGTACTTCTCGCGGGATGTATTTTCCTCTTCCAACCAGCGTTCTGGGCGGAACTCATCTGCGTCTTCGCCCCAAATCTCACGATTACGATGCATCACGTGTGGGTTAACAGACAGCAGAGTGCCTTCGGGAAACGTCCGGTCACCAATGGTAACGCCTCCCTTTGCCGCTTGGCGAGCCAGCTGCCATTGAACCGGTGTGAAAACCCGTATGCCTTCTTTGATACAAGCATTGATGTATGTCAACTTTTGGGTGTCGGCAAAGGAGATCACTCGTCCGTAGCAAGCACCCTCCGTTTTCCGATAGTGCTCTATCTCAGCTCTAGCCTTTTTCAGCTTCTCTGGGTGCCGAAGGAGGTGGTATATAAAGGACTGCGCTGCGCAGGAGATTGTGTCTGATCCTGCACCAATTACTGTCGCATTAGCACCCTGGATATCCCGAAAGGAGACCCGGTCGGGGTGTTTCCGGTGATTCTCAAACCACAAATTGACAACATCAGGGTGATCTGAGGGATCATCGCGACGCTCCTGCAGTGCGCCCTGGGACAGCTCGCCAAGATAGCCCATTGGTGTAGCCGTAAGCGACGTGATGACCGGATTCATCAGGAAAATGTTGAGTAGCCAGCGGTAGTACCCGCCACATGTCACCATCATATTGAGTATGCCTGACCACGCAATCGTGTCTCCAATGTCGGTGCCATTGTCGAGAAAACCAAAGGCCTTGCTAAACATGACTTCTCCAAGGACATCGAAGGTACAATAAGTCAGGAACTTGTCCAACTCCATTGGCTTCTTAGACTCTGCATACTTATCAATCCAGTTCTTGAGCCGAATGATCTGCCGGTCCATATTGCTCTCAGTCTTTATCACGTTGGTAGTTGAGAAGCCAGATGCTAGCCATCTGGCTCGCTCATTTTTAGCCTTAGGCTCAATAGTAGACAGCGGGCTTTGAAATCGCCAGTCCGGGAATGCCATGAGCTTGTACCATGGTGACTACAGGCATCATGAAGATCAGTATAGTACCCCTTAACCACCAACCACGTACAGCATGGAATACCTTTGGATTCGGCGCTAGGAGGACTTTTCTGATTCCCTCTGGGTGACCAACGCTCACTTCATCATGTGCAATGCGTACGAAAGGACCTGTGAATTGAACGTCAAAAAAGAAAAAAAAGCGCGTTACTAATTTTTCAATCCTAGTAGAATCGTCACATACCATGTTTTCTGTGAAGTTCAAGCATTTTTATGCTTTGTTTGCCTCTAGAGATTGTCACAACATGCCATAGTCTAGAGAAAGAGGCGAGAAAGGGCCCTGGAATATCTCTTAGAGGCGAAAAGTATCGCCTCGAGGCGAGAAGAGTTAATGTAAAGACAAGAAGCTCAAAGACCAAGCCCTTCCAAGTAACAAGATCGCTAAGTACAACCATCGCGACATATATCGCCGTTGTTAACTCTGACACTCAGAAGTAGAGTTGAATATCCCAGACTGCACTGCTGACCACGTCCATGAAATCTAACATGCATACCACACATCCCAAGATGGGGAAACTTAATGACAAAGAACAGTTTCCCTTGTCAATGTCTCTACACCATGTGTAGATCTTGCCAAGCCTTGAACTCAACATGGGAAGGATCTAAAGTTAGACAAAAAATACCGCGTATGTACTCATACCATGCAGACCCTTGCTGCAGGGAGGATATTAAACCTTGCACGTAATCACGTCCTCGGAGGGATCATATGCACATCTTATCACCCGCATTCACACTTACGGCGCCCCGCAAAAATGAAGCCTTACCTTGTGTAGAAGGCTCGGCCCCGGATTCGGTCACTTGCTTTGAAATGAGAACGAAGAAACTCGGGGCAATGCCAATGGAAATTTACCATGAGGGTGCGTTTCTATTATTTTACATATACCCCTTACTAGTACTTGGCGCGGATCCCTGTTGAAAAGGTGCGGCCGCTCCCGCAGCTGTTGGCTTCCCCAAATTAACTAGGTAGGATATTATTCATATTTGCCCCCTAACGATCGACTAGTCCCATACAACTTTATTTTGCCCCTGATCAAGATCGGCTCTGGCCCGAGCATGCAGTGTATCGTTGCATACATACGGCCAAGCACAATCGGTACACTACACACTATATGTCAATCCTCTCAGAGGCCTAGGCGCGGATGTAACAGCGAAATCATCGCTTCCAAAACCACCCACGGGTCACCCTGACAGTATCCCCAACATCTCCCTTGATTGGGAGCACTCAATTTCCGTCGACAAGATGCCCAATGGGGTGGGCTCCATCGTTGGTTTTACCTGTCTTCAACACCCCGATAGACTTTCAGGTTATGATATCATATTTGACTATCTCTAGGCTTATGCGTTCAAGAGATAAAAAATCGTGGAGATTCGAAGACACACCAACATTCGCAGTGTCATTATCCTCCCTTTGACTCTTAAGCACCACTGCTTTTGAACACGCGGAGAGATACCAATAGGTACGATGTCCACACGTGAGAAATCACCGCCTCGCGACGCATCAACAACAACATCGGTAGCAGTAAGAACTGGCCGAGGGCTTCAATATATTCGGCTTGCCGTGGTGTGAGTAGAGCCCCCCCTGGAAATACTGACGGTAATCCTGAGCTGACGTTCTCACGCATTGTGTGTAGATGTCTCACCCAATTTGTTGACATTTCGAGTTTGGGAATGGCCACAATTGCCCTGCCTACCATCAAGAAGGAACTGGGCTTTGACGACGGTTCGCTCCAATGGGTCCTGACGGCCTACTCACTTACGGTACTGCGCGCTGCTCTTCATCGTCATCCCCTCGCCCCCTCGCCCCCTCCCTCAGGCTTTAACATGTATTCTTGCTACGCTGGCTGACGTGGTCGATTCGCCTGTCTTAGTACGGCGGCTTGCTGATGGTCGGCGGCCGTCTCGGCGATATATTTGGCCAGGAGCTTATGCTGAAGGTTTCAATGTTTGCCTTTAATGTCTTTACTCTAATTTGCGCGCTGGTGCCTAATAAGATTGGCTTCCTTGTTGCCCGCGCTCTCCAAGGTCTGGTGCCCCCTTTGTATTATGTCTAGCCCAGGATCTTGCGTTGGTCGTCTGAACCACTATTTACCTTTGCTAATATCTTAGTGTTTCAGGCCTCGCCGCCGCTTTTACCATCCCCTCGGCCCAGGCGATGACTAAACACCTTTTCCCCGACCCGGATGAGCATGCCCTCGCCCTTGCCTGGTGGGGAGCTACAGGAGCTGTGGGTTTTGTGTGCGTTGAGTCATTGTCTTTGAAGTATTCCGACTCACTGTTCCAGACTTGGGCCCATCATTGGAGGTCTGTTTACGTCACTGGTTTCCTGGAGATGGGTATGTCCTCATTTCTTGATGTCCTTGTCATTTTCTCTTTTCGAAGCTGATAGCCACTCTAGATATTTTGGTTTCCTCTAATCGTTGAAGGATTACTCAACGTCCTCGCTCTGTTCCTCTTCCGAAAGCAGAGCCCTGGGAGCGCCGGATCGCTCTCTTTATTCGAGATTCTGGAGAGAGTTAACCCCCTGGGCACAGCACTCTCTATTCCAGGCTTGATTCTGCTTATATATTCTCTCACATCTGGCAACACCATTGGCTGGTCGAATGGCGGCGTCATCGGGACCTTAGTAACAGCCGTTGTACTACTTGTTGGTTTCGTTTTTGTCGAGGCAAAGATTGCTCAGTACCCATTCGTGCCGGGACATCTCTGGAAGACGACGGATTTGCCTTCCGCGTGCGTCCTAGCTGCGATCACATATGCGGTCTGGCAAGGTGCAAACTATTTTCTCGCCCTCCAGTTGCAAGGTAAGTACAAATAAACGATCTTCTATCCAATAGTTTCCAGCCCTAGAATGATGGCTCCCTCAATCCGAGTGATGGTGGCTAATCAGCAAATGCTGTCATTGTTTCCTACAGATCTTGGCTTTAACGCGCTTGAGACCTCAATCCACTTCATCCCACTCGGCGTGACAGCGTTTTTGACTAATATGATTTTGCCACGACTCATGAGCCCAAAAGGACCACGAATCATCTTGCTCTTGAGTTGGCTGTTTGCAATCGCAGGGGTTACTCTATTCACCTTTGTTAACTCCACCAACGACTACTGGCGGCTGTGCTTCCCGGGAATGATCCTATATATAATTGGCCTTGCCTCTGGATATTATGTCTCTCTAGTAAAAGTTGTCATCAGTGCCTCAGCGGAGGACCAAGGATCGGTGGCTGGCGTATTCAACGTATGTTTACACTACCCTATTCACTATTAAGTCACTATAATATTATTTCCCTGCCGCCGAGCCCCTCTATCGATCAAGATTTATCACCTAACCTGGGTGTCTAGATGGCCCTGAACGTTGGAGGCGCGGTTCTAGGCGTCGCGGTTCTAACTGTAATCTCCAACAGCGTAGCTTTCCAGCACGGTGGCAGTACCCTGGTCGAGGCTCGTCTGCGCGGGTACCAGGCGGCGTACTACGGGGCGGTTGCATGGGCAGCACTAGGAACTCTTGTTTCGATCTACTCGGTTGTCATACATTACATGAGTGAGAGAGGGGATGCTAGCAGTGCTACTTCCACTGGGACTTTTGTAAATGGAGATGGGAAAGGATCAATATCTACAAGCAACGGCAACGTACATGAAGAGGATATTGAGGCGAGCGGAAACATCTAATAAGGCCATGTCATGTTTACCTATTCTACTGTAGTGCAGATAAAGTCAAAGATAGGTCTAAGTGTGCAGCACAGTGTACAAAGCTGGAGCAAAAGACAGAGTGCTGAGGGAGCATGGTCGTGCGGAGTCAGGCCCGTCTGTTCAACAGCAACCAGGTTATATCCCCACGTAGCGTGGTTTGAGCCAATCGGAACATGAATTACGTCTAGAAACGGAAATCCTAGGCACGGGTCGAGTTCGAACTCCATCAAGTAGCATTTTGTACACAGTATGTTCCAGGGGTACACCTCGTCCACTTCTCCACAGTACATACATGATACAACAGATCTGCCCCATTAGCAAGGCTTAGCTTGATCCATCGTGGCTGCATGGACGGAGAGGGGAAACGAAGAGGTATAGTATCATGGGGAATCTTAGCGTGAAGAGCATATTACTTATACTAGTTAGGTGTATAAAACAGATCTGTTTAGCAGTCAAGTCTGCCCTTGCCGCGGCATTGCTAGCCGATAAATAGATATAATGCACGAAGGAGAGTGGATTGTAGTGAGTACAGACCATAGTATCCACTCTCGATAGTAGTATGGCTAACGATTATGAGTTCACAACGTATTAAAACGTAGGTGTTGAAAACTCGGCAGAGTCCTAGTCGTGATGATATGGAGCGGTAGAGCCCAGTGGCTCTTGGCCTGCTGTCATATACGTACGGGACAGAAGACAAAGGTCACACTAGGTACGATTTCTGGGCGGAAAGCCACGACATGCGATTTATTTGGCATAAGATACCATAACTGCAGTCTATACTAGGTACCTAGTTAACCCATTTGAAGTTTTGGAAGGATTCAGGGAAAAGACTGCAGTAGATAAGCCAACCAGCTTGCAGCACCCACTCTATTCCTTGGTTTTTATCATACGATGTGTGCAGAAGGGAGCTTAAATCTGAGCTGCAGATCATGGTCAATCCGAAATATCTATGCCGGCTACTGGTCCGCAATATCTTACCTTGGCGATGGCGAGTATCTGGAATTATGCCTTGCTCCCCTGTAGTGCCTTCCAAGCTAGTCGGACGCGATATCATCTCACGTCATTCTCGAGTTACTAGCAGCTCGATGAATGCAGTCATCAACGCACACCGTCTAGGCGTTAAGGCATCTAGGTGAATGGGATTAGAAAAAGTCATGAGCTGGGGTGTGATTGTGGCCGCAATACGCGCTCATGCTCATGAATGTGCCCTGAATTAAATCTGACGCTGCCACTCTCGTGTAGAAGATTAGTTATCTATCTGCAAGCCATGCTTACCTTGCTAGGAGGACGGCGTTTCAAATGCCTTTACACCATGGCCGGAGGGTTAATAACACCGTAAAATGTGGCGGTTTGGCCGCAGAATGTCTCATCTACGGGCCTTTCATCTTTGAAAATAAGGAATAAGCAAGAACGGGTTTGTGGTATACTTCTCACTTACATTCTTACTTAGTTCTACACTTTATTGTAGCCGTTTATTCAAGAGCTGTAGTAGTAGTTGGCAAAACTAGAGGAGATAAGCATGATGAGCTCAGGCGTATATAGAGTCATAGCTTGCGAAGGCAAGAGTAACCAACTATAATTCTAAAGCCTATCGTCATAATTGCTACACATCTCTATAGGAAGGGCGGTCCTATACCCCCAGTCCTACACACATTGCATGCTTCGGGAGAAGAGCTATGTAAAAGATATTGGAGGGTATATCAAGGAGATTTTAGATGCAATGAACCTTAAATAGACCGGCAGGGTAATACCTAATAGTGTGGAAATGATCTAATATATAGAGCACGTCTAGATTAATGAGAGGCTAATTCTATTGTATAGTAGCCTTGTTTCTACGACCTCTATTACTGGTTCTTTAGTAGTTCCCCAATGATCATAATTAATGTTGCTATATCGCCAACTTCGGCGATCCAACCTTCCCACCCTACATTAATGGACTTAAGTCCACCATCAGCAGTTTGAAGTCTAGTCAAACTACCAGTATCAGAAAGACCATATATCGTATGCTCCTTATACCATCTCGTATATTCTGGCTTCCATCCTTCAAATTCCTCCGTACTCCACAATGCGGCTGAACTCGGTAGAGGGACTAGAACGAGACCGCCAATGGAGAAGTACGAGACAGCAGTTGAGATATCTACTAGAAGGCCAACAATTTGGAAGATGAGTACCGTTCTTGACTCTGAGTTAGTACGATCCTCGATATATTTCAGGCATAGGATAATGCTAACCGTCTTCTAGATTCAAGAAAGATCCAGTCTCTCCGTGCTAGGGCGGGGTCTTCAGAGATCCCACAATCGAAAGACTTCGCGACAGATAAGTCCAATGCTTTAAATACAAGCTAACGAAGTAGTCAGCTAGATGGTGCGCCAAAAATGGAAGAGAAATTCCAGAGAGAAGACTGACTTTGGTTGACTTACATTGACCGTAGTGAGTAGGGAAACATCAAAGACGGCGAAACCAAATGGGACATCCTGAAGGCGCAACAAACAAAAGATAAGCAAAGTCTGTAGAGCAGCTAGAAGCTCCCATCGGTCGAACTTCGAGTACTGATTACAGTGAATTACTAATTCTCGCAATGTCATCAATCAGCGCTTACCTGGGTCAAGATTCTCTCCTGTTCATACCAGATCTGCCCCCACATCCAACTACCTTTGTTCGCAGCGTCCTGTGGCTTGAATGATTGAACCAGGTTCCAGCAATTAACTAAAGACTGTACGTTTACGGACATTAGCATTGGCTAGCTCTCCCAGATGGCTTGAATATCCAAGATGTGGGGGTTAGGCAAGGTACGAGTGTTTATCTAGAAAGGAATTTGCAGAAAACTAACTTGTTGTGGCCTATCACCGTCGCCTAATGAGGATCGTGGATATGCCGTAAAATGAATGAAGGGTGGAAGCGTGCCTTTTACAAGCATCATAGCGGGATAAGATCTTAGAATCCGCATTGCTATGGTTTGTAAAGCCACATGATCAGGTCTCGTAAAAACACGAGTAGAAAAGAGAGGGGTTTTCGGCAACCGATAGTCCCAAGGCGCTGGAGGGCTCATTATAGTTGAGGACAAATTTGCTATTTTGCTGCAGGCAAGGGACATTGAATTCGTTTCTTGAAACGGCGCATCTTCGAAATCGAATGGAATATCACCAAAGGTGACATTTAGGCTCTCGAGAAATGATAAGTCGGTTGCAGGTCCCATATCAGGATAGGTCTGATCGAGTGCGTCAAATAACGCATTCCCATCACGAGAAGGACTTCTAGCAGACACCAGAGTACTGCTACTCTCTCCTGCATTATCACCAAGTCCCTCTTGAGTAGGTGTGGCCAACATAGCATTTTCATAGGCTTCACCTCCCACCATACGCCGTATGACTTGTGTGTCATACTCGCAAGCGACACCGCGTTTATTGCAGCGGATACAACCATCTAGACCAGCATCCGCTTGCAACACGCAACGGGTTTTCGCACGGGTGCAGGCAAGACATGATCGCTTACGAGATCCCTTGGTGTCCACAGGTTTTGAGCGGCAATAATAGTAATGCCTTTTCGCGGAAGCCTCTGGAATATGCGTTAGCAGGCCACATGAGACACCTCATGCGTGCCTCTCACCTTGCTCAAAAGTCTTCAGGCACAGCAAACAGGAGTACTGGCGGTCCGGTTCTAAAGTTGTGTCCTCTTGTAAATCAACCATATTTTAAAGGCGGAAGCAAGCTATAGACAGATGATCAGAGGGGATAATGCAGCCTGATGATCGTACTCGAGCTAGACGGCTCGGTTTCATCTTGGCTGACAGTCTTAGTCAGCCAAATCTATCTTCACGGATTTCCGTGAAGCGGATCCGCTTATTCACTAGGAGAGCCTGACTATACCAGATTAAGAACACAGCAGCGGAAGAGGTGTGCCATTTGGATTGCGTTAATAGATCCGACAGCACTCACGAGGCGGCAGATTTGGAAGAGAATAATTTCGTGTCGCGGAGATGTGGGCACATACACCGCTAGTACTTCACGGCACTAACGGCGTCGTTTTTTCAGTGGCGTTTCGATTACCATAGAACAGTGCAGGATTTAATTAGCTTAAATGAAGATACCAAGCCCCCATCACATCGTCGCAGTCACGCCTCCGCTAACTGAGATCCACTGCGCTGTGATCCAGCGGCTCTTCTCCGAAACGAGAAGAAGCGCCGCGTCAGCCATATCCTCGACAGTTCCAAGACGGTCTGCCGCTCGCGAAAGCGCCGCCATACTGTTTCCAATTGGGTTCGGGGTCCCGTCCGGATTGATCAGGTACGGCTCCGACGTGTCCGTCGGAATCGGTCCCGGCGCGAGCGTGTTGACAGTGATTCCGTGAGTGCGGCCAAGCTGGGCATTTTGTATTAAGAAAGGCGTCTCGTCATGGGGAGAAAAACAGGTATAGACTTACATCACTTGCAAGACCAGCCGTCAAGCTATCCTGGGCAGCTTTCGCAGCATTATAAAGAGAAACTCCAGCGGCGCACGTTTTTGAGGTGATGGTACCGACGTTCACGATGCGCCCGCCATTGGGCATCTTCCCCAAGCCAACTACCGCCTGTGCCATATAAATGATGCCGAAGGCATTGACACCAAATTCTTGATGAATATCATTTTGTGTGACCTCAATGATACTCTGGGTACTGCCTGCACCCCCAGCGTTGTTAACTAGAGAGAGGGCTTGTCAGTCGGTATTCTAGACATCTTGTCATGCATATATAATACTTAGAATGTCAATGTGATCAGCCTCTAGTCCTTCCAATGTCTGCTTGACGATGCTCCTTGCAGTATCGGGATTTCCCACTGGACCCTGTACAACAGCAGTCTTGCTCCCAAACTCATTGGCGATATCTGTTGCTATTTTCTGGGCTCCAGCTCTCGACTTCTCTGATACGTAGTGAATTGCAACAGACGCGCCATTCCGAGCTAAAGTCTTAGCAATGGCAGCGCCGATTCCATTTCCCCTTCCAGACCCGGTGATTAAGGCCGTCTTTCCGGCAAGCGAGAGAGTATCAGGTGACATGTTGGGTGCTTGTGTAAAGAGATTATAGCAATCTAGTACCTAGTTCATTGTTGTGCGACTATTTCGAAACATGATGGCGGAAGTCCATGACTATATACTCCAAGATTGAAACCGCATATCTCCCTTTGAAATACATCTTATAGAGCAGCTTAGAAATAATTTCCCAGTTTTCACGGATTTCCATGTAATGCCATTCGATCATCACTACACTAGTAAAACGTGTTAAGCCACTTATTATCAAATCTTCACGGATCTCCGTGAATGCGCATGAGCTTCCCAACCTGCGACCAGACCACTTATTTTTTTATTGAAGCATGGAATTAGAGGTATGATATGGCTGCCGAATGAATTCCAAGTTAAATATTCCAAGCTACATTCAACGAAAGAGCTGTCATTATTAAGATATATACGCACATTAGCGAGTTCCCAGAAAAGACAATCGGTTACGTCGGGGACTTTTACATCACTTATCCCTCTCTTCGGGAATGATAGTCGTTATACAGCTTCTTCAACTCCCGCATTAGTTGCGCCCAAGGTAAGATATAGTATAATGCCCAGAAGTCCGCAGGATACGTTTCATGCACACGAGAAGGCCCCTAAGTCTTGCACCTTTAAGCAGTTACTTTTCGCTTTTAGGCAAGATTGATAGTAGCTGACTGCCATATTAGCCTATACGAAACGCGAATAATGATTTTATGAAGCGAGTTCCTTCATTTATGTCAATACTAAGTTTGACCACGACGTCGGCACCGTTACGGCATCAATTGTTCTAGCTATTGTATATTCCCTATGGTGTTGTGACGGATATGGAGTATCTCGCGCCAAGTAACATGCATGATTTCAACGGATGCGCATCACCAACCCGCATTCGAATTCGTGAGACCCCTATGCAGGGGAGAAATTAGTAGCTGATAGGCTTTCGCCTAATCAGCGATATCTGAGCTTATCGTCTAGAGATAACTGCCGGAGTGCTCGGTTCGCCAAGCCGTCTGCTTCTCTTTCGTGTATCCCACAGCCATGCTGCTTGATAACGAGTCGACGAGAGCTAGCTCATCTGAAACTCCATGTGGCTGATTCTTTCATTTTCCCCTAATTCTCCGTGGCGGGGTAATGTGAGAGGTAGTTCAGCTATTCCCGCCAACGGCCAACGGACCAATAATGGTCAGCAACATGCGTCCTACTAGCGGGAACACCATGCAAGGGACCGGTGTTGGCCGTTAAGCGAGAGAAGTTAAATGAGACAGGGAGTTCGCTTATCTCTATGGACTTTATAGAAGGAGAACATATATCTAAATGTTGGGTCTTCTCAATATCGAGGAGGGCTCGCCCTCGCCTTGTTTGAAAAGTTCATCGGTTCCCTACAGTCTCTAAGCCATCTAACTCCCTCGCTAAGAGGCCAGTAAGTTTTGCGACTTCTACATCACGATTCTGTAGTTTGGAATGGCGGTTATATGCAACTTCCCTTCGTGGCAGGCGATTTCTGTCATATTTATTGTGTACCTCGTCGGGATTGCCTTTTACCGGCTGACACTGCACCCGCTTGCTCGTTTTCCAGGGCCTAAGCTGGCAGCCATCACACGTTGGTACGAAGCTTACTACGATGTCATCCTTGATGGCCAATACACTTTCAAAATAAAGGAGTTGCATAAGAAGTACGGTATGTTGAGCTTTTGATTTACATGTAATACTAGCCACCTTTTATGAAACGATCTATAATATATTACGACAGGTCCCATTATCCGCATTAGTCCTTACGAACTGCATGTTCACGATAAGGCCTTCTTGAACACGCTTTATAACCACGATATCATGAATAAGTATGCCTGGTCCTACGATGCTCATACAGCCAAGGGATCCACTGCGTTTACAGTTGATCACCATCTTCACAAAGCTCGTCGTCAGCCTCTCAATGCTTTTTTCTCAAAAGCAAAAGTTTATGCTCACCAAGACATGATTCGAATGTACGTTGATAAAATGTGCCAGAGAATATCAGAGTATGTTGGGACCAGATTTGATCTTGGTGCTGCTTCTCTTGCTTTCACCCAAGACGTTGCCAATGACTTCATCATGAGAAAAACATATGGTAGCCTTGATCGCGAAGACTTCGACGTTTCAATGCTTGTAGTACTTCAGGGGGCTGGAAAGGTTTGGCGACTCAACAAGCATCTACGTTGGTACGGTCATCTATTGAAAGCACTGCCTCTGGGTTTGATCTCAAAGGTTGCCAGTGATACTTTAAGCACTTTCCTTCTCCGGTTGCATGTATGTTGTTCCATGGACAAAATATCCCTCTCTGAACCCAAATGGACAACAGATGAATTCGTGTCTGAATTATTTTCTCGTTATTAGGAACAGTACCAAGACACGGAATACCAAGTAAACCTAGCCGCTTCCTCAGCTGCCAAAGACAAGATTATGGCTCCGCGAACCATAGTCAATGATATTCTCGACTCCAAACTGCCACTTTCCGATAAAGCCGTTGAACGCATCTACGAAGATGTGTCCACTGTATGTAACGCTGCTTTCGAAACCACTGCTAGTGTTCTTCGGCTGGCACTTTTTTACGTCTTCAGCAACCGGAGCATTCTTCAACGGTTGAGGACCGAGCTCGAGACCGTTGAGACGATCGAGTTAAAGACTCTGGAACAATTGCCTTACCTGACCTCAGTTTTGAAGGAAAGCCTTAGATTAGGGGGAGGCATCTCTACTCGACTTCAACGTGTTTCGGAGAAAGACATTTTCTACGGAGAGTGGCGGATCCCCGCCGGCCACCCAGTCGGGATGACTGCTCTTTTGCTACATACTGACGACGATGTACATCACAATGCCAAAAGCTTCCTTCCAGAGAGGTGGATGGACGTCGAGAGTAAGAAACGGTCTGAAAACGCCTTCGTGCCGTTTTCGAGAGGGTCTAGAATCTGCCTTGGAATGCAGTAAGTACCTCACATGACTCTAATGGAGGAGAAACTAACTGGACCGACAATAGTCTCGCTTGGGCTGAGTTATACATCGCTGTTGCCACGCTGGTTCAGCGCTTCGATATTGCGTTCCCGAACGCAACTGCGGAGGACTTCGTGTGTGACAGCGATCAATTTTTAATTCAAGCTAGAGCCAAAGGGCATCTATATGCTATCCCAACCCTAAGGCGAAGTGGGCTTACTCGACGACAATGATTTCACATTTGGGCAATGAGAAGCAAGGCAGCCATGAGACGAGTAAGACTTGAAAGTAGACATGATGAGCCGCATTACGAATCCCACGAACATTGGCATCAGCAAAGCCAGATCAGAGCTACTAATGTGCATTTATATCAACCCAAGGCAAGCTACCTAACTTTATATTGTGCGAGTTTGCGCCACCTCATATTACCCCGACTCCAGCACAACATTGTTCAATCCGTACCCCCCGTCGATGCGGGTGAGGAGTGCCACTCTCTGAAGCTGGTGGAAATCGGCTGTGACGAAGACGAGTTGAATCCGCTCGTAAAGACTGCCGGGGTGGAATCCAGGTGGCCGAGCGCATTCCGGCCGCATTGTAGTCCTTTTTTTTTAGCGATCGGTGTTCGTGCTAGACGAGGGGGTAATGGGATCGGACCAATCACGAACCTACAGAGATGTACAGTTACCGGATGAGAGAAAGACCGAAAAGAAAAAGGTGTTAAAGGGAGATTTCCGATCGTCTAAGGCACGTTTCACGGAAGACTTGCGATGAAGAAATAACCGAATTTCCTTCTTTACGCATCATAATATAGACATCGCGGGTGATTTAAGTGAGCATTTTATTCACCAAGAGCAGCTTCATCTTCGTTCGTACTGAATGCAAAACGTACCATTTCCTTATCTAGCCTGACCAAATACCTGCAGTGAGATAAAGTGCCGTTCGTGGCTCACCACAATGGCACATAAAGCAGGACAGAGTCGTCAAGCAGATACAAATGCCGACGTGCCACGTGGAGTGCTACCCAATTGTCCCCAAGCTCCTTGTATAACGTTGTACGACACGCGAGCGTCGAACCGTGTACTGTGGGTTAGCAACGGCTTAAGGCGCCTTGCTACTGGGGTGAGGGCCCTTGTGGCCGGGTAAATAGGGGTAAATGGGTTGATTGAGGAGAAGGTTCCGGGTGCCGAACCGAGGCCCCAAGAGGACTATTCTCATGCTATAAAAGGCACGATGATTGGAGGGAGTATGCCGAGGATTGATTTCGCTGCATTTGTCTCGAATTGGCTGTAACCAAGAAGGAAAAAGCAGAAGAAGCAAAGCAGACGCTGCTTGAATGGCATTGTCTACCTACCCCTCAACACCGAGAACCCCCCCACTTGGCGATCCAACCATACTCTGCCCGCTAAGACGAGAGAACATGACGAACAGGGGAACAAGAGTCTATTGAAGTTGGTATCAGAGCCGAAACCATAACACCACAACCTTGGAAGAAAAAGGGCCCAAGGGCAGACAGAGGAAGGAAAGAACAAGACGAAACCAAAAAAAAAGAAAAGCAGGAAGAAGCCATGCCACCACCACTAATAACCCACCTATACACCGCGGACCCCTCGGCGCACGTGTTCGAGGGGCGGATCTACATCTACCCCTCGCACGACCGGGAGACTGATATCGAATTCAACGACAACGGCGACCAATACGACATGGCCGATTACCACGTGTTCTCGACGGCGTCCCTGGACCCGGCGTCGGCGGTGACGGACCACGGGGCCGTGCTCCGCGCCGAGGACGTCCCGTGGGCATCGAAGCAGCTCTGGGCGCCCGACGCGGCGTTCCGGGACGGGAAGTACTACCTGTACTTCCCGGCGCGCGACAAGGCGGGGGTGTTCCGCATCGGGGTGGCCGAGGGCGACTCGCCGGCGGGCCCCTTCAGGCCCGAGGCGGCGCCGATCCCGGGCAGCTTCAGCATCGACCCGGCGGCCTTCGTGGACGCGGACACGGGCGCCGCGTATCTGTATTTCGGGGGGTTGTGGGGCGGCCAGTTGCAGTGCTATCAGGGCACGGGGGCCGGGGACGCGCACGGCGTGCCGCCGTTCGACAGCGCGTGGCTGGGTGCGAGGGAGCCCGCGGGAGACGGGGCGCCGGCGTTGTGTCCCAAAGTGGCGCGCCTGTCAGAGGACATGCGCGGGTTCGCGTCGGCGGCGCGGGACCTGGTGATTCTGGCGCCGGAGACGGGGGAGGCGATGCGCGCCGACGACCACGATCGGCGCTTCTTCGAGGCCGCGTGGATGCACAAGCGCGGCGCCAAGTACTACTTCAGCTACTCCACGGGCGACTCGCATTACCTCGTGTACGCCGTGGGCGACTCGCCGCTCGGCCCGTTCACGTACGCCGGACGCATCCTGGAGCCCGTGCTCGGGTGGACCACGCATCATTCTATCGTCGAGTTCCGCGACCGCTGGTGGCTGTTTTATCATGATTGCGAGATCAGCAAGGGTGTGAGCCACCTGAGGAATGTCAAGGTCGTGGAGATATTTTACGATGCCGAGGGCAAGATCTTACCTGTCAAGTCCGAGTAGAGCAGATGCATGGAGCTGAACGCATGTTAGTCTAGGTGTATATAGCCCCAAAATGTGTGGAAACCTTTTCTTTTTTTCTTTCCGGTTACTCATACTCATGGCGATGATATGTATGATGGGATCTGGTCTATAGCCTAGTGTGCGTGAGCTTGCGAATGAAATATAACACCACTTCTCTTTCTCTTTTCCAATCTTGAAAATATATACACTTTGAAAATTTCAAACTAGACATTACGACCACACACGTTGCCTCTTCCATATTTCTCACATTTCTACCACGCCCAAGGTAAGCCGTCTAAGCGCATCTTCG
The DNA here is from genome assembly GCA_023159155.1 of Ustulina deusta. Taxonomy (NCBI): domain Eukaryota; kingdom Fungi; phylum Ascomycota; class Sordariomycetes; order Xylariales; family Xylariaceae; genus Ustulina; species Ustulina deusta. Next base: position 384,457 of record JAJNNX010000029.1, on the reverse strand, counting down.
TACCTCCCAGGGCTGTGGTCCGTCAACATGCTAGAACCAAAACGCACTTCTCTGAAATGAGCCTCGACATCTCTAATGTATTTCAAAACAATCCGCGTGGCTGGCCGGCCGATATCTTCTATCGTCTCTTGCGTAAATGCATCTCTTCTCATGACTAGCGTGCTATCTACCTTGAACACTTCCCCTGGGGGCAGAAGTTTAGAGCTCATCATACTGACGCGCAAGGTCTTGAGCGCGACGTAGCCCCAATGGTCATCGTCTTCGTTTGACTCCTTTGTCGGATTGCTGTACCATTTGTCTGCGAGGCCAGAACGTAACCCTTCCCAGACACGCCGCTTGACTTCAGCCTTAGCCTCATTATTGTCGGTCTTGAATGCCAAGGCAAGGGCTTGGAAGTCGTGCAAGACCCCTAATGAAAGGTAGGGTACCATGTCGTTGCCGTGAACCGTACTAGTTATTAAACCCCTAGTGGCTTTCTGGAGGGAGGGTGACATGGTTGCTGGTGGGCCGTAAGCATATACATGAATGGGTCTGCCGGATGGTAAACATATGTGTGTCGGTGTCGTGGATGAACCCGTACCAAGAAGTTTCGGATGCTCTGCGGCAGATGTAAGAAATCCAGCCCCAGTAGCCGAGGGCTCCGCCAACATAACACCGAGTAGAGCGGTAACCGCACCACCTAATGAGTGACCACACAGCACAAGCCCATATTCAGGGTATTCTTCCAGGGCCGCCTTTATTGTGAACAAAACTCGCCCATCACCACCATACAATAGTCGCCGTGCAGACGCATGGATTCCTTTGTGAACCTTGTATGTCTTGCCCCTCCAGATTAGATCGTCATAGTCACACATCATGTCAGCAAGAACATCCTCAAATCCAAGGGTTCCTCGACAGGTGAGTACAACCGCTTTAGACTCTTCATCAAGAGCTACTGTATGGACAAGAGGTATGCCTGTGTCAGTAGACCCAGTGGAGTCAGAACCGCCCTGAGGATCGACGAAAGATGCGAGTAGAATACTATCACGTGGCAGTTTTGCATGATGAGCGAAGGAACGGACATCGTAGTGAATCTCATCTGCTATGTTCTGGGTGGGTCGATCTTTGGAGATGCCCATAAGCTTAAGGAAGTTATACCCATAGACCGCCGACGCGTACCGACTGTATCGGGTGATATTTCGTAAGAAGTGAAAATCGGGGAACATCCCTCTCACCGCCCCAGATCGCCTTAGAGAGTCGAGAGCCATCGAATCGCCATAAGCGCTTTTCTGGTGGAAAGAAGAAACGACAAGCGACGCTTCGGAGTCGCGAGTCGCAAGTGTATATATGCTGGGAGTATGGCCTCGTGAAGCCGCTTGGCGACGAGTTCGTTGAGGAGAGGGCATGCTTAATACACCCCCATGCGCTTGCTTTTGGTTCAAGGAGGTGCCGCTCGCCATGGCTTCGTTTTGACGAGGTGGTGAGGGGGGTCGGCTGTCGTACGAGTGAATAGAGATAGTATCCGTCAAAGATACCAATGAACTCCGTCGACAGTCTCCTACCGGGAACACAGGTGATAGAAGGGAGCCCTTGTTCTGCCCAGAATTTCCAAGTGAGCCTAGATCACTGGAGGAGAAATAGTTCGGGTTGCCCCGCTGTGGTGCTCGAGGGGCCTCGCGATTCGGTACTATACTGGAGGTCCTGTCGGGGACCGAAGTCCTAGGAAGCATGTTTGGGGGCTTTGGAGAAGATTTATGGCCACCCCAAGGAGGTTTTGGGTTTGGTTTTGACTTGGAACTCGCGATATTGTCCGAACTAGACTCGCGGCTGAGGAAATTGCCTAATGTTGGAACGGATCCTTTCCCAAGCACACCTCGAATTCCCGTCTTCCTTTCACCACGTTTGGTCAAATTCGCATCTGGTCTCTTATATGCCTTCCTATTAGGGGGTTTAGTGCTCCCGGAGGGTATCTGGATAGTGAGATTTTTTGTGTTTTTAGGTGGGTCGTCCAACGGCGCTCTTGTTCTTTTCTGATTCGCCGCACGTTCGTTTGCTTCTACTAGCGAATTCGTAACGGACAGTTCCTTGGGTGATCCATTCCCAGACCCAGGAGACCCATCTGATATTGATCTTACCCGGCGCCCGGAACCTTCGTTTAGGATATTACCGCGTCCTTTGGTAGACGATGCGGTGATTGGGTGTGCGATTTTTGAAGGTACAGGTGGAGAAGCATCCGGTTTCTGAACGCTAGTCGGTGAAACTGACTGTTCGTCATTCTCAATAGTACGCTCTCCTGGAGAAGATGGAGTCCTAATTTCATGCCGGCTATCCTCTGGTATGTTTTGTACTCTATTCCGGCTGACTTTGTACACCACTCGGTAGTTCGAGGCCTGTTCTTGATTGCTTCGAGATGACTGGTGAGAATCGTTGACTTCACTCGACACAAGGCCGAGACTTGGGAATGACGGGATGGACAGACCCGACGCCCCTGTAATATCGACTGTAATCGTCTTGGTGGTCGTGGTTGACGTAAAGATAGATATCTTGGCGTCATCTGGGAGCGACTTAACAAACTGTTTTCTCAGTTGAGCCTCTAGTAGATCGTCCTCATCATCAGTGCTGCTTCGCCGTGCACCACGATACTCCATGTCTCCAACGGCATCGTTTGCATCATTCGGCCTAGAAGATTGTACTCTATTGGCATTGCGAACGCCATCGTGAAGGGCATCAACGCGCTCCCCATCATTCAGAACAATAACATCCCATATGACCTCTTCATATCCTAGACGTCGGGATTCCTCTTGCATCATCTTTCGACACCTGTTCTGGAGGTAGGCAAGGCCACACAGGCCAAGAACCAGATCCATCACGCCAACTCTTTCGCCCTCGACGCCGGTTGCAGGGTTCTGGAATTCTCGGCGAACCAGGGTAATGATGCTCGCTATGGCCCGAGACGAATCGGTTGAGCCGAAGAACTGGTCGAGAACGGACAGGAATAGCTGAGTGATTTGTGAAGCGGTAGAGACAGTGGTGCCGGCCGCGTGAAAGCCGGCAGCAGCCCAGAAAACCAGTCTCGACATGGTCTGATGCATGCTTTCGAGGCTCGTCTCCAGAATGGATTCGGCATCGGCGCGAGCAAGTTCTGACGGAGATCCAACGAATACATCGCGGCCAGCCCTGTTCAGTATTCCGTCGAGAATGCCCCTCCCTAGCTCGAGGCTAGAGAGAGTGGTGACCTTGGCAGCACTGAGGCCATAACCACCAACGGCGGTGCCGATTCGAAGGGCAAAGGCAGTCGACCTCGTAGCCAAACTCACGGTATTTGCTATGGGGCCGGGGAGAAGCGTGCCGGCACGAGTTGGCGTGACGGGCCTTTCGAGGAGGACATGACCATTTTTCAGGCGTATCAGAGTCTGTTGCCGCTCGACGCTGTCCTCGACGATGTCAACGCTGAGGGTTGCGAGAGGATCGGATGCGGGCTCCTCGTCCATGTCGTACGTTCAAGAGTCAGTCAACCCGGGGTCATTCGATTCAGGGTCAATGAAAAAGAAGAAAAAGAAAACGTAACAGAAATCGAATCTATCAAGGGGGTCATCTGGCAATAATAGCGACGATAATAACAATAATAACAGCGTTGTTCCGAGGCTGTGGAATGCTGGTCATAGACAACTAGGAATGTATGGCGTGTAATAAAAGTGGTGATAACTTGGCATTGCAACAACCAAAATTGCATTACATGTCGAGAAGAAATGCCAGATGGTGCAGGTTGATGCCTGCAGATGCAGAGAGAAAAAGTCAAGCTTGGCCATTGCAGCCATCATGGCCAAGACAGACAAAACACCACTTGTTCCGGGTATCCCCAGTCGACTTTAGCATGTGAAGGTCGGTGGAGATGGCGGGGAAGCCATGACATAAATACCAAGTACCTACACTAAGGAGGTAGAGTAGTACATGCCCGAAGTACCTACCTAAGCCGAGCCGGTCATGCTGGTCCCTAGCTCGATCTATGCGTCAACCACCTCCAGAACACCTGCTCCCGATTGCCTCCCAGGTACATAACCTCTCAAGCTGCTGCAGACACTGCAGGTACTAGATACGCAAGTAAGTACTTGTGACAGCACCCGGTTCTGATCACTTTCCCACGATCCGATGGTACGAGCCGAGGATGTGTCCCATCATCGGACCCAACATGCAGTAGATAGGTGTTCGGTCTGAAAACGATTGGTCGCCGAGGAGGGGATGGCAATGGGCAGCAGGGGAGTTGTTGCATGATGCTAATACCGACAATTTGTTCCGATTTGTCGACAACTTGGGATGGCATGACGAAAGACCAGGTTGCAGGTATACGACAAGACTTGGGTACCTTGCCTATCGTCTATGATTTCAATGTCTAAGGTAGTAAGTACATGTGCCATCTATACTTGTACGCATCATTCATTACCTTCCATGCCCAGCATCGGTCGCATGAAGTATCTAGCTATAAGTAGGTACTGAATTGTATTTATTTTACTTATTCTCCTAACATTCATTTCCAACATTCATTCCTAGACCTTGGTTCCTACCTAACTGTCTTCACGTCACAGATAACTTTGTAGCGTATGTGCCTGACAAGATGTTGCTATTCTTAGAAGAGGGTCTGTTCCATTCGGTTCAGCTCCAACTGCAGGTTCTCTGTAGTGCACTGGGTCTCAGGTTGCCAATCCACACTGCCGGCTATCGCTAGTGCCTGTACGCTACATACACTATATATTGAGGCTAAGTGCCCCTGCAGCGCGCAGGGCTACCTATGCGTACCTAAGGTAATTGTTACACTCCAGTTAGGTACCTGTAGCACTGAGCACAGGCCCGCAAACCACCTGCTGCACCTGCAGCCAGCTCGTGCTGTAGCATCCAGCCCTGATAGGCCTAGACCAACGGGTCCGGATGCTGGATTGTTGTTGTTGTCGACTCGTTTTCTCGCTTGAAAAAGGATCAACTCCGTCTCCCGACTCTCTGCTTTCGTCTCGCCACTCGTGTCGCCAAACATCCCTCTTTCTGTTCGTTGCTCTCTTTAATAGTGCTCTGTTTTCTCGTCGGACCTTCCGTCCATTCTCTACTTCCAGCCTCACCTGTACATCTATATATAAGTATCTATAGAACAACGTCGTCCCCCGTGCTTCGCCTGTCTTTCGGCCAAAGCCTCACGACCTCGCTTCTCATCCACCCCGAACATGTCGGAACAGGGCCTTTTCTCGTCCGACCTCATCGCGCCCGCCGTTGCCGCCGCGCTTCCCGTGGGCTACATCGCCCGCTCTCTCCGCCTCTCCGACTACCAGGCCGGCTTTCTCGACTGCCTGCGGGTTCTCACCACCGTCGGCGAGATTAGCCAAGAGGCCTTTGACGAGCGCTACAACTGGATACTGTCGCAGGACACCTACTATATCCTCGTCATCGAGGACACCAACACCGGCAAGGTCGTCGGCACAGGCAACCTCCTTGTCGAGAGGAAATTGTAAGAGCACCAGAACAGAGGCCAGCGGCCACAGCGCACTTGCATGTTGACAAGACACGGTGGCCAATTGACTCGGTAAACAGTATCCATAGTCTTGGACTCGTCGGTCACATCGAGGATATCGCCGTCGCGAAAGACCAACAAGGCAAGAAGCTCGGGCTTCGTCTGATCCAGGCCCTCGACTTCATCGCCGAAAAGGTCGGCTGCTACAAGACTATCCTCGACTGCAGCGAAGCGAACGAGGGCTTCTATCTCAAGTGCGGCTTCCGAAAGGCCGGCTTAGAGATGGCCCATTACTACGAGAGTAAGAAGTGAACATCTGCTCGAGGCTACGTCGAAACAATCTAGAAAATAGGGGGTGGTATATATCTACGCTGAGACGGAATATGGCCCGCACAGGGTCAGTAGTCTAGAGCGGGACAGGGCTATTATATTATAGAGAGGGTGTTGCGGTTCGCTCACCTCGAGATGGTTCATGTACATGGTCCCGGAGTTATGGTGCAATATGCTGGTGCTCGCCCAATGGGGATATAGTATTTTCAAGGTTGCGAGTCGCATAGGTCCTTACATATATATACTGACTCAAATAGACGAGACACCCAAAGGAGCACGCGGGCCAATGCTGATAGTTCGAAACCCCATGATATGAGCGGTGTCTCGGTAGGTTGTTCACTCCATACGCTGCGCAACACCGACAGCTGGGTCTGGATTCCGGGGAATACATACCGTTCTATCTACATTAGGATATGACCGCAGTCAGCACCAAGACCCAGAATGTCCGCAAGCCACTCATCCTAGCCGGATCGAACTGTTGGGCCTACCTTGTTGGGGAGGTGGCGTCGAGTCGGACCGTCGGGGATCCAATGCTGAGACATGTATTAGGCCATTTGAGCTCTCTGCCAGTCCACGTCCACTTCCTCCAAGTGAACAGCTGTCCGCTCAAGTCCACTTCGCATCGTCTATACAGTATCGTGATGATTCGAGATTAGTTAACGACGGATTCTATACCCCATCCCTCTCATTCCACACCGACCTGAAACACCAAGAGTGCCCATGCATCCTAAGGCACATTGCACGCAGGGCATATGCATGCACCTTTCGGCTTACACTTCGGATATCCCCAACTTCGGATTGTGGAGCAGCCCTCGACATGACAAATTTTCAAGATGAGCAGAAATGGCTGTTCTCTCGTCTTTTGGAAACAGGTAAATAGTAGCTGTTGTCCTTCCTGGCGAGGAGCGATCCAGCCGGAGAAATCACTGGCAAGATAGATAGATATCCCTGGATCACACTCGCCGGAACGGACCAGCATCATCTTGTCTGCTCCAACCATAGATAGACACAGTATGTCACCATCATCTCGAGCTAACAACTTGTTGAGAATCTCGCAGGCCTCGGCTCCGGCCTTGGAAACCGAGTACATGGCGAGATACAAATCATATATATATATATATATCTGTAGCTCTAATGACGAGCGAAACACACGCTAACCAGTCCGTATAACAGTAGAAGAATCCAAGCGACCAGCAAATGATGCACATTCTCGGCATCGCCATTCCAACATATACTTAACGTCGAAAAATCCAGAGCTGAGACAATGGCACCACACGAAATAACGGCCTCCTCGAAGCGTCCGGCGCCCGAGACCTGGCAGATGGGCACGGAGGCCTTCGAGCGACGCATGCCGCACCACGAAGGGATCAAAGCGCTGTGGGAGACGAAGTGGCGCTTCCCCTGTTCGAAAGCCGTGTATCCCTTCCACGACGGCGCGTACAGCGACTTCGAGCCCATCTTCGCGGGTTTGATAGCGCGCGGCGTCGACGACGGGGACAGCACCGCCTACACGGAGGCCTTCTTCGAGACGGCCGAGGCCCTCGAACGAGCCGGCGACGAGGCGGCGGGGAAGAAGCCCGAGGAGGCCTCGACGCTCTATCTCCGCGCCGCGTGCGTGCTACGCATCGCCCGGTTCCCGTACATCACCGCCTTCCCCGAGGTCAGCTGCCCCGTGAAATGGAGGGCCTGGGAGATGCAGAAAAGGGTCTATCTTAAGGCCGCCGGGTCCTGGGACGTGCCTATCCTCGAAGTCGAGATCCCGCATGTGCGCGCCGCGGGCCGCGACCGCGCCGTTATACCCGCTTATGTGCGCGTGCCCGCAACCAAGGGTCCTCACCCAGTTGTCCTGCTCTTCACGGGCCTCGACGGGTATCGACCGGATAACACGGGGCGTTGCGACGAGTTCCTCACGCGCGGATGGGCAACCGTCGTCCTCGAGATCCCCGGCACCGCGGACTGCCCCGCCGACCCGGCGGACGCGGACTCACCGGACCGGCTCTGGGATTCCGTCTTCGAGTGGATAGGTGCCGATGGCAGGTTCGACATGCGGCGCGTCATGTGCTGGGGCCTCAGCTCCGGCGGGTATTACGCTGTCCGCATCGCGCACACCCATCGCCAACGGCTCGTCGGCGTCGTGGCGCAGGGCGCCGGGTCGCATTATTTCTTCGATCCCGAGTGGCTGGCGCGCGCCGATGGCCACGAGTACCCGTTTAAACTCCTCCCTGCGCTGGCACGGAAGCACGGGTTCGATGATGTCGAGGAGTATCTGCGGGTAGCGCGAGAGAGATTCTCGCTGCTTGAGACGGGCATCCTGGAGAAACCTTCCACTAGGCTCTTATTAGTTAATGTGAGTTTTAAGTCGATCGCATGCGGGCTTGTTAGCTAGGTATATCCTTTTCGCTTGGTGCTGATTTTACACCCCTGTCTAGGGTACCCTTGATGGTCTCATGCCCATCGAAGATTCGACGCTTCTCTTTGAATACGGATCTCCCAAGGAAGCAAGGTTCTTCCCTGGCGCGTTGCACATGGGGTATCCGTTGGCGAACTCGTCCGTCTATCCCTGGATGGAGGAAGTGATGGCTTCTGTGAAATAAACCTGCATGTCGTACTAGAAACATGCGTCAAAGGTACTGGAAACCAGGATCGTGTGGGCTGTTCCATCATGTAGTTTTTTTTTTTCCTTTCTGTCCCTTTTCCGTCCCTCGTTATAAACAAACAACTTAGATAGTTGGGTGAATAGCTAGATAGAGATAATGCATCTGGTATGAAGCAGTAGGATATATATATGTCTAAGAGTTAGTCATCCGAGTCTCCTCGCTCGACACGCAAAGTCTTTGCGGACGCATGTAGTAGTGTCGTGAAATGTCCATCTCCTCCTCAGCAGACCATTCATCGCATCCCCCATCTACAAGCAAGCGCCCCGTCACCGACCCATCCACCCACCATCCACAACCAGCGTATGTCCGCTGACATACGCACTAGCCCTGCTCGCCAGATAGACCACGCTCCCCTTGAACTCGTCCGGAGTCCCCCACCTACCGGCCGGTATCCGCGCGGTGATGCTCGCAAGCCTCTCCTCGTCGTTCAGCAGCGCCGTGTTCATCTCCGTCGCGACGTACCCCGGGGCGATGGCGTTGACGGTGACGCCCTGGCCGGACCAGGCGTTGGCGAGGCTCTTGGTCAGCTGGCCCACGGCGCCCTTGCTCGCCGCGTACGCCGGCACGTTGAGGCCGCCCTGGAACGTCAGCAGCGACGCGAAGTTGACGATGCTGCCGCGGCGCCCCGTCGCCTCGGACGGCGCCAGCCCCAGCATGTGCCGCCCCGCCTCCCGGCACAGCGTGAACACGGCGTTGAGGTTCACCTGCATCACGGCCGCGAAGTCCCCGTCCGGGAAATCCTCGCACGCGTGCCGGATCTGGATCCCCGCGCAGTTCACCAGGATCCGGATCGAGTGCCCGTCCGCCAGCACGGTCGGCACGAGCGCCGCGACGTCCGCCGGGGATGACAGATCCGCCGTGTAGACGTGGACTTTGCGGCCTAGCGCCTCGATTGCCTTCTGCGTCTCTGTCGCCGCGGTGTTGCGCTGTGTTGTGGGTATTAGTGAGAATTACGTGAGGCGTGAGGCGTGAGGCTTCACCCGAGACAGGAGAGCGGAATCGCGGGGCTGAGGGGGGGAAGGGGGGCGGGGCATACTTGGACGAGGAGGATGTCGGCGCCTGCTTCGGCAAGGGCAATGGCGACGGACTGTCCAATGCCTCTTGTCCCGCCCGTGACGAGCGCCGTCTCGCCTTTGAGCGAGAAGAGGGCATCCATCGTTGGTGCCAGTTCACGGCGTCAGAGTCAGTCCGGTGTTCGTGTCAGGAGGTCTCCGGCCGTGTGCCGATGCGTTTTCTCGCTGCTTTGGCTCTCAATTCAGCATGTAGCGGAAAAATTAAGACGCTGGTTCATATGTGATGCTGAGGTCTACCCTGGACTGACGTACCTCGACCTTTATCGGACGCACCCGCGCTCACAGCGATATGCAGCTGCTCATCCTAGCTGTGGGTGGGGATCCTCGCCCCCATCTACCGACCGATTGATCGATCCACTGTCGTCCCGAGTTGGAGAAGCGAGCCGGCCATCTTAGGTCAAAATCGCCGAAGGCGACGACCGGTGACTGATAGTGTGCATATACTATATTTGGGAGGCCATACCGGTCAGGAGGCTATAGGGAACTTTCCTTTCAAATAGCTTCTTACAACCGGAAAGGGAAAGAAAGGGGGACAAGAGGAAAAACTATTATTAAATCTTCTTCAATCTGAAGTTTCAAGCTGAGGTCCATTCTCTTCTCCGATGTCATCCGACTTAAGCAGGGTAAGAGGAAGTGATCTTGTGGTCCCTTCATTCATTTAACCAACGGCCATTTACTGATCAATATAGTCACTTGTATACGAATCATGAAAACAACGTCGTTCCCCTGAAGCTGATCGTTGAAGGTGTGCCGGCCGTGAGCTCGTATCCTCGCTAGGAAAACGACCTGGCCTCGGTGCCTTCGGACGAGGAAGACAGACTACCTCAGATAGTCACCGACAACGGTTCGGATACTGGCCCGCGAAGAAGGAGGAGCCTCAGAGGCGGTTCTTTGCTATACTGGAGACGTGTAGTCACTTGAGGACTCGGGGACACGGTCGACATTCGAGTTAGAACCGGCTTCATACAGCCCTGTTACTATCGCGGTGTTTTATCGACTCAGCCCCCTCCTCTAGAGGTATCGATCTCGCCTTCGAATACCGGACGACGACGTTGTGAGATTCGTTGCCAGGCACGAGGTCACCGAGAGGCCCTCTTTGGGCGCGCGAGAAGATCCTATTTTGTAATCGGGAGCACATGTCGTATTCTGCCACGGGGTATAGCAGCAGATTGAGAAACCCTTCGAGAGGGGTCCGGTTAATATTCACGTATTCTATCTCTAGTTCTACCTCGCGTATTATGTTAGCGGGTGATAGCAGTCCATGCAATAATATAGATACAAGTAGTATCCAAATCCGTTCAAATACCATCCGTAATCTGTCACCTGAAATTCAAACATATATACATGTACCATTCCGTGACCCAGCATTTCAGATATGTCAAATAGGTAAACCTGACTGACTGATCTAGATAGATCTTTCGACTACGATCTCCTCGAAATATTACAACACATATAGATTTCTATGTTTTTGGGTTCTTTTTAAAGGCGCTTAACAAACCAGCCGAACATCATCTACCAGCCACCTCCATAAGTGAAACAAGCAGCCTTCATCTACAGCTAATATACCTTTTCATTTAGATACCACATTCCTCGATTAGAACTTGACCGGCGCTAATAGCTTGGCATGCAATGATCTTTTCTGCTAAACCGTAATTAAAAAGTATTTACTTAAGCAAATATTATATAAATATGCTTGTTCTTAATAGAATATTTGTATAGTACTAACTTTTGTTAGCTAAACAAGTTTGCAGTTAGAATATATAGCTGAATTATACGTTCTATAGCTAAAACGTATAAAATAGCTAAATTTTTTAATTCTAGCTAAATTGCACAAATTTAGCTAAATTGTACAAATCTATAATAATATTAGCAGTATAACTAGTTAATATAGCTTGCTAACCTAGCTAAAATAGCCCTAATACTACTACTTATACTTAAACTGTGCAGTTAAATAAAAAAAAAATTATAAAAACTAAATATAACTTTTTAAAACTTATTAAATAGGTTTATAAGTATTATTTAAAATAAAAAAAAATAAAAGTATTATTATTTATTAAAAATTATTAGATCTTATTTAATCTAAATATTAATAGTAAATATATATTAATAAATAAAAGTTAAACTTTTATTAATACTTTATTTATTATTAAAAAAAGCTTTTATAAACTTTTTTTTTAAAAAGCTACTATATATTTTAAAATATTTAGCAAGCAATATATTTTTAACTAATAAACATAACAAAAAATAATTTTTAGTAGTTATATTTTTTAGTTTAATTTTTATTAGCTAAAATTAAAAGCAATATTATAAAAAAAATTCTATTAAATAAAACAAAATTAAAAGTTAATAATAACTATTTAGTTTAAATAAAAAGTAATAGTTATTTTTAGTATTTTTTATTTTAATTGTAGTAATATATTTATATTTTTAAATAAATAGTTTAAAAAGTTCTTATAATATTATTAGATTAGCTATTACTAAGTTATATATATATTTATAAAAATATTTAAAAAAATAATTAGCTATATTAATATATTTTTATAGTTTATTAAAAAAAACTTATAATATAACTAGTTTTAGTTTAATACTATATTAATAAATAATTTTACTAAAAATATTAGTTTTAATAAGTTTTTTTATTATTTAATTATTAATATAAATAAAACCTTAATATTTTTTAAATTTTTAATAAGTTATATATATAATTTTATAAGCATTAAATTAGTTAAAAAAAAAAGTAATAAAAAAAAGTAAAAAAAATACCAAATAACGCTAGTTTTAGCAATAACTATTAATAAGTTATATATAAAAAAGTTAAAGCTTTTAATTATTTTTTATAATAAAAGCAATATTTTTACTAAAAAAAAACTATTATATTATAAAAATATTAATATAAAATTTAATACTACTATATATAATAATAAAAAATTATTTAAAAAATAAATTAAAACAAACTTAGCTATTTATACTAAAAAAAACAACTATTTATTAATAATAAATATAGTTAATTTTTATAAAACTTTATAAGTTAAAAAAGCGCTAAAAAACGCAAATATTTTAATAATAATAATTTTGTTTAGTTTTATAGCTTATTTTTAACTACTAAATATAAAATTTAATAAAGTTTTTAAGATCTAGCTATACAAAAAGTTAGATTTTTATTTAAAATAGCTAAATAAAGCAAAAAAATTGCTTAATAAATAATTAGTTAGTATAAAACATATAATAATAACTTATATTATTAGTAATACATAAAAAAAAGCTTTTATAGCAAAAAATTAAGCTTTAGTTATAAAGTTGTTTAAAAAAACTAATATTTTTATTTATTTAAATAACTATAATAATTATTTTATTAGTATTAAAAGTATTAATTTATTATAATTATAGTTAAATAACTAATATTACTAGCTAAATAAACATATAAACTTTAAAATTATAAAAGTTATTACTGCTTTAAAAAGTAGCAATAAGTTTTTTATAATAATAAAAATCTTTAGAATGCTTTAAAATACTTATAAATATTTTTAAAATAAAATATTAAAAAAAATATATAAATAGCATAAATTATATATAAATAGTTCAAAAATAGAAATAATTAATTAGCTAAAAAATATTAATACTATATAAATTGCTAGTAATAACTATTAGCTCTATACTAGCATACCTCTAAATTTAAACACTAATTACCTACTATCTTTAATATAAAGTATAGCTATACTAGCTATAATAAATATAAACTAAATTATATAAAAAAATAATATATAAATATTTTAATATAATCTAAATAGTTATAACATATTATAATACTAAAACATATTATTAAATATCTTTAAATTTAAAAACAATCTTATTACTTAGCTAAAAATAGACTAAATTATTATTATATATATATTTTACTACTTATTTTAAATATTAACCTAGTTTTATTATTAAAAATATACCGCTAAAATATTTATAAAACATTAATATATATATATATATATACTTATAAGCTTTATAATTAATAAAATTAAATATTATATTATTAATATATATAAATATTTCTTAAATATACTAGCAATAATATAGCCTTTTTTAATATAAATAACTTTATAGCTTATATATTCTAGTTTTATTAATTTAACATATATACTAAGTAATAAGCCTAAGCAGCATAGCAATAATAAATATTACTATAACTAAAAAAACATATAAATTGCAGTAACGCTTTAATATTAATAATATTTATTTATTAATATATATTAAAGCAAAGTAAATATGCTAAAACAGCAGTTAGTAGTAGTTCAAAAGGCGTATACAAATATAAAAGTATAGGTCTGGCCGGCCCGGAATAAAAAATTAAAATAGGTTTGGTTTTCTAAATCTATAAATACTTTATTAGTTATACAAATTAGATATAATACAAAATATTTATAAATAAAGTTAATTAATAGATTTTATATAATTAAAATACTAAACTAATAAAATTAATGGATTAAAGGGCTAGGCTAGGTAATAGGGTTAATAAGGTTAATAAAATAAAGTCTTAGTGCTGCACTTAGTTAGTATTAAAGCAGAAAAAATAAGTAAAAAATTAGAGTTTTATAAAGGAAAAGTAATATATCTATATAAAATAAGTAGCTAGCTAACGTATTGCTAGTTAGATTAAGGTTAAATTAATATAGTCTGTGCTGCATATTAATGCAGGCCAAGCCATTAGCGCCGGTCAAGTTCTAATCGAGGAATGCGGTAGTCGGCCCCCTTCTCCCCTGACTCGTCAACTCAAGCTCCCCCTCACAAAAGTTGGGGTAAAGAACCCCTCCATCTCAGAGCCATTAGCGCTAACCCCGACCGTCCAAAAGGGCAATTTCCAGCGAGTCTAGTCCCCCGCCTCCAATACCCCGCGGAGGGGTTCCTCCATTAGCAGCCCTTTCTTCATATGTAAAGTGTCGTGACTAGTTCAGCTAGATTCGCGAGCCATGATGCGTTGTCTTGAAGAGGAAGAAACCAACCACGTGGAGGCGGTAATAACTGGACCGGGAGATCTTACTCGTTGGTCATTGTTGTATATCTGAAATCCGGGGGTTCGGTCTCCGGGGGTTGTCATATAAGATATCATTCCCTGCCTACCATGTTTCGATATCGGAGGCAAAGCAGACACTGATATGGGCAGGAAATGACGGACAGACAACACATGACGAAAACTCCACGATTCTGTCTTCGTGAACTGTTGTAGCATCTCCCAATTTCTTTCTTTCCTTTAAAAAAATTTTTTTTTTGTTTAACGTAGCATCATCAACCCTTTCTACTCTCGGGTTTATGTTGTCGCGTGGTTGCTGTATATCGTCATCTGTACACGATACCCTCAATCGTCAGGGCCGCAATACCTACCCTAGACTTCAGTGTCTAGCAAGACAGATGTTATAGATAGATATACCGAACCCCACCCCAACAGAGCCAAAGACAAAAAAAATAAGACGCCCATCATGAGTAGTGCTACTACACAGGTTAATGCGTCTGTGCTCCACGGAGCGAAAGACCTTCGCGTGGTACGTCTACAACCGCCCACTCTCCCCCATCTCGCGCCCCAAAACTCACGACGGTAAAAAAACCCCCAGGAACAACGCACGCTCCCGCCGCCCTCGGCCTCGGAGGTGCAGATCGCCGTCTCGGCAACGGGACTGTGCGGCTCGGACCTGCACTACTACAACCACTTCCGCAACGGCAACATCGAGGTGCGGGAGCCGCTGACGCTGGGGCACGAGTCGGCGGGGGTGGTGACGGCGACGGGGGCGTCGGTGACGGGTCTCTCGCCCGGCGACCGCGTGGCCCTCGAGGTCGGCCTGCCGTGCGAGACGTGCGCGCTGTGCGCCGCGGGCCGGTACAACATCTGCAAGGCCATGAGCTTCCGCAGCTCGGCCAAGAGCGTGCCGCACGCGCAGGGCACGCTGCAGACGCGCATCAACCACCCGGCGCGCTTCTGCCACCGCCTGCCGCCCGCCCTGACGCTCGAGCACGGCGCGCTGCTCGAGCCCCTCTCCGTCGCCATGCACGCGGGGTCGCGCGCCGCCCTGGCGCCCGGCTCGTCGGTCCTGGTGCTCGGCGCCGGCGCCGTCGGCTTGCTCTGCGGGGCCGTGGCCAAGGTCGCGGGCGCCAGGGCCGTCGTCATCGCGGACATCCTGCCCGAGCGCGCGCGCTTCGCCGTCGACAACGGCTTTGCCGACGCCGCGTTCGCGGTGCCGTTGGCGAGGCCGCAGACCATCGAGGAGAAGCTGGCGTATGCGCAGGACGTGGCGGAGAAGATTAGGGGGGTCAGGGTGAGGGGGGAGGAGGAGATGGGGGAGGCCGATGTCACGTTCGAGTGCACGGGTGTTGAGTCTTGCATGCATACTGCTATATATGTGAGTACTACTCGGCTCTTTTGTGGCGAATTCGGTCGTTGGGTCTACTTCGCCTCGGGGATGATGATGTCGTAACTTTGTGTGCTGAGGGCTAGGGAATGCTAACGAGCGAGCGCTAGTCCACGAAACCCGGGGGCAAAGTCATGATCATCGGCATGGGCACGCCGATCCAGACCATCCCTATATCTGCGGCGTCGCTGAGAGAGGTAGATCTCGTCGGCGTCTTCCGGTACGCCAATACGTACCCGGCGGCCATCGAGCTCCTGGCGGGGCAGAACGAGCGCCTGCCGGACATCAGCAAGCTCGTGACGCAGAGGTTTAGGGGGTTGGATAATATCCCTGCCGCTTTCGCCATGGCGGGCAAGGTCAAGGATGAGCAGGGGAACCTTGTCTTGAAGGTCATGGTTAACACAAGCGATAAGGCAAGTTTATAACTCTCCTTATGACCACTTGGATTGAGAGTTGACCTTGGAAAAGGACTCGGACGCTCAAGTAGGTGGATAGAGCCTTGTGGGGAGACTCTGTTAAAGAAGGAGGATGTAGATACACATGGGAGGGATGCCCTCCTGTTTCATATTCATTGCAATTGCGAAAATTGACCTTGTGCAAAAACTCACCATCAACTCATGATACATATAACAGAATATGCAACAAAATCGCATTCCGCCAAACTGATAGCCTTTGTCCCACATTCTGGTCAGATTGGTATTCAGGCTTCCACAGTCGAACCATCCGATGCTCGACCCCCGTGACGTCCTTGACCCGAGGTCCTAAACATCAACCGTCGTAGACCGTGCTTGAGTTTTCGAAGCATATTATCGTACCGCTTTCTCCAGCCCCTCTCGGCCACAGTAGCCTCATCTGTAGTGGGAGATCCTTTATCCGTCATTCTTTGGCAAACCTCGAGGCACATCTGTACGAACGAATCCTCATCCTCCCATTCCTTTTCCACAGCGCCACGTTTTTTAAGAAACCTGATCATTCTCTGAATTGTTTCATCCATCTCGTCGATCCATTTCGGGTGGTTAGGCGACACGTCGATGACGTCGTGCCTGAGCGTCTGGTGTAGTCGGACAAGCGCCGATAGTATCGTGTAAACCCCCATCCCCGGCCCAGTGGTCGCGGGACTCCAGGACAATTCCCGCTCTTTTCCTACCCCCCAGGGATTGAACCCAATCGCTGAAACGCGTGTTATGCGCCCATTAGGGTTTGCGCCTGCCAGTAGCAGCGCTTCTATTGTTGGAAGAATTTCTGGGTCGATCCAGCCCGCAACGTAACCATCTATCTCCTCGATACGTGCATTATGTGGAGACAGAGTCCATAAGAACCATTCCCACAAGCTCGTGCCGGTATATCGCTCATTAGGGTCGCTTCCTTCGTTGAGTAGGAGTTTTGTGTTTCGTTGCTTGGGCTGGCTCGATAGGGATGACTACTTCTATTGAGAGGCATCAAAGCATATCCCAAGAGAGGAAGTCCCTCTTTATTCAATATATTTCGGTCTTTCTCCGCAATTTAGCTTCGAATGTAATACTGCAAGTTGTATTCAGCCGCAAATGCCACCAAAGAACCGTGTATTGTATCGTGCAGGGGCCGAAGGACTTCCTCCTTGCGGGTGACAAAAAGCATTACGTGTCGACACCAGACCGACCAGTGACATGTACGGTCCGGGAAAGGAATTTCTGAGATCGAGTCTTGGGAAGTAAGATACACTAAAGGCATAATACCATGCATAGCCAGATCGAGCTCATGAACAAGACCGCAATGTGATCGTTTTGTCTCTATCTCAGCTGATTTGGCACAATTCCCAGCATATACACCAAGTCGTAGAATTTCCTTCCAGTCGCAATGCCAAGATAGTCGATACGTCTTGATCAATAGGATGGCGCTTCGGAAGAGAGACAAGGCAATACTAAATGTGGGACTCAAGTGCTTTGCCACGGTTTCGTCCCAAACATCGTGGTGTCCGAGAAACTCGTATACAGATCGGTGAAGAAACCTAGCTACCACCGAGTGCTCGCCCGCTGGATGGCGGATGTGTCAGTTGATGGAAACGTCATATTTGCGTTCATGACTCCTGGGTATTGGAGTATGAACCGTTTCGATCAACCCTAAGCATCGACTTTTAAAGCAAGTTTCAAGTTCTTTAATTCTGTCTCAAAGCTCTTCATCTCCTATAGGTTCGATTGGGGTATTGCGGACCATGTCGTCATCAGCATTTTCAGCAAACCACAATTCGAGGAGAGAAATGTTCGACTCGCATTTGTGTATATGATATACGAAGGAAAGGAGTCGCGCAGCTTGCGGTTTGTAGCTAGGGTTCACCCTTTCTAGGATCGTGCTATAGAGGGCCTGGAGATCTGATGGAAGGCCCTGTAGTCTTTCTCTCAAGTCATCAATGCTATCGTAGTTTGTGTTGTCCTTCTATGAGATTCGGTCACTACTCGAACCCAAAGGAAGACCCCAAGGGAGGAACCCACAATCGACTCTAACAGGTCACTGGTGCTCTTTGGGTCCTTTTCATCAAGGAATTTCATTCTCGGATGATTCATGAGTTTCTCGTGTACGTATCGGCGAATATCTTCTTTTGTGAGTTCATGGGTCCTTAAGCAAGCGCGACCAGAACCGTGTTCAAATTCTGGCAATAGACGGCTCGACACCAGTGTCTTGACATTGTCGCACGTCTCAAGGAAATTTGTGAAACCTATCAAGCTTTGAACGTGTGTCATGGAAACTGCTGGGTCAAACTCGTCAAGACCGTCGATGGAGAAGAAAAAATTGATGTTTGGGCTATGACGCACGAGGTCCGGTAATGCCTTTTTTGCTTCTGGGAGGGACGGATCACCGTGTTTCTTTCCCTCAAGAGCGGCTTGAAATCTATCTCGGAAAGCAATAGGCATGAGGTCACGCCTCTGGTCCAGGATTGAGTGTAACAAAGACCGGAATAGACCGATTTCCGACTTCTGATATTGACCTCCACCATAGTAGAAGTAATGAGATGCCTGAATCAAGACTCTTTCGCCAGCCCATTGTTGAAGTAGGACTTGGGTTTTCGGGTTTCTGTTGATGAACTTGACTAATGTACTCTTCCCACAGCCCGGTTTACCGGTGATCCAATAGCTCGGCGTATCTCCCTGGAGGAAGTCCACGAAACTATCCCATGGCTTTCCCGTCGTCTTAGGATCCTCAAAAATCCATTGGAAAGTATCGGCGTGAGCTTTGGGAATTGTTTCTTCACGTTCCTGTATACCTGGGTGCCAGAGGGAATTGAGGATAGTTATCTCGGCTGCGCGGCGAGCGTTTTCATCGTGCAAGCTCGTCAGGGGAGGAGGAAGGGGGGCAGGAGTTGGTGAACTGGAAATCGATATGGCGTGGATTCCGTTCAAAAGCTGATTTCCTAGCTTGATGAGCTCTTCATGGCGCCCGTGGCCAATCTTATCGGCATTGTTGAGGAGCTCAATCATGTGTGTGCTGTCCTCTTTTGACCTTGCTTGTTTCTTTGCGACCTCCTCGAGTGTGATAAGGATACGAGAATTATCCTCATCGTGGGACTGGTTAATCTTGTTTCGTATATTCACAAGGATTCTAAACTGAATCTAGTCTTTAATGGCGTTGAGGCGTTTTTCAGTCTTCTCCATCTCATCGGCATCCCACATGCCTAACGCCACAGCCTTGAAGCTCTTCTAGGTAGACTTGTTATCTGTTGTGAGCCTACTGAGCTTGCGCGCGAGCTCGCGACCAATGTCAGCTTTAACTGCTGTCACGGTGTTAGCACGATGTCCTCTGTCACTAAAATGTGCTTGACGTCAAAGTAGACTGAAAAGTACAGAGAGCGCACTCACTTCCTCATCTTGATCTAATGCCTGCCCTCCACCAACACCGCTTTGACCAATCGCTCCGAGCTGATTCTCCAAGCTTGTTGTCGCGAGTGCTACGCTCTCAGCAATGGTAGACAGATTGACGTTGTGATCCGTCGCGCCATGTTTGTAGACTTGTTTCACATCGCCTATGAAGTCGAGAGAGAAAACAACAAGCTTGAGTATCGCCCCCGAGAGACCAATGGCTAGCCCCGCAGCGTCCATCTGGTGGGTTGCCGGCTGCGGGCAGCCAGTCGACGCTCCAATTTAGAGGACAAGCAAGACAGAAGAACAGGGGTAGAATCGTGTCAGGGACTATCTGGATGGAAAATGAGCAATACCCTCGGTAGAATGAAGGGCAAAGGTGGAAAGAATGGGACGCAGTCTGTTGTCATAAGACTTCTTCATTCGAAGTCACCGCCACAGTTATCTGCATGCATGTGCCTTTACATTAGGACGTGAGGCAGACTCGAACAGCCCGGCAAACGACGTTGAGGTATTAGTCGAGCGAAGAAATTGAGGGCTGTGCATTGGCCACATTTTCTGCTGTACCACCACATCAACTTTCGTGAATGGTGACGGATGGTGACTAATGCAGCTGTGATTCAACATCTGAACTGTCTAAAGGCTGACTGCACCAGGGGGTCTACCTAGGTACTTGGGAGAAATGTACTAGACGTTACATGGGCGGCTATCAGCTGACCCTGAACTTAAGGAGGGGTCTGTGAAAAACAGCAAAATAGACAATGGCATAAATGTGCTCTTGAGGCTGAACATGCTAAGCGCGTCTATTCCTGCACAGCCTGCCAACAACAACAGGACGACCTCGCTCAGTGTCGCAAGTAATGTCTACAGGAAATTCCGATTCCCATGCACTCGTCGACATACCCACCTACCTAAACACCATTCGGCATGGTCCTGCCTTGCGGCTTATCCGGGAACCCGAAGTTGATGCCGAACGGCGGGTACACGTAGCGCTCGAGCTTGCCCTCCTTGGCGAGGGCGGCGGAGTAGTCGTTGAGGATCTGTATATCGTCGGCGTCGAGGTCGATGATCTCGAGGTTCGCCTTGATGCGCGACTCGGTGACCGATTTGGCGAGCACTGTGCTGCCTCGGGCGACTGGAGATACGACACATTGGCGTTAGCTCTCGACTTATTACTCACTTGTTCGCCCCCTCAATCACGCTACATGAGATTCGAAAAGGGAGGAGAAGACCTACCGTGGTAGCTGAGCAGCACGGTACCGGGACTGGCGCCCTTCCGCTCGGCGACCTTGAGCACGGGCTCGGCCTTCATGAGCGGGCCCCCGGTGCTGCCGAGCGGGCTATACGCCACGACATGGATTCCCTTGGCGTTGCAGAGATCGACGACCTCCTGCTGCGGTAAGGACGGGTGGTTCTCGATCTGGTTGACGACGGGGACGACGGTGGCCGTCTTAAGCAGCTGCTCGAGATACGGCACGCTGTAGTTGCAGACGCCGATGCTCTTCGCCTTGCCGGTAGCCAGGAGGGCCTCCATCTGCTTCCACGTGGCGGTGTGATCGTGGTCCCAGGTGATGTCGCGCGAGCCGTCGGGGAGCTTGGGGAAGCGGTCGTCGTTGCCGGCCGGGTTCATGCCCACGGCCCAGTGCACGAGGAACTGGTCGACGTAGTCGAGCCCCAGCGCCTTGAGCGACTTGTCCAGCCCGACCTCGACCCGCGTCGAATACGTGTTCCACAGCTTCGTCACCACGAAGATCTCGGACCGTGTCACGTACCCGGCGTCTATGGCCGCCTTGATCCCCTGCCCTACCTCGTCTTCGTTACCGTAGCAGTACGCCGCGTCGATCAGCTTGTAGCCCTCCTTCAGCGCGTACGTCACCGCTGCCGCTACCTCGCCTGGAGCGGATTGCCATGTGCCTTCATCGCGACTGTTAGCCTTGTCTCGTGTTCTTACGGGGTGTGTTCATGCGTGTAACGACATGCAGGGAGTCCTTCGGCGACGAGGGGTTTGCGTGTTTTCAGATGGCAGAGGGGCATCGTGAAAGGAGGGGGAGGGGTCATGGGACCGCGGGGTTGCCATCATTATTTTTTATGTATTGTCCAATTTCCGCGCAAGAGCATGGGGATACACAGGGCAGATGCTATGAACGATGTAATTGGACATGAAGGCACAAAACGACAGCGACATACCTAAGCCAACAGCAGGCATGTGCTGCCCAGTGTTCAGCTTGAAAGTTGACGGCGCCATCCTGAAATGCTGTTTGAGGGGATCAAGAGGAAACAAAGCTTGAAATCTGGGAAGCTCGTCTAAGTCTCTTTCGTTGGTCAAGCCAAGCGAAAGCGAAGCATGAGAAGAATAAGAAGAGAGCAAGTCGAAGAGAATGGGGGGTATCACAATTTACAGTCACAACTGCAGACACTAGGGGATGTCGGGCATTTTAAGCAACGTCACCCATTTTGTCGCGATCCGGTAAAATGAAGCCCGTTCACGGATGGGAGATCCCCCATCATCCCCCCCCTCATCCCACTTTCGCGCCCACGTAGGCTGTGACTAGCGGCGGCAGCACCAGGCACGGTATGGCGATCCCTGGCCCACAAGAAGGTCGAAGAAAGAGCAGACGGGGTAGGGCCGGGCTTCTGCGCGTCACAAGACAGGATGTGCCTGGCCTGGCGTGTCAAGATCCGGGTAAAGAGACTTATTGGTGGGATCTCGGTTTCATCGATTCGGAGATGTCGTGGAGAGATGGACGCTACACTAACGAGCTTGGTGGAGACGCCATGCAACCAACACCCGACTTACTCGGGCAAATTGGGTTGCCTTTGCTGTTTGGGTGCGACTAAAATCGGCGAGAAATGCAGTATCGGGCCGGTAAAACCTGCCCGCTGTATAACACGCTAAACTTGAGCTAAATGGCCCTGATATACATGGCATACAATAAAATATGCAGTATTTCTAGGACGCTTGACCTTTGCGAAGTTTCGATGAACACACTGTTGCGAAACCTCAACCTACTACTCTGTAATACCAGTCACCACCATGGAAGCGGGTGTAAATGGTGATTGTTGCGCACGGCATGCACAAATAGGAGGGGTAGTTGTGTCCTGTCCAGACGGACGTGCGGGGTAGAGGCTAATGCCCCTTTTTCCTTCTCTCGGGAGACTCTAGATTTTAGTTTGGCTGGCTTTGATCTCGTTACCCTATTCCACATCTTGGAGCATCAGCCCGCGACGAAGGCGCGAGGTTTAATCAGGAACGATACTTTGCGGCACGCCAATCTATCGGTCTGTGCCCAATGAATCTACACCTTTTACTTCTCGACCAACCTCCTCGAAACAACTAACGCATCTCCAAAGCCAGCAAATATAACTCTTCCGTCATCTTGGCATAATAACAAAAGTCACAATCGTAAATTCCCAACACTAATCTTAGGTGTTAGGTGCCCACTTCAAAGCTATCTCTGCCATCCGTACAATCAACCAGTCTCGGCGTTCTAGCGTCTCTAGGGACTAAGTCCAAACATCTGGACAGGCTGCGGATCATGTGCGTCGATTCAACCAAGCACGAAGCCAAAGACTGCATAGAAGTCCAGTTGGGAAATTCCCCCAGAGGGGACAGGCGGCAAAGGTATTAGATATTAGATCGACATTAATCCTAGGTTCTGGATTGTGCGAAAAGTTAGGAAGAATGCTAACTTATATCTTTTATCAAGTAGAGCCAGCTTTTGAGCTTGGGCTCTAGCAGGTGTTTACTACATACAGAATTGTAATCCTATGAACAAAAAGCTAAAGATTTTTTTATAATACTAGCCATTTCAACAGCAAAAAAGCGCTGATAATAAGAAATTCTGTGTCTCATATGCTCAACAAAGCTGCAGGTCTGGAGGGTTTGGTGTATTCCAAACGGCTGGAGGATATGAAGAAGAAGCCAGTTCGAGACGTATGAAACCGTCCTTTAGTATGATTAGAAACAGCACCAACATAATATAAAACATGTGGCGTATATCAATGCATACAGGCCCGAGCTAGAAGTGGATGTACTGCGCCCGATATCTTGGCAGTGTGACCTGCCTGGTAACCTGCTTGCTGTGAATTCCAATTGTGTCTACCAGACATTAGATAGCATACAAGCCAACACGGCTGTAAGACCTGGGAGACGACCATTAGTGAAGCTGAGGGTTACCAACCGAGGTAAACGAGGCCATTCAGCTTATTATTCGTCATTAGCACTTCTACGCACACATTGTATTTCTGTAGCTGGGTTGTGGTTGTGTGCCGAGTTGCCGGATGGTTGAAATAAAATAGAATTCAACTCGTCCGACGTTATCACACGCAAAACGAGGTGGCATGGACGTGGGGACAAGAATAATATCGAATGAAGGCCCGGCCATGCATGGTATTATGACAAAATCTAATGTGTAGCCCGCCCCTACACCTTGCCTGCCACCGGTGAGGCATGTAATGCGCCAACATAAAAATACAATATAACGGCATGTTTCTTCGTATCCCGCTTTCTCTAGCCGGCAATGAGAACCCAAAGACTATCGAAAAGATTAGTGAGACTTTACAAGATGGGATGGGCCCTGTGGGACAAGAGAGAGAGAGGGGGGGGGGGCGTAGTGCTTACAGGAAAAATATCATGAGTACACCAAACATCTTTGCTATTAACCATCGATTGCTGGATACTCTCGACCAGTATTTCAGTAATTCCCGTTGCGCGCCTTGCACGTTGTCCACCACATCTTCTGTGTTGGCGTCTATCCGCTCGATCATCTCGCTTTGCTCCGATACCATCTGCGCTAGCTGGCCAAATATCGAGCCAAGTTCGCTAATGGTCTTCTCGATGGCCTCGATGGCCTCTCCTCGCTGTTGTATATACGTGTTTTGTGGTTGCGCCTCCTCCATCATCAGCACCTGCTGATCGCCAACGGGGTTGAGGGAGAGGAGATCGGCACCTGGCGACGGTGTGCCGCGGGCGGGTGTCCCGTACAAGGGAGAGGCCGACTGTTGCAGCGATGGCTGGGCGTGCTGCGAGACGGAGGAGATGAAGTTTTCTGTTCGCGATCGCGACGCCTGGATATTCTTGGTCCTGACCTCCAGCACGTCTTTGAAGTTGGCGCCGACATCGCTGAGCTTGCCTTGCAGCATGAGCACCACGTTCTTATTGTGTTCGCCCTCCTGGTCGGCCTTGGGGTGCTGTTGCCGGGTAAGGGTTTGGAGGGCGGAGATCTGCTGGTTGAGGGAGGAGAGGTCTTGTTTGATGATGAAGGTGAGTTCGTTGATCTCGACGGGCCGGTCGTCGAAGAGGGTCTTCCGCTTTGCCAGCTGGGCGAGCTTTTCCAACTTGCCCATCGTGGCGCCGATGCCCCTACCGATCTCTGCCGCCCGTCTCGCGAACTCAGACCTCCGAGGGCGCGAGTGGCCATCTGCAGCTGCCTTTTGGGACTCGGTAAGCAGCGAGCGTCTCTGTGCGCCAACCTTGGAGGATGCCTGTCTTTTCTGGACCTGGGTAAGGACGGACTTGAACTCGGCGGTCCGGTCTTGTATCGATGCGACCGCCATGACGGGCCAGATGGGGCGAGAGCGGCAAAGTGACGAAGCGCCCCAGAGGTGGATGAGGACGGCTGATAAGGGGCGGGTGGTGGACGGAGGGGAAGAGGGTGGTGTCTCTATTCGGTCCGGAGGAGAAATGAATGGCGAGACGTGCGACGTGAGGCGTGAGGCGATAGCGAGGGTATGGGCGTGGGTGTGGGTGTGGGTGTGGGTGTGGTTGTGATAGCGAAGCGAAGGTTGTTGAGCGACGAAGCACCGCTCGATGCGTCGATATGGATGGGTAATTAATTAATTTCAGGAGACCGGAGAACTGGAGACTGGCGTGGGGACACGGAGATCCTTCGTGGATGTACACTGAGGTACTGCCTGCCTCCAGGCTGGACGTCGCGGAGGGAGGAGTGTCTAGCTCGATTGTTTAATCGGTCGTATGGCCGTAGTGTTTTTTCCTTTTTTCTTTCCCTTCCTTTTCCCCTTTGACTCCGACGGCGAGGTACATTCAGATATGCAGGTGGTGAGGAAGATGGGTGGTAGAAACCTACATCAGTGTAGAGTAGTGCAGACGTGTACATGTAATTGCAGCATGTGGATTGGCGCTGAGGCCAGCCTGTTTAGTTTCAAATGTGATGCCAAGGCTGCGGAATCCTAGTGTTATCGGTATGGACTCCACTATGGGTACCTGCCTACCATTGCACCTGGCTACATCCATGGTACCAACATTGACTTACCTTACCTAAGTTGGTTAGGTACCTACTTACCTACATACCTACTACTAAGAACAGCCAACTCCATGATGCGGCATTGTGGCTGTGCTTCCACCGTGACCACGTGTGATTTTATGTACTAAGTTATGAAGAGGGACATGGTCCTGAGGCTCAAAACAGTCACTCTATTTATTACCAGTAGGCAGTTAGGTAGGCAAGTGGTAGGCAGTCCAAGCTGTCCCACATAACACCAGGTTGTTTAGGTATGTTTATTTGATCTTGACCAAAAAATAAATGTGAATGCAAAAATACCGACACCAAAGAGATTCGAACTCTTGCTCCCGAGGGAACAGCCTTTCATTCGAGGGCTGCGCGATAACCACTCCGCCATAGTGCCTTGTACTGTTTGCATTACACTGTATTAACTGTGCTTCCTTGCGTAGGTACTTTTCGTCTCTAAAGTATAAGTACTCGACTTTTTTGTTTTGCCTTCCTCGCCGGAAACAACGCTGACCTGCTTGTATAATTAGATGTCAACGAAAAACTTCGAGCTACAACCGGTAATTTTCCCCGACCTAAAAACCAAATACAAAACGTTGCTAGATAATATTGCTACAAATTAAATCTCTAGAGCAAACAAGCAACGATATTACACGTTGCTTTTGACCTATAGTAAACAAAATTCTTTCTAGACAGAAGTTATTAACTTTATTAAGCCCTATTTTTTGTTTTTGCAAGGTAGCCTTATTACCCGCAAGGTTCTTGACCGACTCAGATCGAAACAAAATAACCTACGTTCAACCGGAATAGCCTTTTCGGACTACGTCACTGATGATCGCTGCGAATATGACCTGCGACATTATGTTAGCCAGACTGGGCAGTCTAAGGAGGACCATGTACGGCCATGTTCAGAACCTCGTCCAAGGTAGAAACAACACCATCCGTTATTTCATCATGTAGCTTGGTAACGACCATCGGTCCGCCAACATCGATTCAGCCATCGTTCACATTCTCCAAGTTCTTTTTGTCCGCTCATTTCAGTCAGGCCTATGGTATCTCACTCGCTAAGATCCTCTAGACATCGAAAACCCTACCACTGGTATCGACAACCTTCAACCGCGCTACAGTAGTTCCTCAAGACTTATATATTACTAATTCCATCAGTCGACAACGTGCAAGCAAAATTAAACACTCGGTACGAAGGCGTCTGCTGACTCATTTATTGCGGCGTTGCGTGTGAGGCCTAATGTGACTGTTTAGAGAGTTAAACTTAGTACCTTAGTAGCAGAGCAGGTATATACATGTATAGAGAGCCTAGGTACACCTGACCGAAGCATCATTCACTTACTCCCACCAAGGTACGGTGGCTATTTAGTTATTCCTCGCCCACCTCCTCAGCGCAGACTTGGCCTTAAAAAAATACTCGGCTTTCCATGTGAACCGAGATCAATACATTTCACATCATAAATTCGATTCGACTGCAATCTCCAGCGCTAACTTCTAATCGTGTCGCCAGAGGGGATGCGCTCTGCCAAGGGAAAGGCATGCCTGACAGCCGTTGTGCATAGGCAGTTGCTTGACAGGTACAGTAAACGTTGCTATTTCCAGGTTCTCTACAGGATTATGGATTTAAGACAGGAGAGGTCTGAAGGTATAAGGTACACATGCACACCCCTGTCCTATCTCACTGTGTGTGTGTGCCTCCGTTTCCCGCGTCCTTAGCGCATCGTCGTCCGATGTGCATATTTCACCCTCCGCTAGAAGGTCCCTCGACAACGCGTTCGCTAGCTTGTGATGAAACGACTCGAAATCGACAGGTTATTGCGACGAGTGTATATTCTCGTTGGTCGAAAACATGTCATACTCGTGCTGAAGCTGGTTGAAGCGAGGGACCTCTAAAAGAAAAGGTGGTGCGTTAGCCTAAGCTAACATCTTGTGGTGCATCGTCTGTAACAAGGTCATTTGACGTCCGGGGACGTGAATCATTGGAGCGCTCGGAATTCACCCTCATCGCGCACACTCATACGCAAATGTTTGTCGACCATCTCACCTTTAGTGCATCTTGGGTCTTACAATACCAGTGGAAGATCAATGATGAGTGAATAGGGGTTGACGCCGCCAGAGCAGAGATGTATCGTTCAGCACGACTGCATCTCCTTGGCCTGGAATATCTGAGATCTTAGCGAGATTGGGAAGCATTCATTCAGAGAGACTGGGAGGGTTGACGTCTGGTACCAGTATGTCAGACGAGTAAGAGACAGGAGGAAGGACTGCGACGGGAAAAGAACAGCGAAGGTTATGAAGAGAACTGCAAGTGCTAGACTTAATCTGACAGGGGATTTATTAACACAGGCAGAGGGAAAATGCTAGTCAGATTTCATGAGGCAGTGGAGAAAACAGCGGCAGAGGAGAGTCGAAGAAGAATGGGATGGAGAGGAGAGAAGTGAAGAGGCCCGAGGCGAAGACAGATAACGGGAGATAAACATGCACAGTCGGTGCTAGTCAAGCGCATTCAAAATCTAGAGGCATCTACACTGAACGAGGAAAGCTGGCTAGAGCAGCACTGGATCAAGCCTTCCATGATATGTTTGGGGGGCAGGAGACACCCGCAAGTCCATAGAAACCTGTGCGGCGTATTCCAGCCTCAGTGAATGTTACTACGCAAAGACCGGAATCGCGCTTCGTATGCTTCTAGGTCCTTTCGAAAACTTATTAATAGGGCATGGGTTAGATGCCTAGACGCAGCTATGTTACGGCTTCGAGGCTACTTGCTTGTCGATGCTTTCTTGAGATAGAGGCTTAAGTTTTGAAGCAGCTATTTATTCGTACATTGATTGTCTGGTACACAGAATTCTGTTTTCCAAAGTTCTAACAAAGATAATAGTTTTTCGTGTACATTCCATATTAACACCTACCCACCTACGTAAAGCCGAACCCTCAGCAGGGTGGTGCTTGCTACCTACCATATATAATGGCACTAACGGGACGGATACTACCTACTATTAGGCTGAGCCGCATATGCCCAAGGAGCTGGCATCGAGGTCACAGGCGAATCGCTAATTTTCTCATCAATGGCGGTGCTCTGTTTTGCGGATGGCAACCATATTTCTCCATAGTGGCAAATAGGATCCTAACCCCAGGCCGCCTCATTTAAGAACGCAGAATCACGCAGTGAATTAAGCTTCTAAGTTGACTCCTACTAGCATTTATTACATTGGGGATAGACTAGATACTCAATAAGGTGGCGTGGTTCTGTTGTAGAATTGCTGATGTGTTGATTAGGATAGTTGGCTAATCTCGTGGAAATAATAGTAGCGCCGGACCTATAATATGCTATAATTATGATTTGAATCTATATCTTATCTACTCTACTTTGAGGCAAGAGCCAAAAAGCTACGGCAATGACCTGAATCTATGATTTCCCCCCAGCTCTCGTAGGGTATGGGTCACAAGAAGACATCCATTCTATGGGCAGTCTTTGCCACCTCAGGCGCCAACAACCTTGCTAGATTAATACCAACAACCTATGGTTGAACCCCCGTCTCTTGGGCAGCTGGAGGAGGATACTTTGATGTTACAAAGTTGCTTATCAACGTTGGAAATGCCAATAATGCATTAACCCAGTATGCGGTAGCCGAACCCTCTTCGTTAGGTTAATGCGTATCTCATTTGCGGATCGTCGCGGTCGGACACCATTCTCTATCTAGACATGGTCACCTGCCAGTCTTGAAGCTACATCTCAGCGCGGATGAAGTATGTGCAATCAAAGACAAAAATGCACAAGCCTAATCGATTGAGATGATATACGACTACCAAGTTATTTTCCTAGAATACGATCTTGCATGCGTTTCGTTCCACTCCGAAGCCAAGCCAAAGGTTTGGGAGAACCTAAACTTCACCGTAGATGCGCTTTCTTTTTTTCGTTTCGCTCTCTTTCTTTTCGTGCCTTTTCATCATTTTCTCCCCCTTCTTCCTCTCTATCCCAGGGGATCTGGTCCCTCAGAGCTCTATCGAACTGATAGCATAAGTCTGCAGACAGGAGCAGAAACTTGGGGTTGTGCGAGGGGCCAATTTTTCCCATAATTTTTTTAGACACGAAGTCCTCGAGGGATAGACGCAGCGCAACTTCGCCAGATGCTTGTCCGTTCTTATCTCGGAATATCTGGTTCTTATTAGGGTAATTTATGGAAGATCCAAGGGCAATGACATCACTTTCGGAGCATTAGGGACTGCGATCACATTACTAGTGCTACTCTTAATATTAGTACGCCACACGAATATCTTCCTGAGGGCCTTTTTTTTTGCTGTAGCATCCGCCATTTTTGCTTTATCCTCTTTGGTAGCCTTGTGTTCTTTGTTGTCGCTTGGACCATCTGGCTGGGTTTTTCTTTTGGGGTAGCATTTATATAGATCAGACAAGTTAACCCCTATAACAGTTCGGATCTCCCCACGGTTATTTTCTATATACCACTTACATTTTTTATGTAGGTTAGAACTCTTCTGGGACCAGCCCACCTTTACCACGAGCCCTGGAAATTTTGATCGTGGGTAATCGTATTTATAAGATAAATCTGGATCTTTCTTGTTGCTCTTTGCTTCGGCCGAGCTCTTGACAGTTTACGACCCTGTCCGTTCAGTCCTTGGGCTATCTCCTTTGTGTGGGGATCTTTGCAATACCTCCTACGGCACTCTTCTACTCCGCACTCTGCCTTCCCTGTTCGAATTAATCCCCGTTGCTCCATTATAGCTGTATTTATCCCTTCTGACAAGTATTCGTGAAACTTGGTAGGCATACGAACGGCGAGCTGTTTCTTTTGTTTGTTGTGCTCATCCCTGTTGTCTGCCGTGTAATTATATCTGATTTATGTCATTAGTGATCCCATCCCTATACAGTTCGCGAATAGTGTTTTGTTTACCGAAGTTTATGGTTGTAGATTGTCAATAATTCTGTGTTATCTTTTATCTTATCAAGTAGTTGTTTATACTTGTTGAGATACAGCGTTCTCCTGGATAGTTCCTGACCAATTAAGCGATGACCTCTATTGTAAGCCCTGATCAAGTTTTTTGCGTTTTCTACTCGGGAGCTTGTTTTTTTTTTTTTGTTTCTTATTGCGTATGTTGCTACTGCTCTCTCGGGCACTAGCTGCCCGGTCGTTAACGAGAGATGCCAGGCTGTTGTTTCTTTGAGAAGACTTGTGTATGTGTTGTCTCCGAGACTGATCAAGTGTGGTAGGAGTGCTAAGTATTCCTAATGCGTTGTTCTTGTCCAACTCTGGAGGAATGGCTTCGGGGCGACTAATACGATATGAATAAACGACAGACAGAGTTGGAGAGTCCTCTTCTGCCTCTATTGAGCTGTTTCTTGATGCGTCGCTACCGCCCGAAGGAGAGATACTTAAACTTGATGAACTTTCTCTTGACGTTCTCGATCCTGCTTCTGAGAGATCACTGTGGTCGGGTCTGACGAGGGCGATTCCGAGGAGAACACTGGCTTGAAAAAAATGGCTTTGACGCTTTGGAATCCCTGGAATAAGAGCTCTGGAGGACTCTGCCGACGCATAGTTGGAGAGAGGCGCAGACAACACGACGGGAGTTGGAATTCTTGTCTGGGCTCTACAGTGGTATTTACGAATATGTCAACACCGGGGAATGGTTTCGAGTTTTGTTGTACTAAGTAGTGGTAGGTGTGTCGATTGGCCACAGCTGACCAGTCACCCTCGAATTATAAGCAGCCCAATTATGGTATCCCTATGCATAACGAATATTGGGCTGGTAACAGCAAATCAAATTCCGAATTCACATCTTCGGATAATGCCTTGCATACAACTCACTGGACATTGTATTATGTCAATGTATGAGCACATCTATATTGTGCTACTATGTCTTGTACGAGAGAGGTTTAACACAACCCTGCTTTTCAAGCCTTCGTATGATGATTCACGCATCTAAAAGTAGCACCAGCAGTGTGACCACGAGGTTATGCAGTAATCTTTCATGGTAAACAGTGATGAATACTGACGCTTAATGCTTCGCCCCCTACATGATTCAAGTTGTATGAAAAAGAGAATATGAAAGGTGACGGGTAAGACATCAACAACAACAAGACACTATGACGTAGTGGTGAATGCGCAGCCCTGTTGAGGCTGTGCCTTCAGGATGGTCCTCTTTTTTGACCTTTTTTATTTTTATGAGTAAAAAGATATAGTTATGGACATTGTAATAAAGCATGCTATATTGATTAACCCCTGTCCCCCTCCCCCCCAAAAAAATCACGGCTTAAAGCTTTAACTCTGTTTTAACATAAAAAACAGTTACTTTTTGTTTTAGGTTATTTATTGCAATCATTTACAGCAATTACTTGATAGGTACGTCCTTACTTAAGGTACCTACTGGTCCTTGTTGTAGTAGGTATTAGGTAGGTAGGTCACAGCCGCTCAGTACCTACTAAGGTACTTACTTACCTAGCTTGGAAGACTACCTACCTAGTACTAACTAGTACTCATACACTGCAGCCAGGTAGTAGGTTGTTTCAGCTTATGCAAAAGTGAGTCTTAACTAGGTTAAGCCTACTAGGCTAAAAGTGGCATGGCTTAGGTACAATTCCTATTATGATTCAGCATGATCTGGCAGGTGCTTGTTGGTGCTCTAGCTTCAAATCGTTGAATACCTTCAGTACATACTGCTAGCTACTCAGCGAATGCTCCTTATGTCTCCCACTCACATTCTGATTCACCTCACTAGTGACTGGAGTAAATTTGTCAACACATGGAAACCAAGATCGGAGAGCCCCAAGAACCAATCGTCATCGGTCCGGCGGAACCATTGGATGATCATTGCCCTTCTGCTGTCTAAACCGGTAGTACCACGTGCACATCATGGTAGGCAGTTTGGGGTAGCGTCCGTGGTTACATCTCGGCGCGATACGTAGCTCGAGATAAGCGCTCGAGGATCATAGGTCTCATCTCCAGTCCAACAACCAACTTCGAGGGTGCGTCTCGCTCGCTGTGAATGATGGTACATGGATTTCTGAATCCCCGTGAGAACATGGTCGGCAGATTCTCGTCAGGGTTCTGTGACGATACGCTGATACTTTGACGTCTCGGGCCACCTCGAAGATCGGCGGTAGGGTAACCGAAATGGGCACGCTGATGGCAAGGTTGCTCACCCAGCGGCGGTCTTGACACGAGAGTTCTCACCAGAGTGGACGGACGACATGATGCAGTATGATATGCCTACGGTACCTGAGCATCTCGCAGGTTTGTAGTGCAGAGGCATCTGGGGTGCCCGTAATATGCCCATCGCTACTACTACCTCCTGGGCGAGTAGATGAATTATTTGACAGATGCAGCACTATATCTGACACAGTTCGTGTGGGGTGCTATTGATGAGGTGGCCGACTTCGATGCTGTCGTGTACAAATCTGGCTTTGGGTTTGCTCAGCACTGGTGCCGTACATACATCCGCAAGAAGAGCAGGTGACACTGTAAGTCAGTACCCGATTTCTATGCAGTGAACCTACTGGTACCCACTCGTCTGTGACGGTCAAGTCTGTGGCAACATTCATGCCGCATACCTACTCGATATAGCTAGCGAGTCTCCCGTCTCTACTGACGGGTGAGGTACCAGACTTAGTGTACTAGATAGCAGGTACTTAGCTATAAGTATTCTAGTCTAGTCTACCTAAGTAAGTACCATACCTTAGGTATAGGTACTACGTTCCTTTCTCGTCAATCCGTCACCCTCAGAATAGGTCTTGTTGAAACAACCTTACAAAAAAACGAACAAATTGAATCCACTTTTAAATCACCACCATCTCTTCCTCCATCTCGCCTCTCGTGACACGATCCGTCTCTCAACCTCCTGTTCCTGACCCGAACCTCATCAACATCCCTATCGACCGGTCTTCGCTCATTTAACCGACTGTATTTGCAGCAAGTACATCTTTTGAAATAACTCATTTAATACCCTGTTAGTTTGTGCTTTGTACTTTTATGGCTCCGGGATTATATTCTTTCTCTGCTGAATGCAACCGCCCAATGCTCGCATACCTAATTCAATCGCGGGCCAGCCTTTCATGATTTCACGTGTCCATGTTTAGCCATTGCGCCGAGTCCGAAGACAATCTCTCCATTCGCTCGAGTCTGCATCACGAACTGTTGTTGACGACATGCCATGCGCTTGTGATTAGCCACCATGGATTCCGGATCATATAGCAATATCCGCAGGGGCACAATGCCTCTCCCCTCAATGTGAGTACTCGCGACCCGTCTGACCATCACTTGCTCTCTTTGGGGCTGTGAATCTCCACTATGATCGCTGACTGGCATGGACGTCGATAGTGGGTCAAACTCTTCTTCCTACAGGGCGAACGTGAACCGGACAAAGACGCGGAAATGGGTCGAAGCAAAGGTGCAGAGCTATGACGGCGACGACTGGGGTAATGATTATGATGACGACTACGACGACGGCGATGACCAACATTACGAACCTGATCCGGTGCCGGCGGGAACTGCCAAGCCGACTGGTCTGCGACAGCCAGGCCAACTCGGCCACCAACTCCCGTCATCGCGCACTTTCTCCCAGCCAGCTGCCGCCTCATGGTCGAGTGCCGATTCTCGTGTACTCGGCCCGTCCGTACTTCGTAGCCCTAGCGGACCCCCGTCTCTCCATGTGCAGACCCAACCGACTGATCCAGCAACGACATCGCCCCCGTATGCCCCCGAGTCGGACTATCCCGCCACTACCTCTTCCCACACGAATGTGCCTTCTGGCTCCTATAGCGCAGGGCCAGCGTCAACACCATCCCGATTCCCCCCTCGCAAGAGTAGTATGGGTCAGCGCGACCGGCCTGACCTCAATAACAAACTAGTGCCAAAACTTGATTCTCGACCTGGCTCGAGCTCTAGCAATCGACCATGGGCAGATCAACGATCGGCATCTCCTAGCCGTGGTTCTGCGCTTACAGGTAAGACGGTGCCTTTTGTTAGACCGGCCGATATCTATAAGAGAGTGAGCGACGAAAAAGAGAAAGATCGCTTGTCAATGGAGTCGAGCCGTCCGAGTCTGGATAGCATCCACGGCCGGGCTGAGGGTGCTTCGCCGGCCCAGTTTTGCACGTCCGGGGAACAGCGTCGACGGGCTAGCCTCGAAAGTTATGAGGGGTTAGAGCCTGCTCGCGCTCCGAAGTCGAGTTTAGCGCCTGTTGCCGAGCGAAAAAGCGAATACGGAATGGACGGTTTTCCCGCGAAGGCCCGGGTTGATCAGCCATCCGCATTGCGCGAACCGGCGATGTCGAACCCTGAACTGTCTATTTGGCGGAGTGAACCTAATGACGAAGTAAAGGCGGATCTCATGAAGAGTCGCCGCTTCTCTACTAGCCCCCAGCTCCCTAGCCTCACGCGTATGTCTGATTTTGGTGACGAGTTCTTCTCGAGTTCTGGCAACAACAGCCCCTGGACCAGCCCAAACCTTCCCACTTCCACCGAGGAGCCTCAGTCGCTATTAAATGCCCCCGGAGTAATGGCAGCCCCGATTGATAACACTCAAAAACAATCCCTCCATCTCCTCGCAGACGCCAGCCGTGAGCTCAATTTAGTCACAACGGCAGACAGGAAACCGAAAGTCACGAAAGAAGGGACCATTGAAACGACCCAGCCACAATCTAGCAGCACTCGCCCGCAGCTTCCAGGTGGATGGGTCTCGGAAAGTACAACCGTCCCGGTATCATCTGAACAGCCTACACCTTCTGAAGAGCGAGAAGAAGCACATGACCCAACACGCCTAGCCAACGTCCACAATATCAGCATATCTCCAATGTCAGGGAGCGATACAAAGCCGGCCGGTACACCACCGGTGACGAGGATCCCAAGTTTGCCGTCGTCCATCGGTACTTCGGAAAACACGTCAAACACCAACTTAGCAGACGACCTCAGTGGCAAAGAATTTGGTAGAGTTGCCGAGCAATACGACAATGCTATAGCTGTCGAGGATCTAGCTACTGGACCGCTTGGCCCGATCTCTCAATCTCTCCCACCTTTGGAGATAGAAAGTTCGCTTGCCCAGTCATCACCAAGACCACTTTCAACGATAGCATCCAGTTCTAGGAGCAAGAGTCCACAGATTCAATCCTCGTCGACAGCGCAGCCCACGACTCCCATCCCCACTGGTTCCGAGTTTTCACCGACTGCTCCTCTCAACCCTAATCGAGCCCAAGCTGGCCAGGCGGACTTTATTTTGCGCTCAACTCGCCCACGTCAATCTATAAGTAGTACAATTGAGACTGCATCACCTGAGAAGGAAAGTGACAAGTTGCGGGAGGAAATTATCAAGTCCCTGAGCCCTGCACCAATTTCGCCCGGTTCCAGTGGTTTGCCAAACCGAGGTGATTCCGACACAGAACCAACGCCTGGTGATTTAACTCGAGAAAGCACATACCTATCCGGAGTTTATGACGACTATCTCTCGCTCACTGAAGAGAAATCACTGCAAGAATTAAGCCAGGCAGCTAAGACGTCCACTCACATGGCACCGAGTCAATTTACCGAGGCGGGGAATGGGTCCGCTCCTACACCCCAAGATATGCTAGTGTCACAACCGGCGCCTCTTAGCTCCGTGAAAAGCGCTGCGTTAGAAAACACAACTAGGCTAAGGCGGTTTTCATGGCAGCACGACGAGGAGGAAGCGGCGTTGAGTCCTGCTGAATCAAAACCAGCCGTGCCGATGCTTTTGCAAGAGTCGTCAGCCCGTAGTCAGGGAGGCACGAGTGCTGAATCGAATACCAACACAAACGTTGTATCGCCGATTGCCGACTCTCTGCAAACAGAGAATGGAGCAGCCGGCACAATCTCACACCAGGTTTCACAGGTCAGCAGTCTCACACCAGACACTCCTTTAGCTGCGATTGAAGCGCCCTCATCGGTCTCTTTCGCGGCGACGAGGAGACCCAACCCTACTTCTGATGTGCCCAGCGCCGTACGTTTATCTCTCGCGGATGAAAAGGAAAAGGTCCTTATCGGAGATGTTCAGTCAACAACTTCTAGTCCATCTGAGCAGCATCCCGCTCTGACGAAAGCACAAGAGCATGAAGATCACGACCCCGAGCCCGCGGCCGTAGTGCCAAACGCTTCTCTCCGTCAACCGTCGCCGACTCCAACTCCATTTCGCGAGATTCTAAACCTCGCCAGTTATGACGAACGCGTCCAGAAGTTCGAGGAAACACGGGAGCAGTTTTATGTGATGGATTCGGGGCTCTCGGACTGGTTGATTTATCTACAAAACCAGCCCGAACATACCAACGTGGTCGCAACAAGCAAATTACCACTACCTCAGCCTAGTGCGCAGCCAGCGTCTGTTGGAGTATCTGGCGCCTCCCAGCTTCCCCATAAAAGCGGACCGGCGGCATCGCACCCCAGGCGGATGTCGATAGGTGGCGTGCAACAGCTAATGGCAAGTCAGGCTAGCGGCTTTGGCGCGTCGGGAAACCAGGTGGGAACAAAGAGCAAGGAGCTTCTTCATGCTGCGGGTGTGTTCGGCAACAAGGGAGTGAAGTCAGGTATGAAGTTATTCAACAAGGGCAAGAATAAACTCCGCGAGCGAGCTGCCGGTGATAAGGCGTTCTTCTAGGTCTGTTTCTCATTGCCTGCCTGCCGTGTCGGCCACTGAAACTGGGTTTGGGGCGATGTGTGTGTATTAATGGCAACAATAGGTGGCAGTGAGGTGGTGGTATTGTAAGCAGCAGTACATACCCCTGGGCAGTATCATGGATGGATGGATTGGAGTACGAGTACCTATTTCCGATTTCCTTGGCTTTGTAGTTACGATCACGTTGCATCGCATTCATTGAGTGTAACAATTCGTGAACACTGGTGTATTTGATGCCGAGCTACCTACGTCAGTAGGTGGCAAGCCTGCCTGCCTACCTACCTACCTACTTTTATTTTTTTCATCTTCGCTGAGCCGATTCGACGGTTTAGAACGAGGTGTTCATGGCCACGGCCATGCTAATTTCCCATTGGCTGAGCGGGGAAATTGTTTCATTTGGGTGACATGGGTGTGAATGTACGTGTAAAGAAATGTAGCTCGCGATAGGTATTGCAGTTGTGCATATAGAGTTACCTACCAACTGATGTTACGAACGGACGCTAGCCGACAACTCGGAGGGATTTGAGTATCAAGTTACAGCAGGATCAGGGTGCATCGGGACACTCCACATATTCATCTCCGGTGACTCGATGCCATCAAGAAAGAAGCGCAACACTCGAGCTACCTACCCTCTATTTCTCATATCGTTCCTCGTGCATCTTCACGGTGTGCCTGTCCGGAATATTCTCGGAACAGCGCCCAAGTAACATCAAGGTGGCGTCTGGGCGATTGACAAGCGTCACAACCGGACATGCCAATGTAGTAGCGAAACAGGCTGCTCAAGTTGGGTCAGCGCTTACAGTGGCGGTCGCCTCGCCGGCAATGGATGGTTCACAGCGTTGCCGCAGGCGCAAACAGCTGAGCAATGGCGACTGGTCAGTCTTCTTTTCCATGTGGCTCGGCTGCACTCGACAATGAAATACATAAACCACCGACCCTTCATTTGTTGCTTGGGCCAGCAATGAAGTGGCCCCTGGAGGCGAGAATGCTGCCGCTGCGCCTCATCTGACCGGCTGTATCAGCGCGGCTCAGCTATGCCTCTATCGTTTTTCGCGCTGTAGATTTTCGATGTAGGTGCCTAGTTTCCCTAGATAGTGGTAAGTAAGTAGTTATGGTGTAGCGTTCTACAGGACTGTTCCGTCCGAATTGACACGCCGCCGCCGCCGTCATACAACAGTGCACTGCAGCATGTCCCTTTCTGGCGGTGCCCCCTGCTTTGCCTTACTGGACTGCCTTGAGGGTCGTAGTAAGGTTGGCTCACTGCTACTCTACTGCATGACTAACTGATAGGCGCTGAAAGCCCCGTGGAAGGATAGGCGCGCTATTAATAACGGCTCGATCCTCTGTACAGAATATCAACAATGCTCCTCGGAGCAAAATGGGAGCTGCTCCAGACCAACATTTCCATACTGACCTCAGAGTCAAGGACCGGACCCTTCGACTGTGGACGACAAGCCAGGACGTATCCGGGAAGACGTACTACCGACGCATCCATCCACACACTAGCTACAACCCGTTTGAGTACTCGGGGTACGCCGATCCTCTTTCTCGTCTCTCGCGGGTTCTGTTGGCGACACTCGTTTAAGCCCAGGCCTTCGTACGCGGGGAACCGTCGCTCGTCCCACGCCAGCAATTGCACGGCAGGAACAGGTAAATATACGTGAAGAGCGAACAGACAGACAGACAGACAGACAGACTCAACGCAAAGCGAATTGCTGTGTGCTGTGCTATGCTGTGCGGTATCTATACTACAAATTGCGCACGGGCATCCCAAGTCCCCCAATCCTAGCCTCAGCGACGCGAACAAGCATAGCTCGGACAACGAGTCGCGGATGGTTCCACTGCTGTTCGGATCATAGCACATCGGCCAGTGTCAGCCAGGTTACCGGGTCCGTCCAAGACACGAATGGGCAGAGACAGCGAACCGCTGCCGCTGTTGTGGAGTGTAATAAGCCCGAGAGAAGAGGGCCGCACAACAGGAGGCGCTCACAATCTCCAACCTCAACCTCATGGACGACGAGCACGCTGTTCTCGGCCTAATTCCTCGTGGACC
Source organism: Ustulina deusta (assembly GCA_023159155.1). NCBI lineage: Eukaryota > Fungi > Ascomycota > Sordariomycetes > Xylariales > Xylariaceae > Ustulina > Ustulina deusta. The sequence continues at coordinate 344,764 of JAJNNX010000029.1, read as the reverse complement.
CGGGTATGCCAGCTACGACGTTTCGCTGCCAGGACCAGCCTCGGTAGACCGAGATGTACCAAGAGCAGCGGGAACGGGAGCGGGAACAGGAGCGGGAGCAGGAACATCACTCCAACACGGTAGCAGTGATGGTTACCGCAATTATCATGGGCACAAATATAGCAATAAAAACTGGAACCAACAGCAGCGCCGCTCGGGGACTGGCGCCCAGCCCAGCGCCAGAACCCTGTCCCAGCTTCCTATCCATCCCCAATCCGCTCTAGTCGAGGCACCCCGACGGCTCCAGCTTGACCCATCCCAATCTCACTCTCTCTGGCCGCAAAACCAGGGCCAACAGCAGCGCCAGCAGGTCCAACAGGCGAATCCGGATCTGGCTGTGTCATCACAAACTCATCCTCACTCACACGTTCATTCTGCCCAAGCCCAGCATCAGCCCTATCATCGTCGCCACACATCTCAACCCCCTCGCTTACCGCCATTGACAGCGTCACTCTCGTCGTTCCCGTCGCTTTCCTCCATCCCCACCTCGCCTTTTGACCCGTTTCACACGCGAGACGGCGATCCCTATTTTCTGTCCTTTGCTGCCTCTCCCGCTCCAGCCACATCTAATGCCACCGGGGCTGTCTCTCGCTTACCCGTCCAGACGGATGACATAGTCTCGCCCATTTCCGAGACACGTTCCTCAACGCCTGTATTTCGTAGTTTTGATCGCGGCAGCGAGCCGACTGCTCACTCCTCTGCTGCTCAATCATCCACGCTTTTCGCAACCCCCACTACGCCAAAGCGTCGGCCTACCTGGGACTCGTCCACCAGGACCTCATTCCTTGATGATAAAGATTTTGAGCTCAGCTTAGGCGTGACTGAGAGAGCTGAACATCCTTCCACATCTGTCTCTCGCTTCACCTCCGCTGCCGTGACGAGCGCGGTCGCGCAGGATGTGGCGCATCTGACGGATGAGAGATCTGACGACTGGTTCAGATTTACAGCTCGGGAATCAACTCTGTCAAAGAAGACGAATTCATTCGCCGAGGCGCATCAAAGTATGACAGTCACCATGACGGCTGACGAGCCAAGCGTCGCAGAGCCACAGCAACAGAGCGGCCAGTTCACAACTATACCATCGTCTTTTACCCCGTTACCGCCCATCCGTCGTACATCGACGTTTGACGTGTTGCGAAAGAAGGGCCTGGTGGACTATGATAGCGACACGACACCCTCACCGATTGAGAAGGACAGCCCGTCAATGCCCTCTCGGTCCGCAAGTCCAGCCCAGCAAACCAGTAATGGCCAATTGTCTTCAGCCCAGAGCGCATCTCGCTCTTCCCCGCACAATTCTGTGCTGCAGCAGCCGCAGCCACAGCAGAATCCGGATCTAAATCCTCCCGGTCACAGCCAACCTGCAATGCCACAACACCCTGAGGGGCCCATTGCTGCTGGTCCCTCCGATCCCTCCGGTCCCCCCGGTCCTACCGACCCTGCCGGTCAGCCCGGGATCCCTCACCACCCCATCATGCAGATGCCTCCGCACCAGATGGTCATAGGCCGGGATGGTCCGGCTGGCCAACAGGCTGCGCCTGGCCACATGATGATGAATGGCCAACGTCTAACCATCATCCCCCTGCCTGGCGGCCGTCAATGGACTGAGCAAGAGTCGGTACTTGTAGAGCCCCTAAACCCGTCCAACCGGAACCGTTCGGCCAATAGTCCACAGGCGTACACTGTCTATGACAAAGAGACAGAGGGTGAGGGAGCGCCACCGCATTTCGGCGATGGCTCGGTACAGCCCGTGCAGACACGCCCACGAAACACGAGTAACGCCGCACCTCCAACCGCGGCGACGCGCTTCCCGTCACTTTTCCCTCACCCTGGTGCTGAACAACCCACATTTCCTCTGAACCAGGGCCCGATACCACTCCCACAGCATCCCCTCATGCGTCGTCAAAAAGGAAACCCTGGTCATAGAGACAGCTTTGAGGATAGGTCGTTGTCTAAAGAAATGGACGGTGTGTATTTCTCTAATTTGCTCCTAGTGTTCCTCCTCCCTCGGTCGTAGGTGATGCCTAACTTTACGCTTCAGTACGTGTTGACCAAGTCTCAGTCTCGAGCGCCACGACTGAAGATGTCAACGACAAACACAGGCGAGCCTCGGGATCTCGGTTCGTCTTGGGCCATCGGCGTAATTCAAGTAGTACTACTGCGGTTCAACAGCCACCTTCCGATGGGACGTCGGAGAAGAAGAAAAATTTCTTTGCATCCGTGACAAGCATAGGCCATTTGCAACCCAAACCCAAGTCGAACCTCGGTCAAATGAAGCCTCGGCCTTTTGATCGGTCAGACCAAGTATCGCTCCAGAATCAGGGAGATCATGTGCCGGGTAAGAAGCGACTTTCCGAGCTTACAGGTATGATCAAGGGAGTCGGACATGCGAAAGAGGGCGCGAAGGATGATCAACCAGTGAAAGTAGAGACAGTTTACGAGTCTGGAGAATCGATGCAAAGTCCGCCTCGCAATTTCACGGCGCCTCAGGGGATCCAAGCTGCACAAAGGCAGCCAATTTCATTCGGACTCCCGACGCAACCGGGGCCATTTGGCTCCCAAGTACAAGCCCACGCGCCTGGGCCTCAACCTTCAATGCAACCTCACCCGCCCTACATGCGACAACCTAGTGCCACAAGCCCACCTCCCTTCATGGGCGTTGGTCGAGCCGCCACCTCTGGTCCCCAGCCAGGTCAGAATCCACAAGTAAAGAGCGATGAGAGTGGGAAGAAGGGCTCTGGTGGCGGATTCCTAGGAGGCTTATTCAGCAAGCAAGGCAACAAAACGAAGGACACTAAGCCGCAATCCCCTCTGCAGACGCCGCCATCCGGCCAACGGCCTACGCAACCTCCAGCGCAAGCTGGCTATCTTCCGTTTCGCCCCGGGCAAATGCAACTACCCGGGCAACAACTTGGCCCACACCCGATGCTTGCTGGTCAACCGCCCATCCAACGCGGCCTTCCCGGCCAGTCCCCATCCCCGACGTTGTTCCATGATCCAAGTCAACCGTCTCCGTCTGTCCAGACAGCACAAGTGGTTAGCATCCGTCGTCCTTCTGAAATCACGGTTTCTAGTCAGAGCGGGTTCCACCAACCATCTAATCAACGGCCTGGCATGCACTCCCCACAAGGATCTCAAGGCACTTTTAAGCAGCAAGCTGGTCCGACTCCGTTGGGGCAGAGACCAGGTCAAATGGGACTACAGAACGATGGCGGCATGGTAGCATCGCAGAGCTCACCTCGCCTTTCTGATGATTCTCCACTTGAGAAGCCAGCTATAGGAAACCTATCGATGGTACCTCGTTTCTCCCCAAATAGAAAGCCCGTTGGGTCTGGCAAACCTAGAGGTGACGGGCCTTTCATGACATCAGCTGTTTCACCCGCTGCAAGAGCAGGGTCGCCATCACCAGGGCCAGGCCAGCAACGAGCACCGAGTCGGCTTTCGCATGCCCAGCAAAGCCCCCAACTGGGGTCATCGGGCGGGTTTAATGACACACGTCAGCCCTCACTCCCATCACCGGAACCTTCTCCCGTACCCTCGCAATCAAATCATTCGTCTTCCTCTAAGCTGCAGGGTGATCAATTTTCTCGTGATTCCCCCGATCCACGAGACTCCAGACAAGGCCTCGGCGTTTTCCCCAACGGCCTCGGCCCGCCCGGCTCCATGAATGCACCCGGACCGGGTGGCGCCCCGAATGGTCTAACGTGGGGCCCGAATGGCGTCCGGCCCTCAGTTCCTCCCCTGGCTTCCCCTCCAGCTGCCGCACGAGCCCAACCACCTCGTACCCCTAGTAGTCCCGTACCTTCAATGGATCAGAGCAAACTATCTAAATTCTTCGGGGCCTATGACGGTGGCAAGCCTGCGGCGCAGCCCCAAGCCAATAAAGAGAGAAGTGCGGCCTCCAAGTTTCTCGGTGCTTTCAAGAGAAGCTCCAAGCAAAATGAGGCGGTTTCACCTCAACAACGTCCTCAGACAAGCCCACGGATATCACAACAAGCCATGCGACCTGGTGGACCTGGCGGTATACCGGCAACTTCGGGTACGCTGGCAAGACAACCTCAAATGCCAGTACAGCCTGGACAGGGCCGTGAGCTGGTGCCAACGCAAATCACTGCACCACAAATGCAAGTCGGCAGACAGCCCGGTCAGATCTCGCCTCAAGGGATGCCGATGTTAGCACAAGCCGGACGAGGGCAAATCCCCCCGAGCACGATGATGCAAGGCGGACGCGGCCAAATGCCACTACCAATGTTTGTAGGGGGCAGTCCCCTGCCGGCTCATATGCAACGCCCTGTGGTGCCTGGGACATCGGGGAATGAACCCCAGTATGATCAAGTCCCCATCCCCCGAGGCTACGAGGCTGTACATGGCTATGGTATCGTAGCCTTTTCTCCTTACAACGCCAGTCGCCCTAGCCATCCGCCCGTTCAATTCCCACAGTACCCACCAGCGTTACCGCCAGGGTTCCCGCAGCGGCAATGGGATCCTCGTATGATGCAACCCTCACAAGCAGGTTCACCGCCCAGCTCGGCTCCTGGTGCCTCTCAAATCGTGCCGCAGGGTGTGCCTAATGGTATTCCATATCAAGGTCCCCCTCGGCATCCCCCTCAGCATCCCCAGTTTCCGGGGCCCGCACAAAATCCTTCCCCTACTCCCCAGGCCTTTCATTCAGCTCCAAACCAGGGTCAACAACCTCTGCAATTCCCCCTGTCACACCCGATGCACCAGCCTGGCCAATTGCCACCATTAGGGCAGGGTCAAATACCCCCCCAAACTCCCCAGAACACACAGCTTCAACAGAGCCAATCGTATGGGCAAGGACTCCAGCGAGAACCAAGTCCTGGCTCGCAAGTCCAGCCTTACAGCTGGACAGGAACACCCCAGAATACGCAGAGCCCAGCAGCATCTGTCCAACAACTTAACCCCCCAACCCCTAATCTAGTTCCGCAATCCAGCGTCCGAGCTGTCTCAAGCTCGGCTAGCCCCGCCAGCAACGGAACTTCAACTCCCCAGTCTCAGCACACTGCTGCCACAGCCCCTAGCCAGCCTCCCCAGCTAGTGCAGGCCAGCTCCACTCGTCAAACTTCGCCGGTCAACCAGGTTATCGATCCGTCTGCACAGATCCCGGCCACTCCATCTCACGAGCAGTCCGGAGCGACCAGAGCGCCCGCCGGGAGTCCCGGCTCAACCACCCCCGGCGCAAGTGGACTTCTCCGATCGCAAGATGCCGCCCGCCTAACAAGTCGAATGTCCGTTTCGAAGCACATGACTAGGAGTGACGCCTCTTTTGGCCCAGACAAGCCCGCGGACCGCACTTTGACCGTTAGTCCCGAGCCGCCTGGACCCCGCCACGGCCCGATCCATCAGGTCTCGGAGCAGAATCTCAGCGTGAGCGTCGAGCGCGCGAACGGTCATGTGCGATATGGGAGCGAGGATATTTACGATGCCACGCCTCGGCTGAATAGTTCAACGCCCCGTCAGGGCCTGGGAGAGGATCAGGCGCATGAAAATACCAAGTACGCTGGTTCGGAGAAGGGGCGCATCGTCACGAACGGAGCCGGAGCCGGTCTCGGTCTCGGCCTCGGCGTCGTCGCCGATGCCCCTGCACCCGTCGTCACCGAGGATAACATGAGCTTCCTAGACGGGCCAGACGACTCCGAGCCGGACGAGAGCACCGCCGGACTAGAAGAAGCGGACACGTCCAAGGAAGCGGCCGTCTCCCCGCCCCGGCGCGCGGCTGCTATGAATACAGAACCCGAGGAGAAGATCCTCGTCGATCAGCCCGTCGAACTCGCCGCCGTCAACGACGACGACGACGGCATGCCTATGATGACTGCCACTTCGTACCCCGGTCAGGAGTGGAACCCCTACGGCGCGGGCGAGTTTGGGGATTGGGAATGAGGAATGAGGAGTTCGACGCGTTTCTTGCGTCTCGTTGGCAGACTTTGCCTCCAGGCTTGCGGGTGCTCCTCTCGCATTGCGTGGCAGCACTCGACTGCCTGCGTGATGGGCGGTATTGTCCTGCGGAAGCAGCTGGAAAACAGCACTTACCAAGCACCTATTTACCACCCCGCGCATGCAACGCGGGCGATTGACGGATTCTACGAGGGAAAATATCTAACGGCCGCCATTGTTCATTCATGTACTATGCTTCATACCCTGATCATTCGATCCCTACTATTTACCTCTTTATTTACTCATTTACGGAGGCACGAGGGCGCCTGTATCTTGCTTGTCGCCATGCTCGTGCGCATACTCGCATTTTCACCTCTTTTTTTTTTTTTTCATGACGTGTCTTTCAATCTATCGTTACATACCCAGTTGTGTTCAAAAAGTTTTGGCATCCTGTTCGTCGCGACGCGGCTCGCTCGTTATTTTAGATCGATGCACGTAGCTGGTAGCTGGTAGCCGGTAGTTCTGAATAGAATTATCCCAAGGCTGTCTTCGTATTCGGTTGCAGCTTTACTACCTCGCGGGGTCGGGCTTCGTATGATCTTTGACACCCTTGACGTGACTAATGTTTTGCCATCTCATGAATCCATCCGCCAGAGCGACTGATTGACGAGCAGAGATACACAGCATTACACAGCTAACTGACGCAGGACAGGATTGTATTGTATCGAACGTACTGCACGGCTTCCTACGTAGGTCCACCCATCCACCCATCCATCCAAGCCCCTCAATAAAGAACAAGTACCCCCCCTTTCTTCTTCTTCTTCTCCTTCTCCTCCCCGCCTTCGGCCCCCTCTTCCCCCTTCTTCCACGCCTCCAAAACCCCCCTGAGAGCCGCCACCACGACCTTCTCGATGCCAGGCGGCGGCTCCGTGCTGCTGCGGCCCCCGACCCACGGCGGCCGGTTCGCGTCGGCGCCCACGGCCCACAACACCGACGACTCCGCCACGTCCTTGAACTGCTCGTGCAGCGCCTCCCCCTGCTGCTGCGTGAACCCGCGCCCCATCAGCACGGCCCGCACCGGCTGCGCGTAGACGCCCGAGCCCACGTCGTTGGTCGGCGCCGCCGGAGGCGTCTCGCCTCGCAGCAGGTACGGCAGGTCGGCTTGTGCCGCCTCGAAGGTCTGCATGAAGCGCACGACTGGGCTCTGTTAGTGCTGGTTCGTTGGGATGGGATGGAGGGAGGGGGGAGGGGAGGTGGGGAAGGGTGCCCGTACTGTCCCAGTCTGGTCGGAGCGCCTTGGCTACGGCTTCGCCTATCTCGGTGTGGATGCCGATTAAGGCGATCGGAACGGGTGGTGTCAGGGGCGACATTGTAGTATAGGCGCGGTGTGGTGGCGATGCGGATGGTCTCTTTGATGGTGGGATTGTGCTTGTGCGAAGAATGCGGGCGATGAATATTGCTGTGTGTCTGTCTGTCTGTCTGTATGTATGTATGTGGTAGGGGACTGGCAGTGATAGATATACTCCTAGATCAATACTCCTCGTTGCGTCGTTGTTCGTTTTATATTGACAGGATCAGTCTCTCGTGAGATGGTTCGATGCTCATGAAGACACCGTCGGTCTCAGCTTCCCCCGTGTCCCGAAGTTCCGTAGTTGTTTGTTTGTCTGTGCTCTTCCTGCCGCCCCAATTGACTTTGATGACATATGTCCATGGGCGTACGGTTGCTCGTCGTCCGCGTCGCCGTCCGACATTGCGGTCGAATGGGCTCGATGCCTCATTGGTTGGCCCGGTGTCCGCGTCATGGATGTGGCATGGTGTGTCCCCACCTTCGGTGCCGAAGGCTTTGGCCATTCTTTGCACACAAGACACGACGCGAAGTCGTGGACTACGTCCCTCCCCGTCCGCTCAATCAGCATCGGTCTCTCGGTGCGGGGTACGGCCGCTGGCTCCCACATGGCCAATTCGCGTGCCGTCGGCAAATGCAGGGAGAGGTCTCATGTCAGCTTTCGTTGACACCTTTCGGTCGAAGCGGGAAACCATTGCGCTGGTTCCGATGGGCCAGACTAGAGCTCGAATCCTTCGTGAACCACGAGGTGGAAGAGCATGATGTGCGATGTGGCATCGTGTGCTGGTTGTCGTCGTGAGGATGTGGAAGCTCTGCTAATGGCAATTTCACAAGACGCGCGTCACTCCGAGTTAAACGACACGGCGAGCTCATGCCGGGGTGCAGCGGGATACTTGGGGGGTAGGTAGTATGATGCTCTGGCTTAGACAAATGGGAATACAGCACACGGCGGTTTTGAGTATACATACGGTATGACTTGAAGTTCTTGGTGTCTTCCCGGCACATTCATTCTTGAGACGTGCAAGCCCGGAGCGAGAATTTAGCATGATTTGCGACGACGATCCAGCTCACCTTACTGACCTACTGACACAATTAGATAGGTTACATGTGGTGGTGTCTCGGGTGCTGATTCGGTGCCAATTAGAACCATGAAATCAACACAATCGATTCCCGAGTATACATGTACGACTTGGAGTTCGTCAAAGCAAAAAGGAGGCTGCCTGTTAGCCCTTCTAATCCCAGTCCAGGTCCACCTATAGCAAATCCAGACCGCCTGTAATATTGAAAAATACAACATACGATATTCTTTGGGAATAAAATAGCCCGACCCTGTTATTTTAACGATACCTAACAATTGCCATCCAACCACAGATAGCGCGTTATTTACTGGTTTAGGTAGTGCAAAAATAATATCTCTAGGTACCTCCCTACATTACAGAACCGTCCGCATTATTCAGTGAATCTAGATTGGCTAAGAAGTAGGTACCTACAGGCTACTAATTAGCGGACAAGGAGCGCACAACCTTAGGTACACTGCAGGGGTTCTGCACCGGAACTGCGGCGTTCTAACGTGGCAACTGACCATCTGCAAAGAGAGTTCCACAGCTCACTCGTTTCCCAGATAGGTAGATCTACATTTGTATGCCATAGTATTAAACCTGATGGCAGCATTAAGGTAATGCTGATGGCTATATTACTAGTTATATTTCTTGCAGTCATCTTCAACAACATCAGTAAACGCCTCCTTTCCTCCTGCACCATTTCAGTACACTACCCACAGGGCAGTACATGTACGTCACCTCAGTGAAACAATTGAGCGGAGCGGTTGTCGCTTAATTACCGACACTAATCTCTTTTAGTTTCACCATAGAGTACCTCGTCTTTTGTTGGATGGCTACTGTATTCATACAACCTTCTACGGTACAATAGGCTAGGTAGCTACTTATACGTCCATCACAAATTCCCGGTTCTACATGTATACTACCTCTCATGCCTACGGTGCATCGGAAATGTCACTGTAGGTAAGTTTAAGCTTTGCCTATTGTTGCCCACCGCTTGCGTACTTACTTACAAATTAGACTAGCGCATTTTTTATCTCAGCCCCTAACTAGACTAGAATCCGTTTGTTTGTGATGGATAGAATCTCACTTCAGAGGCTTCGCTTCCTGAAGACCCCTGTTGATCCCCACATGCTCGAGATGACGGGTCCTGCCAATACCAGCTTGTTTTTTCTCTGTTGTGTTTTTCTTTAGCGTTGAGCTTGATTTCAGCCGCCTGAATGCCGTCGTTCTTGCTTTGATACGCCTATGGATTCCATCATTCTGAGCCCGGAACTGACGCCTTCAGACCGGCTGATCCTTGAGAACTTAGCCAACGATATCCAAACCCGCCAGTCCTCTCCTAATGCAGCCGTAAACGGCACCGGTAAGACAGAGGGGAGACGCGCAATCCCACTCTCAAAATCAAAGAATGGATCTGCCAATCGAGGTAAGCCAGCTTTCTACTCTGAAGTTGCCGGCAATGAGGAATGTCTGACTTCGGTGTCATGTAGACCTCAGTCGCGAGGCATCCGGGCTGCCCGGAGACCGCAACATTCGCGACGTCGCCACACTCACGGGGCTCAACGACCCGACAAGCCAAGATTTCGAGCCCACGGTCTTTTCATCCTGGGACATGAGAGATCTGAAGTCTCGCTTACCTCCTACAGTCTATCAATCCATACTGCTGCCTTATGTGTCCTGGGCTCAGAGCGCAGCACGATACAAGACAGATGTGGTCATGGTCACTCATCTCATCATGTACTTCACCACATCCCTCCCCAGTGCCGTGTGGCTGTTCCACCATTTCTCATACTTCCACGGAGTCCTCCACGTGCTCTTGCAAGTATGGTATATAGGAGCATATACGCTCCTACGACATCAACATATACATCAGCGGGGTGTTCTTGCCAAGCGTTCTTGGATGCGGTTCTTTGATCATGCCTTTCCCTATGTGATGGACCCCCTGATGGGTCACACTTGGAATAGCTACTTCTACCATCATGTGAAACATCATCACGTCGAGGGAAACGGCCCCGACGACCTTTCCTCGACCGTCCGTTACCAACGAGACAACATATGGCACTTCGCCCATTACGTCGGGCGATTCTATTTCTTCGTCTGGTTGGATTTACCACTTTATTTCATGAGGAAGGGCAGGTGGACGACTGGTCTCCGTACAGCGTTTTGGGAACTACTTAACTACATGGCCATCGCACTTCTTCTCCGGTATAACTTCAAAGCGAGCCTCTTCACGTTCCTCATCCCTTTGCTCGTCATGCGTCTTGGTCTCATGGTAGGCAACTGGGGCCAGCACGCGTTCGTGGATGCCGATGAGCCGGACTCTGACTACCGCTCTAGCATTACTCTAATCGACGTACCGGTAATAAGCGCACCCCCTTTCATTTATCTGTTCGAGACTAACTTATTGACTGTAGAGCAACCGATACTGTTATAACGATGGTTATCACACGTCGCACCATCTCAATCCCCTCCGGCACTGGCGAGACCATCCCGTGCACTTCCTTCAGAGCAAGGAGGTCTACGGTCGCGAGCATGCACTCGTCTTCCACAACATCGATTATTTCATGATCACTGTTCGGCTCATGATGCGTGATTACGAACATCTCGCGCGATGCCTTGTGCCTATCGGTGATCAAATCAATATGACGATGGAGCAGCGCGTCACTATGCTCAAACGTCACACGCGGAGATTCAGCGAGCAGGAGATTGCGGAGAAGTTCGGCCTCGCAAAGGCTCGATGACTTGGGCGATATGCAGTAAACGTTATTGGATAATGAGCAGGCCTGTCCCTACAACATATTAATTATAGCGTTTGGTACCGCGGGCGGTATGAGCCTGGTATGTTGCTCGTACTACCGCGGCTATCTTGATACAGCAATGACTCGGTGGTTAGAGAAATTATCCTGGATAGATTGGCGATGTACTTATTTTTTTGCGACGGGGTAAAAACGACGCCGTGGGTATTAACGGTATATATGGTCCGTCGCATTTTTAATGCAAAGAGCGAATAATAGGTACTCTTACTTCCCAGCAAGCGCTCAATTCAGCTACAATAGCCCTACTGGTAAAATGAGTGGTATATGAGTGTTGCATTCAGCTTGTCTACATTATGACAGAAGGTGGGAAGACCTCAATATATACATGAACGGTGATGACCGTGCCCTTCGTACCCTTGATCTTGTACAGTACATGAAGTGACCCCTTGACGTAGTTCACTTTCAACACCTACTAAGTACCCTCCCGTGCTTGTACGACTGAATCTTCAACGAGCGCTCCGATCAGGTTGCCGACTCCGTGTAAGGCTAAATCTCTCAATTTGATACTGCAGGTGGCATTGGGGGGGAGGGGGGGTTCTTATATATAGGATCTGCTGTCTCAATTTCCGAAACTGTGATGCGAATGGCAGTGATCCTGGGGCGGTGCATGTATCATTGAGGCACGTTGTCCTTCGCCAAGCGATGAGACTGCGAAGGTACGTGTTTTATCACACCAATATGCCACTTGCTACCATTACAAGACCTGATAGGATCCACCCCCCATCTGCACTTGGGGTGGCCTGCAGATTCAGCCCTGTACAGCCCTGCTCTTTTCAAACAATACAATGTTGCTGTCATTTCCTTGCCTGAAACCTGTGTCGCCATACTCGAGCAGCATGATTCCTGCCAAGGAGTCAGCAGTAATATTAAAAAGGACTCGGGGCACCTTCGCGATACGAAGTTTTCAACTCCTCCCACTGCATGGTGACAGTCAGTATGAGACCATACTCGAGAAGTAGAACAAAGACTAATTAGGCGGTATAGTTCACCATCAATGATATAGCTCCTCCGTACTCTCCAATGGACGCCCTCAGCCCATCCAAAACAGCTGGCTGGAAGAAAGGGGCGAAGGTCAACTGTACGATACTAGTTGTCGTATCACTCATTATGATAGGGTTGTCAAGTATCGCCTTGACCAACGGATTCCAGACAGCGCTATTCTTCTATTCAGGGAATTGCAGCGGTGGCAATATAACAACCATCAATCTTGGGCTACACTTGCTCATCAACGTAGTCTCGACGCTAGTGGTAAGCTCTCCATTTTGTTCGGAAATTCTTGGCGTCACCGCCCAAGGATTAGGGCGATGTATACCTTTGATGCTGACTTTGCAAGCAATAGTAGGTCATTTCATTTCACCTTTGGCCAGTCTTGTGAGACTATCAGTTTAAATATAGACAGTCGAAATTTTGCATCTACATTATTTTACGAATATCTCTGGTCCAAGTATAGCTAATTTTACATCGCACTAGGCTTGCTTCTAGCAACTTCTTTATGCAGGTCCTGAATTCGCCTTCGAGAGAGGAAATCGACAAATTTCATTCCAAAGGATCGTGGCTAGACGTTGGGGTCTCCTCAATCCATAACACCTTTCGGCTCTCCAAATTCAAGTCATCGTGCTGGAGGTAAGCCACCCTCGATGCCATTTCCCCCCTTACTGGAACATTCTAGAAGATAGTCTCTTTATTCAAAGGGCTTTCCATAATTTTAGATGGAAGGGGCCGTCACAGCTATGTTGACCTATTGCTGAAATGAAGTAAGTGCTAACTCGACAACCTATAGTGTCCTAGTTCTGAGCTCCGTTCCTATTCATCTCCTCTTCAACTCGGCTGTCTTCAGAACAGACTACCGTGGGTCTGACTTTCATCTCACAATAGCAACCGAGGACTTTACCAAGGGCGGCACCTATTTCCCCCCAGGGGCAAGCCTCCTGTTTCCAGGGCTGTCTGCCCCGAATTCAACGTCAATAGACCTCGACTCCAACCCCTATTGTTACGGGTATGGTCTGTTCGTGAGTGCTTCGGAATATAGTGACAAAAGCTCTGCTACTCTTCGAAATATATCCACCATTGCTACAGAAGCCGGACAATGGACTAAGCTCAATTTTGATGACTGTAAACGAGCGTACACTCCCTGCCAACCATTGATAGAGTATGGTAATGTCATAATGGTTGTCAATCAACCTGGCGGCTGGATTCGGGACGACATGTGGAAACTCCAGGATGATGAATCCCGCTTCTGGGACCAATACATTCCTCCGAAGCAACCAAACCATCTATTTTTCGACACTGCTTGCCAGGTATCCTCGATAAATAATAATAACCAGCCCGGCGACTGCCAAAACACCTGCGAAGGGGCGCTTGGCACATCCCGGGAGTTCGGAGATTCACTCGATTGGAAGCGTTACAACTTTATTGACGTTGCAACGAGGGACTGTACATACACATCTTCATTCACGGCCTCAGAACTCCAGCCTTCAGCGTTGGATATATCTGTTGACTACTGTTTAGTGCAACCGCTGGACACTATTTGTCGTACGTTCTTCCCATTGCCAGATGAACCTTCCGAATCTCCGTTGCAACCGAGGTTATTCTTGATCTTTGTCAAAGCGAATAACAAAAGTTATCTAACAAGCGTTCGGTTTCCTAGAAGTCGGTGTATCGCCTACCTTACTACTAATCGTCACTATTTGCGTGGTTACAAAGACATTTACTGTCATTTTGGTTACCACTTTCCTGAGCCACACTACACAAGCACCGTTAGTTACCCCCGGAGATGCCATAGCGTCTTTCATCACAAAGCCTGATGCCGTTACAATTGGGTATTGTACTATGAGCCACAGAGATATTCGGGAAATTTTCGAATCCAATTCTTCTCCCCCATCAGAAGCGCGACCATGGCATGGCTTTCGGAAGCCCTGGGCGTCGGCCATTCCACGATCTAATTGGACTACAAGCTATTTGTTTATCACTATTGGGGTCGGCACTTGTGTGGGCTTGTTTGGCATAGCTGCTTCAACCGCAATAATGTGAGTACTGTTGACGCAGTTCTTCGATGACGATAAGAGCAATGCTAACTTGGCATATTTAAAGCGAGGAAACTAGCATCACTAGAGGAGGTTTCTTCCCAAGCAACGCCAGCCCCATTACACCAATCCAGTTTATGTTCATAAATTCAGTGCTATTAGCAAACAGCCCGCAGCTCTTGCTCACGTTTTGTTATTTTACAGTAAACCTACCCCTTGAGCTCTCCCATTTGGTCATGGATGCTGACCGGATGTTTGTTCGACAGTACAACAACATATTCACACATCTCCATTCAGCCCGAGAGTGGGCCCAGTTTGGCTATGGATTTTTCCCTTTGCGGGTCACTAATCCGAAGGTAAATCTCAGGAGTTTTTCTCATTTTTGCCCGGCATTCTGACTTTGCCAGGGCCATCAATTATCAACATATAGGCTGCAGCTACCATATCGGTATAGCCTGTCATTAGTGGTGATTAGCATCTTCCTTCACTGGATTTTAGCAAATACAATCTATGTTTTAGTCTCGACAGGAGGTGAGTAATGTTCTAGATCCATGTGCCTATTATCAGGAGGGAGGCGATAGGGCCAATGGCTAAATGCCACTGGGAATTTCATACAGGAGCTCGATAGAACGAGGTCCCTATGATTATTCTTAAAATGTCACGCGTGGCATATGTTCATAGTTTTCTCTTTATCCTCTCTCTGCTCATACCACCTACCCAAGTTAAAACATCAAGAAAGTTAACCTTGATCTAGGATATTATGAACCCGACTTAAACGCACGCGATCCTAGCCTACCAACTGACTCCGTGGTTCTTATGGGATATTCACCTCCTGCACTTCTCACACTCATGATTGTGGCGACCATCTTGGCGCTGATTCCACCGATTTGGAGTATGTGTAAACGGCTACCACCCAATATCGTCATCCCCGGCTGCAACTCGTTGGCTCTTTCAGCTGCCTGTCATGTCTCTAGGCTGTCCCACACTGTCGAAAAGGCAGGTAATTCTGATGATACTAGGTTAACCGCCCCAGTAGCATTCAGCCTTCAGCACTTTGGCAAACGTCCACACAGCCGAGGTGTAAAATATGAATTGCTTGGCGACAATAATGGAGAATCGTCCATTGACGATGCGGAACTCGACAAGAGCGATGAAAGTCATTTCGAAAAAGTTGCGCAGAGTAAATTAAGCTGGGGTGTGATTCATATGCCCCCAGAGTGGTATACTCAAAATGGCTATGATCCAGCATCAGTGGGACATCTTGGTTTCGGCACAGTGGAGGATGGAGTGGCAGCACCGCTGTGGGAACACCTCTATGCGTGATTGATGGCCGAATCATGGATGAGAACCGGCGGGACGAGCTATAGCATATCTGCTCAGCCAAATACCAAGCTATCGATGACAGTATACTCCCTGCCAGCATGGTGATCGCTATGGTCATTGCTATGATAGCCCTTCAATCACTGCTAGCTTATCTAGGCAGTACTTGGTCTGTCGCCGCTCCAACCCAACTTAGCTACAACCCCCGATGTTGAGGCAGTGTTAGTTGCAGCTCATTTACATACAATTTATATGAGCGAGCCTATTAGGCTCAATGCGACAACTTATAAGGGCATGTTCGCCTGCAAGCTCGCGCTACTCTTTCAAGCTAATGGTGTCTGTGTCTGATGATACTATGGAAACGGCGCCGTCTGTCTCCCGACTGGGCCCTCGGTATTAGGCAAGACACTGATGGCCGAATCAGTCCCAGGCAGCTGAGAGTACCGCTACGCACTCAACTCAAGCAAAATCGCTTCCGACCTCGTTTATAATAGAACTAGTCGCCTGTTGAAACGGGTTAACAAATAGAATATCTTCCTCCTCATAAGTTGTATAAAGGGAAACTGCTCATAACAACCAGCAAAGCAGACAAAAAGTCGTCTTTCAATCGCACATTTATGTGCGCCTATTGTACCTAGACCCCAATAAGGGAGCCATAAACGGGCTTCGGAGTGGTTACTTATAGCTGCGTCGTTGGATGAATGGTATCGAGGGTCTAGGCCAATCATGGGTCAAAGACTGCGCAGCTGCTGGGATAACAGAACCCCTGACAGCTACGGCAGGGCCGATTCACTCTTTCGCAACCGCGAAGGAGGGTATCCTGAAGCTACAGCTTTACACTGGAGACTGACACTGCCTATTCAATCTAATGTGATATTGCCCAAATAGAACTGACCTAAGAAGATACCTATTACCCCTTACTCTCCCCTTTCTGTCTGATTTTATGTGTGAGTTTGCTCTCTTGGTTTCGTGAGATCTAGTAGGATTAGGACTTCAGGAACCTGTTCGAGGATAGTTAGGCGCTCTATTCGCCGTAGATATTACGGCGAGGACCAGGCGCAGATGGGGTGTCTGTTGCTGCCGGAAAAGGAGTCTGAGTAGGATCGACTAGAGCGATGATACCAACGGCTATCAGCCTCCATCTATAGAGGTTTATTGTTGCTTTTTCGGTGCCTTAGTTCTTGCTCAAACCTTCCTGGTCACATGAGCTTGGGCATGTGTCGAACTCACGTTGGCGGGGATTGCCTCAGCACCCCTTTAATCGGCGGTGGTATTGGCGGCGGCATCATCAATGCCAACTACAAAATGAGATTAGACAATCCTACTCTATATCATGCCCTATGGTCTGAATGGTGTAGTAACAACGGCAAGTTGTATATGATTTCGGACAACTACTTTCTATTGAAGTGTATGTAAATTGTCTCATATTACCTAGCTCCGTCTCAAGGAAGGCCTAAAAAGATGGGCAACAATTTCTCGTAATTGGGGGTACCCAGACCGGTCACCGGGTCCCAACCCGGGGTCGCATTGAACCCATCCGTGCCACAGCCAGGGTTGTTACCAATGGTGATATCATTGAAAGCTTCGGGATGCTTGTAGAGCGTGGGATTCAAGAAACCAATCGGTCCCTTGCCAATCGCGATCCGCGCCTCGTTCAGCAGCGTCACAATACCGGCGAAGATCGGGGCACTTGCGCTAGTACCACCAACACCATATGTCGACCCATTCCAGACCGTGGCGACGTTCAACCCAATCGCTGCTACGTCGGGAAAGCCACGTGCCTTGCCAGTGTCATTGTACACATTAGGTCCGTATTTGGGGGCATGGTGCTTCATGAAATTGCTGACAGCCGCAGCCTGATACGAGGGCACGGCGAAGTAGTTCGAAAACCCACCGCCAGAATAGTACGCATTCGCTGGTCCAGTGCCGGGCCTGGAGACCGCCCGCTCCCCGCTGTCAGTGTCGTTACCAATGAGCGTGGTCGCCCCCACTATTGAGTCTCATTAATGCTACTGAGCCGTATGAATGTGGCGAGTAGGGGGACTTACCGGCAGTGATATAGGGACAGTTGACGGGGAAAGAAGGCGAGTACCGAGTGCCGTTGTTGTCCACAAACTGCTGGTCCGCATTGAGGCACGAGTTGGGATAACCGGCATTATAACGGTTGGCAACGCCAGAATCGCCACTCGCGTAAATGACACTCACGCCTTGGAGTCCTAGCTTCAACCATTCGTGACATTGACGAACCTGGTAAAAATATGGCAGGGCGCCCTAAAGATCTTGATTAGCATTACCCTCGGCGTGCGGGAATAAGGCATGATGCTTACTTCAATTTGTCCGTAGCTCACGGAGATGACGTTGGACTTGGGCGCACCGCCGCATTGCAGGGGTCCTTGGTAGCCCTCCAGATTCGCATTCGGATCGGGGTAGGCAGGATCTTAAAAACATGAATTCTACGCTCACGGGTTTCTTCGTCGGGAATTGTGCCACTCACCCACATATGGCTGATCACCACCTTCATACGTGCAATAACTTTCATCCAAGGCATCGAGGAAGATGTTGAAAGTACCGACACTGTCGACGTTAACGCCATCGCCGATCTGGTAATAGCGGACCTGTTGGGGGTGGACAATAGAGTACGCCGCCTGAACGTCGAGAGCTGCTTCAACACCCGACCCCTGTTATAACACTGGTGTCAACAATGCCCACTTATAGTAATAATTATTTAGGGTTTCGGGAGCATGCAGGAGGAGTAGCCGGAGCAGAAAATGCCCGTTGAGGCAATTTAGGGCTCTGAGACATGCCAAAAGGGGGAATAAAAGACTCCATGGGACTAACCTGGGAAACGGTCGTCAAGTTTCCCGTCAAGCCTCCATCGATGGCAATAAACTCTGGCTTAGTGTCGGCAGAGATCTCAGGCGTCGTGAAATTCTTGAAGTAGATCGGAAGGTCGGGCTCGTAGAGATAGTCGGCCCATTCTGCTATGCCAATCTTGTTGCTCGCTGCTGCCGTCTTACCAACGGGGAATTTGTACAGCTTGCGCAGGCATTCGATTGTGATTAGCGACCCGCAGGACAAAGAGCCCAAGGAGGCCCCTCCTGGAATGATCGCCATCGTGTCGCGTCCGTGATTTGTGTTCGCGATAGGCTTTAGACCGTCCAATTGTACGGTGGGCATGACAAAGTCGACGTGTTTCTGAACATGCTCTGGCAAGCTATATGCGTCGACAGCAAGACGAATGCCGCCATTTTCAATGTGCTGGTAGTACCAATACTCTGTTGCGAAGAGATTTTCCGCCTCCTCAACGGTGCCATCAAACTGTACCCAATTATGACCTGAACAGGGTCAGTAGAGAGATCGAAATAGCTTGCATTACTCAGGTGTTTACCTTTCGACAGCGAGATCCGAGGGCGTTCGATTCCTGAGTCGACAAGCCATTTCAATACCGCGTTTTTGGATTCAGGAGCTGGAGAAAACTTGTTGGCCACCTCCTCAGCGGTCCAATGCTTGCCTGAGCCAATTCGGTTAGCACCATTGTCGATGCAATACTTGATGGGCATCTAGAATTGCCTTACCGAAGTTTGGCGAATTGGGGTCAGAAACTTCATAAATGTATCGTTCGGCGTTCTCTAGATTGCGCTGGCGAAGGCCAATGCGGATTGGTAGCACTTGGCTTCGGGTCGCCCGGTCGCGCTTCTCCCAAAGATGTGGCTTGCCATCACGCTTTTCGTGCAATACATGCTTACTTGACGATGGAGCGGCCAAAGATGTTATGGCAGAGGAAGCAAACGCCACTACCAACGTTGAAAAACGCATGTTGGAGAAGACGAGTCCAATAAACTAAGAGAGCCAAGAGAG
Organism: Ustulina deusta; assembly: GCA_023159155.1. Taxonomy (NCBI): domain Eukaryota; kingdom Fungi; phylum Ascomycota; class Sordariomycetes; order Xylariales; family Xylariaceae; genus Ustulina; species Ustulina deusta. The sequence continues at coordinate 325,410 of JAJNNX010000029.1, read as the reverse complement.
CCAAGGAAACAAGTCGGGACTTAGTGTCGGGACACCAAAGCTTGATTTATATAGTGCATCTTAACCATGGGGATGTCCTTATTAATCAAACAATAGTAATACGGTGTGTCTATGATGTTGAATGGGCTTCAAAAGACGCAGATATCACCGAGCTAACTACTCTTACCTTCCTATCAGAGTATAATCCATGAGCCTGTACCTTTAAGACATGGGATCGAGTACCTACACTACACCCTAGGTATGCACACAGTGTCTGACGTGAGATCGCGGGGCTGGGTACTCGCTAACACAACAATTTGTGATCAAACATGTCTGTGATATTCAATTTCTATGTTAAGCTGGAGCTGGCTTGAATTGATAGAACCATACTGAATTAGAAAGGACTATTGTACACCGGAATTTCCGAGTTGGATTCGAGAAAGTTTGAGTTGGTGTATAGTTCTTTGCGCGTTCCTTGCAGGATACCTCTAAGTACTTAGGTAGCTGGACATCCTAGCTAGCTTCTCACTGTAAGTGGGCTCGCACCTGTAGGCTATTATATCCCTCGAACAACATCATCAGTGTGCATGCAGATCTCAATAGATGCCGATGGGTTCCGTGTAGGACAGCAGATACGAAACCGAGAAGAGTCATATACATTCTTTGAACGTGCCGGTTGTTTGCGGAGGACTGCAGAAGGTAAAACAAGCACCAAACAAGCATTCTTGAGGCCGGTGTACCCAGCTGAGTGTTGTCCTCGCTGGCGTGCTTGTCTTAGCATGAGCAGATCTGCAGAAGATTTGCTTTCTATTGCTGACCCAATTGCACCCTTGCTCAAAAGCGGCAGGATAAGCCGGGGTCGCGTCTTCATATTAGATCAGCACCATCTCGCCTTCCAGATGATCGACTTGATCGCGATTGTACTTTATTTATTTCAAATGCGAGAATTGAGGCTGATGACGATTCATCAAATTTCCTTTTTCGTCATTCCATGAAGATAGCACTCGTCGATGACTGGGGGTGCCTTCGTCTTAAATATGTAGGTCCTCAGCACCTCCCCCTGTCAACACTTTGACAACAACAAGCCACAGTGGTTCTGAGCTAGGTGTACATCAAAGGAAGGTACCAATACATTCTGCAGTTGGCTTATGACTAACGAACAGAAGATTCGTTGGAATGCGAGATGCCCGGGATGCCTCGTGTATCTTTGATCAGTGTATTCACAACTGGCTTTTCCGAACAGCATCAAAGACTATACCTGTGAACTTGAATAATGGGCAAAAGTCTGGTACCTAAGAAGGCAGACAATTGCGATCGCTGATGTCTGTTGGAGCTTGCTGTTCATTTTTGGCGCTGGTGCTCTCTTTTCCTGATCGTAGGTAACACTGCCTTCAACAAAGTCGTACCGCATTCCTTAATTAGAACTTGACCGGCGCTAATAGCTTGGCCTATATTAATATATAGCACAGACTATATTAATTTAACCTTAATCTAACTAGCAATATGTTAGCTAGCTACCTATTTTGTATAGATATATTATTATTTTTTTATAAAACTCTAATTTTTTACTTATTTTTTTTGTTTTAATACTTGTAACAGTCAGTACAGTCTTGGCAAGACCTGCAAGGACTCCAAACCTATATAGCAATAAAATAGGAAGTCTGCGTACGGACCAACCTGACTTTGCAGCTACTGCAGTAGGGCTGGTGCGCGCGTACAAGAAACAGGTCCTTAGTCATGGAATAGAACGCATTCTCGGAGACCTCGGAGATTACGGAACAAAAGGTATAAGAATCGCGCGTTTTTATTTAAGGCTATAGAAGATTTTTTCCTTATAGAATTACGAACAGACAGACAATCAATACAAAATACTAAATAGGAGTTAAAGATTTGTTTTTATTAATTAATTATTACGTTTTTATTTATATTTACGTATTAAATCTTGACCTAATCTATACGAAAATCCGCAAGTCAAAAAACATAGTCCGATACAAAATGATTAGGTAAGTTTGGTTAGTTGTAGTATGCGATACGCCGATTAGGAGCCCTGCTCTATTTCACTACATATATAAAGTCCATATTTACCTACCCTATAAACTCTAACTTCTTTTTTTTCTTTTTTTTTTTTTTAGCTTAAAGTTTTTATTTATAGTATTAATAAACTAGCTATAAAAGTTTTACTTAACTAATCGTAACACTACTTTAAACTTATTAATTATTTATTAATAAATATTTAATAAATATATATTTTTTATTTTATTATAATTAGTAAAATATAAATAAACTTTTTTTTTTAGTTATATATTTAATATAAAAAATTATATATGTTATAATATAAATCTAACTTTAATATAATTTTAATAAAATTTTTAATTTTTATACTACTTAAAAACTAATAACTTATAAAAAACCTAACTTTAAATATTTTTATTTTATTTTTAGTTTTTAAATAATTAAAACAACTTTAACTTTTAAATATAACTAGTTTTTTATTATTAAACAATTTTAAAATCTTTTTTTTAATAAAAAAAAGAAAATTAAACATTAAACTTTTTTATAAATATTTTAAGCGAACTAATACTTAAAAGAAAATCTAAAAAAAACAAAAAGTTAAAACTTAAAAAAACAAAATCTAAACTAAAACTAAAACTACTTAAAATAAGTAATATATTTAAAAATATAGCACTAAATATTATAACTATATAAACTTATAACTTTATATTAGTTCTAGCAAAATTTTTTTAATAAATAAAAAAAATAAAATATTAATTTTTTAATACGTTTATTTTAGTACTTTTAAAAAATAACTATAATTTAATAATAAAAAATATATTTAAAAGTACTAATTTTAAACTTTTTAGTTTTATTGCTTTATTTACTTTCTGTTTTATTAGTTTATTTTTTAGTGCTTTAAACTTTATTTATACTAAAAAAGCTAAAATATAAAAAACTATTTTTAGCAAATTTATAAAAAATAAAGCTTTATTTAATAACTAAGTTTATAAACTAATAAAAAAGCTAAATAAAAATATTATTATGTTTTAAATTAAAAATAGCTAATTTTAATATATTATAAACTAATTAAAAAAATATACTAAAAAATTAATAAAAATATATTTTTATTTAATTAAAAAATTATTTAATAATATTATTAAAATAATTTAAACTTTATTAATAGCTTATTATAATTCTAACTAAATAGTTATAGCTTATAAAATATTTTAAGCTTATATATATAAAACTAATAAAAATATTAATAAATTTATTTTTATATTTAATAATTTAGCTTAAAAATATTAATTAGCTAAATTATAATAAAAATATAAATTATAAAATTACTTTTATATAAACTTAAAAAAAAACTTACATAAAATTTTTATAAATTTAAATATTTTTTATAAATTATTTATTAATAAAGTTATTAAATTAATATATAATATTAAACAAACCTATAAAAACTATTAATAAATTAAACTTATTAACTTAACTAAACAAAAATCTAATTTAAATAACTAAATTTTTAGCAAACTAGCTTATTAGTTTTTAGCTAACCTTAAAAGTTCTAAAACATTTATTTTAAAATAGTTAAAATAAGCACTAACTATAAAAAAAAAAAAACTTATTAAAATAATAAAACCTGCTTTATTTATAATAAAAAAAAGCATATATTAGTTAACTGCTTTAACCGAAAGCCTAAAGTTTTAAATGTTTAACTAATAAAAAAAAGCCCTAATAAAAACAGCTCTAGTAATTTATTTAATTTAAAAAATAAATAAGACTAATAAAAAATCTTTTGTTAGTTTTTTTATTTATTTTAGCTAAAATATATAACTAAAACAAATTAATTATTTTTAAAATATTTATTTAATTATAAATTAATAGTATTAAAATAAAAACTTTAATTTTATATAATATTAAAGCTTATATTTTTTTAATAATTAGCTATAAATTTATATAATAAATCAAACAATAATTAAAAACAAAAATAGTTTAATTAGCTAAACTTTAAAAGTTTTATAACTACTAAAGCAAAATAGTTAGTAAAGTTTATAAATATTTAATATATACTATAAAAATTAATAATTAATAATTTAAAAACTAAATATTTTAAATTATTAATTTTAGTTATAATATTATTATTAATATTAAATAATTAATAAAACAAAATATTTTAATAAAAACCTAAAAATAATAATTAATCTAATTAAATAATCTATTTTTATTAGCTTAATTTTTATTAATAATTATAATTAAACTTTTTAACTATAAATAATAAAATATAAACCTTAAAATATAAAAAAATATAGATTAATATAATTAAATATTAAAACAACTTTTTAAAAACAAAACAATTATTTTAAAAACAACCAAAACCAAAAAAATAAAAAAAAGATTTAAAACCCCCAAACTTAAAATAAAAAAAGTCTATATAATAATTCCTAAAAAAAAAAAAAACTAAGCCACTATTAAAAAAATTATATAAAACTTCTAAAATTACTCCTATTAAAATAAATAAAAATAACTAGCTAAAAAAACTTTAAAAAAACCTATTGTAATTAAGTTTGTAATAACTAAAAATAATTATACTAAATTATTTAAAAAAGATTTAAAAATAATTAATATTTTATAAAAAAAATAAACTTAAATTAACTAAGTAGTACTATAAAAAACTTTTAATAATAAACTAATCTTATTTCTAAAAAAAAAAAACCTCTAATATATAAAGTTAGTACAAAACTTTTTGCTTTTTTAGCTATTATACCTAAAAAAGTTCTTTTTAAAAAAAAAATCTAAAACTTTATTATTATTACAACTAAAGTTTAATATAATATTAAAACTTAATAATAAAAAACATATTTTTAGCTCTTATTAATATTATATATTTATATAGTTTATCTTATTTAAAAAAAAATTTATAAACAAACTATTAATTATAAACTTTATTAAATAAAATATAAACTTAAACATTATTTTTATTTTATTTATACTTAAACTTAAATTAATTAAATATAAATTTATAATTAATTACTAATAAAAAAATATATATTTAAAAAATTAAATTATACTAGCTCTAAATATTAGTAGTACTATATTTAATTATTATAATACTACCTAATTTATTAAACTAAATATTATTAAAACTTTTTATTAATTATTATTAATTATAAAATTATATTATTTTATTTTTTTTTAAACTTATAAAAAAATATTTTAATAAAAAGTCTTACTTTTTAGTTTAAAAATAAAACTTACTTAATAGCAAGCCTTTATTAATATATAAATTTAAAAACTTTTAAATAAGTTTATAAATATTTATATAAATAATATTTTAATTTATTTTAAAACTAAAAAATAGTATTAAACTTATTATAAAAAAAATAATTTATTGCTTATATTAAGCTAAATATTAAAAAAATATTAAAAAGTTTTGTTTTAATATATTTATTATTAATTATTTAAAAATAATTATAAAAACTAAAATAAAAATTAGAATTAACCTTACTAAAATTTAAATAATCTTAAATTAAAACTTTAATAATTTTAAAAATATTAAATTAATCTAGTTATTTTTTAAACTTTATAATTATATTTATATATTTACTTATTATATTAGTAAAATTGCTACTTTTTTAAATTAATTATTAAAAAAAAAAAAACTATTTATAATAGGACTAGAACAAAAACAAACTTTTAAACATATAAAACTACTAGCTTATAAAATATTTGTTTTAGCTTTTTTTAGGCCTAGCTAACCAATATAAATAAAAATAAATACTTTATATAATATAATAAAAAAAATTATTTAATAGTAATAAAAAAATATAACTTAAAAACTTATAAAATATTTTTTTAAAATAATAATACTAACTAAGCAAGCTTACTTAATTTAAAACTATAAATTTTTAATAATTATATAAATTTTAAAATATTACTACTTAAAGCTTTTTAAAACTAAATTTTTTATAATAACTAATTATTAAGCTTTATTATATTTTTTAAATAAATAGATTTTATTAATATAATAAATATATTAAGCTAATTTTTTATTAAACTTTAATATTACTTTTTAATACTAATTAAAATAAAAAAATATAATAACTAATGCTTTATTAAAAAAAATAGCTAAGCTTTTTATAATTAAAACTAAAAAAGCTAAAAAACAAACAATAATATTAGTTCTGCCTAACAAAATATTAGGTCCTATATTAACTATAGATCTTTTATTTAATATTTTTTAAAAAGCTAACCTAGTAAACTTAATTAAATAAAAAAACTAGCTATAAAAACTAAAAAATAAAAATAAAAAGCTATATATACTTAAAATTATTTTAAATAGAACTATTTTTTTTTTATATAGCTTTAATTTAAAAAACTTATATATTTTTAATTACTATATACTAAAATTAATATAAAATAATTAAAATATTAGAACAAAAATACTACTAGTTTTATTTAAAATATAATTATAAATAATATATATATAATTATTATAATTATAAAAAAAACAAAATATTACAAAACAAAACTTCTAGCTTTTTTTACTTATTATTTATATTAGCTATAGTATAGCAACATATAGTAATAAATAGCAAAAATATATTATTTAACTAATAAAGTTATAATTATATATAAATATTTATAAATAAATTTAGCTGTTTAATTGTAATTTTATTTAGCAAAAAAATAAATATTATAGAATTGCTAACTATATAATACTATAGAAGTTTATATAGATTTTTTAGTATATTAAACATATAAATATTAAATAATATAAAACTATTTATTTTTAAATTTATAGCAATAATTAATAGTTTTATAAATATTAAGCACTGCTTTAGTAGCGCTTATTACTTTTAGACCTAAAAAGTAATAAAATTAACTAATTAAAAACTAAACTAATAATTTTATTTTTATATTAATAAATATTAAAACAATTAAAATATTTATTTTTTTGCTTTAAACTTTATATATAATTCTTTATAATATTTATTAATTAATATATTACTACTAAAAATAGTAATAAAAATTAAAACATAAAACCTTTTAATAATAAATATTAATAAAATTATTATAAATTTTAATATTAAATAATAAACGTTTAAACTAGTCTACTAAACTTAAAATATTTAAAAAATAATATATAATATAGCAACTTTTATATAAAAATAATATAAGTTATAAGTTAATAAAAAAAAACGCCCTATAAATTTTAAAATAAAAAACAAAGTTTTTTAAAAAAAAAAAAGTTTTATAATATAAGTACTAACTATTAAATTAGACTTTTAATTAGTTAAACTTTTTAAAATTTTAAAATAATAAAAATTTAGCTATATTTTTAACTTGCCTAACTTTTATAAAATAAAAAACCTATTCTATACTAATTAATTATAAAAAATAAATAATAACTTTTTATTTTAACAAATCTAATTATTGCTTTTAGCTAAAAATATTAATAATAAAACAAAATTTAAAATTAAATAAATTAAACAATTAAAAATATATAAAAAAAACAAAAAATTATAATACTAAATCGCTTAAAAAAGCTATAATCCTAATAATACTTAATATATAACCTAAAATTTTAAAAATATACTAATTAAACTTAACTAATTTTATAAAACTTATAAAAAAACTTCTAAATTTTTTATAAAATTACAAAAATAAATATATATAGCAATAATTAATAAGTTTATAAATAATTATAAAAATAATAATAAAGTAATATAATATAAAAAAACTATATAAACTTAATATTATTAATAATTTTAAGTTAAAACTATATTTAAACTTTTAGTTTTAAAAAAAAGTAGTATAATAGTTAGTATAGTTTTAGCAAAACTTATAAAAACTCTAGACCTATATAGCAATAAAATAAAAAGTCTACGTACGGACTAACCTAACTCTACAGCTATACATACAAAATTTATATCTACTTACTTTATAAACTCTAATTTTTTTCTTTTCTTTTTTTTTTTTTAGTTTAAAGTTTTTGTCTATAGTATTAATAAACTAGCTATAAAAGCTTTACTTAACTAATCATAACAATACTAACTAAGTATAGCACTAAGACTTTACTTTATTAACCCTATTAACTTTATTATTTAGCCTAGCCCTTTAATCCACTAACTTTATTAGCTTAGCATTCTAATCATATAAAATTTATTAATTAATTTTATTTATAAATACTTTATATTATATTTAATTTATATAACTAATAAAGTGTTATGCCTGGTATACTAGGACTAGTGCACACTTACTATATATATATACTATATCTGCACCTATTTTAATAAAGAATTTTTTTTTATAAGCTTTAGTCTTGTAAGCTAACTTTACTAAATATATAACTTATCTTTTTATATATTATATTTGACTTTGTGAACTTTTTATTTATAATAATTCTAAAGCTTTTTTTTAAGGTTATTTATAATATATTTATATAATAGCCCTTAAAAGACCTAGACTATTAATTAGATTAATGCTTCCTAAAAAAAACAAATTAGTTATGGATAGTTAATAAAGCTATATTAATTTTTTTCTGGATAAAAGTTAAAAATTAAAGCTTAGTAGTAGTTTAATACTTAGTTACTAAAATAATAATAATACTTTACGATTTAAAAGTGCTAACTAATTTTTATTATAATAAAATATTTAGCTTAAAACAGAACTTAAAAAGATAAGTAAATAGCTAAAAAAATAAAAACAACTTGCTTTTGGATCGAAGGGATTTCGATTTATAAGCGTATATAAATCGATATTAAAACAGAAACTTAGAAAACATAAGTATTAAAAAAAAGCTAAGGATCTAAAAAACTTTAAATCTTTTAACTTTTTAAATTTTTTTTATATTTTTTACTTAAAACGCAGAGGTTAGTACTAAAAACAATATAACTTTTTTAATTTTAGTTTATTACTTACTTTTTTATTTTTTTATTATTATTTAACAAGTTAGATCTAAGTAGTTCTAACTATTAATTACTTTATTATTATAAATGTTATAATAATAATAAAAAGTTAAACGTTAATTTTAGTTGCTTTTTAAAATTTAAATATTTTTTGTTTATTATATAGTTTATTTATAACTAATAGGTTAAATAAATTAAAAAACTAAAATTTATGTTTAAAAGTTTATAAAAGAAGTTCTAATAAGCTTAGACTCGAATTATTTATATAGTTAGCAAAATAGACTAAGATTATAAAAATTAGTATTAAGTTTTTTTTAAAAAAAAAGCGCGCTAGAATTGTTTTTTTTATAAATCTGATTAGAAAACTTTTGTTAACTAGACTAAAACTTTGATTTGCTAATCAATCTTTTTTGCTGCAAGCATTAGCTAGTAGTTAAAAAAAGCTTAATAATAAGCTAATTAAAACTTTAAAATATTTGATTAATATTTGTTTTAAATTAAGATTTAAAAAAAATAACAAAGCAATAACAAAAGAGTTATATTATACTACTAAAAATTAACCGATTTGTTCTAACAAAAAATTATAAATTTTAATAATTTGTTATTTTAAAAAAAATTAGTAATAGTAGATATAGCATAGCGTTATTAAAAACTAATGATTTTTGCTCTTAGAGCTATAAGGTTTTAACAAAAATTTTTATATTTAAATATTAACCGAACTAACACTAATAAACCTTAGAATTAGCAACAATACTAAAGCTTTTTTAAGCAGAAATATTTTAATAACAAGAATTATTTTTGCTAAAGCTAAAAGTATTATAATATAGTTCGGAGCTAAAATAGTTATTAGTACTATAACTAGCTAAAATAACTTTATTTAAATTAACAACTTTTTAATAATTATATATTTAAAAAGTTATTATTTTTTAAATACTTTAGCTAATATACTCCTAATATATTTTAGAAATAGCTATAAAGTAACCCTAATAATTGCCTAAAGCAAAGTAATAATACTTAGGAATTTTTTTGCTTTAATTATAAAAAAATAAGTTATATTAGTTATAACTATAAAAAACCTAACTAGTAATACTTACTAAAAAATTAAAAACGTTAGATTTAAAAAATTTAGTTAGATTAGAAATAAAAAAACTTTAATATATCTTATTATTTATAAAAAAACAATTATTATTTGGACTAAAATTATTTATATAATTTTTTAGCATATTTTAATAAATATTTAAGTAATAATTAAAAAAACAAAAAATAGTTTTAGTTTTAGCTATAAAGCTTAAGCTAAAACTATAGCTTTTTATATTTGTTTTGCATTAATTTTATATTTTATATAATATTTATTTTATTAGCTTAAAAAAATCTTTATTAAAAATATTTATTAATTTAGATTTTTGTACTAAATACGATTGCATTAGTTATATTTTTGCTTTATATAATAAACCAAAAAAAGCTTTATTTTATATTTATGCTTTATAATATGCTACTAGAGGTAGATTTTTTAGTTATAGTGCTTATTAGGTTACTTATAAATTTATTAATAGCTATAAAGTAACCCGAAAATTTTGGTATGCTTGCGTTACTATTAATTAAAATAATTGGTTAAAAAGGAGTTTAGTGCTTTTTTTCTAAACTATACTAAAGAACTAAAAAATTATACTTGATTTAAGTTCGAATTGCTAGTTTTATAGCTTAAAGCCTAAGTATTTTAAGTTAGTTATAGCTTATTAATTTGTTAGGGCTTATAAAAATAAAAAATATTATTAAGCTATTATATATTTTTTTAAACTTTTTTAGTTAGAAAAATTAAAAACTAAAAAAAATTGCACTAGTTTTAAGGGTGTTCCGCTAAAATTTTATAACTTAGCTAATTTTTTTAATATTAATAAAACTAGTATTTTTTTATACTCCAAACAAAAAGATTTAGCGATTAATCTATAAAACAATACTATAGTACTTTATTATTTTATTTACTTATTAGCCTAGAACAAACTTAAAAAACTTTAAAAATAGCTTATAAAAATAATAGCTAACAAGAAAATACGGAAATCTAAAAGCCTAGCTAGAGCTTTTATTCTGTTTGTTCCTAAAAAAAATAAAGGTTTAAAACTATATATAGACTATAAAAGACTTAACTATATTATATAAAAAAATTGCTATATTTTCTTTTTTATTTTGGAATTAATAAATAGACTTGTATATATTAAAATATTTACTAAGATTGATTTTAAAAACGCCTATTATTATATTTGAATTAAAAAAATAAATAAATAAAAAATAGCCTTTTATACGCGTTATAGCTATTATAAATTTCTAGTTATACCTATAGGTTTATGTAATATTTCTACTATTTTTTAGAACTATATATATAAAGCACTTAATAATATTTTAAATATATTTTATATTATATATTTAAATAATGTTTTTATATTTTTTATAAACAAAAAATCTTATATAAAATATATCTAAAAAGTTATTAAAAGACTTTAAAATGCTAAGCTATATATTAAGCTTTTAAAATATTAGTTCTACTAAAAGAAATTTGAATTTTTTAGATATATTATATTTAGTTAAAGCATTAAAATAAACTTTAGTTGTATCGATACAATTAAATAATAGCTATTTTTTAGTTTTTGTTATAAGCTGCAATAGTTTTTAAAGTTTTGCAATTTTTATTAGTGCTTTATTAAAAAGTATTCCTAGGTTACTGCTTTTTTAACCTAGTATTTAAAAAAAAGCGCAACTAGGATAAAAAAAGATCAAATCTTTTTAGACTGTTTTATAATAAAAGCTTTTAAAAAGTTCTAGGATTTATTTAGAGAAGCTATTTTTTTTATATATTTTAACCTTAAAAAGCAAATATTAATAAAAACCGATTTTTTTAAAGCAGCGCTAATAGAAAACTTTTTTTAAAAAGATAGTTAGAATAAATAGCGTTTTGTTACGTTTTATTTTTATAAGTTTATTAATATAAAATTAAACTATAGAACTTTAAATTAAAAAATATTTATAATTATAGAATATTTTAAGTATTAGCGGTATTATTTTTAAAAAAACAAATTATTAGTTGAAATATTAACTAACTATAGTAATTTTTAAGCGTTTATAAAGACTTTAAAGCTAAATAGAAAGCAAGCTTATTAATATATATATTTAGTTTTTTTTGATTTTATTATTAAGTATAGGTAAAGCAAGCAAAATAGGGCTAATCTTTTATTATGCCGACCTGATTATATAGGTAATTCGCCCCAAAATACTAATCTTTTTTTAATACTAAAAAGAAAGATTGTAGTAGCATAGACTAAGATTTCTAATAAATACCTAAGGGTACTAGTAGGCAAAGTATGTGCCGCCTGACCCCTTAAAAAAAAGACTATTTTTGTATAGGTAGTTATATATATATAGGCGTAAATAGTTATAAGTAATAAAAACTTCTAAAATCTAGATATATTATAAAGTTTATAAAATATAATTTAGAACATTTAACAAAAAAACCCTAAATATAAATTAATTAAAAAGTATATTAATACTAAAAAGCTTATAGACTTTTAATAAACAATTAAAAGATTTTTTTTATACTATAAAAATAAAGTTTATATTTTTTTTAAAAAATCTATTTATTTTTAGCTTATTAAATTGTACTATAATAACCTATTAGTAGGGCATTTTAAATAAAAACATATATTTAAACTACTATAGCGCAAGTTTTTCTAGCTAAAAATAAAAGCAAATATTAATAATTACGTAAGTAGTTATATAATATGCTTTAGATCAAAAGCAAAACACTACTAAAAATATAGCAAACTTAATGCTTTATTTATACTTTTAGTTTTTATATAAAAACTATTTATAGATTTTATAATTGGACTATTTTTAACTTTTTATAAAAACTACTAAATTAATTATATTTTAGTAATTATTAATAGATTTATTAAATTAATATATTTATTTTTTGTTAATACTGAAATAATTTTAATATAGCTTGCTACCCTATTTTATTAAAAAATTAAATATGTTTATAAAAGTTTTATAAGTATTGTATTAGACCGTAGCTCTTTTTTTATTAGTTATTTCTAGTTAGATTTATATTATTACTTTAAAATTAAGAAAAGATATTTAGTTACGTTTTATTTTAGAACTAACAAACAAATAAAATATATAAATTAAACAATCAAAAATTATTTTAGATATTTTATTAATAATAAATAAACTAATTAGCTATAATTATTTTTTTAAGTATATTTTGCGATTAATTTAGCTATTAATAGTATAACTAGTAAGTCACCCTTTAAAGCCTTATATAGCTATATATTAGAGTTTAGACTATTTGTTAAAAACAATTTTATTTTAAAAGGGGTGCTAGTAGTATAGAAATAATTATAAAAACTATAAACTATTAAAAACAACTTAAAAAATTAGTAGCAAATCGTAATTAAAAAATATTAAAAATATTATAATATTAAATATAAACTTATAACTTATAAAGTTAAAAATATAATAGTATTATTTATAAAGAATTTAAGTTTATTAGCCCATTCTAGATCTTTGGTTATATTAGATTGTAGGCGTATTGCTTTGTACTTTTAATATAATATACTTACTTTTATAATATTTTTTCTATTTAACTACTTAAATTTTAAAAAACTAATACTATATATAATTTATTTATACTAGACTTTATAAACAACTTAAATAAGTAGGAAATTAAAAATATAATAATAAAATAGATATATAATTATAAGTTATATTATAAAGTTAAATAGAAAGGCTGGCTAACTGAATATAACTAATAAGTATTAATTACTAATATTATAGTACTTAAGGTAATATAAACTTTTAAATAATAGTAAAGTTACTAAAAAAAAAAAAATTTTTAACTTAATAATTTATGCTTAAACTAGTTATAAAAAAAGATTAATTATTTTTATTTTTATTTAAAAGTATTTTGCTTTGTTATTTAAGGACTTATTATTTTTATAATTATATTAGCCCAAAACTTTAGCAAGTTAACAAAAATAAACTTATAAATATTTATACGGTTAAAATTAAACTAACTATTTTAAATATTTGATTTATACTTTATTATTAAGCTATATACGAACTACTTCGAAAATTAGATCTTATTAAAATAAGTAATATTTATATTAGCTATATTAGCTAATTTAATAGTTTAAATAATTTGATTAGTAGTGCTTATTATTATTTTTTATATTTCTAATATAAAATAACAAATAGTTAATATTTATAGTATATAACTATAATTTGTAAATTAAAAGCATAAAATATTTTTATAGAAATATATTTAGTATTAAGCCAGTATTTAATTATATTAAATAATTTTATAAACTAAAAATAAATAAAAATATTTATAGTATTAAAAAGGATATGTGTTATTATTTAGAACTGTATGTTTTTTTGTTATATTATTATTTAAGTATATATAGTATAAGTATTTTAAACCTATATAAACAACTAATAAATATATTATAAAATAAAAATAGAACTATTTATTTTTAAATTGTTTAAAGTATTAGTAATTCTAAACTAAAAGCAATAGGTTGCTATAAAGCAGTAGAATATTTTTAATAAATAAAATTAAATACTAGCAAGTTACTAATAAAATTTTAGAAGTATTTACTAGGTATTTAAGCCTGTTTTATTTATAATTTTATAGCTATTTTTGTTTAATTTAGAATTAAAAAACTAGTAAAACTAGTTTAATAATTTGTTTATATAAACTATATTAAAAAATATTAAGCTTAAGATCTAATTATATAGTATATTTAAGTTAGTAAAAATATTAATATAAAATAGATATAATTATATTTATTAGCTTATATGTTTTTTTGCTTTTTTAGTATTTATTACAAAAGGAAGCTTTTGTTTTTTTTTTTATATAAATAACCTAAATAAGCTAGCTAAAATTGGGTTAAGCTTTGTTATAAATACTATTAAAACAGTATTAGTATATATATGTTTTATAAACTAGATTTTTAATAGTTTTGCGTTTATATGCCTTGTTTTTGGTGCGTATATTTTGCTTACGTATATAGTATTTGTGGTTGTAGTAGTTGCAGCTATTAATTACTTTTTAATAAGCTTTATGCTAGAGGCAATAGTTGTAGCAAATAATAAAGGGCTTATTATTTAAAAAAAAAGCAATAAAGTTAGCGTTAAATATAGTAATGCTAGCATAAAAAAAAAAAAAAAAAAAAGTAAAAAGAATATAGAAAAGGTAAAAAATAATAGCGGCGAAGTAAAGGAGTAGCTAAGACTAACTAAAATAATAGTAGTAGCTAAAAAAAAAAAAAAAAAAAATTAGCTAAAGTATTTATATAAAACTAGATTAGTTTTGTAAGCAATTTATATGTGGCTTATGCTTAAATTACTAGTATTAAAATTTACTATATATTTAAGTATATAATATATATATATATACTATACTATATATATACTAAAACTTCTAATTAATAATACTATATAGGTATTAAAGTATTTATATTAATAATAATAATAATACTATATATTATTAATATAATAGAAATATTTATATATTTATATTTATAAATATTTAATTAATTGTATTGTATTAATTGTATATATATTACTTTAATTTTATATAAACTTTATACCTAAATTATTTTTTATTTATATATATATATATTATCTACCTATACTATGTATTTTATATTTTGTATACTTATATATATTAGGTTAAAAATAACCTAACTAAAAAAAAAAGAATAATTGTTATGCTTAGCATACTAGGACTAGTATATACTTACTATATATATATACTATATCCGTACCTATTTCGATAAAAAATCTTCTTTTTATAAGCTTTAGTTTTATAAGCTAACTTTACTAAATATATAACTTATTCTTCTATATATTGTACCTAACCTTATGAACTTCCTATTCATAACATAAAATATTTATAGACTTAGAAAATTAAACTTATTTTAATTTTTTATTTTAGGCTAGCTAGACCTACACTTTTATATTTATATATGTTCTTTAAACTACTACTAACTACTATTTTAGCATGTTTACCTTGCTTTGGTATATATTAATAGACAAATATTATTAATATTAAGGCGTTGCTGCGATTTATATGCTTTTTTAGTTATAGTGGCATTTATTATTGCTATATTACTTAGGCTTATTATTTAGTATATATATCAAATTAACAAAACTAAAACATATAAGCTACAGAGTTGCTTATACTAAAAAAAGCTATATTACTACTAGTATATTTAAAAAATACTTATATATATTAGTAATACAATATTTAATTTTATTAATTATAAAGCTTACAAATATATATATATATATATATTAATATCTTATAAATATTTTAATAATATATTTTTAATAATAAAGCTAGGTTAGCGTTTAAAATAAGTAGTAAAGCATATATATAATAATAATTTAGTTTGTTTTTAGCTAAATAATAAAATTGTTTTTAAATTTAAAAACATTTAATAATATGTTTTAATATTATAATATACTACAACTATTTAGATTATATTAAAATATTTATATATTATTTTTTTATATAACCTAGTTTATATTTGCTATAATTAGTATAGCTATGCTTTATATTAAAAATAATAGGCAATTAATATTTAAATTTAAAGGTATGCTAATATAAAACTAATAGTTATTATTAATAATTTATATAACATTAGTATTTTTTAGCTAATTAACTATTTTTATTTTTAAACTATTTATATATAACTTATGCTACTTATATATTTTTTTTAATATTTTATTCTAAAAATATTTATAAGTATTTTAAGGCATTCTAAAGATTTTTATTATTATAAAAAACTTATTACTACTTTTTAAAGCAATAATAATTTTTATAATTTTAAGGTTTATATATTTATTTAGCTAGCAATACTAATTATTTAATTATAACTATAATAAATTAATACTTTTAATACTAATAAAATAGTTATTACAACTATTTAAATAAATAAAAATATTAGTTTTTTTAAATAACCTTATAACTAAAGCTTGATTTTTTGCTATAAAAACTTTTTTTTATATGTTATTAACAATATAAATTATTATTATACGTTTTATACTAACTAACTATTTATTAAGCAATTTTTTTGCTTTATTTAGCTATTTTAAATAAAAATTTAATTTTTTATATAATTAGATCTTAAAAACTTTATTAAATCTTATATCTAGCAATTAAAAATAGGCTGTAAAGCTAAGCAGAATTATTACTATCGAAATATTTATATTTTTTAGTACTTTTTTAACCCGTAAAGTTTTATAAAAATTAATTATATTTATTATTAATAAGTAGTTGCTTTTTTTAGTATAAATAGCTAGGTTTATTTTAATTTATTTTTTAAATAATTTTTTATTATTATATATAGTAATATTAAACTTTATATTAATACTTTTATAATATAGCAGTTTTTTTTTAGTAAAAATATTACTTTTGTTATAAAAAATAATTAAAAATTTTAATTTTTTTATATACGACTTGTTGGCAATTATTACTAAAACTAGTATTACTTAGCGTTTTTTTTACTTATTTTTATTGCTTTTTTTTTTAACTAATTTAATACTTATAAAATTATATATATAACTTATTAAAAATTTAAAAAATATTAAAGTTTTATTTATATTAATAATTAAATAATAAAAAAACTTATTAAAACTAATATTTTTAGTAAAATTGCTTATTAATATAATATTAAATTAAAACTAGTTATATTACAAGTTTTTTTTAATAAACTATAAAAATATATTAATATAACTAATTATTTTTTTAAATATTTTTATAAATATATATATAACTTAATAATAACTAATCTAATAGCGCTATAAAAACTTTTTAAACTATTTATTCAAAAATATAAATATATTATTATAATTAAAATAAAAAATACTAAAAATAACTATTATTTTTTATTTAAACTAAGTAGCTATTATTAACTTTTAATTTTATTTTATTTAATAAAATTCTTTTTATAATATTGCTTTTAATTCTAACTAGCAAAAACTAAACTAAAAAATATAACTATTAAAGATTATTTTTTATTATATTTATTAGTTAAAAATATATTATTTACTAAATATTTTAAAATATATAATAGCTTTTTTAAAAAAAAGTTTATAAAAGCTTTTTTTAATAATAAATAAAATACTAATAAAAATTTAGTTTTTATTTATTAATATATATTTATTATTAATATTTAAATTAAATAAGATCTAATAATTTTTAATAAATAATAATACTTTTATTTTTATTTTATTTTAAATAATATTTATAAACCTATTTAATAAGCTTTAAAAAACTATATTTAGCTTTTATAATATTTTTTTTTATTTAACTGCATAGTTTAAATATAAATAATAATATTAAGGCTATTTTAGCTAAATTAATAAGCTATATTAACTAGTTATACTACTAATATTATTATAAATTTATATAATTTAGCTATTTTATATGTTTTAGTTATAAAACGTATAATTTAGCTATATATTCTAACCGCAAATCTGTTTAGCTAATAAAAATTAGTACTATATAAATATTCCGTTAAAAACAAACATATTTATATAATATTTACTTAAGTAAATGCTTTCTAATTACGGTCTAGCAGAAAAGATCATTGCATACCAAGCTATTAGCGCCGGTCAAGTTCTAATCGAGGAATGTGGTACCGCATATATTTGCGCGCATAGAGAGTACCCCTGATAGATTCAGTATAAGCCTCAGCTACGGCCTTACAATAGTCGCACCCGCCAACCTGATCACCAACCTGATCACCAACCTGGTTATGACGTCTGACCTAGACTAGCAGTTTGAAGTTATTCTGGTGGCATACAAGTGCCTAGGCCGGTTTGACGCCCTAGATTACTAATCGCTGTTTTTCTAGTGCATAGGGACTAGCCTCAAAGCTCCTAAGTACTTCCAGGGAATTGGCGAAAACAGTCTATCTATCCCATGTCGGAAAGCCCACAATATACGACCTGCTCTGTCGCGAGGGTAGCTTTCTTGAACAACTCATACCTGTCGAACCACGAGCGAGAAAAGACAGCGTCGACGTGTGCCTCGGTGGCACCGCGAATGCGGCCCATTGCTTCGTCATTTGATAGAGGGGACGGTTGGTCGACTTTCTAGCTGATACCTACTAAGGGACTCTGCTCTCGATGATATGTTTGCCTTAAACTTCATGGCGTTCGTCCCCACGACTAGCCGGGTCCGGGTTAGACTTGCACTTGTTTTACCTTGCTATTACTGTCTTCTATAATGGCGACTTGTTGAGCTTTCTGGGCTCCATCTGCTTGACTAATGCATACAACATCCACCCACAATACTCTGGGGCGGACAAGGTACTTATAGGCCAGGGGGAATAGATTCCCAGTGGACCGATAGGTAGTTTCTCAATATTGCGTCCGTAAAGAATGTAAAGCTCTCCGCAAACCAATCCTGTTTTGTGATTCTATCTCGTATCGAGTTACCCCCTCTCGTACGCCCCTAAGCTAGGCGGATCCGGAACATCATCCAAACTCCAGCCAAGATGTCAAGGGAGCTATTCGTAGCACACAAAATGCCCCGCGTGCTTAACGATGCCAAGACGCCACATCGTCGGGTCAGGCATCCGTTGTGGCTCCCAAAATCAACACATATTGTACCAACGCGTAAACATGAATAGGTATCATATCATATACAGTATTGAACACTCGCACGAACCTTCCCCCCTACCTTGTACCAAATGCTACGAGACAGATTAGTTACGATCCGAAGATAGTGGAACACTTGCGAATAGAAGGCAGCAAAACTGGACGGTCCATCTTGATCGATGATTAGAGCCTAGCAGACGGTTCCAGGGCCTGGCCATCCAGAGGCACCCCACCCCCGCATTCATCTCGCCTCCACCTCTCCAAGCTGTGTCTACGGCGTCTTTTCTTATCTTCAAAAATACATCAAGTTTCGACTTACCTATTCTTTAGAAAACGCACTACAATAATAAGTACTCAAAGTATATAGACGGGCACACCTTTGTACTTCGCCAACCACTTGTTTGGGTGCACAACATCACCGTTCACTAAGTGTTAGGAAACAGATACCTTAGCTAAACCTATGTGACAACCTGATCCGACTATGTCGACTCGAACAAGTACCAACCCATCGTCAGTTGAGATGCCTCTGCTAAATGATGAGGAACTCATCCATCCAACCCTTTCACCGCCCTCCTATCGGGATAACCTGTCCAACATCACTTAGACTAAAAGCGCCTTACGAGAGTTGTAAGGACGAAATACGGCCAATTATTACGCACGCGAACCCTACATCCTAGTCTGCCTCCTCGACCCATTACACGACATATCGCCGCGCGGTCCATCGGCCATTTTAGCCCAACCGAAATAGAATAGATAAATCACTTTGCGAGAAGAGGGGGATCCGATCTGCGATTGAAATGTGAGAGATTAGGCAATGAAACAGCAGCGCGAGATCGCCATAATTTATCGGTACCTACTTAGACCTGGCTTTAAACCCGAACTCAAATATGCCGTCCTCGTCTTTAACTCCGACTCTAATAATTCTCCAAACTCATGTTCCAAACCCGTTAACCTTTTACACATGACCATGAACAGCGGCCGGATCTCATCGTGGACTAAAAACGTTTAGGTTCCCAAGCTCAAAGTCTATTGAACCAGCCATTTTCAAGCCTCCAGCAGTTGGCAACAACAACCCCGTCCATGACGCCAACTATGGCCCAATCGCTGAATCTAATGATGAATACATTCTTGTGATGATTACGAATAATTCAAAACCTCGGCCCAGTGGCGGGAATTGCTCGCCAACCTCAAATCGGACTTTTCCCCTGCGGAACCGGCACAGGGCTTTAAGGTCGTTGATCTAAGCTACCCAAACACCCTTCGGCGTATCCTGCTTGTTCATTGAAATATTGCAAGAACCCGCACATCTGGATTCCTGGTAGACTGCTTTGGATTTGTTACTGGCAACCTTTTTGCGGATTTAGAATTGCAAACCGTGTTTTGCCCTAAATAGTATGCCAGGGCATAAAACGTGGAGGATTCCGGGTTTTGAACAGCTTTTGCGGCTCCAAGCCCTACGATGGGGTTCAAACTGTCTGTTTCATGGTTATTAACTAGTTTTATGAGGTACACGCCTTTTTTTTCGCTACTCACAGCTATGATATGGTGTGTCTGCTGTCCCGAGGACAAGATGAAACATTTCATGAAACAGAGTCAAAGAGTCAACTTGAAGGGTCGAAACAGAAATCTTCTCCTTTGTGACCGAAGGGACATTGGCCAAAGTGCCTCCTTGCGCGCTTGAGAAGTTATCTATACAGAGCGTAACAGTGCTGGGAGCGGTTTGGTCTTGTGTGGCTTCTAGATTATCTTTATTGGGGCAATAGTCCCCAGAGTCTGCTTTCAAATATTGCTGAATGTCGTCAAACCAAGAAGGGACTTGACACAATAGCTAGACATTAAATAGAAAGACCATTTGAGTTATAACTACACACCTAAGCCAGTTGTATCCTCCGAAAAGATATCCTCAACTTTCTTTTGATCCGTACATGGGAGTCCCGTTGCCTCGTCAAATGCTATATCGTCCCATTTTTGCTCTCCGTAAACAGGATTAGAATAGTGAGCCGTTAAAGAAATTTATTGTTCTTAACCACTTGCCTTTTAGCCTGTCTGAATTACAACAAAGGCTTGGCCTCCCTCAATGAGACAGGCTCTTGAGATTGAGAACCCCATTTACTTGACCAATTGGCCCAATCGAATAAAATAGTCAACAAGCTCAATTTTTAATTCAAATGAGATGATAAATACGTCCCGCCTCTGTTGCGTCACCCCGAGGGTCAAAGCTCAAAAATGTCTCCAGGTACTTCCTGCTATCTGGGTCTATAGCTGCTACGCCGGCAGATGCTGAGTTTTCAAGGGTAAAGGTATCCGCAAACCATCCGTCAATATTTCTCTCATCGCATCCTCTCTTCGTAGTACCTTGCTTTACTTCAAAGACGTCACCGACAGATACTCCCTGAATACCTGGCGTTAATACGCCGAGCATGGTGGAAACTCGAGTGATTCGCGATATAGAAGAGATAAACGGTAGCAGGATTGGAAGTTGATCAGATATCAGACTGGAGCATTCCTCGGACGTCGGAGAGTAAAACAAAATTTGAATTGACACTTAAAAACCTATGGGGATGAGGCTAGTCGGAAGGCAAAATTGAGGACATGCCTGTAGCAACTCATACATCAATGCACAAAATTCTGTGAAGCAAATGAACTTGAATATCAAAGTCCAGCAAGTCCAGCTTCTCCATCGATTACGTGGCTTTTTCTGGAGCCTCCTATTTCATGTTACTTGTACGTAATAACTACAATGTAGAGATGATTTGAGGTGGGATAGTGATTCAAATAACCGGTTTGCAAATCGACGAGCTCTTCTCACAAAGATGATATGTACGTGTTTAAACATGGATACAATAGGCAAAGTTTAGCCTAGCTTGATATCAACGTCCTCCGGCGCTACTTGATCCCAGATAGGCTCCCATATGACGCCTAATGCCCGCCTACACGCAGTGTCTCCATCCCACCGGATCCATAGCACAAAATAAAAGTCAAAAGATTTCTCCTCAGACAATTCTTTCCGGCCCACGCAGTTTTTAAAGGGGTGACTTAGCTGAACCTCACCCGAGTCGAGCGTGGGGGAATGCACTTCCCCTTTCTGCCTAACATTTGCAACACCGCTAGCTTTCAAGGGCGATGAACCTTTAGCAATGCGAATTACTTCGCATCTCTGCCCAATAGGAAGGGCTTCGTCCTCATGTGTGTTTACTCGGATAGAGCCGGCCCACACGGAGGAAGTCGTGTAGAGAGGAAGCTCAACTATGTCATAACTGCCATCCTTGTATTGGCCGGCTCGTTGACATGCATCTTCCTCTGGTGCTCCAAATACGAAGAAAGCCCTCTGGACGCGGGAATACAAATACCGTGCTGATAAATCGACCGGCTTAACATTGCGGTACCGTTGGAGAGGCGGGATAGGATATCGAAACTTTCTGGCGGATCCGAGGTGATGATGTTCGTTGGACGTGTAATATGGGTGATAACCCGAATCGGGATCGCCATCATGTTTTTGCCATCCAGGCGGCAGAGGAGCGCCTTCATCTAAAAAGAATTTACGTACCTTGAAGTAGGTATATTCGATGTGGCTGTCTTTTTGCCGGTCTGGGGCTTTAAACCATTCTGTCACTGGGGAGATTGTAACTTCATAAGGGGCTGCTGGGAGCTCCATATCTGTGTTACAGGACCACATTTGGAGGTCTAGAGCCCCTGACCATCCGAGCCACGACCACGTAGGCAGAGAGCGTGTATCGGGTTGATTGAAACGTGGCCGAAGACCCTTCTTGGGTTGCCAGAGCAAGCAGATAGTGAAGTAGAACTCGGGAATGCCGCCGTAGAAGCCAGCGGAAAATCCCATGCACATCTGTGACAAGAGCCCTCCAAAGGCGTTTGCAACGTCTGAATCATAAGTGAGATTCCGCACATTGTATTGCTCGACCATGCTTGCATAGTATTTGAGTGATGGCCAGTCTATGACAAATAGTTTTCCATCTGCTGAATGGTAATCCTCCTTTTTTCTTGTTGTCATGGATTGCGAAAGATCTGGCGAAAGTGATAAGGCCTCAGTCCATCGAGCTGAAGCACATACCCAATTGACGAACTTATTGACGTAGAGTAACCTGCGGGAGAACACATGTTCTTGAAAGGTCCAGGCTCGGCTAGACCATACTGTGTTAGACAAGAGGCTATCCCCCAGTGTCCACATGCTTCCCCTTATAAGCGACTTGGAAGGGAAGGGTATTAGATGTTCCTGTCTCTCTTCCACGCCCCGGCCTAGCCCAGAGAATCCGTGGTTAACATCACTACCTTCAGCAGCCACAATTGTGAATTCTGCTGCGGCATATATCCATGCCATGCCCTGGAGGTACTGATGTTTGATCGCAAGATTGTCCTGTAGAATACAAACACGATCAACCCAGAGGTATTTATGCCCAGTAAGAGAGCACAACCTCATCGCATCGCGAATCGTTTGGGGCACGATTTGTGAGCTTGATGAGGAAAGGCTACCAGGCCGTTTCAGAGTGTTAATATTACTCTCCAGTGCCTGGAGAGTCTCGACTACCCCCCAAACATAGCTGAGTGCGACGAATGGTACTTCCTCCCCAGGAGTAACAATGCACTCCAGCTCAACGTCGATAAAGTTGTGGGTAAGTTCGGTTTGAGGGCGCCAAGCGTTGGGTATCAAGCATCTATCCCCATGGAAGCAGTTACAATGATTTAACCATTCACGGATCATGGAGGGGTCGCACTGCTGCGGATCGAACAAGCGAGGCCTCCCGGCAAGCCATGTAGCCGAGCCTTCAGGGACGTCCTGGTCGGTCGAAAAGAGCCAGAGATTTCCGAGCTGGCTTATCACTTGGCGCCTTTTACTGGCGTCTGTCGATTCAGATGAAAACGACCCAAATGCGATGCAAAGAACAGGATTTTGTCCCATCAGATGGGCGCTGAAGTCATAATCCCCAGCGAACATCGGTGGCTGAGTCTCGGAGAGGCCAGCGCGGTCTTCCTCGGCGCAAGAGACGAACGCATGACAAGACTGACATTTGGAGCTTCTTGCAAGCAGCTCGGATTTTTTACCTAAGTATACGTCTTGAGTACCTATGGGCTCATGTTGTGAATGGAGCCCCGATCTGCGGGAGCGAAGGGTAGCGGCGACCTCACAGCACAAGGTACAAAAGCCACTATGCTCTGATCGACTAGGCAGAGTGAGAACCCCGCCCAAATCCATGAGTTGTGATTCGGTTGTCAACGAATGTCACCAATCAATGGCTTATATAGGCCGTTAAAGCTCGACGTAGAACTCGGGTTTACTATCGCTCTCCAGTGGAAATGGCCAGACTCAACCGCACTTTATCCTGTCGTGTTAGGCAGCAGCCAAGAGATGCCATAGCTGGCACGATTGTAGGTGTGGTGCGTTCACCCAAGCCCAAGCCATTTTAGTGTCTTGGTGTCTTCTTGTCTTGACTCTATGAGGTGTAGCTGAGCAGTCAGACGGGTAACTAGCAGCAGCCACTTAGACCTAGGCTTGCTTCATGTGTTATCACCAAGTTAGCCATCTTGGCCCTCATGAATCAAGAGACGCGGCTTTTCTTCCATCAGAAGAGTCATTTATTATGAACATTTGCAGAAAGTCAAAGAAGTTCTGCGCTATCCCCAAGTCGCAACTCGTGACGCGGACCCCGTTCTTTGGAGTCTGGAGATCTTGTGTATCTGACTGATGAACTGCGGCAATTGGCATGCTTGTGCTCGGATTTTAAGCAGCCGTATCGGGATGCAGCATCTTCCAGAGGCTGATGCGCAGAGAATGGAGACAACCTTCCAAGTGGTGCCATCACACAGCCGCTAGGGCTTCACAATTGTGCCCACTACGGTTTGGTATGAGAAGACGCTATACTTAGATGGATAGGGGATACAGGTAAAAGTACTTAACCTGTAGTAGGCATTCCAACGATGTAAAAGGTCTTGGCAAACCCCACGATAACAGTGAACATCACTAAATGCCCTACAATTACAGCGCACCGCACTTGCTATCGTCCCCTATATTCCCGCCCTCACGTTGGTTCCCAGGTCAAGCCCTCTACGGCATCGATATCCCCCTTGCTAGCCAACAGTATACGGCATACCATGTCTCGGACCATCAGTGTTACCTACTGTCCAAGCGTTATTCATCTGAAGGCGACTTTCCAGGGGACTTCAAGATTTCTTGAATCTAAGCTTCCCCATAGTAGACTTCAACATGTGAGTTGAAGACTTCCTAGTCCTCGCCAAAAGGTCCTCGGTCGACGACCCCAGCCTATCTATGGCGCCCATGGTATTCGATATGGACCATTCGGAGGGCGCCAGATGCTGAGTCAGAGTTGGTCCGTCGACCGGCGTGGAGAGCGTCCCGGCGAGCTGCATGTTCGGCATCTGTGGGACGTCGTGCCGCGGCGATGATGCGTAGTCCGGGTGCGTCTCGTGGGGCAGGCCGTAGTCGCCTTCTAATTCCGACACAGCGGACTGGTTGGCCAATCTCGATATCCCCTCGAGCTCGACTGGCTGTGCTCGAATTATGGTGGAGTTTGAGTCTAGCTCAGCGACGTGGCCGCCGACCGGGGCAACGCCCAGGAACTTAACGTCCGCCTCCGGCTCAGCTAGCTTGTCCGTCGTCGTCGGTCCTGCCTGTTGGCCTTTCCAATCGCGCCATGTCTTCGAAAGCGGAGATGGGGTGGGGTCGCTCGGCATGTCTATCTGGGTTGAACTCACGCTGCTCCGGACCTTGACGTCTTTGTCATATCTGTTCATGTAGATGATCTCCTGCAAGCCGGATCGGAGTTTGCCGAACTTGAAGCCAACACCTACGTTCTTCAGGGGGACCAGCTGGTTGATCTGGTCGTGCACATTCTGCTGCAGTAGGATCGGCGTTCCGTCTAGCTTTTTAGTCATCGCCGTCGTGTAGTACACCGCAGCGTCTTCAAGTTGCTTCACCGAGACGTATTTCCCCTCGTATCGAAAGGACCGCTCGAGGATGAGGATCATATCGCACGCGCACTGGAGGAGCATCCGCGCCGTGGGGGGCGTCGAGAGGATGCAGCCCACGATGCCCGCAATAATGCCAATGCCGAGGGATGGTATCGCCGCTCCCAGTGCGACCGCGCTGACGGCCACAAACTGTGTGAGCGACACCTGCATGAAGCTCTTGAGGTTTTTCATGACTACCTTCGACATGATCTCCTCGACGGCCTCGGGCGCCGCCTTCGGGAACCCGAAACACTGGATGACGTGCTCGCAGAGGATTCGAGAAACTGTGGGCGTGCCGATCAGGCCCGACGCCGGGAGAGGGACCATGGCCGTCCGAATTGCATGGGTGCCAAGTCGCATGACCTCTGTTATGGCTTGGTCAATCTTCTGCTCTACGTCAACCACCTGGGCTGCTACACAGAAAACACGCACGCGTTCGTCGGCAATGAGGTCCAAAGTGTTGCCGATCAGCTTGCGGATACCCTCGCCGTCATCTAGCGAAAAGGTTAGCACTGGGACGGAAGTGACATTCCCTCTCTTGACCAAGACCTACCTTTTGATACGCAAGAATATCCGTCCGCTTTGTAGTGCTCGAGGTTCGACAGTTGATCTCGCAGCTGCAGAAACTGTGTCTCTGCATACTCGTTGGCCTCCTCGGTAGCCAAGCGGTTCGCTTCTTTATAGTCTCCTGTCTTCTCCATGTACTCCTCTAGGAGTTCCATCTTACGAAATGCGATAAGCCGGTCTTTTTTAGTCCCAACCACAAACACGGGGACGCTGCTTGAGTACTGGGCTATAATCTCGAACGTTCGCCTATCTGCCTCTTCGATGCGGCTGACGTCCGAGTTTACGCAGAACCTGCAAGGCCATTAGCATCGAGCCTGAGAGTAAGGGCGCGGCAACTCCTCCTCACCATATTACATGCAGAGCCTCTGCCGGGTTTTTCTGAAAGGCGCGATGTCGTAGGAACTTGGCGATCTCGTTGAGCTCTGTGTCACTCCCGGCTTGCCACCCCCGGGAATCGTGAATTAGTAGACCAGGGTGATTCGGACTCTCGAAAGCCTTGTTGATATCATGCACGCCTTGGCTATATGTCGTCGATTCCTCCGTCATCTCCACCCCAAACACCTTGTTAATCAGGGTGGATTTTCCGACGCCCGTCTTTCCGCAAACCAAGATCCTAAAAGCGTTCACTCCAGTTTCTTGTAAAGAGAGCCCTTCGAGCCACGGTTGAGTTTTACCCTGGTCATCAATGCATTCTAGAAAGCCGGAAAGAGCCCTTTTCCTTGTCTTGAAGACCCCTTGGTCGTAGTATCGGGCATTCCGATCGAGTATGGCGAACATCGACGGGTGAATGATATTTCCATACGGACTCTTTGGCACCCACCCTATGAGACTCTTATCGCTACTGAAGACTCGGCGCTCATTTCTCTGGCTGCTATTTCCAGCCTTGATCCGTATAGAATGATCGGGCCCCGATTCCGAGTCAACCTGTACGCTCTGCAGGTCGAACAAGGTGACATCAATACCATTGGTATACTTGACACGCCAGTGGGCATTCTCCTCAGCTTCCAAGTCAGGCATACTGCCGGCAAATTGCGGAAACACAAGCGACATGATGGTGGTGCTGCTCTTATCCGACCTTAAGACAAGGCCAGCTCTTACGCTCTCCAGAAGCATCCACTGGAGCGGAAATAGCGAAAGCCCGTCATGCTCAGAACCGCCGCAAATATCCTGGTGGACGCCCATGAACCAGGCCTGAATGAACGAGCGATCCCCGATCTCCTCGTCCATCGGTGTCTCCCACACGCACGGTGTCGTCTGGGTATCATTGAAAGCGAGAGCGTGGCGGAAATGCTGTATGGAGCCGACGAACGATGATTCGTATTCGTGCTTCTCGACGCCTGTCCGCAGGGTATCGAAGACACCCAAGAATTGGATCCTCGGGGGGTCGGAGCAGTGGGCTTTGAGGTGCGCTGTCAACTTGCCGCCGTTCAGAGCGTCATTCCGCCGCCGCGCGCTCCCAAGCGCCACCGCCGTCTGGTACAGTTGGTCGAAGTCGCCCATCGACTTCGGGGTTCCAATGAAGTGCAGTAGCGACGCGACGACCTGGACTATATACGCGCCGCGCCCCGACCCATATAGGAAGAGCTCGGCTTCCGGTCCGCCGCCGCGCCGACATATATCTTCGACGATGTGCTTGACCTGCTGGTCTACGGAGTTGACTGTGCGGCTTTGTAGACGCGCGAATGTGCCGCTTTCTTTGACAGCCTGGTAATATCTCACCGTCTGGCTCACAGAGCGGCCCTCGCGGTCGATGAGTGTGGCCCCCGTCGCGATCAAGCCTTGCAGTCTGAAAATATTGCTCGCATTGCCGTGGCCTTTCACCATTAGCGCATTTAAAGCAAATAATGGTGAGATGAATGAGGCATTAAGAATGAAGAACGACTGAAAACTCACCCAGTGTTCCATCTTCAGAGTAATCGGACTCGTCCACACACACTATTAGACGAGCCACGGCCGTCTGGGCCATGGTTATGAAATTCAGGCGCTGCTAAGGAGGGATTTTCAACGCTGGCGATGTATCTCCCACATTCGGAATTGAGGATTTCTGGCAACGATGAATGAGAGCGTGGTAGTGAAGGAGGGGAAGCATGGAGGGCTGGCCTGCAAGGATGAGATGAGCAATAGGTAAGCTGAACAGCATTGATGAACAGTCTCAGGATTGCATAAATCTATATTTAGGACTGGCGGACAACATGACGTTATTATCTAATCCTCGTTAAATCCTTGATTGTCCTACCTGGGTACCTGGTAGACATACCTTGGCACTTAAAACACCTTACAGGTAACTCTCCACGAATGAAGAACCCCGCCAAGGACACGCAGAATAGGGAGTGAGGCGGTTCACTGATGGAGAATTCCGTCAACTTTCTAGTATTTACAGCCTTACAGAGCCAGATTCAACATGAAAATGCACGTCAAGAGGGACTGCCGTTCCAACATGCCATTCCAATCTCATTACTGTCAGATTATGGATATTACAGTATATTTATCGTCTTGCATTATGCACCAACAGGTTAAATACTGCGGAATGAGATAGTGTCTCTACGTTATACGGTAGACCTGTCTGGGCTGAAGTAGGCATCCCACCAGTCTGTGCCGATGGTTAAGGCGGTAGAACCCGGGCCCTGGCATTGAGCACGGAACATTGTGGCCCACTGGGTCACTAACTAAGGGTCTAATTGCGGAGGCTGATTGCGGACATAGCGGGGGGATTTGGCGATATGTGGCGGCGATGGCTCAAGGACAAATCGCAAAATCACATTACCACTTTACAAATCGAAAGATAGAGTTCATACTCTAACCATTTGGGCAACATGTAGAAAAGAGGGGAACGCAGATAGAGATCAAAGCAATGAGATGCAATGTCACCGATATGTTGAGCAATCATTTGCTGGGCCGCGATACATCCGGGGGTGAGAGGGTCGTATCTGTTTCGACGGTCAGTTGTATTTTTAAGCTTTATTACTTGAGAGTTAGATATGTACCTTCAAGGCTGCATTAATCATTTATATGCGAACCATGGCATGAGCCGTCCAAACCATCCTGCTGACTTCATTTCAATGGACATGCTCGAAACATATGCTGATAGACCACCGACATAGGTGGGCGGTGGCTGAGCAGCGCACCGATCTGCCTCTTGACTGCCTATAAAGTGACGCTGCATTCGGGGTGCGGGGGCGAAGGAGAAGCATGGTGCTCTTTCAATGAAAATCGTAGCAACTCCAAGTCGGCGGCGCGTCGTATGTAAATTGAATCTTGGCATTCAAATCTCGTATCAACTGCTCGTTCCAAGGGAGTAAACCTGCCCCCAAAGCCACCTGTATAGTGAGACCACTTATCTTTCCTAACCGGCGAATCACCACTCTCACATGCATTAACCCCCTGTTATGGTCACTCTGCACGTCGGGTCCAAATGCTACCAACATTGTACCTCATCAAGATGTTTCGGTTGAACACTGCCCACAATATTTACAATGCCACCTTGGCCAGGCTACATATATGTATAACCACGCATTAAGGGGCTACACTACATGGTAATCTCCTTGACCAGTGTATTATCTATGATTGAACGCACAGTCAACCACGATGTTAACACGTTCAAAAATGTCACAATACTGCTTGACTTGGAAGGCATTGACACGTATCGTGGTATTGCAGCATAAAAACCCAACGTCCCATTCAAGAGCCATAGCCTTCTTCACACCACTCCGGCGATCCCGGCGTTTTATTTTTTTTATTGGTACTTCGGATAACTAATAGACCGGTAGGTTGTATCAATTCCTCGATCCTTTGGACTGGTATCACAATTCATCCCGGAATCCAGAATTATCGACCTAGTTCGAGGAACAATCCTCAAACAGTTGTAGTAGCGGAAGTAGTCAGCTTGTTGCTGTGTAAAACTCCAATATACAACATGGTTTTAATCTGCATCCGTGTAGTGATACGTTCGGCGAGCTCCATTTCAGCATGAGGAAAAATATAGTTCAAGTAACATTTGCCATCCGGACGGTACACCAACCCCCAATCAATCGGCCCTTCGTTGGCAGATGATTACTGTCTCTCTTCAGGGGGTTTACTTGGTAATAACCCTCATGGCGACTGTACTGCATGAAAAGAAATTCTTGCACATTCCATCCAGGCCTATGTTCTCGGCCGGGCCGGTGATACAGGCCCTGATACAGATAAAACTATAACACATACAGCTGTCACGATTATATTTTTTACTTCTTGAGGAGTCAAACTATGTTTCGTGTTTCCCAAATTCAAGACTTGAGATTCTATTAATTCTAGCTGGCGTGGTAGTTGCCAATCTTGATACTACCGTCATGGGTACAGGAACCCAAACCTTACTATGCTTTCTAGTCGGTCAAATATTAATTAGGATCTAGTACAGCAAGAGAACACTGCGGCTACGCCTCATCCAGGCGCCTATGTAGCTGCAGTAACGAACAGCACATTCAGCCCACCCACACCTCACGAGCCCATCACTGACGAGCCTATCACTGAAGAGCCTACCGGCCAAGGGTCTCATGCTCAGGTGTCTGCAGCATACGCCTCTTCAATTAGACTACCGAGTACTACGCTGCTAGAGGATACGATTCAAAATACAGATACCCAGTCTCAAACGGCGACTGCTGCAGAAGTATCCCATGATGAGTCAGTATCTTATGATTCCACGAACAACACAGCGCCATCGCAAGTTTCCCAAAGTGAGATAACACCACAGTTAAGAAACAGGCTCGCAATAAAAGAATCTATTGGGAATTCTGGTATACTCGCCCTCATTGGCGGAACGCTAGCTTCAATTGCCAGCATATGCTTCCTCATTTTCTTGTGGACTGGGCAGGGTTCGTCGCCGAAAGCAGTGAACGCGCCTCAACTATGGCGCCTCATTGTTCTTCGCGGATGGACAGCGCAAGCTACAACACTAGCCTCACTCCTCATTCGTATCGCGGTAGCTTCTCAGGCAACAGTATGCACCGCCATGCTCGCTGCACTCTTCCTCGAGAAGCACCGCGTACCAAAGTTCGATGCGGCTCAATTCTCAATTATCAGAGCAATTAATGATGGCCCACTCAAGCTCACGCGACTGGTTCTGAGGCCATCATCTCAGATGATCTCCATAGAGGCAGCGTTAGTCGCTCATCTCGCAATCAGCTCCTTGGCGCTACAATTTTCGTCGACGATTCTCTTCTCTGACTTCCGCGAGATTTCGATAGCAGCAAACATAGGGCCATTCCCGGTCAATGATTACGTTGCCGGGAATGGTGATTACTCCCTACACGTCATAGACATCACCACACACCCGCCAATAAATGCCGTTTTCGGAGAGCTAAACAGCCGCAAAAGTGGCACCGCACAACCGCCTGCCCCGGCAGGCCCCCTGACAAAAACCAACATAAGGCAAAGGCAGAAGCCCGAACCTATAGACAACGCTGAACGAACCCAGCAACCCGACAGAAGGACACCCAACCTTCAGCTTGGAGGATCAGAACGTAGTGACCACGAGCAACGATATGTTGAGCCCACGAAGGCACGATCTGGCATCATACCTAATACTATGGAAGGAAGATATATCTGATATGGAACCCCTGTAATAATATATCCCACTGTAATAGAACTAGATAGAGCTTGCCACGTTCTAATACCCCTAGGGAGGTTTACGATGTGGTGCTACGGCACCCCGTACCGACGTTAAACATAATCAATCAATCAATCAATCAATCAATCCATCTAACGCTAGCTCAGAGCCTGATCACAATGGCTTTAGTGCTACTGGACCTAAAACAAGAGCATTCCCACCTTTAAGAGACCCGAATAACAGGACAGCTATTTACTCGTATAGTGGAAATGCGATCGCCTTATCCTCCAGTATCGCTTGCATGCGTGCCAACATACAATCTTCCTCCTATCGCGGATATTCATCAGGAAGGGCATCATACCCGGTCGACGTTGGTCAGATAACGGGAACCCTGCATTACGGCGAAAGTCTTCGAGAAGCCCGTTCGGTAGAGAATCTATGTAACTCGGAAGAGTGTTTGATGGCCGAGTTCAATTGCAGTCTTGCTGCTGCCTACAGCGATTTTAATCCCGGCTGGGAAAGTTCACTCTGTACAGCTGACGTTATTGGAGGTGGTTATTGGCACGGGAACTATAGTTTGGGCTGGGACTTGGGAACTGAACCTTGGTCAAATCAGTCTTTGGTTTACCTCTTGTTCTCCACGAACATGTACACCAGCGATTGGCAAACGTCACGGGAATCTCGATCCTTGGACAATGCTCCCAGAACCGCTATCGGAGAATGGAGCAGCTACGAAATACAGGATAATCGATTCATTAATGTGACGCTCTGCTTCTCATCTATTCACGCCAATTTGACGTCTGTCGACATGACCGCCACTGGAAACTTAGTGGAACCCGTCGGGAATTGGTCCGCGACAGGATTCGGTAACTCATCCGAAGTTCGAAAGTATCTCGGTGCCAGTGAAGATCCCGCAACGCCAGCAGACCGGGGTATTCTCACGATCACGCATATCAAAGCCCCAGACAACCTTTCTCCGTGGGAGCCCTACGATGAGGATAGCGAACAGCCTAACCAGACGCTGGCAGAACTTGGCGGGAGCCAATTTGAGGAGGCGATCTACAGAGCCTTAGCAGGATACGATACGCCA
Source organism: Ustulina deusta (assembly GCA_023159155.1). Taxonomy (NCBI): domain Eukaryota; kingdom Fungi; phylum Ascomycota; class Sordariomycetes; order Xylariales; family Xylariaceae; genus Ustulina; species Ustulina deusta. The sequence continues at coordinate 291,641 of JAJNNX010000029.1, read as the reverse complement.
AATGCGACATTTCAAGCTTGTTCACTTTGCGAATTCGAGGGATTAGGCCAGCATCCAGAACTGGCCGCAATTATTCAGGACACTATTGGCGAGACTGGCAGGGCCGCCGACGCTTTGCAGGCCTATACGACATCAGTTGGGAATACATTTCATCAATACTTTCTTAAAGCCTTCAATGGAACAGAAGAGGTGCATATCGCATTTATCAAGACCGTTCAAGTGGCAGGGGCCTGTCACGAGAACGGATGCAAGGGCCTGATTTCCGTTGCGAGTCTTCTCGCATTACACCTTCTGTGTGTAGCCCTGACAACATATCGATACGTGAGGCTAACGCGTTACTCACGACAAGGAAATGCATGGCATGCAGTGTCCCAGCTAACCGGACCCGAATTGGAAGCGGCAGTTAGAAGGGGCAACGATATGTGTGATGACGCACTAGTAAAAGAACTGAAAGGAGAAAAAGGTGATGTGTTTGTAACACTGAGGAAAATGGATAGCGGCAGGATTGACATTGTGGAGAGCGTTGAGAAATCCAAAAACATTCAGCAGTGATAATTAGGGTTAACTGGTAGAGAACCAGGGTCAAGCGAGAGCAATTATAACTGGGCACGTCATTTTTCTTTCAGAGTCCAGGTAACCAAAGTGCGAGTACCGACAAGGGGGATTCGGAGCTGAAATACAACCATGGTGTTAAATGATTTAAATATTTACATTGTATGTTGTTCCGTTTCTAATGTGACCAGGGTTTCAGCCAACGGAGAACTATTATTGGAATGCTTTCGAGATGTTCTCCTAGACTACGGTGTCTTCGATGACGTGGTGGCATTTTGACTAGAACGCTGGTTATCAAGTATTCAAAATCAGGCAGAAATTACGCGTACCCGCCTAAATTTCGATTGGGTAAGTTGGAACTGTTTCGGGAGAATGAGTTTCTATCCCCTCTTACCAAGCATTGTATGACTGTACCCGATTAAGTCAACAGCCTACACTAGTGCATCATAGCCTTGAACCGGCAGAGATGTATGGCATCATCGCGTGTATATTTCGTTGTTTCGGTTTCGCTTTAGAGGAAACAACCAAACAGCGTAACACTAATATTACAGGAGACGATTTCATTGCTAAGATATCCCTAGATGGGACAGTGGTCAAGACCAAGCATAGGAGCGGTGATTGGTATGTATTTCGGGCCCAATATATTGTATGATAGATCATGATAGACATAGTGACAGCACTCTCTAGTTACAGACTAGTACCAATTTAAATCTTGCTGTCTTTACATGAAACCAAGACTCCCGTCAACCGTCCAGTGATGTCTAACTCAACTAGAATTCACTCAACTTCCCGGCGCCCCTGTACTCGAGCATGATTAAGAAAAGTTCGAACAGAAGAATGACTCGTAGAATGGTAGCATTGAATGGTGAGACTTCTGGCTGACTAAGTGCCTCACGCTCTTTTAGTCGCGAACACCATCACTAATGGTGTCTCCATTCGAAATTTGGCACCGGCCATGATCCGCTCTAGCTCATCCCAAAGATCTTGAACTTCCGATTCGGGAATAGGAGGAACCCAAGTAGCAATATATTTCTTCAACCAATCAACTCGTTGCTCGTCGGACCAGTCGGGATCACCGTATATCCAAATACGCTCCTCATTACTCCCCACCCGATCTACGTCTGTATAATCACCCAGCTTAAAACTTGCGATCCCTTTGCTAGCGTTAATGTAAACCCGTCTAATGATTTCCCATTGCGCTAGAGGGATAGCAATTGAATCATACCCGACGCTACAGATCTGGGTTGCCCGTTCAAACACGCGCCCCATGTTCTTCCTCTTCACGAATGCCTCAAAAATCTCCTCCCAGATTGCCTGGGCGCGCTCGTTGCCCAAGATCAACGGCCGCGTATAACAGGCCATTACCAAGGTCCCGCCAGGCTTGAGCTGTCTTGCGAATTCGTCGACGGCTTCGACTGTGTTCGTCCAGTGCATGCATTCACACGCGGTAATCAGATCCACAGTTCCGGCCTCTACCGAGCTCGCCTCAGCGCTTTCTTGCAAAAAAACAAATTTGGACTCGGGTCTTCCAGACTTTTCTACAAGAAGCTGACGAGCGATTTTGCTGTGCCCTTCGTCAGGGTCCGAAACGACAACGCGGTCGAAAATGTTGGCAAGAGTCGAAGATACTATTCCGTGACCAGCCCCAACATCATGAGCAATTGACCAAGATGCTCCGGGCTTTTGAGCATGGTATTCATAGATGCGCCTGAAGAAAGACTCTCCGTAGATAGGCCGGTATGAAATATATTCGGACCAATCGACCCCATCTCGCATGGCGAACCCTAGCTCTGCGGCTCCGCCTGTCATCTGGCTCTTCGCGGGCATGCCGAGGAGTAGCAATGTCAGACAGACCCTTGAGTAGGTACTGTAGGAACCTCAGCACACTCAGATACGGGTAATCGCAGACACAAATACAAAGGCGGCTGTAAGGCCGGAATGGACGGCGAGGACCTATCTGAGCTGACTAAAGTGATGAAGGTAACTGGAAGGAGGGGAATCGTCGTTGCAGTCCAAGATGTAATCGAAGTCACGTGACACTACAGTTCTGAATAGAAGAACCTCTTGAGAATAAAAGCCGCGGGTTTTTTGCTAAATCTAGCCACCTACCTTGCTGCAGTACAACGTATAATTGCCACACGTCCGAATTTGGAGGCCTGCTGGGTGTATCCGCTCGCATTGCATCGACCTTACTACCCGGACTAATTCCGGCATAAACCCGCGATACGAGAAAAATGCCCATAAAATACAACATGCCACGTGAGAATGGTGCAGAGAAAAGGGCATGTTAAGAGTCAGAAACTGGCTGAGCTTATGGTCCCATGTTACCCTGGCAAATCGAGTCGAAGCTAGATAAAATTCATAAATTTGTGTGCCCACTATCTAGCTAGGTGCCGCACTGGTACATGGGAGCGGGTGCGATTGTTCCACCTTACCTTAAGTATGAGTCGGGTAAATGAAAGCGGAATTGATGACTGCCGATCGTCAGATTGTAGATCGTGATGAGGCAGGGCCCGCTTAAAAAACACGAGATTACAGTAATACACGTTGGATATTTATATCCTTCGTTTTCTCTTGAATTGTAAATTGTGAAGACATTCCCTCGTAGCAACTGTCTGAATTAATAATTACAACACCCCTCGGCAAATTAACACCCGGAAGCCAGCGACAATATGAGAATCACTCCCCTGCTCGCCATGCTCTCCGGCGCGAGCTGCGTGAGCGCTGCGGTTAACGCCGCTGCAGTCCGGTCGCAAACGCCTTACAGCTGCAATGCCGTCGGTGGTGTTAGCGTCACCTTTGAGGAGGACATGAGTGTCATGCATGCCAAGTTCCCGGATCTCCATCTCTACGTCGACACGCCATCTCACGGGTTTCCTCCAAGCTACTCGATCATGTATTGTTTAACGACAGTTGAGTTCAGCGAGCCGGATTTTGGCGCCGGTAATAGACAGACTCGCTTTGCTATCGCCAATGTGACTTGGTCTAACAACAACCTCACTCTGGACAAGGGCGACAATTTCAACAACTTGAGGGGAAAGGTCGACCTGAACATTGAAGTCTCAAACGAGACTAGCCCCGTTCACTATCCGATAGGGAAAGACCTGTATTCATCTAACCTGGTGAGTCTGCACATCAAAGATCTCCTCTCCCCTCTGGGGATGGTTTGATGAAGATTAGACTCTTTCAGCTGACTCCAATTGGGAAATATTATAGGTTAATTTGGTGGTTAATCCGGCTATTGGTGTGGATGAACCCTATAGTGGCGAATTCAAATTCACGGCTAATAATCCCAATCCAACCGTAAGCATCTCTGCATAGTCTTAGGTGCTGGCCATATCCTGAATTACAGTTCCGTGTCCAACATAATGTTGGACTCAAGCCGAGTTTCGGGTCGTGTGAGGAGATACTGACCGAAACTTTTTGTAGTTCACGCCGTGTTTCCTAGGGCGGTACAGCCATGCCCTCAAATTCGACTTCGACATCTTTGCTGAAACGGTAGACGGTGGTGTCAGCTCGGGTAAGCAGATTCTACACTTGATTTAGTCCTTCCATCTGTTTTTTTTTTCTTGGGTTTGTCTGTACACATTGAACTGTGAGCTCTATCTTTATAGACCGTCATGATAGAACCAAGTATTGATATGCATCTTTATAGCCGGTTGGAACGTAGATTTCGGCCTCATCTATGAAGAGTGCAATTGGACTCCAGCTTCGGATGACTGGGGTACAACCAAAATCAGTAATTGGGAGAGTTGCACATACCGTACAGCAAACCAGACAAGTAACAAAAGGGGGTTACGTAGATTCTATTAAGGTTGGATGCTGAATTCGGAAATATGAGCTAGTCTGATGATAACGATTACCGACCATGAAAATACCATATCGGATGCTCTCGGGGTATTATAAATCCACTCAATTTCTAAGATATATAGTTCAAACAATCTAAAAGGGTAATGGAAAGATGATCTATGAAGGCAACAGAGTAAAGATGAACCGATGGTGTGAGCCTGCTTAAACTCTTCCTCTTAGATGTCGAATTTATACGAACTGGCTCTCACTAATATGCGATAATACAACTGAAATGGAGTTATATTCATGAGGATAATGATTACTAATCAGTATACAAAACTCTTTCTTAACCTAAGGGTTTTGTGAGCCCGTTCTCTCATATTGAGATATAAATTTGGTTTTCTGCGTATAGCGGGCCTGTCTACCTTTTTCGATTATACGGGGTTATTTAAAATTAGATTTACCCATCCTAACTTCATCTTGAGATATTTCCCATTGATTAACTGTGTAATTCGGACTGCGTATTCCATTGGGTTAAGGGGGAAAGGCGAGCTTTGTAGAAGCATATAGAGTAAACCGCACTTAACTTCGCTAAAATTAAACTTTTCCATGAAGAGCTCCTAGTTTCGAAGAACAAAGGAACTTAATTTTTTTCTTCTAAAATAGAGGCGATTATGCAGTAACAATCCGGTAGTTTGCATGTTCCAACTAGCAGACTTGTGAATCTTGCAGTCGGGCTCACTTGTGAATAAGCACTTAACGTGGCCAAGTTGGCTGGTTAGCACACATATTATCAAACAGCCCTATAATCGATGAAGAAATGGTTCACGCGAATCTATGAGCTGACCGAGACTCGTGTGTTTACAGCTAGTAGAAACAGGGACGAAAAGATGAAAATTTTGGTCAAAGATTTCATTTATTCCTTTTTAAATTGCGAGTTATGTATTGGTTCCTGGACTTACCTTGGCCCTTATAAAGAATTACAACGTCAGTGATATCATCTATGCCAGTAGGGATGTCTGTCACAGCTTAAATCCGCTTCTTCCAGTCGCGATAAATGGACATATTATATAACTCATTACAACAAATCCATTTCTCATCTAATGCTCCAGATCCGAATCGCTGGAATCTTGAATCATTTATCCGATTACGAATCCTTGGGTGAATTATTGATACCTCTCAAAGCCTCCCACTATGAAACTGGGGTCAGTAATGGTCAAGCGAACCAATGCCTGTAAGGGGTTTGGGGGCACATGATATTCTCTGAATTCTGTACATCAGGAAGCAAGAGACTTGAACAGTGATTACTTACCTCGTGCTCTAGAATCGCCATTTGCACCGTATCCCACCACTTCCTGTTCCGGTAAACGGCCTCCTTGCTGACGCCTTCCTGTCTGAATCCAGCTTTTCTGTACACGGCCACAGCCCTCTCGTTGTAGAGGGATGCGCCTAATGCCAGGCTGTGAAGTCCTCCCCATTTGAAAGACCAGTCCATCGCCCAGTTGATCACCTCGGAACCATAACCCTTGTTCTGTTTCACACCCCCAAATAAAAGTCAGCATTGTAGAACACATTGATATTTCAAAACACGAAATGACAAAATGAATCTGCAACTCGGCTGATGGCCTCGATAATGGCAGATTCGCTACTCGTGGTAGCACATTCTCACTGACCTGATGTGCCGGCGCAATCTGGATACTGAGTGTTGCTCGTCGCTGGTACATGGGAAGCTCCTTGATAGATATGTAGCCGATGGGCACGACCGCGTTCGAGCTGTCGCCTGGCAGACAGATCATGACCGATAAGAGTGGGTTCTCAATGAGGGTGTCAACCCGCCGATCGCTCTCCTTTCTATTTTTAGGACGGTGAATTGTCGGGTCTCCCAAGGAGCTGGTGACTGGATCTAATTGCAGCTGCGTGAATAGAAAGGTCCTATCAGCTTCATTGTCTTCAATCGCTCGATATATGACTCGCTCGGAGCGAAAAGCGCCACCAAGGGCCGTCGTCATAAAATCCATTTCTGGCATCTTTCTGAGATGTGTTTGATCGTGTTTCCTGAGATTTAGCATTGAAGTCCTCGCTGAATTACGTCTAGATATATATCCCAATCGTTAGCCCTGTTCGTACTCGCATTCGGCGATATCGGTCACATTTAGTTTATCCGCGAGATCAAGGGTACTAGGCAACAGAGAATCTGATTAGATCTGATTGATAAGACAAGGAGATGCCCCAGTCGGTAAGCGCCTTGCCTCTGACTCATATTTGAACACTTATCTGATCAAATTATGGGGCTCAGCTCCTGAAGGGCGATAATTCAACGGCCAAATTTAGAAAATGATCGACATTCGAGGATAGGTAGCACCTAGATACCTATGTTTTGCACTGTGGAGCGTAGTCTGGACTTTGACAGTCGCTCGGATTCGGATTCTGGCTGCTTCGATTAACCATCAAATACAATTCGAATCTCTCTCAATGACTCATACACTTGTGACGGAAATATCTTCTTGGGCCAATCTCGTGCGTGACTAGCGTATATGTTCCTAGATGCTACTGTCAAAAGCCTACGAAAAGCTCGCTATGCCTTGAACTTCTGCTCCTTGGCGCGTAACTCAAATGTAATCTCTCCAGGATATAGTAATCTGTTCACAAACAGTAGGACCTTAAAGGAGGGGCGGGGTCCCCATCCAGATACTCAGCCGGTACCACAGGGAATTCATCCGTACCATATTAAGAGATAGGTGTTATTACGGAACTATATAGAACCTAAGCCCGAAGACCAGGTCATATACCTATATATACCTATTTCACTTGGGCTTTAGGTCCTTCGGTTCTCAGCAACGAGTTGGGCCTTTAAACCCCTAACTAGATACCGGATTATTGATCGGACATCAAATTACGAGCCAAGACCCTCGCTTCTAAGAGTTCACCAGGTCGACAGCGTCACCCATCCTATCCCTTGCCTCTCGACGGTACCATATGTCTGACGGAAAAACGACACCGTTATCGCCAAGTTGGCAATACGGTACATTAGCGGCAGCAACGATGTTTACGTGAAGGGGATCTTTGTCTCGACGTAGCAGCCTATCGTTACAAATCACCCTACCTTTTTTTTCACCGTTACTTTCTGTTCGATATTCCCATGAGACGTCTAGAAAGTGGCACCTAGAGTTGGTATGATCGATTCTGAATAGAAATTTGCGCAGATGTGAGCTTTCCTTGCAAATGGATGGTGATATCAAACATGGAGGAGTCAATGTCAATAATAGGGCTCAAGCTTGAGAATTGAAATCTAGATCTAAACTATTCTAGATTCTTTGAAAATAAATCTTAAAAACATAAATAATGCTCCTTGCATAACGTCTCGATGCCAGGGACGGCCGGTCTATGATTCGTCATCTCATAACTGTTGAGCTCTACAACCGTGTGGTAGTAGAAATCAAAAACAGCGTGGATTGCATCAGGGGTAGTCGCCACCCTCCGCATGGCACGCAATGATGAGTTTCGCCAACCTGTCGTTGATGTCGGGGTCCACGGGCATATGATGACCACCTTTGAAACGAATAAGCGACCGCGTTGGCTTGTCGTAATGATCCATTAGAGCCTCGCTCTCAGAGCGCCATGGGTCGTCGTCGCCAATGACATGTATACTCCGCGTGCTGATGGTCGGCTTGGTAAGCTCTGGCCACTCTTCCGTGCCGACCTTGAGTCGGAAGGGTACGGTGCCCCCAAATAGTGCCGCGAAGTCGAGCTGTTCTCCTCGCTGTTCGAGCCAGCGGATGAGGTGTGTCGCCGCCTTCGCGCCCTGAGAAAATGCGATAATGCCGACGAAGGGTCCCTTGCGGTTGAACACCTCGACGAGCCGCCCCAGGTCCGACCACGGTCTCTCCTCATGACCGACTGTGTCCGTGAGCCATCGTTTATACGGCTCCATCCCTTCGAAGAAAGGGAGAACTCCTGGACCCGGCCCAGTATCGATGAATCCGTCGACGAATACAAGCTCGAAGTGAGGCTTTAGAATGCGACTAAGCCTGATGGCTTGGATTTGGAAGATGGCGGCGCTCGTGCCGCTGCCATGCAGGCAGAGGATTTTGGGCAGCATGGCGGTACTTGCTTGAAGTCACAAGTTAAAGTCCAGATTGGTTGCGAGAAAATGACTTTTATTAGCGCGCACAAGCGTGGTGTTCCCAATTTCCTGCCACTCTGGTCAAACGATGCAGGCAGCTGGAGGTTGGGTTCTACTCCGTATTGCCGGAGCTAAATTCTGAGAACAGTAAGATGGGTGGGAGGTTGTAGCGCCCCAATATGGTTAGAGTCCTTTTCTAAATAGAGTAATCTCCGATATTTCGAATGATGGGGGGTGCTGCAGCCCACTATTTTCCCGGGGGTATTCCTGGAGTAGTCTTATCTAGAGAGATGGGTCAAACGACAACCAGGTGAACTTGCAACAGTTACTTTCAATACTAAATTATCCCTTGGACTCGCAACTTAGTTTCAGAGCGCCCTTTGACTACCTGTAGAACGTTCGCGTGACAATGAGAGATCCCAGTGTAGTTGCACTCATAATAAGAAGTTCGCTTAGAATCCGTGGCTGGCATTCCAAATTGAAGAGCAATGGTAGCTGGAAACGAGAATTCGGTCATCATGTCAAAGCGTAGAATACAACCAGTGAGGCGAATAAATAATAGATCATGAACATCTTATATCAGAAAGAGACTTGTCCCGGTGTTCTGTTGTCACAGTAGGTAAATAATAAGCTGCAGATGGTTAAGTGCCCGATTTGGCTAATCGCATTCTACTTTTTGGTACTGTTACGTTGCAGCGCTCCAGTTCTGTTGTATGGCATCCGTCGAATTAATGCAAACAGACGATAATTAAAGTGGTTTCCTCTAATACCATATGTTAGCCTCCCTTTCGCTTTTTCGAAAGCCAGGCATATCTTAACTCCGTAGGGTTTTCTTAGTTAGTTCTGATCTCATCCTACTTCCTCCCTTTTGTTTGTATGTGTGTGTGCGCGGGTGTGCATGCGTGGTAAGCAATGGCTGGAATAGAGCCTGACCTATGTTCAACCTGGGACAAATCGATTTAGTCCGACTAGAGTCTTTGACTTAAGCAGGAAAGGCAACGTTGAAACATTCAGAAAGACACCGGTAACAGGGTAAAGAGATAGAAATGCGCCGTTCCAACAGAAGATTCATTTGCAAGTTGCCGGCACTTTACTTGATAAATAGCTATACTTAGCGATATGTAAGTTGCCACCCAAATGGTTGTCCGGCGCGAAGCGGAGGGCAGTGTCGGGGCTGTACTTCTTTCACCCGAGTGGTTGAATGGGCCAAGGTTGGGCGAGAATCTCTGCATAGTGATAGACAGATCATTGAGCCCAAGGTGTAACACGGCATAATACAGCAATTTCTTAGCCCGGTATTATGCTGTAATTATGCCCTAGAATAGCCAACAGAATGAATATTATGTCCGGGATCATGATTGCCCAGCCAAGCAAAGGTCAGCGAGTTGTTGGGTGGGTCTGTAGGACAGGAGGACCATTGCACATACAGTGAATCGGGCAACGGATAGGGTCGCGTTGTCTTGGGGATCTGTCGGAGCGTTTGCGTTGTGGTAGTTTTTGTCCCCGTCTCCGTGTATTTCCACTCCACTAGATATTGGATATTGACCGAGTAAATACGGACGTTGCTACGGTATCAAATGGGCGAAATTAAGGGTGATAATTACATTATCATATGACCAGGAATTGCCCAGGTGGGCAGATCAAATCTGACACTATGTCCATCCAGTTTTGAATTCCTTCTTGTTAGCCTAATACTAAACAAGTTTCCGAAGGTCGGCCTGCTCCTAGGTCACCAGTTTCTACCGAAATCTGTGTTTGAGGACTGATACTATCTGGCGAGAATTGGTCTTGATACCTAGATCTCGCACTCTTCATTTGACGGCAAAGTCGCTCTATGACCTTTAACAGCAACTTGCTACATTGATAATTTCGTCGTTGGAAAGACACCTGGTACTAAATACTAGATGCGTATCGATTTGTCGTGACTTGTAGCATTCTAAATGTGCGTGTATTCAGATCACACACCTCATGAAAACTTGCCTCCCCCACCGCTAAATGTTGACTTCAACTTTGATTCGTGAGAGCCACGCCGACAGCATTGCCAGAGACTTTATTATATTCACTTCTATGTAAGACCAGACCATACATGTTCTTTTCACTACAGGCATAGTTAGACATATTCGCCGGCTTGACACTGCCTACACTAAGCGCTGACATACAATTTCGAACAACAACAACTCGATATTTCGAGCATGTGGATTCGGCTTAGTAGAGAAAGAGAACGACACTGCTGGCTGATAAAAGCCGCTGGCAGTTTGTTTCTCTACTCCACCTTGAATACCACGATGTTTATGGCAGCCACCGCGCTGGCTTGCTTTGACAGTGAGAAACCAGTTTGACTTTAACAGTACAGCTATTTCTGGGGGAGTGCTTTATAAGGTCTTAGAACTATATCTGCATATTGCCCCGAGGCGAGAGCACGGCCCACAGGGGCGAGATAAGACGATGTTGGCATCCAGCATGCTCCTTGCGCGGAGCCCCTCTCGCAGCGGAATTTTAATTTACGACGGCGGTCACAGGTCTGCCGTAGAGGCAGGATTGCATCACTGTGTTAGCATGGCACAGCATCAGGATAAGGCAACTTACTTGACGAGGGAGGCGGCTCAAAACGTCCAAACTCGTACATGTCATTTTATATTCGCACATGGCGATGGTGTCACGCTCTTGTAGGACCTGTCGCGCACCGCCCACCTGTGAAGGTAGTACCGTGCCGACCGGTCGCTTCGGGACAGATCTTCTAGCGGAATACTTCTCATACAACCAAGAGGCGGTGTGACACTGCAATCTGCGTTGGTAGTATGTCACATTATTTGTGTGGCGCCTACTACCAACCACTTGCCACCTCGCTACCTCGCAGTGTCTGGTTGGCCGGTGATCATGGCCACAGTGTTACTTACGCCGAAATGATTGCTTTTGGATTCTACAGGCACAACATAGATAAGAACTTACATTATAAGTTTTTGCTTATATTTGGTCTTTACCTCGAAACTGATCGATCGAATCGGCGGATCTTCTTCAGCGATCGATATTTCCGACGATCAGGTGTTACCGCTCCGAATCTCGCCATGTTCCTCTATATGGTTCCAAAGCATCATGCAGCTTACCAAGAACCCCGCCGTGCCACGTGCGAATCTCCTCCCACTCGGCCACCGTTTGGCTCAGGAGCATCAGCCAGCCACCAATAATAATATCAGCATAATCAGCCTCCGCGCCTCCTATGAACGGACCCTCGGAAAACCTGAAGTACTTCGCAACCTGCCCTAGCGAGACCTCATACGCACTCACGACCTTCCTCCTCTCCTCTCCGCGCACAGTGAGCTCATCCCACGTCTTCACGCCAGCTCGCCTGCAGAATTCAGCCTTGCTCTTCTCCTCAGTCTCCGGGTTGAACGGGAAACCCTCGGAGAACAGGATCCCGCCTGCGGGGAATATCGAGTCAATGTGGGTGTTAAATGCGGCGTACAACCCGATCGAATGCCGAAATAATGCAGGGCCATTGGGGTATCTTTTATCCAAGTACACAGCGATGTCAAATGAATCGCCCACCAAAGTGTTGGTGGATGTGTCTTTGATGACTGGGAGTGTGTGGAATGGCTCTCCGTCGCTGAAGAAGCGCACCGGGTCTAGGCCGAGACTTTGGCGGGTCGATGTCACTTCGGGCACGTCGACCCATTCTGTGACGAAGTCCGCGCGCTTGAAGTTCAGTGCGTACCGGGCTTTCCATGGGTTGGGCGCGAACGGGCGAACAGGGGGCCCGGAGGCGATGTCGTAGAAGAGGATTGGGTCTGATGATGACGTATCAGGGGCCATTGCGGCTATACGAGACATACCAAGTATGTTGACAGACATAATGGTGTAAGTGGAAGGAGTGTGCTAAATAGACGCTGAGGCTTGAATGTGTGTGGTCGTCAGCAGTGTTAGAGATGACGTCATAAGTTTCTATCTCATGAGACGGGATGGATCCCCGGAATTTATACCTGGTCTTCAAGACATTAGAAACTCATAACTCTTTGACGATCAGCACTTCCCCTTATATTTGTTCCTCGCCAATCGCTATTAATGGCGTGGCAGCGCATCTCGTCACGTGTATGATGCTCATTCCCAAGCGCCACACGATATACCCGACCAGCCACCCCCCATCGTGGCTTGAACCCCCGATCCCGCGACTGAGGGCTGGCCTCATGAACAAATCTGTCGACAATATTACTAGCCCGATGGTAAAATCCTGCCGTGCGTCGATATTCACTCAGTGTACGATCAGCTTATACTAACACTGTTACCTAGAATGTAGCCGAGTCGGGCACTTAATCTGTCTTGCTATTATAGACATACTATGACAATTATTTTTTCTATTTACATTTCCATATGCCCATCCACGCTATTACGAGACCTAAGAAGGCTTAGCTATATTTCTTACTTTACAGAAACTTATTATGAGCAGATTTTAAGGAAGATGTTTGTTGGTGTTTCACAAACCTTGCTTATCTTATGCTCCCTCTTCCTAGCGATGCCCTTGTATGAAAATATTAAAATGATTTGACATTTATTTCTTCAACAGCTTATTTATATTCAAAATAACCACAAATCTAGCTATTTTGTCACTTGAAATGAAAGGTATATGAGCGTTTTTCTTCAGCTTTATTACTTCATGAGAGAAGGTAGGAAGACCTCATTCTATACTCGGACAGGACATCCATGCCCTTCGTGCCTCCTAGTCCTGTACGGCGCATGAAGTGACTCCTTGATACAGTTCATTTTCAACACCATTCAACTGGTTATATCGATGCTGTTTTATTTTTTATTTTCTCTTCATTTTTTGTTTGGGAGGGGTTAGTTCGGTTAGGTGATGAGATCTGTGAAAGGGGTGATTTTTGACGAGATGTTTTCTTACATAGTCTTAGCGAGTGCAGGAAAGCAACTCATTGAATTTCATAGGCCATTGAAGAACCCGAGTACTGAGGAAAGGAATGGGAGGAATAGCCAGGTGTGTCGGGAAGATTGCACCTTGTCTCTTGATGACTGAGATGTGTCGCTCCTGTCTGTCTGAACAAACCCCACAGATATTGAGAATACTTCAGACTTCAATTTGCGCCTTCGCTGCGGGTAGCCTCGCCTATGGGATTTATTTGAGAGTGGTAATCTGTCTACGTTGATGGGGTTTCTCGCATTTTGGGGAGAATTATAATTCCCCGTCGTTGTAGACCGGGGATTCTCCAGGGAGTTAGAATCCTGTTCTGGTACATCCCACTACTCCCACTAAGCCTGTTCCTACATACGAAGGCTTTAATGGTCTCTCGAGTCGAGGCGCTGTTGTAAACTAAGTCTCTGGCACTAGCAGCACCGGATTTGGCCGGTCGGGTGCCTATTTTGTGAATGGAGGGAGAGATGTTTATATTGGGAACTAGTTCATGTCTTAACCATTCGCCCAGCTATTCTTCCATAATGACCCCATGTTTCGAACACGCCGCGAGCCGTAACTATCCGCCCCGCCCAATGCCGTAGCACTGTTAATCGAGAACCATTTCCCCGCTCCGCTCATCAACGGTCGACCATATCATACTCTCTCTTTCCATCCATCTACGCGCCACCCTCTCTCTTGGCGTACTCATCTTCCATGCGCTCTTGGTATTGCCGATCGGCGTCCGTGACGTCAGTGATGCGGTTTTGTGATTCTGCACCACCGCCCTCAACGCGACGACTGCCTGCTTGTTCGGAGGACTCGTAGACGGGCTTCTTGCCGGGTAGCTGGTGCATACGCTCGGTCGTGGTGCGGCCGTTATCCGTGACGCTGCGCTCTGCGTAGGCTGTGTTCTGTGGGGGACCTCCGTTCGACGATGTCGAGGAGCTGAAGAAGCTGTAGGAGAAGGACTGCGAGTTTGAAGACATTATGCAAATTTCTTCCCTAACTGAAGGATGAGTGTGACTGCAGGTTACTTGGTTGTTTGTGCTTATTTTAAGGTATCGAATGCTTGATTATTTGTCGTGGATATTTGAAGATGTTGCTGTAGCTGTCGTCAATGGCTGGGGGTTCTTATATATGATGGTTTGCCTCTGACGTCACCCATGACGCATTTCTTGGCATAAACCGTGTACCCAAGTATACAAGTAACTAGGTACATACTGGATCTGGTCCGTCACAACAAAATGCATGGTACTATCTCTATAGATTTCTAACCATTAATCATGATAAATATAACCTTGGACCTGTTTCTAGATGAATTTGGTATCATTTTCACCCCATCACAATTATGCGATAGAGGTATCAGCAGCTTATCCGCTGTTTGATGCATTAGCCAATTTGGCGACTCTCATGGGTTCCCGTAGCTGGCCAGGAAAGGTACTGGGGCTAGTAAACTAGGTAGGTTAGGAAATTGAGAGTTGAGAATCTTTAACGCGTTAGAGAAAATAAATACTTGAGCAAGTGTTAACAATTTCAACCCGTTCGAAGTTTGTGAGACGTTAGTAATCTTTTCAGTGATTAACATGTTTAGTGTTAGAAATCTTCAATGTTTAGGAATACTATTGTATTATTCGCTAAAAGATGTGCGTACGATTATAGTAATAAGTTTTCGCTACCGGATATGTTGGTTTACAGTTAAATGAGTAGAGGTTCGGATCCTATTAGCGCTTGTCCTAGCCTCTTGGTGGTCACCCCTTTTCTCCTGGGCTCTGTCTACTTGATAATTGCCACTGGCTTAAGTATAGTTGGCTATATTGAAAATTACAGCTCTTACGAGAATTGAACGTATATTGAGGTGACAACCTCGCCACCTACCAAATTAACTCATGAAATAGAGGCTGTTGGTTTTATTTCAATTGAAAAGGGTGAAGTTTTTGTGACTCTACGGCTGCTGTATAGGCTTGCTACGCTGGAAATACCTACTAATTGAACGTTGAAAATTTCGAATCATCAAAACTCCGTCAGATCAACAATCAAATTCGTCAACAGGAATAGAATTAAACGCTTATAAACTTAAACGGTAAGTCTACAGCTAAAAGAGCACGGTCGGAGCGTCCAAATAGGGAATGGGGGAAAATGTTGTCATCGGACTAGTTCATCACAACATCCCATAATCAACATAACTGCTTACTAAAGAATTAATATAGGTATTATAATTAACCCCTGATACCCTCCCAACCAAATTCCTCTGACTATTTCAGTGCGTATTCATGCTGTAGAGAGACGCTCTCGAATTAATATAACGTGGCCTAATGTCTACCGTCTACTTGTATCTTCAGCCGGAATGTCAACTCAACAGTGCTGGTGGGAACTCGTTGTTCTCCATGCGGCCTGAGGGATCGACTGTATTGCATTCGATGTCACTCACTGGAGACTGAAAACTAATCCTTGACCGCTAACTTCCGAGATCCTTCAAGGCCCTGGCTTTCTGCAATCATGCTATCCCCTTAACCAATTCCGAAGCCCCGGGCGGCGGTCTTACGTGAACTCTTCATTCGGGTTTCAACTTGATGGCGTAATACTGGGTTAGTTGCTCTCGCAAACCCGAGACAGTAACTCCGTACGGTCGTGAGCGAGTACTAGGTAGCCGTTTCGTCGCCGCCACAGTTCGATTTTCTCGTCATATCAACGACGAGTTAGCTAGATAATTATTTGCTTTCTTCTCGTCACCAGGAATACGCCGTATTTTGTGAACCATTACTCCCTAGTTTCATCGTGAAACCGTCTTCTCTCCGTCTTTCTTTCCGTATTATTCCAGGTCTCGCAAATCGACAATGGGTGGTGTCCCCTCCGTCCCTCGCGACCGCTCGCGTAAGGTCCAGGTCATCTGCGCCGGATACGCGCGCACCGGGACGTCGACGATGGCGTTGGCGATCGAGCAGTTACTCAAAGGGCCTTTTCTGCACGGCGGCACGCAGGTCCTGAACCGTGAGGACGGTACGGGGTTTTCCCAATCTCACTCTCACTCTCACTCTCACCCCCAACGAATGATAATTCTTGACTTACCATCTTTGCCTCCCCGTAAACTAACTCAACCCGCGAATCCAAACAGCCTACTGCAAGAAATGGGTCCAGGTATACGAGGCCAAGAAGCGCGGCGACAAACGGCTCACGCTGAAGCTGCTGCGCGAGGTGACGGAGGGCTTCGTCGGCGTCGCCGACTTGCCCCCGCTCGACTTCATCCCCGAGCTCATGGAGATCTACCCCGAGGCCAAGGTCGTGCTCGTCGAGCGGGACCCGGACCGCTGGCTCGAGAGCCTCATGGTCGTCTCCAGGGCCTCCAACAAGCCGTGGCTGCCCTATCTCGTCTGGGTCGTCCCCGGGTGGAGGTGGTTCCCCTCGCTCATCAAGCACTACGGCGAGAGCGCGAAGCGCGTCATGAAGTTGGAGCCGAAGGGCGAGGTTAAGCGTGGAACTAGTAAGTAAACTGGCCTGACGATTTTTTCTTTCCTTCCTTCCTTCCTTCTTTTTGTTTCAGGATCTGAGCATCTTCGGAGAAATGTACGGTTGGGTACGAGGCTTTGTGGGTTAACCGATGCCGTGGCAGAACTCATCATCAACTGGAATAATATGGTCAAGGAGATGGTCCCGCCGGAGAAGTTGCTTGTTATGGAGCTTAAGGAGGGCTGGGCGCCGCTGTGCAAGTTTCTCGGCGTGCCCGTTCCAGCCGGACCATTGCCGCGCGCGAATGACACTAAAGCGGCGCTCCAGATCTCAAACGAAGTCACGCGGCGTCTGGCTCAGATCTGGGGCGCCGCTCTGGGCACGGCGGCTGTTATCGGGTTTGGCGCGTGGAGGGCTTGGAAGACTCGCTGAGTAAAGCCGGTTGTGTAATGTTGGGACATACTAGTACGTACAACCATCCAACCAGCAGGATGGTGCGGGTTGGTATGTTGACCGCTGTATATAATATGCGCGTATATATTGAACCTTTCTAAACCAGTATTTTTTTACGAGGCAAGAATTTAATAACACACTACCCCGGCAATGCCCTTCGCTGCCCTGAAACTACGGATAATGGAAGTATAGAGTTTCTCTGTTGGAATGCCCCTTTTGCCTATTTCCGTCATGAAAGCGTCACTGTTATGCCACTACTACTATTGCATGTTTGCTGGAGAACCGCCTCCTCAGACTTTCCCCCTTTGACGTAGTTAAGAACAGGCCTCTGCTAGTTCCACGTCTTAGAGGACAAATGTTTCCCTGGTACTTAGACATGACTCATGACGCAGGGTTTTGTGTGACAACTCACCAACTCGGCATGGATTTTATATAGTTATAGAGCCTATTGCATGTAATTGGCCGGGTAACACCACGCATCATGCTCTAAGACCGGCCCTTCTAATACAATATCAAAATTGGCATATAAATCCATTGTACAGATGGGCACACTCGCACATTCATCATTGCCAGCCGCATGCTACCCGCCCTCTAACTATGTACTACCGACCGGCGTACTCATAAATACCATTATATACCGTCCCCAACCAGCCCTGCGCAGGTCCAGCTCGCGCAACGACGCCCAATCCACCAGCAGCCCACAGGGCAGCCAGGGAGACAGCAGTAGCATTGATGGTCCACCAGGCCCATCTACGCCGGCTCCGCGTGGGCTTGTCGAAGGTGATCTTCTTCCAGTTTGCAGGTGGGGCGAGGTTCAGCCACTGCGCCATGCCCCAGACCATGTGGCCGGCGCTGACGGACAGGAGGAGCCCATACGCGACATAAGCCGACGACGTATGCCGCGCGAAGCCGTGGGCGACGTATGCGAGGCCGATGTTACTGCTGTCGCCGTCGACGACGAGGGGGAGGATGCGGTTCATGGCCACGTGCGAGGCGAGGAGGACGGTGTAGACGTAGCCTGAGGCGGCGATGTTGCTGAATACGGGCCATATTCGGGAGGAGGAGCTATGCGACATGGAGGATGATAACGAGGTCTTGGATCGCGCCAAGTCCCAGAAACCGGGACCGGAGTCCCCGTGGTACCGCTTCTTGTTCTGGCTTCGTCGGAGGAGACGGACGGTGATGCCGGAGACGACGTGGGCGAGCACGGGGAGCCCGACGAGCAGGGGCTCCGTCAGAGGGGTCTGGTAGAGCTCGCGGGTCATGAGGAGGAAGGGCTCGGAGTAGGGCACTGAGCGGTAGACAAGCGGGATGAGAGACGTGTTGGCGAAGTGCAGGCCGGCGAAGAAGGTGAAGGTGTAGCTCGAGTAGCGCTGGATGCGGGTGACTGTTGTTCCGTCGCAGATGGTGTCAGCATGCCGAGTCGTGCATACATATGTCTGATATATTGCATCTGAGGCTGCGATGACGGAGGCACGAACAGTAGAATATCGGCCCACGACCGCTACCGCCGAGGCCTGGCGACGATGCCGTGGCCCGCGACGGAGTGAACGAGGTCGACGAGGAGGATTTCATCGAGTCTTCCATCCACGACGGCAGCTCGTCTTCGGGCGAGTCGATGGGAGAGGGCTCGAGGTGGACGAGCTCGGCAAGGGTTTCCTGGGAATCCTTGCGATCCAACGAAGGCGAATCTGGCACCATCGTAACGACGTCGAGCCACGTCGAAGCGACGCCTGCTGCTGGGGAGTTGTATGGACAGGGATGCGAAATGTACTTGGAGAGATGACGTAGGTGAATGTGCAGGTTGTATATACATTACCGATACATGGAAGAATAGAGTGTTTGGACAGCGCAAGCCTACGCTCAAGCCCCAGCTTTCGAGACTATCTATAGGTACCTAATCAGCTAGGTAGTGTTAGGTATCTATCTAGATAGGTAGTTGAGCTTCGCACCACCTTTCTTTGCCCCGCGATTTGATCTCCAAATTCCCCAATCTTTCCTCCTCCAGTTGCAAGCTACCTACATAGGTACCTAGGTCCACATCTATCTAGGTAGGTACCGAGAGGTATATACGCATTCCTTGCAAGTAGTGACAAAACATTGTGTCAATTTTGCCTACATGGACACCTTTTTCCCCCAGCAGCCAGTCAAACTCAGTCATTGAAGTCCGAGAGCTCAATAAAAATGCCACCAGTAAGTCGACCATCGCGTGAGGTCCCTACCACCTAAAGCCAGCACATGCGCCGAGTACAGCCAGCTAACATATCTCCTCCCCTTCAAACAGCGTCACCAAACCCTGCCGCCAGCGCAGACCTCGTCGGCGCGCGCGGCGCTCCAGTCCTTCTACTGTGACCTATGCTCCAAGGGCTACTCCCGCATGAACGACTACGAAGCCCACCTCGGCAGCTACGACCACAGCCACCGACAGCGCATGAAGGACATGAGGCAGATGGTCAAGGACCCAACGGCCGGCGCACGCGCCCGTCGCGCCGAGGCGAAGGCCGACGGGCTGATCAGTATCAAGCTCGGGTCCGCCGGCGGCGACGCGAGCAGCAACACCACGGCCGGGAACGGGAACGATGGGAAGGGAGGTGCTGCTGCTACAGGCTTCAAGAAGGGCGGATTCAAGAAATCGGGGTTCAAGAGCGCGTTTGCCCCCGTCGGTGGCGATGGTGCTGCTGGTGCTGAGGATGTTGACGTGGACCCGGAAAAGACCCCTGCTATATCCGGGAGGGAGGACGTGTTGAGAACCACGATAGATCTTGATGGTGAGAGCGATACCGAAGACGAAGGGTACGAGGTCTACGATCCCCGGTTTCCAACGGATTGAATATGGGCTCAGTAAAGTGCACATACAACGAAGCTACCATGGACGGCTGAGATTATCGCGTCGAGGTCAGGAATGGCCTTTCTCTACTGGGACTGTGGACTACTGATGTGGCCGTCTAGAAGAATCGCCGCGCCACGCCGAGATGCGGTGATCCCGTGATGCGCGAGACCTGAGTTTTACAACAAGGTAGTTGCATCCCGTCGCGACGCACGAGAGGCAAAAAATGGATACTGGACTAGAAGCCTGGCTCACTGGCCATCACCAAAGCATGTGGAGGTTTGCATGGTATTTTGGGGAAGCCGCCTAGCATTACCGTCATGATCTCGTTGACACATCGATAGTCATATCAATAGCCATGTAGATGCATCATTATAGTCAGACTCACCACAGGTGGGAGAAAGGAATGCAATAGGAATGAGCCCTGCTCTACGTCCTACAAAGTGTAGTTATTTGGCCATGTAGAAACAGGAGCGCGATCGAGCGAGCCAGACGGTCAGTGTCTATGTGCGTATAATGAAGTCACAGAATAACGCGATAAAATCTTCGAGTAGGCCAGAATGATTCTCATCAGCCGCAATTCACATTTCTTTCTAGATTAGGACATGAATTATCTGGCGTCAGGCTGCGAATGGAGGAGAGTTTGGTTTCTTCTTCGCCTCGCTCCAGCACGGGAACGACGGTGATGAAAAGACAAAAGAATCTCCATTCCAGGATGGTGTTTACAAAAATTCCCTACCCGGCAGAAGCCAAATAGGAGTGGTCATAGTATAGTTTTCAACTAGCAAAAACACGCACTCGGATTGCTCCTCACTGTGACGCGTAAAGCCCGTGCACTGGGATGGAGAAGAAAGGAAGGAAAAGAGAGTAAAAGCCGGGAGCGGGGAGGGAGATTATATAGGCAGGCGAAGGCGGTGGAGCGTGGCAGAATGATCGGTGTTGCAGGGGCCCACTGTCCATTTCTATGGGGACTGGGGTCTATTGTACCTTCCACACTGTATTTGTTATGATTTCTGATTGGTTGAGGCTGTGGTTCCTCAGCCAATGAGAAAAAGCAGGTTTTTAGTGCCATTCATTTCTCAGGTATCCAGTCTCCTTGACTGGTTGAGTTCGATGGCCATTTCTCCGGTACACTACTAAGTAGGTAGGTACCTAGGCAGATCAGACTGCTTGGTGAATTTATACTACATCAATAAGTTACGTACCTACCAGAATAATTTAGGCAACAAGCCTGGAAACATGATCCATCGCTGGGACTTCTCACTCATTCGGCATTTCAGGTATCTGATGTACATCGCCAGGTACATTGAAGGTCTACAAGCAGCAATGCTGTAGACAGCAGCACTCTGGCTGAGCATACCTACCTGATGACCTTGGATTTGACGTCCTATGTAAAGTCGTCCTCTCTGAGAGTTAGGGACCTACCTAGTATCAATCCCCTCGCCATTGGCTTCCAGGTTCCGAGATGTGTACCGGTGCATATTGCACACCATTCTCGGCATGTACATGTCGCTCATGACGGCTAGCAAGCCTGCTCTGGATACTATTCGTAGCTTTACTACCTTTCCTCCTTATGCTAGTCTCACTATAGGTACTCATGATACCCCTTGGCAAAGGACAACTATATCGCGGATATAGTGATATCATGGACTTGAAGCACCTTCACATTCAGCACCGTCCAACCGCCCGGCTATGCGTAGTCAACTTGAAGCCGACGTCCCAGCATTGATATGCATCCAGACAAACATAAGCCCTTGTGGCTTCATACCGCTATCGGGTATTTCCGAGCCGCAGTGGAGTTCACCATAGCTTAATGCTACAACAACCAATCTCTTCACCTCTGCATTGGCGCTTATCCTACAGCGACCGTCTTCCCTTCTATCCTCTCCGTCCACCTCTTCTCTCCGTGGTGAATCATGCTCATATTGTAGCTCATGAGGATCCCCACGTAGTATCGAGCACGTGTTAACCATGGCGATAGGGGACACCGCCATGGGTTATACCCCGGCTCTTCAGCTCAGATAGTCATCTCTCCTATTCCACTGCTGTACAGTACGTACGGTTCTCTTGCTGAATGTGTAGAGTGTTGACTCAAAATTGCTAGATACCTATCTTGTATATGACTACGAATATACAGTTCCACCTAGATTCGAATATCATCAGCTCTAAGCTACAGTCGGGTTGGTTCCCTTCATCTACCCATTGGCCTTCCCGCTTGACGGATGCCAACCAATTCAGATACAGATCTCTGGTGAATGAGTTGCCATGTGGGTATGCGGGATATTCGGAAGTTGGTGGTTCATGTGTATCCACACTAAGTAGTTGAATGCTTATGGCAGAATTTGGGGTGTGCCTATCGGCATGCTTATCAATGTAACCTTGGGGATTATGACAAGAAGATGGCTGACGGACAGCCCTCTGGGCATAAATGTCAATCGCACCCTCGTTGAGTGGAGTTTCCAGGAAAGCTCTCCCCTCACCTTCGTCGATTTTCCCGTATCGGTCAGGCCCAATTTCCCGGCGCGATGCTGTTCCAGGACTTATTGCTCGGTAGCTTTGCTGCCGGGATCAATGGCTGCCCTAAAGTCAAGAATTTGATCCTGTTCGGCGACAGCTACACCGACGAAGGGCGTTTACAATACTTCATTCGTTCTGGTGGAGTTGCACCACCCCTGGGTACCGTGATGCCACACTCGAATGTCACTGCTGCGGGCGGCTATTCGTGGCCTTACTATGCGTCCCAGAAACTCGGAGCTACAACGTATAACTATGCCGGTAAGTGCCAAAACCGAACGGCCTCATGACCGGATGCGGTGTCATGGAAGGACACGGCGTCTAATCACTTGAAATAGTCTCCGGCGCAGTCTGTTCAAATGAAATTGTATTTCGATATTTTGACCAGATCAATGGTCCATTCCCCTCTGTCATTGACTACGAGGTCCCGGCTTTCAAAGCTGATGTTGAATACGCAACCACTACCCCCAATACGACGTTTCTCCAGGGTCGTACGCCGGAGAATTCTGTGTACACCCTGTGGATCGGCACCAATGATCTGGGGAAAGGTGGCTTTCTACGTGGACAGCAGATAAAGGGGAAAACGATCTCTGACTATATTGATTGCGTCTGGTCATTGTTTGATGAGGTTTACAGCACTGGAGGCCGGCGATTTGCGCTTTTCACACAGGCGCCTCTAGAACTATCGCCATTATATGCGGCAATGGAGAACGGAGGCGCTGGTGACGTGAATTATTGGCCTAACAAAACGGCGTATAACATGGCAGAATACGAAGAGAAGATCCTTGAATATACAACGACCGTAAACGCCATCTACGAATACGGCGTACCGTTCCAACTACTCATCCAGAAGAGGTGGCCCGGTGCTTCATTCATCATTTTCAATACCCATCAGATCATTCTTGATATTATCAAGTCGCCTGGAAAGTACCTGGATGCGCCGGCCAACGTGACGGGCTTCTATAACACATGCCCAGACCTTCTATCCCAGCACGCGTGCGTTAACCCGGAGCACCCGCTTTCCAGTTTCTTATGGTCAGTGCTTAATCCCCATCGCACAAATTGAGGCTTATGATTCGCAGGTACGATTCGCTGCATCCATCCTCTCGGACTGGTAAGTTGATGTCGATTCTCAGTTTCATATGATGCTGACATGAACGCAGATGAGATCATCGGATTGGAGTTTGCGAAGGCCTTGGAGGGTGGTTCCTCATACGCCACTTATTATGGCTAGATGATAAGACTTCTAGTATCGAAACATATCAAAAAAGCGTTACAAATCCCAGGTAAAATAGTACCTAATTAAAAGAAATACGTCTCTCGATCAGAGTGTTTAGTTGATTGAGATGGATTTTGGAACGGCTGCCATTTGTCTGCAGCTGCCAGAGGAAACAAACGCCCCACACCAAAACCTGGGGACCAGTCTAGTTACCAGGCCAAATTCTCAGTTACCTTATCATTGTAGGTACCGCATTTCTAACAATAATGTGAAGACTCAACAAGTAACCGCTGGCCCATTTGATTGAAAATGACTTGCAATCCCCGCTCTACATATGGTAACCAGCCCTCTAACCGCGCGAAGAACACCGTGGGGCCCCGGTGAGAGAAAATGTCTGCCCAGGATGGTGCAGCCACCCCGCTGACAGACCTGGTGACGCTCATCATCACAACATCGCCAACTCCATCTGCACCTTCGACAGACTTGGTATCAGATATACTGGGCTCCTTTAAGCTACATTGTCCGGCCCTTCTATCATGCAGAGCCATTGTTGTCTTCGACACATATGACCGGATCGGGGAGTGCATGCGCCTGAAAAAGGGCCAGATCACCGCCGAAGGCGCGCAGGCGGTCGAGCTCTACAAGGTGAACGTGAAGGAACTTATTCTGAAGGAATGGTACCCGGAAGCGGAAGAGGGTACTTCGCGAGTCTTCGTCCACGGCCATGCCTTCGCCGAGTACGGATCACCCCGTCTCGCGGAGAATCACGTCGCACTCTCAACAGCGCAGACAGACGATAGACGCGTGACGTTCATAGAGCCCGGAGCCCGTCTCGGCTTTGGACTCGCGGTGCGCTCGGCGCTCAGACTGACCGAAACACCGTACGTCTGGGTCCAACAGCACGACTGGCCGCTAGTGCGCGACATTCCGCTGGGTTCGCTGCTGGAAGTCATGCAGGCCTCCGAGGCGGATGGCGGCAGCGCGCCGGTGAAATACGTCTGTCTCCCAGCCATACGCATGCTGTCGTACGCGACGTCCGCCCACGTCCTGCAGTTCCCCACGCTCCGGGCCCTGACGGCGAAACTCAAAGGGGATTTCTTCCCGCCGTCGCGACCGGATGTCGCGGTGCCGTTGACGCCCCTGTTCTTCTGGCACGACAAGCCGCACGTCGCGTCCACGGCGCATTACCTCGCCCGCATCTTCCCCAGCCGTCTGGCTCTCGCCCGCGGCGACTTCATCGAGGATCACGTCGGCCAGCGCGCCCGCGCGCAGATGAAGGACGGCAATTGGGCCAAGTGGGCCTGCTGGCTCTATTGTCCCGCGGACGGCAGGGAGATCTGCTTGCAACATCGTCATGGCCGGAAATGGAGGGGTGTGGAGGCCGATCTGCAGACCAAGGCGTTGGTTCTGGAGATGGGGAGGAGTAAGCAGAGTAGCCCGCTGCCTGAACTGTGAGTTTGATCGGCAACTGAAGAGTTCCGGAATCACGCCTTTCGGCTCTAGACATTCGCATCGTAACTACTTAGATAGTGGCATTAGAGTTATTACTCTATTCTGTGTGCTGTTTCATCTCGGTAGTGACCGGTTTCCCTGTTTTAGTCTGTCGTTGCCATTATCATGAACTTCCCTCGCAATTCCGTAGAGATAGACGAATACGATGAGGTAGAATATCCTTTATCGTCTGAATCATGCGGTATCGCTGAATCTACCAGATCCCCCACTGCTTCCGATCCTGAAGATCCACCGGCATCTTGGTCGAGGTTGGCTTCGAGTTTCAACTCACTACCGCATCATCCGGAGTTCTCAGAGCTGCAAACCAATCAACCACCTCTCCATCCTCCCCCACAAACCAACTGCCCCCTCGATCCTTCCTTCCTACTCCGCTCGCCGTAGTGTATACCCCCCCATGCCTCTAGTTCCGACGCCCCCGCGCTTCCCGTTTCCACCGCAAATCGCAAGATAATCGTTGCCTGCCCAGCGGACGTCGAGTGTGATGCGTACGCCAAGGGGTAACCACCGGACGCTTCCACGCCCGCGGCGCTTCCTCCCCGCGATCCCCCGGAACATGCACCTCTGGTTGTGCGCGCCCCTCCGCCCGCATGGCGTTCAACTGGTGCAGGATGCGGCGCGCCAAAACATGCAGCCGCCCCGCGTACACGCGGACCTCGATCCGCAGCCCCATGGCCCTGAACGTGATGAAGGGATCCTCGCAGTACTGGCTGACGCTTGTCGCGAGGGCCCGCGCCAGGTGCAGGCGTCGGCAGAGTATTGGCAGGACGGCTGTGATGGCATCCAGGAAGGCGTCCATCTCGTGCGGCGCGCGCGTCGCGTATTGTGTCTCTATCAGGTCTATGCAGGGCTCCAGCTCCGAGAGATGCTGCTCGGCGAACGATACTAGGGCTTTTGTTAGACTGCACTGCACTGCGCTGCTTTGGTAGAGGTCGAGATATCATGACTCACTGCACGCTTCTGCGACGTCGTCGCTTAATAGCTGGTCGCCGCCCTGGTCGGGGTTGGTTGGTTCTGGATATATTTCGTCCCACATCGCTTGTTGCTCCTTCCACGCTGCTTCGTGAGCCTCCTGCGGAGTGGCGTTGGCGTCTGGGTTGGTTGCATCCATCTTGGGACTCTGTGGATGTGAGGGAGGTGATTCGCGTGTGTGGAGCTCCGCGAGAGCAGCATCACATGAGGAAATGTGGTTGCTGACTTGGAGAAGTCTCGTGGTGGAGCTCAACTGAGAAATCAAAATGTCGAGATGGGAGAAGAGAGGAGGCTGATGAGGTAGGAAGCTTGGAAATGATGGAGGGGGCGAGAATTGTTGGCTAGGTACCTACATCGACCAGGTAACCTAATGAATGGCCTCAATAGGTTCCTTTGTGTAGGCACTTTTCAATGGGTTATTTGCACGACAGAATGTGTTTGCAATAACGCTTCAATGCGGTTCTTTTTGGTGTCCACTCAGCGCATATGCTCAACGCAGGCTTTCTTGCCAAAGCTTTAGAGCAATGTTACTTTTCCATTGCCTGTTACGCGTTGTTCACGCCCTTCGTCCTACCCTATTACCCTATGAACCTTACGACGTGCACCAGCCCGAAAGGTCGCCCCGGAAAATGTTAGGTTTGACATGTGCTACAGCCGAATGAATGGCTTGCACAATGACCAACATCGGTGCGGTCTGTGCTGACTAACACTCCGGTTCCTTAGTATCAGGCCGGCCCCCTTGGCCGTTAGCTGCCTGTTGACCTGTTTTGGCCGCGGCGCTCCAGCCTGACCTCAAGAGCCATATCAGCGTGAATTGACATACGAGGGCCATGGAATATATGTAGGAAACAGATTCCTGTATGGCTCTAGGGGATGTAGTTTTGCCTTAAAAGGGAACGGGAGAAGGGCACCTATCCCAACAACTAACAATTGGGACAGAGTAAAACCTAACAGGTCGGAACTAGGTGGTGGGCTAGATTATATCATAGCCCACTCCGGACATAGGAATTAAGCCCCTGACATCCTCGACCAAGAACTTTCAAATCCAACAGTCAACATTAAATCTAGAACATCGGATTCTACCCATACTTCTCGGCGTGAAGCTGAGTGCTGGCAGCTACTGCAGCGTTGCAGCCATTGGAATTTGCACCAGGGATAACCTTGTAGCGGTAATGCAATCTCCAAGAGCGAAAGCCCCGAGGACACTAGTTTGGTGGGCAGAGGCATCGGCTTTGATCTCGCCCATAGAAGTCATAATGATCCCCAGCTGGGCGACGAACGGTCCTTGCACATCTGTAAGAGGATTATGTAATACCAAGAACTTCTCCTCTTCTTGAGTTCCATCAACGAATTCAACTGTAATTGAGCTAGCGTTTGGATTGTTAATCAGACGCTTGATCTGACGAGCTTCAAACTTAAACTTCGAGTTGGCCACGGGCTGCAATTGGCCCGCAAGCTCCTCGTTAACCTGCGTATAGAGCGTGACTGCTTCACTTCGTTGAGCTGCATTCTCTGCCAAATGAATCACCAGTGCGAGAGTGACAATCAGAAGACTCCCAAGACACCCACTGACGATGCCCCTCTGTTCCTCATAGCCATGGCAGAATAGGCAGTGGAAGCTTGGAACCCTGTCAGTATTCTATTTTCGGTACTGAGCGTAGTTTATTTGTTGGGTGATATCCGCTTCGTCTATAGCTCCGCATACCCTTCGATGTCTAGATACACATCAGATGAACCTACGGCTGGAATGTCCTTTTGGAAGGACCATTCATTGCAGTTACGTCAGCATCCAAGAGAGTGGAATAAGCATCGTTCTTATTCTTAATCTTAGCGACTGCGACGTCGGCGGATTGAATAGATGCGTAACCTGAGATAATGTTGGATTTGGTCGATGAACGAAACACTTGAGGGTTCTTGTTCTCCCAGCCAGAGAGCATGGGCATGTGAGTGGCTTTGGAATTTCGGTAGGTCTTCGAGCCGAATAATTACCACCGCTATGTGTAGTTGACAGGCGAGCGTGGCGCCTGCCGTGAGGCCAGCTGGGTCGCTTCCAATTACTGCCACGTCAATAAAGTCCGTCATGGTTCAAAATTCTTGGGCAAGAAGTAAGTTTTCAAGTTAGGCTAGTAAGCTTAGGAAAGTATAGATAAGTATAACTGAACCAAGTAGAAAGAATAAAAGAACTACGGGTTTACTATTAAAAGTAAGAGGTTAATAGCGTAGTCCTTGAGGTGTGATAATTCGCCTGTTTTCATATAACTCCGAATCTGTCTATCAGGTGAGAATGATAATATCTTCTACAGACAACGTTCCTTTGATTACAGGCACCCAGCATGCTTGCTGATTGGAAAAACTTAGCATGAAAGCGCTGGAAACAGTGCAATGTGGCTGAGTGCGCATGAGCGTCTACTTATGCTCTGGATATGCAGGAATTATTAGAGTACCTGACCCAACTTCCGCGCCACCTGCTCTCATCAACATTCGCTTCTTTCTTCTATACTCATTAAGGTTACGAATATTGGTTTCCGTACTTGTCATACCAAAGGACCTCGGGGTAGTCCTCAGACGGGCCATCTAATATTGACGAATTACGACCCAACAAAGTGAGATCAAAGAAAGCCTTTACATACGCGTTCGTGATGTTTATCATACGATATGGATCAATCGTCCCTCCCAGTCTGGGATTAGGTTCGAGAAGCCTCCAAAAAGTGTTATCGAAAAAGTCGAGTTCAGTCGTGCCAGTAACGAGCAGGTATCGAAAGGGGCCCGTTTGCCACAGAGGGAAACTCCCCCACGAGGGGTCACCACCAAGGTGGCCTTCTTGGCCAAATAAAAATACCGGCTTTTTAACGTCACTACTGCTGTCGTTCGCCGCTGTCCTGCCCCAAAACGAGCCGTCCATGTTCAGCCCAGAAACGATTTTTTCGTCGTAGATGGTGCCAATCGCGGACGCTCCACCTAACGAGAATCCAAGAGCACCAATAAGGCTCGTGTTAATCGGGGCGTTCAGTTTCTCTACTATCTCGGGGAGTCTCTCAAGTAAAGCCTTGTTGTCGACCACTCGCGTTTCATACACGGCAGGGATTTGCTCGGCTGTCAACCACGTGTCCCAGGCCGTCCCCACGACCGCAGGACCGTCATTAGGGAATTTGATGTACGGCTGATCCCACGGATGGTCCACGCCGATTATCGTAAACCCGTGCGAAGCCAACTCGGAAAGAAGAATTGTATTCCCATCAACGGGTGGCCCTCCGCCCCCGGGGCCGAAGATAATGGTTGGAAATGGCGACTGACCAACAGGGCCCTTGAGGAAAGGGGCATCACACTGGACTGTGGAAGTTAGGGACTGGAGAAATCCTTGTGTGTAGTTCCAGTGCTTCTCGTAGTATTCAGCAATCCCATTCCACAGATATGGCTGTGGAGGGGCTTTTGGTTTTTGTGTCGTGGGATAAAAAAATGTCGCTAAAAAGGCTGTGGTGATATTATTTGGGGCAAGAGGATCATGGTTGTAGTAGTGGTGTATCGGCCGTCTAGTTTTCCCAACGTAGTAGGGCCCTGTAGGGGGTGGAATGGCTGTGGCCGCAACGGCGCTGAGGATCTGAAGGCTCTCCAGGCCAAATGTGACGAGACAGAGCCTCAATGAACGCATCTTAGATTCCATTGCAATGGCGATGGGTAGCAAAGCGAGGCAATTGCAGGGTCACAGGCTTGGGGTTGTTATATATACTTGCAAGTATCTTCATAGA
The DNA here is from genome assembly GCA_023159155.1 of Ustulina deusta. Classification (NCBI taxonomy): domain Eukaryota; kingdom Fungi; phylum Ascomycota; class Sordariomycetes; order Xylariales; family Xylariaceae; genus Ustulina; species Ustulina deusta. The sequence goes on along the minus strand of JAJNNX010000029.1, from coordinate 261,593 downwards.
ACGATATTTCCGCGGCCGCGCGCCCCCACGTGAAATCAAGAACCAGCAGATTACTGTATTCAACAAGACGTCTCGGCCAATCGGGAACTCGAAATTCAAGCGCAGAAATCCTTCGCAAAATCAAGCCAGAAAATGGAAATGATCTGAGATGAAATTGGTGTAGTGAATTACAAAGTGACCTTCCTCTTTCACAGATTATTTTCGACGTAGTCCGTCGATACGTGCCTAGGGCCGCCCTAACTAGACATTTGGTCAAGGAAACATGATGCAACTATTCGCCCATCAGACTTGACACTAGTCAAGTCCTCTAATCTCGAAATCTCGTTATATTCACCGCCTATACTATTTACGAAGACTTTGCTTGCCGCAATCGATACGGCGTATTACTCTTGAGTCCAAGTGAGGGCATAACACCTCCCTTGTTCGTTATCTGGCATTGCGGTTGTTGTGCTTCCATTGTTTTCTTTGCCTCTTCTACTTGAGCACCATCAGGAGCAATAGGGCGGCGTGAAAGGGCATCATCTTCGAAGAATTAGATTAGCAATATGGACAGAGTAAAACCTGATAAGACACGAACTAGACCTAGACAGATTCTATATATAGCCCCTCCTGCTATCCTTCAGCAATCCTTCCAGTTATAGGTTGGCGATATTATGGCTCCTAGAAAGCGGCCTCACCATCGGCAACTGTCTTTAGACAATCTTGGTCCATTTTTCGTGGTCGTCGTGTCCCCGCATGTTGGTTGTGCTTCCTCGCGCTCGGCTTTTATACACCTTTTTTTTATTCTGTCGCAAGGACGAGAAGATGTCGGACTTACTCGATGCGCCAAAATCGTACATACTGAAGGGGGCAATGGTTGGTAGAAATGCGAATTTTTAATTCAGCACGAGTGCTAGCTAAGGAGGAGTTGATGATTCCTAAGTAATACAATAAAGCAGCGCCGATAGTGTTTTTATGCTTCCTATATGTAAAGCCACAAGGGAGCTTCCCCTTATTTCTAGCCAATCTTTTTCCATTCACACCACTTCAATACTCGTGCACACTATGACGTACATCCCTGCTTCACTGAATCCAGGATCCACTGTTGCTGTCCTGGTTTACTGCGAACCATAGCTTATACATTAATTCTATCTAGATTTTTATTTTTATTTTTTAAAACAGCTTATAAATTTACTCTCCATAATCGCTGCTTGTGCTCCCTTTTGGACGTTGAACGGTCAACACCCCGGTTCTGACCCTAGCGACCGCTGTTGAATATTCTTAGACATTTATACCTGCTTCTCCGATCCTGCTAGCTGCTTACTCGTAACAATTAAACGGCCAGAAATACCAAGTATCATCTGCCAATGACGCTCTCGAATCTAAGAACAAATTTGATAGCTAGGATTTCCAAGGGCAACATTGTAATATGCTGTTGGCTATTCGCGTAGATGTGCAAGGGCGCATCATGCCTTTTTCAGAACAAAGGTCTGGAGTACATAACTAAGGGGTAAGAGAAGGAAACGCTAGCCGATCCAACCTCAGATGCTAGGCCTTCCTACTTCCAAAACCACATGTGTGTCAGGCTACTCGTAGTTTAGCAGCCGCCAATCTCGCAACTTCAGGAGACAGAAGTCAACAATTTTCATTGAAACTAAATCCTAACTCCCCGCCAACATGAACCCAACCGAAAAATCAACATGCCCTCGTCCGGTGCGCCATCCATTGTCCTCATGCCCGGCGCATTTGAAACTCCATTGTAATATGTACAGTCTCATGGCGAAGTTCTGCATAGACGCCAATGGCGTTAAATCCACTGCAGATGACTCCAGCGGAGAGAGTGTGTGTGTGCTACATGCTTTGAGCATGATAGGGCTGGGAGATGTGGTCTAGTGACCCTAGCCCTAGCAGATTTTGGATGTGATCCTCGCCAGTAGATCAACTGCTCTGCCAAAAAGCCAGAAAATTATAAACCACATATCTTCCGATTTTCTTATCGAAGTCGTCGGTGCATGCATACGATTCCATGTCGAAACCTAAGTGCTCAATCAAGAAGATGGCCTCGGAACCACCGACCATGTCTCTGCCCTAAAATTCAGAGTGCCTTGGACCCTCATAGCGTCCGGATCCACGTAGATAGCACAGCCCATCGACCGCTTGCCCAGGTTGAAGACCCGGAATACGACGTATATACTATCTTGTCTATCTTTGCCATCAGGACCATTGGTCTTGGTTCTCATCTAAAAGATTTCACGGATTTAGTAACAAGACACAATGTGCAACGAAATAACGTGAAATGGGGCAGGTGGCTTGAAAACTGGATATCACTTACCCTCTTACATTGGGACTTGCTCATCATGAATGGAGTCTCGGATGCTCCGGTCGTTGTTTTCACATCAATATAGTACGTCGGTTCTCGGCCCTTCCATGCTTCCTTATTGAGATACCCATTGTCGATCAAAACAGCGGTCAGAACGCTGTCAAAATCGGTGTACACAAAATCAGCTGTTTCAATGCCTGTCCAAGGTCCCATATCGGCATAATCTGAGTGCACTGTTACGTATGTCCGGATAATGCTCTGCCACCGCGTCCGCGGGAACGGTATTCCGACGTTGTGGTTTGATAGCAGTTCAAATACCTTAGAATATATTATTAGCATGGGGAATTTGAACAACAAGGGAGAGTGGGATATAGTTACATATAGCTCTCCGGCGGCCCCAATCATCTTGTCACGCTCGATCGCCCGGGCAGTACGCAATTTGAAATGATCCTCGTTGATGCTGCCGGCGTTAACTTCGTTGAGCTTAACCCTCATCACCGACATATCAAAGGTCACTTTTGTGGGAAGACAAGCTGCCCGGGCTATGCTGATAACCTGGTCAAGGAGAGTGATATATGCGGATCCCCGCGATATTTCCGTATCGCCCCGTCCTCGAGGGGTAGCCGGTCGGGAGGGTACGGGCGTAGATGGTTGCGAAAACGTGACTGGTTCTGGTGATGGAGGAGCAGGACGCACAGTCTCAGGAGATGCAATGTTGTAATCAGTCGACCAAGCGAACGGAGGTTCCTCAGATGCGTCAGGAGACGGCTGATTTTCGCTGCTTTGTACCTTCGATGTGTCAGGAGAAAGATGATCTTTGGTACCTTGTACCTGGTCTTCGACGAGTGGACTAGGCCAGGAGAACGATGACATTGGAGTTTGCGCTTGCGTAGTGCCAAGTTCGCTCACTAGGGTGGCGCTGTCGTCCTCTGAAAAGATAGGTGACACCGGTTCTTCTTCCTCGGCACTCGCATCACTGTCAGAAGCCTCCTGGAATACCATGTCGGAGGAGAAGTAGTCTATCTCCTCTGTAGCACTAATCGTGTCCTCTTCCGCCTCCTCTTCTTCAGGGAAACCCAGTTCAACAATGCCTTCCTTTTCTAGGAGCATTTCAAGTGATGATGGATTAGCAGTTAGGACACTCTGAATAATACGTTTAGCTTGTTCGCTTTCCTGTATTCCCAATGTAGTATTGCTATCCTCCATCATCCAATGGTAGATGGCAGAAGGGAGATTATAGAGGAAGCAGATGTCTTGGCGGACGGTATCTTTAGGAACATATATCCGCAAAGTATCCTCAGTGGCATCGATGTGAAGCTCAGCTTGGAATTGCTCTACCTTTAAGGTACGGCCATCCTCGAGAAGATGCAATTCCGATTTGATTTCGTTTGTTTCGAGAATCGTAGAATTTTGGAGAAGCTGATAGAATGCTTCGGGGTTTTGGGCCTTGTTACTGCGCAAATGCGTCGCAATGCTGGGATACATTAGTGTGGTCTCGCTTTTCTATAATTATGGATTACCTACCGGCACAATGCATACGCTCTTGGCGTTATCTGTCGTTGTGACTCTTGAAGCGGATTCCCACCCTCGCTTCCCGGCGCCGTCACTTCAGTAACTCTCACAGATAGGCGACGATTATCTAAACCGGCCCATTTCAGAAAAGGCTGAAGACGGTGCACTTCGTCGAAAGCGAAGTCGAGCAGTTTCGCGGACTCGCCAAATTTTATTCCCAAAGCCTTCCGGTCAACTATTGCGAAGTCGTTTTCCGCCGCTGAAAGAAGTGTAACCGAACCATCGGGTGATCGAACCGGGAAAACTCGACTCTGCACTATCGGGCTGGCATTTAGCCTTTCCTGCGACGTAGAAATGAGAGAATTGAACTGCCAAAGTTCTTGTTTCATCTCGGATATAGTGGTGTTCTCGGATGCCCCCTTTCTTTGGAGCTCTTCGTACACCATGTTTAGTGTCAAGGTCGAGACACCAAGGAAATGGACGAAGAGCATTTTCATGGAAGGCCAGTCGGTAGTAAGCGCAGCCTTCCCCGGTATGCTAGTAGCGCTCGACCATATACATGCGTCTGTCGTGTGCCAATCTCCCGCAACAAGTATCAGCGCTTTAGTATCGAACGTTTCCCTATCCGTCGGTCAATATTAGAGGCTAAATCACACGTCGTCAAATAATCAGGTGTTTTGAAAACACAGAGCCAGACAGGAGGTTCTTGCATTCATTTCACCCGCATATGCTTGAAGAGTTCAACAGAAAGAAAACTTACTTGACTTGAAGCAGCTCTTCTTCGGTAAGACCCGACATCAACCTGGCCAATAGCTCGTACATTTGGCATACCATGGCTTTGTCCCAACCTTTACCATCTGCCTTTTGGAGCTCTAGTTCATTGACAATGTCGGGCCAAGATAAGTCCTGCACACCAACAATTTCGCGCATGAAAGGGGCTAGAGTATTCTTCAAAGCTGGATTCCCTTCATACATCGGCGAATAGTAAGCCTCGAGCCCAAAAATTGATCTCATATCTTTGGGAGCGTCCCAACGGCAGTGATCATAAGGCTCCCATTTTATGCCCTCTTCTATAGGAAGCATCACTAGCGCATGATCTTCGAAAAAGGATCTGAAAAACACTTAGTTGGCTTTCCACTACGAGTTTGTGCGATATTACCGACCTGACGAGATCTCGTCCAATTGCAACATCGTCCGAGCTGATAACTTTTCCATATATAATCTGGTACAAATCGAACACTTTTCGGGGTTCTACTGGCTTATCGCAATTAATGACAGCCAGGACATCGAGGTAGAACGATAGTGTATCGGAGTTTCCCACGCCGAAATAGTCGTGCAGGAACGTCCAGGATGACAAGTCGTTAGGAGCAAGCGTGTTATCGAGGTCAAGAAATCTAAAATCATCTGTATGCTCGCCATATTGAGAGAATCGAGCTTGAAGCTCAGGGAGGGGGAGATAGGTTCGGGATAGGGGATATAACTCCGGTCGCCCACTACATGGAACTGCAATATTGGCAATCTTGTCCTTGATCTCCGGGTGACTGGAGATCTTCTCTTTGATGATGGGCCATTGGTACTGAATCAAGCCTAGAATCTCTTCCGGTCTGTAATATATGATGTATTGGAACATGTCCGTAAAGTCATAAACGTCGTTGAACAGGCTCAGATGCACGAGAATTCCAATGCCTAGAACACTCGAAGTTAGTGATACCCAATATTGGCAGTCTTTCTTCATAGAAAACCCAAGGAGAGAGAGAGAGAAATTGAAGCTGCTCACGATTTTGGAGCCAATCAAACCAGGATTCTGTTGATCTAACGCTCCCCTCGTCGTTATCACCTTCATTGACTTTCTCGGAAGAAGGTGCGACTATATATTCAGGTAGCAGGAAATGTGCAGGGAACCCAGGGGCGTCGCCCGTAGGGGAGTTTCCGTTTGACATTGGCTTGAGAAGGCTTTTCGCGCCATATCGGTGATCACTGGAGACGTAGACCTCCGTGGACCATGGAGTGACCAAACTATTTCCCTCGGTGAGCACCGCAACGTGTTGGTATTTATTGATGTCTGCGGGCTTTGGGCCGTCAGTGTGATAAAGGTACTCTAAGTGAGCTATAAAGATCTCGGGCTGATCAAAGCCATCAAACACTAAATTCTGGTTGGCCAGGATTGAGTATTTGTCGAAGATGAGTTGTCGTACCCAGGAATCAGATGGCCGTACTGCCCCAAGAAGGTCGTAAAGCTGGCTCCGAAAATAGCCTTCTGAAGCTGACGGACTGATGATACTGAGTGGAAGATCCCGGGGAATCGGAAGGCCGCCGTCGGTGTTTGGGAACGATAATTGGTAAGGCGCGAGTTTTGCTCTTGTCCACGTTCCGTTTTCAAGCGGAATCACATCCAACTCTTCAACAGCTTGCTTTAATTCCTCATTTTCAGAGAACGCGTAGCACAGTAGTCTAGCAGCTTTTTCATGCCACTCACCACCTGTTACAGCCGATTTCATTCGAGAATCTGGGGTATTGAGATCTTCCGAGGCGCGCATGAGAATCTCGCCATACTCCATGAGTTCCAATCCATAATAAGTATGGATTTTGTCCAGTTCCGATTGGAGATACTGCTTCGACAAATATTTTTCTGGGTCGATATTTTTAAAAATCGGATCACCATTGTCATCTGCGTCTGAAGCCCGCGATTTTCGCATCTGTCCAATATTGTATGGGAAGTTTTCGGTGAAAGAACGCATTAAAGGCGTAGTCTGTACTTTGCTCCTGATGCGATCATATAAACCACTCCAGTACTCATCCCACGGGTAGTCGTTTATCGTAGGCAAATATCTTATCCATGTGTATCGGAGTAGCTCGTCAGTGCAAAGTTGTTTCATCGCCTCTGCAAATGCGTCTGCAATCCCATCACGAAGAACTTGGTTTCTGTTAGATGAGGTGACAATGTCTTGGCGGTTGGCTTGTGTTACGAAGTCTGCTTGGATCAAGAACTAAAAAACGTAAGCTGGATTACTTCTGGGGTTTTCTAACGGGTCGCCTACCTTGAAACCCATATTTCTAATTGGTAAGAATGCAAAGACCTGCTGGCTTGGGACTTCTTCCGGCGCACGCCCTTCTTCATCTAGTGGGAACGCGAGGACCACCTCGGACGACGACCACGTTTGAGTAACTTCTTCGGCATCTGAATAGTCGCGATCTTCGTTCCGCGGAAGATTACGTGCAAGATGTCTGGTAACATGATAGTTGTTGATGCGCTCGGTGCCGTGATCTTTCTGCCTTATTAATGATGCCCGATTTCCATTGGCAGAGTTTCTGATAGAGTATACGGCTGACGAAATAATTGATTCGCGGTCGTTAATGAAGTTGACTTTCACACAGCGGAGATTCTTCATAAATAAAAGGTAGGTCTCCTGGATCTCTCGAAACTGTTGCATAATAGGATGCTCAGCGACCTCGGTCTCAACATCGAGATGGTCCATGAGAAATAGCTTGATTCTTGTGATGCCGGAAGCCGGGCGATTCTCCCACTCTTCCCAAACTGGCGAAATCATGCCAATTCCGGAGTCGCCACGCCTGTGGAGAAAAGAGAATGACTATCGCTAGGTCAATAATAGGCAACTGCTTTCGGTGGAATTCGAAGAGATATGGGGAGTTTGTAGGGTTTTGAAGAAGTACGCCATGCCCCCCTGAGAAATGCTTGCTTTCGAAAAATTTCAGAAATAGGAGGAAAATACGACAGAGCTTTACGTACGAAATTCTCGGACTGGATGTGAACTTTATAGGCGGCCATGAACACGGACTTGAACCCAATTCCTTTCTCCCCGATGTACCCCTGAGCACCCATCTTCGAACTCTTGCCAATGCTGCAAATGGCACTGAGATTTTTACGCGTGAAGCCATCCTCGTTACATTCAACAGTGATATACTGAGGTGCGACGTTAAACGTCACATAAGGCTCTTCGTTACGATCTCGAGCTCTAGAGAAGCTGTTGTCATCAGAATTTTGCAGCATTTCGAAGACAAAACGTGCAGGGCTTGTGTAGAGATTCTTAGATAACCTATGTTTCACCTATTAGCTCTTCGACAGGATAATGGAATCGATATACGTTACGTGATCACGCTCGACCCGATCATCGCATCCTTCATGTGAAACGCTCTCTCCACCACACGCCTTGCCTCAGGTGTCATCGTTCGCACTGCATCATGGGGTTAGTAAGTGTCTATAGCAGTTTCGCAACATATTTTGCGCAAGGTGGTCTCGTCTCTTGCACATAGAAGCTACCAAGGCCAAGGAAAATGTTGCCAACAAAGACTAAAATTCAAGATCACCACTCACAGACATCCTCACTCACGTAGCCATGTTCGTCAGCTATACGTTCAACAAGAGCTCTCGCTTCCGCCTCCGAGAGGGGAGTCTCATCTTCCTTCTGGGACATATTGCCCAACTCGACCGTTGTGTATCAAAAATTCGAAAGTATCCTTAGAAGACCGTGCAACAAAAACTCAAGTCTACGACATCGCTCGCGGGGTAAGGTGGTTTTTGACGACGGTTTTGCGTATTCGCAGCTCATGTATCACGGACCGTTTACATTCAGCAGCGCATTGCGCCTTTTCATACACACGTGGCCCCAGTAAAGATTGATACGAAAGTTCGGACCCCGGACCCGGGAATTGCCAAGGGTTTGTTGGCCGGGCGTCTGCAACCGCATTGGCTCCTTCTGATAGGCGAGAGGGAGGATGACACCAATGCGAAACAGTGCATTCTGCTCAGCTGCTAGCACCGTGATGGGATACAACCGTAATGCCTAGATACTACCTGCTTGGGAGCGGGTTCAAGGCGGGAGGTGGGTAACATCAAATATGCACGTCATTGGTAGAACAGGTTTCAGGTATGTTTACTTGTCAGGACATCCTCTGCGAGTGTTAAATATCGTGCCACCCTTGTCAGACCACCAACTAACTGTTCACCAAGCAACTGTTCACCAGCCAATAGAGTAGGATTATTAACTGTCCACGTATACCATCAACACCAAACCTCCGCCACTGTCGACCAGCCAACGAACCTGAGAGAGTGCCATTTGCAGCGCCAAGCCATCCGGAAAGCATGCTCTTACTATTAGTAGGTATCACATGCATAGCTTTAGGATCTACTAGGTATATGTATGTAGTTACTCAGGTCTCCTACACCTATCGTTGGCTGAGTAACAACTCCTGCAGCTCGCTTCTCCAATATAAACAAATTGACAACTAGCACCAGCAGTAATGGGAGGGGCATACCGTGCATTGCAAAACCGCCCTGTCATTGCTTGCTGCATTATGGTAAACTGCATATGCGGAGGGTGCTTCCTTAGACCGAGACTACTATTCTCCAGCGGCCACCCAAATACTCTCGGTGTATCCATCCTGACACGACGTCATCCACCTCAATGGACCCATTTGTCAAGGAACTATATTGAACCCAACCCTGACGACTGGATCCAGCAAAGGCAAAACATGCACTCCCTGACAAGCATCGAGCTTTTCTGTTACCAATATGATAATGATATCACTTCTGTCAGCAGGGGTAATTAGTGTAGTGTAGGCAAATTAATGGACCAGAATGGTTGCGGAGGTGAAACAAACACGAAAGGGATAGTTATAACTACAAGCTAATAGTAGCACATGTAGATAGTATAAGCACTTATCGAGATGTTTGCGGGCCAAGTATGCACTGACCCCTGCGGTAGGATCTCCAGCCTAATCGGTCTAGCTAATGATATCAATGCTGTTGAGAGCAGCAGCAACGCCAAGAGCGAAACGACGGCGACGACGACGCCGCAAGTACTCAATACGGCGGGAACGAACACGTTGACCTCATCATTGAATACCGTCGGCGCTTCTACAACATATGGTACGACATCGTGCAGTACTTTTTCCGGTGCCCGCACTGCTTTATACCAGACCACCTCGATACAGACGAGAGAGAGAGAGCTTGCGTACGCCTGCGTCACAAGCGGCTCACAAACCTCGTTCGATTCGCGACCACCGTGCGGGTTACTTACTAGAGTCTTCTATTCCTCCTTTGGACACGTCCTGGAGACATAAATTATCCAAGCCCGCATCTTCTGCTCTCGTCCTCACTTCCAGTTCCCAACCCTCACGAGTCGCTACCTTAAGTTAGACATTATTTCCTCTGGGGTTATATATAGAACACACGCCTAGACGAGGTGGAGCCCGGGGTAGCCCAGGCAACTCGGTCTTCTTCCGACTCGGAAACATATTCCCGGCTAGGGGGACCCAAGCTCTTTGGCCGTCACCTTGTCCTGTTCGGGGTTACATTGCCGGCTGGATTTTGTACTTAGGCCCGTCGTACCCCGATTTTGTGGCCTCCTTCCGTCACCGGATGGCCTGGAAGACGAGGTGGCGCAAGCACTACTACAAGGAATCCGATCTTACGCGGTCATGATTCTGAAATATGGCGACGCTGACGCCGCGAGACCCGTCCCCATCCGGGAGAAGCCCTTCGTGGCTTTCCATTCCCCGGACAATGGGCCGTTAGGCGACTTGTCTGCCGCTGGGACTGATGCGGGCGGCGTCCGGACCATAGACGGCATGCTGACCACCCTATCAATCGAGAGAGTACCACAAACAGCACCAGACAGGAGGGTGTCCCGGTTCCGAGGTACGAACTACTGTATAGGGCTAGCGCCGCCTAGGACCGTCGTGGGGGACTGGGTAGTTCGGTTCTAGAACTGCGATGGAGGTCACCATTGTATGTCCTTACGAGACAACCGACCGGTACCGCTCGGGTGCGCTCGTTGGCCGAGCAGACGTCGCCGATATCCGGGACCGCATGGGTCCGTTCAGCTACACAGTGGGCAGCCAGGCGCTAAAACGCCATGGAAACAGCGATATTGAGGACAAACGCATCTTGGCATATGCTGCAACGTAGCCCGACTTCAATTACCACTCATCCCTTGGACCACTCCTTGCTCACAATGTTGTGCGGTGTGCAACTAGCCACAACCCATGTATTCTGACAATATTTATGCATCAGAAAATGACTTCGCCATCCTCTGGGCTCTGCTATTTGGACCCGCATCGAGATAATACCTCCAGCTACTCAGACCAACATGAACCGTGTTGCAATATGGGTCCGTAACTATGGGTGCCTGGCGATTCACGTAAGTCAAGATATATACCCCCATAATTAAAAGAATCTCTCCATCCTACAGCCAATACGTGGACTGTTGCAGCCCACTGAGCCACAGCGAGCAAAGCGAGGAGTCACGACAGCATTCCTTTAAGGCCTGGCGATCTGTTGAGGACACATGAGTACGGATAGTAGTGGATGTTAGAGGCGAGGAGCCATGTTGTGAACTACGCATATATCGACAATGTCGTGTTTGGAACGGGCTGTTGGATAAACTCAACGTCATTGGCCGCCCATCAAACGATGTGAATGATCTAATTGACAAAGCCGACTTCTCCAAGACCACCCTCGCATGTATATCATCGGACCTAAATAAATCCTAGTTGCGCTTCAGAAAGGTGTACAGAAATATGAGCGGACTAGGTATGTTGAGGTTGGTTCATATCCCAAAGTTGGTCAAGCCGATGACGGTCGGCCTCGCAGAAGAAGGTACAACTTTATATCCGCTGAAATAGCTCGCGGCTGTACACCAATCAAAGTTGTGCCCGTTCTTATCAAACTTATGCGCGCTGATGGGAATGTATCCTGCCTATCCCGCACTTCTGGATGCGTGATGCAGCGTGCTAAAAATTTCTTATGCATGCTTGAGTCTGTCTTGGTAGAATTTTATTGCGCGGAGGCGCAGGGATGTGTGTTGTTGGATGATGCTTAATTGGACCACGTTTCGACAGAACCTGCTGGTTTGCAGCGACATTGCTACAAGCGATTTGATGTTTTGAGTGCAAATGAGGTCTGGGCAAGTTGTTCCCGCACTTGTTATAACTGATTCCACTTCGACTTAAAGTCGTGAGCTACCCGAAATCCCCTTTGGGGTATATGTTTTAGATGGTCCCATTGTCGTGCATAGCCGTCCCCAATTCCTTCCTTTCTCTTGTTTTCACTTGATTCGGGGACAACGTATGATGCTATTTTTGGCACTACGGGTATGCTGTGACGGTCCAGGAGACTCCGAGAAAGAGACAAAAGGCGAGGTTGTTTATCAACCACAAAAACCTATGATATATTTCCCACTAAACCAAGATTCTTTAGTTAGATGGGCTATAAGTATACCTAGGACTTTGTGATGTTGCGGCTTGATCTCAGGGATGTCGTGGCTCGGTAATGTAGGGAGCTGGAACTGAGACGCCTCGAAAACCTGATAAGCCAACATGAAAAAAAGTATATTATCTAACTTAAAGGAGATGAGAAACAACCAGCAATAGAAAGATATAAAAAAGGCAAGCTGCTCTCTAGCCTGCATAGGTAAGTTTAAAGAATAGGCCCAGGACACCTCGCCGCGTCATCCTCCTTAGCTGAACAACTTTGGCGGGGTAATTGGGATGCTGCACCTATAATTCTAGGCAGTCTAGAAGACCAAGGACAGTAAAGCAGGGCAGGTTACAGTGTTCCAACAGAGGCTAACCACATACGGAGGGCGCTAAGTACTTAGGCAAGTAGGGGGCTTGCATAGGTACCTACTAAGTACCGTCCTTCGTTGTGTGGATCCCATTGCCATTGGCTTCCATTGAAGTCAATCCATTGAGTCAGTACAATGGTACGTGCATGAAAGGGCACCGTGCGTAGCCCTTAGGCACCAGGTACCGACCCACCTAATTAAGGGCATAAATACCTCGCACCTCCGTTAGATACCCTAGTTAGTTTCCTTCTACAACCATACTTAATATAGACCTTTAGATCAGACCTAGTAATATTAAGTGACTAGTTTTATAAAAAGACTATATTAAAGCATAAATAGTTATTTATGCAGCTTTATAGCATTATTTTTATTTTTATTATATTTAGTACTTTTTTTATATTTTCTATTATATTATAAAAACTTTAAAACTATTAAAATAGCTAATAAAATATTAGAAGTACTAATAGCTTTAGTTAATAAGATTATTAATGTTTTATAAAACAATACTATTAAAAACTTTTAAAAATAAATTAATATTTTTGTTATTAATATAGTTTATAATATAATAGAACTAAAAAATAATATTAATAATTTAAAAAAAATAATTGCTAACTTTATTAAAAAGCTAAATATATTTATAGTAAATAATATAACTAGTTAATAAATCTATTTAATATTATTATTATTATTACTATAAAAAATATATAAAATAAATAAACAATATACTAATAAGTTATATATATAATAACTAATATATATAATTAGTAATAAAAAATTCTAAAACAAATTATTAAGCCTATACTAATATTAAGCACTATTAAAAATATAAACTAAACAAAAATAATATATTTAATATATATTTTTTAAAGCTATATTAATAATTAATATAAATAGCTTAAGCAAATATAAACTTAAAAATAAAATTATAATTTTAGTAAATTTGAAACTTATTATTACTAATTATATAATTTTTAATAAAATAAAAAATATATAGAACTAACTAATCTAAGCATTTGTTCTATATAAATTATAAATAATATATATTAATACTAAATTAGCCGGAGACTTTTAAACTATAGCTTAGTTTATTAAGCATACTAAAAATACTATTTAGGCTAACTATTTAAAAACTATTATATAAATATTAAAAACTTATAATATATTTTATAGCTTTTTAGCGCTATTTATAAGTTTTTTGCTAGCGTAAAAAAAGTTATATATTAATTATTTATAATAATTTAAAAAAACTTATTATTAGTTTTTAAATAGCTAATATAAAATTTAACAAATAAAAAATTTATTTATATATAAGTTTAGTACATATATACTAATAATTTAGTTATATTTTGAAAGATTAGTATAAAATCTAAATAATAATAAAATAATCAAAAAAATAACCCGATTAATTAAATTTATATTTAAAACTATAATTAAAAATAAAATATATAGTATATTATAAGTAATAGTATAGTTATAAAATATTTTAGTACTGTTTTATAACTATAGAATTAATTTAGTAATATTAGCTAAGCTAAATATTAGTTATATTTAGCCTATTAATTATAAGTTAATAATTTTAAAAGTATTACTACTAGTTATATTTAACTTTTGTAATAATAATTATAAAGTTAGCTAAGTAACTAAACTAGATAAGACTAATAAAGCTAGGTATACTGCTAAAACTAAAAGAAATAAGTGTTTTAATTATAATAAAATAGGTTATTGGGCCAAAAATTGCTAAAAACAACCAAAATAGCTAAAATAGACCTTATAAACCTTATAATTCTTAAGATTAAGTTAATCCGTAATAATTAAAAGTATATTATTTTATAATAATTTAATTAATAAATTTTGGATTAAATATAAATTGTTTTAAAAAAAATTATTGATTTGTAAGCGTATATATTTTGCTAGCTTTAATAATCTTAAAAAAAAAAAAATTAAATAAAGCTTTTATAATTAACTTAATAATAAAAAAACCAAAATTAATTGTAAGCTTTAAAAATTTTTTAATATATAAAATAGCTTTATTTATATAGTTAAAATAAACAAAAATAAAATAAAACTAATATTAAAAAGAAATAAACTATATAATAAATATTAGGACTATTATAACCTGTTTTAAGCTTGGGTTATTAATAATAATATAATATTTATAATTTTTTAAAACTATAAATATATAAATTATTACGTATTAGAATTATTAGCAGCTAAACTAAAACTATACTTATTTTAATAACAAAATATAATATATAGTATTAAAAAAATAAAACTATAAATAATATAGGATTACTATATTATAACTAAATTTATTACTAATAATAGCACAATATAAATATAAAAAGTTATTAGTAATATTATATTAAACCGGACTTTTTTTAGGGACTTTACTATAAGTAAACATAAGTTTTATAAATAAAAAAGTATTTTTAGCCTAAAAAATAAATAAAAAACTATATAACTAATATATTTTATAGGAATATTTATTATAAAACTACTAAAAAATACCTAAGCTAATATAATATTTAAAATAATATATTAAACAAATATTATAAAATAGCATAAAAATATTTCTAATAATTTATAAGTAAAAAAATGTTTAAATAACTTTGTTTATAAATTTTTAGGCTTATTTAACCTAATATTAAAAAAAACAAAAGTTATTGCTAAAATAAAGTATTATATTAATACTAGAAATATTACACCGATTAGGTTGCTACTTTATTAATATAGTTCTTAATAAAAAAACATAATTAAAGACTTTATTAATATATATTTTAAAATCTATATTTAAAAAGGCTATAAATTATAAAATGTTTTAGCGTTATTAATACTAAAAAAAGCGCTTAATAATATAATTATAAATAAAACTATTAATAAATATTCTAAAAATATAATTTAATAATTTTATTATAATTATTATAAACTTAATAAAATAACTAAAAAAAAAACTTATTTGCTATTTAATACTTAAAATTAGATTTAAAAAGTAATAAAATATTTATAGTATATTTTTATTAATTTAAAAAATAAATTCTAGCAGATTTAAATAAACAAAGCTAATAAAAAAAAATAGTATTTGTTATATTATTTAATATATATAAATAGTTTATAATATTGTTTAGATTTTATAACGTACTTACTATTTTTTAAGCTTTAATTTAAAAAATTATTAAACTTTTTAAAAATTAGTTAGCTAGCTTATTAAATAATATTATTATATAAGCTAAAACTTATAAAAAATTGTTTAAATAATATAAATTATTATTTATACGTTTTATAAAATATAGTATAATTATTAATATATTAAAGTTATTATTATTTATATTTAGAAGCACTTTTTTAAACTTTAATATTTTTTGCAAAAGTATTAAAGCTAATTTAGCAAAAGTTATTACTATAAAAGATTATTTAGAACTAGCAATAATAACTAAAATATATATTTTTATTAATATAACAAAATATTTTAAATATTTAATTAGTAATTATTTATTTATTATAGAACTATTTATTAAGCTAGATTATATAATAAAAAAAGCATAAATATATATTTATAACTTTATTACTACAATATTAATTATATAACTATTTAATTAGCGCTTACTTTTTATTATAAATATAAACTTTAATTAATTTTATATAAAAGTATATCTAATATTGTTGGAATAACTAGCATTGGTTACAACCACATCGTGCACCCGCGCATCGCACGGGTGAACGGATATCTTTGTACGGAGACTATCGGCTATAGGGACCTCATTTCCTTTTATTGTTTCAGCTCGTACGCTAGCAGAATTCTCTCCTTAAAAGGAATTCTGTTTCGTACGAAGCATTTTTTTCTTTTTTTTTTTTAGTACAGGATTTAAATATAATATAATATAATATATTTTATTAATATATATTTATTTATTTTTACGTACAATATTATATATAGCCTATTTAATACTAATTAGTAGTTACTAAAGCATTCCTAACCTAACTATAAAAGCACTATAAATTAATAAAAATAAAAATAAAGCTAAGCTTTTTATAAATAAGAAAAACTTTATATTATATTTTATTTTTTTATTATATAACAATTATTTTTTTTAACTAGTTAACGTATATTATTTAAAAATAAAGCAAATATAACTTTTTTTTTTAAACTAATAAAATATTTGCTTGTTATATAAAAAACAAAAAGATTTATTTTTTTATTACATAATATAACCTTTTTTTTTGGACTAATAAGGTATTATATAAAAAAAAAAAAAATAGTATATAATTGTGCTACTTTTAATTATATTGTTATATAATAGCTAGACAAACTTTTTAATTCTCTCCCCCCCTTACTTTACTATAGCGCAAAAAGCACTAAGTACTTTAGCAAAATCTACCAAGTTACGCTTAAACTTTATATATAAAGAACTTGCTAAAAATATTAGTATTAGTATAAAAATTATATAAAACTATATTAACTTTAATTTTTAAAGCAAAAATTTTAATAAATTTTATATAAGTAAAATTATAATAAATATATAGTTTGTTTACTAATTTATTAAATATTAAAACATAAAAAAGTCCAGATAGCTATTCTAAAAAATATTTAAAAAAAACTTTAAAAAATAGATAGTAGATTATTTCTATATAATTTATTAAAATATATATATAAAGTTTATAATAATAGTTAAAAAAAAAAGCATATAAAAGCTAGTTAAAAAAAATATAGCTTATAAACAACTTGCTATAATTATACAAGGCAAATTTAAGATTATTAAATCTTTAGGATTTCTAACCTAAACAGCTCAAATATTTATTGTATAACAATTATTAATCTTTTTTATACCTAGTTAATAACTCCGAGCTACCCCTTAGGAGACCTTTTAGCTTACTTTAACGCTTTAACTTATTATATAAACAGAACTAAGACCAGAAATCAGATAACCGGAACCTATACAGCTTAAACTAATACTTATTTAAAATATATAATTCTAACCCTGCAAGGACTAGAACTTTAAACATATATAATTAACTATAAAAGCCTAGCACACACTAGAAATAATATATAATTATATGCTAAAGGTAAACTATAAATTAAATTTTTAACTAATATATAAGTACCCTATAGTTTATAACCTTTTTTAGACCCTTATACCACAAGCATACTTTTATATAATATTAAAACTTGTATTAAACAGCTTTTTTTTAGATTTATTTTTTATAAAGAATATATAAAACAGACTATTTTTGTTTAAAAAGTATACTATTTTCCTAAAAATATAAAAAAAAGAAAAGAACTATATAAGCTGTTTATACAACCTATTTTATAATAAGGCATGCTTATTTATAAATATTTATTAATAGCTCAAAATAATAAAAGATTAATACTATGCTATATTCTTAAGCATTTTAGAAAACTTTGCAAAAAAATATTATATATATTATATTAAACTAAAAAAAATATAATATAAAATCTATTATATAATAAATAGTTATTTTAATAATAATATAAACTATAACTAGTATTAAGCTAACTAGACTTTAATTATGTTTATATAAATAAATAAAAAAAACTTAGAATTAGTACTATACGAAATACTAAAACTTATGATTAATAAACTTACAAAAGTATAGCAAGCACTTAGCGCAAACTACTAAAAAGAAATCTAACTAGGTATAATTATTATATAAGCATATTAAGAAGTACCCGAACTAACTATAGTATTTATATTTTAGAAGTTAATATATAAAGGTTTTTTTTTTAATTTCCGAACATATATTTAGGTAGCAACAAATAATATACCGAAATATTTTATATAAAAAAATAATAATATTTATTTTACTAATAAGAAATATAACTAAAGTTATTATATAAAAGGCTATTAATTTAGATTTTTTAAATTATCAAGCAAGCTAGATATATAACAAAACTATTTAAAAAACTAGAACTTTAAAAATAACTATACAAATAAGAAATGTTTTATATACTAAAAAAAGAAATATTAATTAATAAAACATACTTTTTAAGAATAAGCTTATACAAAAAGCTAGTATTTTAACTTATATAAAATAATATACAATATTAAACTTATACTTAAAGAATTCTTAATATACTTAATAAAATATAAAAAGCATTTAAAGTTAGACAAAAGCAATAAAAATATAAACAAAAAATTCAAAAGCTAGTTTACCTAATTTTTAATAAATAATATATTTATATACTATATAACTAAAAAAAATATTTAGAACTATAAAACAGATATCTTATTTAACTAGTTTACTTTAAATAACTAATATTATATAAAATACCAAAGGAAACTATAAAATATAAGCGTTTCAAACTACTTAATAATAAAAAAAGCACAACTAAAGGCCTATATTAGATTATACCTTTATATAAAAGTTAACTAGATACTAAGAACTATATATATTAGGTTCAGCAATAGCAGTACAATTTTAGCTATAAATACTATACAAATAAAAAATATTCTTGGTATAACAATATACTATATTTTAAACAGCCTAACACTATTTTTGTTTTTTTTAAAAGACGCTAATCGCCTATAAGCATACTTTAACAATATAAAAAATATTATCATACAAAAAAATAGTAAGACTATTTTTATTATATATAAATAGGAATACTTATTTTTTAATATTAGACTATATAAAGCTAGTATATTATTTATAAAAATAGAACTATAATAGTTTTATTGCTAATTTAGACACTTTTATATAAAAAAACTATATAAAATGCTTAGTTATATAGGGCATAATATTAATTATTTAATTTTAGAAAAGATCTAGAAGTTCTATTATTATTGCTAGTTATATAAACAAGCACTCTAACGTTTTAAGTTTTTGATTAAGGATAATTATAATTTTAACTATAAAATAATAATTAATACTATACAAATAAACAATAAACAAATCTTTTATATAATTAATACTGCTATATTATTTTAAGCAATAATATTTTTTAAATTAATATTTATATAAAACGTTTAAAAAGCGCTATATAAATATTAAATTAATATATACTAAAGACCTTTTAATAATATTATATATAACCTAGGTATAAACTTTTTATCTAAAGAGTTTTAGAACTAAGCTAGAATTATAGGCTTTTAGTATTACATAATACTTATTAAGGCATACTAAGCAATAAGCAAGATCAAAAGGGCATATAGCTTACTTTGCTATATATACAATATATTAAAAGCTAAAATTAGTTATTATATAAAAAATAAATCAATTTTATAAATAATAATTAAAGCTTTAAATAATACTACTAGGCCAAATAGCTTTATACTAACCTTTTTGGTTTTTAAAGCATACCTTAAAATTAACTAAGATTTACTCCTTTTGTTTAATATTATATAAAGAGCAAAAGCTATAAAAAAGGCTATAAAAATATTACGCAAAAAAAAAGCAAAGGTTAAGATTAACTATACGATTAACTAGTATAACGGACTAGTTTTATATAATATATTATTGCTTTTTTTCTGAAGTAAAGTCCTAGTATAGCAGAAGAAAAAAGGCTAGAACGGACTATATAAAATAAAATCTATCAAAAAGTCAAACATAATTATTAACTTAATAAATAGCCTAATATAGTTTAAATAGACCTAAGTTAAGTTTTACTATTATATAACTAAGGAAATACTTTTAGATAATTAAAACAAAAAAACAAAAAATATATAACTTTTTTAAAAGTTTAACATATAAAAAAAATAGAAATACTTCTAAAAAGCCGTATAATTTTTTATAACTTTTATATAATAGATTAGCCAGCTGTTTTTAACTCTTAAAAAAGAATAGAACTATACCTTAGTTATTAAATTACGCAAAAACAGCATAATTAATATACCTAGCGGACCATTCAAAGAATCAAACGCTATAAAAATTAACAACCTTGTTATACGAGGCGTATTTTAGTTCGTAAAATATAACCTAGCTAAATATAACAATACTTAGATTTTTAAGTTCTAGTTTATATAAAAGATCAAAAAAAAAATAACTAAGCTATACAAAAAGTTCTAACTTATTATATAAGGCTATAATAATAAAAACAAAAAAATAGTTCTTATTTAATTGTTTATAATTTAATAAATAAACTAGTAACTATTTTTTGTACTAGGCCTTTTTTTAATTTATAATTTTAATGCTTTAGGCGAGCTCCGAAATATTATATAAGCATATATATAATTAAAGAACAAACTAGCTAGAAAAATCATTATATAACTACTATCCGAACTAAAGTCGAAATATTTTAACAAAACAATCTTTTAGATTATATAACTACTATATAGATTTATAGAATTAGGGCTATACTAGTTTAAAATATATTACTAGTACTACTACAAAAAACTAAAAATAATTATTTTTATATATAACCTATATTTTTTGTTTATAGAAAATCTATTGCATAATTTTAATATTACTAGCTTATAAACAGATAATATGTTTAGCTTTATAACCCTAGGCTTTTTAAAAAAAAAAAAATATAAACTCTAATAAGCCAAGTTTTACGTAAAGCCAAAAAAAGCACTTCGGCAAAACTATCTTATAGAGTTTAATAATAGACAAATTATATTATTATCTAAAAAAAAGATTACCTTAACTTAAAAAAGCTAAGCGAACCAACTAGACTTGGTTGACCTTTGTATAGCTGACTTTACTTAGTAATATATTTTGTAACAAGCAAAAAAAGCATATATTAGCAGTATTTGCTAGCTAGAAATAGTGTACAACCTATATATTATTGTTTAAATAATAAACCCTATACTATATAACGTTAAAAATTTAAACAAAAAGATTTAATAGCAAATAAATAACTATAACTATAGTTTAACGTTTGTACTATTTAACTTATGCTATATAAAATTATTTATTTTTACGGACAGATTGTTTATAAATAATATAAATATAACTTTCTAGCTTAGATTTATTATTATATTAAGCATAAAGCGTTATATAAAAAAAAATTTAAGCTTTAAAATTAAAAATAATATTATATACTAAAATTTAAATAAATATAAATAAATAACTAGAAGCGTACTTATAAATAAATTATATAATATAATTAATAGATTTAATAGCACTATTGCTTTTTATACAACACTTTAAAAAATTATAGCTTTACTAAAATTACTCCTAATCTTAGCTATTCTATGTTTAGATTTAAAGTTATTATATAATTGCTTAGTAAAGCTAGGTATAATATAAAAAAAGCGGTTAATAATTAATATTATATTTTTTTGCAAGTTATATAAAAAAAAAAAAATTTCTAAAATATAATAAATTAATAAAAAAAATAACCTAGCTAACACGTTTATAAAACAAACGCTAAACTAGGCACTAAAAACTTTTGTTTTAATAAACAAACTAATTATATAAATTAAAACATTTATTAAACAAATATAAAAAGTTATTATATAAACATAACATTTATAAAAAAAAAAAAAGTTAAAATAGTAAAAATAATATATAATATATTAACTCCAAATAAAAATAATATAAATCTTACTTTATTTCTTTTTAAATATTTATTTTTTTATTATATAACTAAGAACCCCCCCCCCCCTACAAAACCTTTTTTTTTTTTTATATAGTAACTATATTAAGCACTATACAATTGCCACACGTATGCGGCGCAAACATTATTTTAGAATCTAACAATCTAGCAATAGCTACGAAACGGGAAGCTACTGCGGGCCGTACAAGCATTTTATATATAAGCAGTAATAGCAGTACTATACAACTAGATAAAAACTGCATAAAAATAACCCTTATAATAAAAGATTTGCATAATTATAAGCGTAAGCAACTTAGTTAATAATACCTAAATCTAAATATTAACTAAAAGCAGAACAGCAACCCAAGCTTTATTAGCCTATACATAAAAAGCCAATATATTAGTAATACATATAAATATATTATACAAAACAAGAACAAATATTTATATTAATATATAACGTAGCAAAAAAGCAACAATTGTTTGGATTGTTTATTAGTAGTAGTATAATGTTATATCTGGGTTTTTATTTAATAATAATAAGTATATAACCGCTATTACTAAATAGCTAGATAGCGTCCATTGTATAAAAATATATATATATATATATATAGGTATAAGTATATATATATATATATATATAAGGACAGACCAATATATAAAGCAATAGATTATAAAAGTAATAAGGAATAAAAGATAGTAAAGAACTTAAATGCTTTTTATACTTGGGCTTTTTTATATATAAGCTAATATATATTTGTTTATTTTTATATTCTTTTTATATAAAATAACATATATTTACTTATTATTTTTATATTCTTTTTATACAAAGCAATATATACCTGCTTATTTTTATATTCTTTTTATATAAAGGATGTTTATTAACTTGGCTATATATATACTATACTAAAGGCTTTAACTAATAACTGCCCGTATAAAGCTTACTAACTAGACAAACTAGCTAATTATAAACCTTGCTAGCGCATAAATCAAGGGTACCTAGTTTAGCTTTAACCCGGATAGCTACCAAGTAACCCCTAGCCTATATTTTTAGCCAATTGTATAACTAGAACATTAGCTTTATAATCTTGCTTTTTATAATTATATTTAGAACAAATAACTAAATAATTTAGCTATTATACATAAAGCTAAATTATTAATCTAATCGATATATTTATTAAATAAAATATTATATATATATTTTAGTTAGTTATATAATATATAATTATTTTTTTTTTCTTTTTGTATAACAAGCAGTTATAACTAAAAAAAAAAATAGCTAGTATTGAAATAACTAGTATTAGTTATAACCATATCGTGCACCCACGTATTACATAAATAAATAGATATTTTTGTACGGAGACTATTGGCTGTAAAGACTTTATTTTTTTTTATTGTTTTAGTTTGTACACTAGTAGAATTCTTT
Source organism: Ustulina deusta (assembly GCA_023159155.1). Classification (NCBI taxonomy): domain Eukaryota; kingdom Fungi; phylum Ascomycota; class Sordariomycetes; order Xylariales; family Xylariaceae; genus Ustulina; species Ustulina deusta. The sequence continues at coordinate 238,275 of JAJNNX010000029.1, read as the reverse complement.
TCTTAAAAAGAATTCTGTTTTATACAAAGCATTCTTTTTTTTTTTTTTTGGTACAGGATTTAGATATAATATAATATAGTACATTCTGTTAACGCGTGTTTATTTGCTTTTACGTACAATATTGTACATAGCCCATTTAACAAATATAGCTATATATATATAATAATAAATTAGCACTCCACCCTATAGCTTATTTTTTAAAAAAGCTATAAATAATTTAGTTATAATATTCTGCTTAAAAGTATAAATTATTAGTTATTATATTAGCTTTTTAGTATTAGAAGCACTAGGTTAAAAATAAAAAAATAACTATTTGTATAAATTATAAGTTATTATTAATTTTTTGTACTAAAATAAAATAGCTAGTATATATTATATGTTTTTTTAATACTATTAAATATTATGCTATATATATTATATAAACAAATCAAACGTTCTAGCCGATTAACTATTAAAACTATTAAAAAAGATCTATCCAAGCTTTAAATAGTTTAAATATTAAAAAAGTTATATAGCTAGTTTAGCTATAATTAATAATAAAGTTTTATTTATATTATAGTTATAATAGTTAAACTATATAAATTTTTAAGCAATATTGAAATTTTTATATTTTAATACTAATTTGCTACTTAATATATTATTAGAATAAATAAAACAGTACTTTTTTATTTAATAAAGCAAGCTATATAAAGTAGCAACATATTTAAAAGCTTTAAATAATCTGCTATATATAGCTAGAACTGCTTTATATACTAAAAATCTTTTCGAAATACTAAAAATAAAAATTTTATTGCTTTAAATAAAAAATATATATATTAACTATAGCTATACTATTATTAAAATAATATTAAAAAAAACAAATAAGCATTTTTAATATCCCAAAATAACTTTAATTAATTAATAAGTTATTACTAAATATTTATAATATTAATTAATAAAAATATTTAATAATAAATTGCTTAATTTATAATTTATTATATTTTTTGTTTTATTAACTTATTAAGCTATAGATTATATTTTTATAGCTAACTTTAAAATATTAGTTTATATTAAATATATTACTAAATAAATTAAAACAAAACTAATACTTAACGTTTTATTTAAAATAATTTAATTTTTATTAACCTATATTAAAAAGACCTTTAGCTACTTAAAAAAATAAATTAGTAATAATACTAATATATTTATAAATAATAAAGCTATTGCTTAGCATAAGTTTAACAGATCAATTATAAAACTAATTATATTAAAGCAGTTATAAGCAAATAGCAAAATTAAAAAAGCTAACAGTAATATTAAACGTACTATATTATAAAAAGCTTTAGTTTAATAATATTTTAATTTTTAGATTTTACTAAAGTTAGTAATATATATTTATAACTATATATTTAAACTATTTAAATATAATAGCTATTTTTTAATATTTAAAATTTAATTATTATAATAATAATTAATAATTAATATAGCTAACTATATTTAAAACCTAATTAAAAAAAAAAATACTAAATATTAAAAAAAGTTAGTAATATATTATAAAGCACTAACTATAAAAAATTATTTTAATAGTTTAAAAGCTTTAAAAAACTAAATATATTTATATTTATAAAAAAAAAAAATTTTTATTTAGACTTATATTATAAAAAATTAAATATTATAAGTTTAGTAATATATAAATAAATTAAAACTATATTATAATAAATTTTAAATTATTACTAGTTATTATTATAATAATATATATTAATTTTAAAGTTTTTGTAATATTTAGTTTACTAATAAATATAATAAAAATAATTTATATTTAGCCTATAGTAAGAATAGCTACTTAATAAAAAGTCTATAGTATGTTAGCAAAATTATATTAAAAAAAATTATTAATAATTAAAAAATATATTATAATAAAAAGATTTATAATAACTTTACTTATAGCTATATTAAGCAATAAATTATAAAATAACTAAAATAATTATTTAATAAAAAAAATAATTATAGATCTTATTACTATTAGTTTTTATTAAAGTTAATTTATTAAATTAGTACAATAGTACGTACATAAAAGGGCACTGTACGTAGCCCTTAGGCACCAGGTACCAACCTATCTAATTAAGGGCATAAATACCTCGCACCTCCGTTAGATACCCTAGTTAGTTTCCTTCTACAACCATACTTAATACAGACCTTTAGATCAGACCTAGTGACACCAAGTGACTAGTTTTGTAGAGGGACCGTATCGAGGCACAGTTGTTGTATATAGGCTATCAAAAATGTACGTTTCAATTTCAATCCCAAACCTTCCAGTCTTGATGGCTTCTATACAGCTATCTGACTTAGGTGCTATCTACATGCAAAATGCGTTGCTTCACAGCGGTTAGGCGGAGGCCATGCCCTGCTTTCACTTTTTAAGTTGCACGAAGGGACACAGTAGATACCTGTGAACCTACCCCCGATCGCCGATCTGCCTAGGTACTCATTATTCCAATTCTAGATCTCGTCCTAGCATAACAACATCAACATCGGCAGCATAAAGCATAAAATAGGTAACACAACTTGGAAATCCACTAGCCTAAGCCAGGCGACCAAAAATTTAGCTACCCAACATTAACCTGCCACGCGGGCCGATCTGGATCTTGCAGTCTCGTCAACTCCAGCAATAACCGGTACATGTAAATGACTACATCGACTTCGCGAAAGGCCTGGGAGAACCAGCGTTGGCCCTGCTCCGCGATCTCCTTCGCCCGTTTTCGACCACTTTCCGTCGACGTCAGGTAGAACACCAACTCGGGAAGCTCCTCCATGCTCTGGCTGACCGGTATGTAGTGGACCCACGGCAAGAGACGCTCGTCGTGCCACTCTCGGAACAGGGTCTGCTTCAGCGGTAGCGACTTGGACGCGAGGAGCTTGTAATATCGCCCGCTGATCCCGTTTCCGTCGAGATCGAATACCAACCGGGAACGAAAGGGCCGGTCCCCGCTCGCCCATGGCTTGCTCGTGAAGTACTGGCGTTGCTCCTTGCAGGCCTTTGCATCGCACTGCAATACGTTGGCAAATGCGACGTCGTAGAGTCGGCCGTTGAGGAACGACGACGCCACTCGGCTGATAACGCCGTCTTTTTCTCGCAGGTACGAGAACGTCCGGCTCTTCAAGTTCTGCGCCAGCTCGACGAGTCGTTGTCGGTGCAGACTTTGCCACTGTCCTGCGCGGCCGTGGCCGCCGGTTGTGGACCCGGCCCAATACAGATTGTTCTGTTTCTTGTCCCAGTCGACGTCGTGTTCTCCGTGGTACCTGAACCGATCCTCTTCTACGTACGCCGTGCTCGGATACAATATGTCGCCCATTGTCGACGGCGTACCGGTGGACAGTACGGGTACAAGTCCTTCTGTCAAGCGCAAAGATTCTGGAGCAGCAAGGAGCCCGTGTGTCTCGCTGTACTCGGCATGCTCACACAGGTCCATAGCTGACTTGCGGTCCGTAACGAAGGGCAAGCCATAGGTTTCAATTGGCGATTTTCGCTCGAGCTCCGTTCTCCTTTCCCTCGATGAGCAGAACTTTGTGAGGGCTTCCCATGCACTCTGGCCTGCCCTGTTGGTTATACTAGGATAGGCTGCCTGTTGGGATGGTGGAGGAATCATGACCGTCGGCTCGTCCAAATGATTGAGGAGGAATTTCAAATCAAATGTCGCAGGGATTTCCCTAGTGATCCTATCAAAGAAAACCGCGTTGTTCCTATCGTTTTCGCGTCCATGGTGGCTGCACTGGGTTTTGGCTGGCTTCCCGGACGTCGAGCAACTCCACAGTTCATGATCCGGTTCGTTATAGGCCTGGGACATGATCTCAAGAACCTCTTGTCCACTCAGTTTGAGGAAAGGAGCGACACCCTCGGATATCATGTCGAATTCATCGATGATTGGAGACTGATGCGATTGTGCGAATTTGTACCAGTCCTCAAACCCATGTGGTGGCTCAAATCCATACCGACGCTGATATTCGGCATAGGCATCTGGATAAGTGTTTGATTGATTTCCGAGTAGACTGCCGAATCTGGCATTGGCTTGACGAATCAGTACCTCAACGGGGTGCTTCTCGACGTGAATTAGCGCTGATGACTGTGCAAGTTGTATAGCTGCTAAATTGGATAAATAGGGAAGCAGAGGTATGGCGGCAAGGGCCCAGAGTGCCAATCTCGATGTGGCTTGCTTTGGTAGCAGGTATATAATTTGGCCAAGAGAAATCAAGGAAGCTGTTACGGTCATCAAGGCGCGAGTGTCAGTCTGTTGGGTGAATGGGCTCCGAGTCGCCAGGAGGCAGAAAGTGCCGGCCACAGTTGCGACCAGCCATGAGCAATTCCGCGCCTAGAAACCTGTCAGGATCTTGTCCAGCGCCAGGGGGAGCGACACATACTAATTGCGACGTGAAATACCACATGAGGGCTTTGATCAAGCCCAAGGTTAACGTCTCTAAAGCATTGGTACTGGGAAAGCCAATTACGTATGATTCTCTACCAAGTACGATGGCCAGTAGGGCTACTACACGTAGCGAAAGAGGCCAAACTGCAGCCTCTATATCGACGCTCCGAAGCCACCGAGAGCGCTGGCCAGTTTGAGGGGTAAGCAGAGTATACGCGACGAAGAGGGCAACTACAGGAGCCACCGATATCGCGTATGCAACCGGATCCCATTCAGACAAGGCGATGACGGCGAATGTGGCGGTTAGAATAGTGCAAAGGGTGTTATACGTTAACAGAGGGAAGAACGACATATGATATCCTGCAGGAGGTTGGAGGCTAGGTCGCAAATACCTATGGCCTATGCTAAGGAGCGGTGCCAATGCTGGCTTCTTGGCGTTAGCGTTATGTGCAACGCGCAGTCATGATATCGTAGGTTGGCCACCTACAAATAAGACAATAATGCCGCTCTCAGCTCTGAAAACACTACAGATAGCAAGGCTTATGGCTACTACCCATAGCGAGATTGAAGAGGGGGGTTCGCTTCCACTCGATTCTGCGAGGCTGTTAACCGATTGGAGGAGAGCTTCGACGTGAGTGTCAACATTTCGTCGTCGTCTCGCTATTTCGAACACTACTGGCAGCAACACCCAGCACAACAGCTCCGACGTCAGCTCGGATTGTTGGGATGAAGAATGGTATGCTATCGCACCAAACACCAGAGCGGTTCCAGCTGACCAAGTAAAGTGGTCAACGAGATTCCGCGATGAGGCGGTGCTCCACAGCTCAAGAAGCTCTGGCGCCAATTCTCGAGACATGCCGAAGGAAGACGATATGTGATGGCGAATTGTCCCGATTCGATCGTGAGTGTCGCATCTTCGAAAAGGCGTCTACCGTAGGGCGATTCATGACTTTTATGCCTTGATAACTGAAAAAGTTAAATGATGGGCATCAGATCCGACAAAGTACTCCCGTCCAGCTAGGCTACCACACTAAAATCAGGTCCGTCAGCCGATTGCGTCGATTAGGTAATTGGCTGAAACTCAGTGAGATCCTATATTGCTGATCCTTCATCTCCATCAGACTCCGGCGAAAAGAGCTAAGCCACGCTAGGTCTTACTCATGCGTGTCAGAAATAGGGCCCATGCGATCAAGAAAGTTGAACGATAAGAGAACGACAAAGCATACATTCACGCTAAACGAGACAGCCTGTAGTTTGCGGTCATTTAGGATAGGCGTGTAGGTTGCGAGGAGATGGTGTAGAGCCGATAGGTTCACCAACGTGCAGTCATGCACGAATTGCAGCGCCATTCACAGCGCCTCTCCTCAGATCTCAAGCCACGTTCAGACTATCGATTTTCAGCCGGCATGCTAATATGCCATCTCAAGTTCAACCCGCCAAACATTAAATCATGATCTACAACTCCCTCCCAGCAATATCCAATATCACTTTTACTCATGCGGGCAAGGAGTTAAAGTTCGGGTTTTAAGGATGCTTGCGCACGTCGGACTCGACTTATCCCGTTTTATACGCTTCGTATCTAGGCATTTCGACCAACTTTGGCATCACGGTACTAGTTGCATTCATTTTAACTTTCAGCCTTCATGGGTGGAAAAGTAAACTACAACTCTGTAGTGCAACCCTCCCTCCGTGCCCCTTGCTTATCCGCAACATTAGAAGCCACCAAGGTCAATAGCGGACCGTCATCCGTCGGCAATCATGATCTGGCTGATACCTACATGTAATCCTGCCAGAATCACGGTTGGCCGTTCGATAATGCTCCTAACGCTCTCCGCGCAGCCGCCAACATTCGAGGCAACGTCGACAAGTCACGTGCTCTATTGTGCATCTTGAGCGAAGTTGACAACCGGTGCTAGTGTGAGGCAGAGAGGCAGCGCATATTGATAAAGAGACCGGAAACATTGCGGAGTCGCTGTAGAGTCCCGTAAAGCATGATATTCTGTAGGTTTGATGCAATTCTCGCTACCCAGCGGCAAAAGTATGCGACCCAGACCTGGTGATCCAGATGCCAGAGATGTATTGGTTACAGCGCGAATAGATAGAGTCCAATGCGGTCAGGTACCTAGGTGGCAGGTGGTAGTTAGGGCTCAATAGAATGATCAATTGATTCCTCAACATCCTATATATCTAAGGGAGGTTCCAGCCAGTATATGTGTATACATATATATATAGAACCATTAGTCTAGCATTGGGAACTATCTAGCTATACATTAGATCCGGTTAAGCATATCCTATCTGCATCCACACTTGGGACATATATTCCCTGCAGCTGCGTAATACTAGATGTGGACGAGAGCAAATTATACGGAATCCGCCCCGTTGTATGGCATCGGTAGCAAATCGGCAGATTCCGGCCCTGTAAATTCCTCCGAACGTACATGTATTAGTAAACTATCCGTCAACTACAAATTCTACAGGCGTATTAAGATCGGTGATTCCCACCCAAGCTATTCTTGATTCTGCGCTTATAAATCCGAGGTGCAACTAATCGCCGACAATGAAACATTTCGCACATATGAGGCGATTATCAAAAATGGGAGAGCATTTAAAAGGTAGGTCCGCACCCTCGTGTGCTCACCAGTACGAAATCTGTGCGATACATCATACTTCGATATAATTACACTCTCAAGGAAAGTCCCGTCCCTCTCGGTATAGCATTCTTTACACAGAAAAGCTGGTAAGTCGCAAAACACCATGTCGACAGAGGTTATCGACAACATTGGTGTGGAGGGCATCTCCTACTTCTCACCATTGCAGGACCCTCCCGCGGGTACCGGCCTCGAGGCGAATGATCGCTCTATTCCCAAGCTCTTCACCCCTCTCACCATCCGCGGCGTCACGTTCCCAAACCGTCTTTTCCTGGCGCCTTTGTGCCAGTACTCGGCGAAGGACGGCTACGCCAACGACTGGCACTTGACGCATCTGGGTGGCATCATCCAGCGCGGCCCTGGCCTCAGCATCGTCGAAGCTACAGGTGTCCAGTCCCGCGGTCGAATCACCCCGCAAGATGTCGGCTTGTGGGAGGACGGCCAGATCGAGCCATTGAAACGGATTACCGAATTCGCCCGCTCGCAGGGCCAAAAAACTGCTATCCAGCTTGCACATGCAGGCCGCAAAGCGAGCTCCGTTGCTCCGTGGTTATCGTCCAACGCGACAGCCGTGAAGGAGGTCGGCGGTTGGCCAGATGACCTTTGGGCCCCCTCAGCGCTGGCGTTCAGTGATAAAAACCCCACGCCCAAGGCCATGACATTAGACGAGATCGAGGAAGTCAAGAGCGACTTCGTCTCCGCCGCGAAAAGAGCGGTCAAGGCCGGTTTCGACGTCATCGAACTGCACGCCGCCCATGGGTACCTTTTCCATGGATTCCTGTCGCCCCTCTCCAATCAACGCACAGATCAATACGGCGGCTCGTTCGAGAACCGTGTCCGCATCCTGCTTGAGACTACCGAGGAGGTCCGCAAGGCGATACCCGAAACCATGCCGCTTTTCGTCCGCCTCAGCGCCACCGACTGGTTCGAGTTCGACGAGTCATCTAAGGCCGAGTTCCCGGAGACGTGGACGTTGGAGCAGTCTTTGCGTCTGGCGCCTCTCCTCGCCGAGCGCGGTGTCGACTTGCTTGATGTCTCGTCTGGCGGTGCACATGCTAAGGGGGCCCAGGGCATTAGACCCGGCCCTGGGTACCAAGCTCACTTTGCCACAGCTATTAAGAAGGTGGTTGGCGATAAGATGGCCGTCTCGGCCGTTGGTGGCATCAGTAACGCCAAGCTCGCTGAGGAATTGCTACAGGGCAGGGGCGGCGAACCCGCGCTCGATGTTGTGATGGCCGGCCGCTGGTTCCAGAAGAACCCTGGCCTGGTAATCCAATACGCCGACGAACTCGCGGCCTCGGTCAAGATGGCAAACCAGATCGCATGGAGTTTCGTTGGCAGGGGCGGCAAGCGTGTGAATTGGTCGTAGACAACCTGGCGAAGACGGAAAGACTAAGAGATAGCATTAGACAATGAGGGTGGTTTTGATGATGAAACTGCAATATATATATATATTAGACATTTGGCCATCGCGGGTCAACCCCAAGAGTTAGTTAGTACCGTTTAGTTAATAAAGGCTGGCGAAATTCCCTCGTCGGGTTTCGATCTCCTACTTCGAACGCTGATCATGTATCTGTTTCACCAAAGTAATATACTTATTTTCTCCATTACGGCTCGGCCAACAACCCAACTCATTCAGTCCAGCCAGCTATTCCGCGGCACTGATAATCCTCCCAAGTGGTTTCATTTCTGTTGTAGTCGTCTTCCAAGTAGTTACCACGCATATGACCTATTGTAAGTCCATATGCCTACTACATAGTTAACTCTATAGCTGGGTATTAAGACCAGCGGATGTATGCCGGGCCACCCCGTAGCTCAACCCGCACCATCTGCTGTTGGATAGATCAACAGGTGGGCAACTAAGCTGTTAATTGTATCTATTTTGGGTCGGTTCGATATTTGCGACGGCAGTGTTCTACATTATTCACTGAGCTTTCGTGTACGAGGCATAGAGACCAAAGGTCACCAAATTCTCACTCATGAGCCCCAGGGTAGGGGTTATCTCAATTTATTTTCAGGTCCTCTATTTAAGATGTGATGTGCCCATTTTCCCTCCACTTTCATGCAAGCGGCCCTATACCAGGATATTTTATGCTAATCGTTCGTGATATAAGTCATATTCGATCGTCACTTATCGTGCCAGTCCAACACTTGGTCGTCTTCCCATCATGGTTTCGAGTTGCAGGAGGTCGATTGCATATTCAGGCTCACCCTCCAGAGTCTCGCGAATATAGTCCATTGCTGTAACCGTCATTGACTTCGATGAATGGTTGTCCTCGCCAGTGCTGGGCGTATTGACTAGTAATTCAACATGGGGATTGGCACCATGGACCAATAAAGACTTGATAGCCGCCACCCATCTTTCCCGATTCAACATTAACCTCTTGCTCGCATACGTCTCCATCAAGTGTGTCATAGTTGCGCTTCCTCTAGAGAAGTAATGACGTCCTGCCTTTAGTGCCCTCAACCACACCTGGTCATCATTTCTGGGGTCTGCGCCAGCTTCATATAACACATCGAGGAGCCTGGTATCGGGCATGTCATGGTGAAAGTCAAGATAATCTCCACTCAAGCTCACGCAGGCGCTAAAGCCGTCTCCTTTCGGACTGACGACATAGACTAGCAGCTCCTGCGCCTTCTGCCGCCTAGGCTCCGTATCAAGCTGGTTCATTTTATATTGGACGTATCTGATCAGGTTGGCCTGTACCACCAAGGAAAGGAAATCTTTCCGTTTAGGTGACTTCCCTGCTTCCATGGGTTCGAAGCCAGCCCAGTGTTTTCGTAAAAGTCCGGGCAGCTTCCGATCGTACCAATCCGGATCCTCAACCAGTGGTTTGTGATTTTTTAGGGCGGCAACCCAGGCGCGTTGGTTCGATGCGTCTAGTTCGTCCAAAAGTTGAGCGTACATCTCCACATTCTTTGCCTCTCCGTCAACCCTCTCCGCATAGCGCAAGGAGTTTGCAACAATAAGCCAGGCATCGGGTCTAAAGCGGACATTTGGCCACGTAAGAACTGGCGGCTGGATCTTCTCGAATGCCTTGAGATGTCGCACACACCCGCTAAGCAAGGCAAGGTCAAGATCGACGTCGTCAACTTCATGGACACTGGGTAGGCGCTTCCAAATATCCTCACGTCCTACCCATTCTTTCGTAGTTTGATGATTGAATACCACACGACGAGCTGTCTCGACAGTATCCGGTGCAGCTTTTGTTTCGGCCTCCAGAAGGCCGACGCAGCATACCCGGAGGCGGCGTTGCATTTGATCGGTCAACTGTTGAAGTGTGGCCTTGGTGAATGGCCTCGCAGTGTCCTGGATAATTTTGAGTTCGTTGCGATAGGGGTCCAGGTACCCCTGGTCAGCAAAGGCAAGAGTGATGATGCTCGGAGGCTGCTGGGCTCTTAAAACCAGATGGAAGATGCGGCAAGCATCGTTTTGATCTTCAGGTTTGAGGTTTTCTATCATCCGCATGTATAACCCCTCGGTCCCGCCGAGTCGAGTTGGTAGGGAATTCAGGGTAGATCGCAGAGTGCGAAGACTACCATCAATGACCATGTCGAGGGCGAGACGTGCCCATAATATATCGCCCTCACTCTTCCGTGCTAACTCGGCACATAGATTCACTGTGTCTGGAAGCCCCGGGGCTTCGTCATCGAGGCGGCCAGCTATGTATTGGGCAATAGCCTTTTCTGTGTGTTCCTGAAGCCTAATTCTGGGAAATTCCTCGAAGGCTTCTTCAAATACCGGAAGCTCGCGGGAGCTAACAACGAATTTTATGATGTCTTTGTTCGCCATACTGTTAATCAGCTTAGCAATTTCAGTGTGAGAATCTGTCCGCCATTTGCTGCGTCCCCAAGATTCGTCACCTTCTTCCTTGTCATATTGAACTTCAATATCTCCGGGCTCGTAGTGGTCCTTTCGCTCCATTATGCGGTACTCGTCGATGCCATCGATAAAAACCACCATTCTCAGCTTCTCAGACATGTGTGAGAACAGTGAATAGAAACCTTGGTTGAGGTTGGTTGTACTCGTGAATTGGACTGGTGGAGGCCAAGGACAATCGAAGAAGCTGGGGAAGGCAACTTTGATCAGATCACGCCTTATCGACAAAATCTGGTATAATACGCTTCGGAGAAAGCCTTCGTACGTTTTTTGGATGCGATTGCCGCCTTCAAACATAAAGAACCTGGCCATCATCAATTCGCCGCCTCTAGCCCAGCCTTGAAGCAGCTCCTTTCTCATCTCTTCAGATCTCCAAGCGTATTTCATTAGTGTAGATTTCCCGGATCCTGCTTTTCCACTAATCCATAGAATAGGGTCCTTAGAAGACATGAATGCATTGAAGGGCGAGACCCTTGGTGATAGTATCCATTCGCATGTTTGGCCATATGCTGGGTCAATCCGTGACTCCCTCTCCATCATAGTATCAAAGTGCAAGGCGTTTAGAATATCTATTTTGGGCAGATTAGTCAAGCTCCCGCGTACCTATACTACCAATGTGAAGCTGGTGGGAACATACCTTGATTCCGTGGTTCCTGAGCTTCCACTTCTGTTTGGGAGGGGCCCGATGTAATTTTTTTAATGTGTGAGAGGATTCGTAAATAGCCGGCGTCGTCCCTACTCTTAAACCTACACAGATCCAGGTGGTTCGCTGGTATTTCATCCTTTGTTACGTTGAAGTTTTCGTATATGACCGAGTCTTTTGGCACCATGGTTTGCATTGTGCCTTTCCCTAGCTCAACCCCGTTGGCATCATGGATCGTGTCAATCGAGGCAGTAATAGTCGTCGGTAGTTTTTCTCTGATACAGATAACTTTGATGTCTCGTGAAACCAAAAGGAATGTGCTGTGTTGTGTCTCGAGCAGTTGGTTACTGTCCCGAAACGCCCGTAAAACTGATGGCGCCGGCATAGATGGAGAAAGAACAGCTGTCGCAGCGACGCAATCTCCCAGAGTTCGCTTGCCGCTCCTCGTGTGAGGAGTTGCTAGGAAGATGCATCCCACTGTGCGTGGGTAGACATTGCCCAGCTCCGCGTGAGCGCCATAGATCCGTGACAGGGCTGCAGTAACTAATGCTTCCTTGACTAAAAGACCTCCTAATCCGTGACTCACGAATATAATGGGGCGCCTCGTTCCAGCCCGGACGCGCGAGATATCACTGAGAAGAGTTTCGGCCTGCCCAGCAAATGTATCACCAGTACTCAACGCGCTACTCCATCCCCAGGAGATAATTCGAGCGTTGGGCACATCCTGTCCTAATAAGTCGCGGATCCAGCATACACCTCCCTTAGTGTAACTAGTCAAACGAGATCCGAAAAGGCCATGAACGAAGATAATGTCGATACCTTCCTCCCCGGGTTGAATTCCGTCGTGAAGTATGCATGGCCCTCTCCCGTCGGCGCTGTAAAATATTTTCTCACGGGAGCTGCCTGCCGAACTACTCGTCCGGCCGACACGATCAAGGCGCGGTCCCTGAAGAGTGTCCCGTGAATCACGACCGCTCGCGCGAGTAAGGCGAGCAAGCGTCTCCTTAATCCGCTGCATGGTTCATTGTCAGTAAGGTCGATTCATTCAAGGTTGCAGCAGAGAGGCATGTAAGAACAGTTTATTTGTGTATGATGTTGGACAGATGTGAAGTTTGTCAGGGTTTCTGAGTTGTCAATACGCCTCTGTTGAAAAATGTGCGCTGATTTGTCGACCTCCCTGTAAGGGAACTTATTTTGGACAAGGGCCGGACTTGTCACCGTTGCAGCCGGGACATGGTGTCGACATGGTGGTCCCATGTCACATGTCCACTAGTATAAGCAACAGGGGTTGCGGCTTGGCCTCCCTCGGCTACAATGTATATATCTAATTTGCTGCAATATCTAGTGTACACTACTTGTTACAAGAACCCCCATTCGATAACTCAGGTTTCGATAGGCACTCTGTAATTGGCGCAAAAATATTTGTGAATAGTGTGGATGTTGGCCGTCCCCATTTAGTGTGCTTAAAGTGTCGTGTGCATTATATCGTTCTCTACTCTACACTACATTACCTATTCAACTTCTCCATCCCTGCTATTCCTACCGCATTTACCCGACGGGCTCATACACCGCTTTCCTGAACTGTTTAGTAGAAGAGACCATTGACGGGTAGGAAGATAAAGTTTAGTTACCGAATGAACAAGAAATTCAATATTACCCCGCTATAGTTATATAGTGTATCTTACCTAGTTTAATACAGTTCCATTGATCCACTGATTTATATTCGTACGATTTACAGATATTAGGGCAGAGTATGTGGCCACCCAATTCGAACCCCAATTTGAAAAATGGGTCCAAAAAGGGTTTTCGGAAATGTACCAATGACAATTCTTATAGTGTTCTAGTTGTGGGCTGATGTAACTCCTTGCCAACAATCCCTGGCGGGCGAAATTTACAATGGATAGTGGTATATCTACATCTATAAACACTAGAGTCCCCTCTGACCTAATGGATTGCCCATATAATAGAATCAACCAATTAACGCTTAGAATTTGCCCTATGGGATTAGGTCAGAGGGGACTCTAGACTAGGTACTGAATCAAACCGGTTATAACTCCACAATGATGTATTTCGTCAGCTAAGCTAGTTCCTGTCCATAGTGGACAAAATAAGTACGGTTCTATAGGTGGCTCCGCCACCAGCAAACCCACAAACTCAATTCTACAGCCACAATATCTTACCCAAGGTCAGGTTGGATACTTTGGTAACCGTTTTATGCCGAAACCAAGGCAATGAGGTCTATTAGATAGTGTAGTGTGGTGTAGGTGGCGTATACATTACTTGTGTACACTACCTCCACCAAGACCCTTGCCCGGGGAGTTCCCGTTGACTCCTTAGTTACAGTACACTAGTACATAGTCGATATGGTGTTGATATAAGTATTGTCCTGGGGCGGAGCAGGTAATGTAAGTATCCACAATGTTACAAATAATCGTGGGTCAGACCATAATTGGGAAATATTCCACGCAAACAACTGCTGCTCGTACACTAGTTGAGCTACCCTACCTACTGCACACTATTGTGACCTAGAAGTGTTCATCATGAAAGAACGCCACCGTGCAGCCAACAGTGTCCCATAGAGAACTCTGGAGTGGTTCTGAGAACAGTAACATTGATCCCCGCCGTCGGGTCCGCCGTGGTATTAGGCGCAACGTCAGGCGGGACAGACTCCAGTATCAGGCTAACGACCCGGTCCCTGATTGAGGAAAATACGCTTAACCTAATGCGGAGAAGGTGTTATATGCAAATCACCTCCTCGCGCCGTACAGTAGTGTGCGTAATGCCTGCAAGATATTAAGAATTGACCGTGGTGTGCCCGTGTCCCGGTAAATTAAGAATAGGCGTGGTCTACACTATCTTGGGCAGTATCGTACTGCCTGCTAGAATAATTAATACACAGCCCGTGTATTATTTATAAACCACCTAGAGGGTAAATTTGCGATGTGTGGCTAGTGTAGTTAGTGTACTGTACGTTAGCCATCGTGCTGTGACAAGTTTACAATTAGTTATCAAACCTGAATGGCAAACAGTAGACAGAATTGTCATATGCATGTATGCATACATTTTAATGTATTCCCTTTAAAAACAACATATAATGAGAAAGTTTACTATTTTTAATATAGTGCCTGCATAATTCTACAACTATTTTCAGCAGTATTGTCACAGATAACAAGCGTATCATATCCCGCACTCAGCATGTCCTCCCCAGGAGGTTCTTACCAGGATCCTATTAAAATCAAGTCAAACTGCATGTAGTATGCATCACGCAAGAAGGATCTAGACACTGAACCTAACTCTTCTAGGCTTCATGGGCTATCATAGCACGGCTCTTTCCACATGTGTATAGTGGAACTACTCCATACATCGCAATGGTTCCATTCCTTCTCATAACATGGCCCTCCCCACGTGTTATCAAGACCATCATGTCTCGCCTCATCGTGCCTCTGTCACAAAACTCATATATGACCTTGAATGAAGGGTATTGAGGAGTATCGTCAAATTGCTTTCCCCAGTCGTTTGAACTCATCTCATATCGATTTTACACGCGAAGGGAGAAAAAAGAACATCCCACTGATAATATCATACGCCATCTTATACCCATAACTCGCTAGGATTCTACTCCAGCGCTTTGACTCGAGCCACTTCTAATAACTCGGACCGGGCCGCACTCACCTTGGAATCGAACCGGCCAGGATGAAGACCACAATACTCCATATTGCTCAGCTTGTTCGCTCGGCCTTGAAAACCTCTTTCTTCCACCATGTCGAACAGACTTCAAATAAATCAGAAAGGTCTACGGCATCCTCTGAGCTAACATGCGTTGCCTCGCATCTTCATAGTGACGCCTTGGCTCTAGCCACCCAGCTTGACGGGAAAACATTACATCTCTCCGACCTCACTAAGGTTTTTGCTTCATGGCCGACAGCAACAAACAAGTATGTCCGTGAATTAGAAGCTCTGGTCGACTCTCTACTTGAGCGAGTCGTCACCAATGAGCGGAAGTTGAAAACTTTAAAACAAGCTGACTTTGCTCGTCTCATGTCTTTGTTAGTCCCAGTATCCCAGCTCGCCCAGCACATCACTAATATCTACTAGGTGGTACCCTGATGCAGAATGGCCGGAGCTAAAGGTGGCCACGGCATATTCAGTATGGATATTCGTCTGGGACGATGAAATTGATGCCGGTGATACAGATGCCGCAGCCAACGAGGAGTTAGCCCAAGCATACTATAAACAATCTCTCGCCTATATCCACAGCCAACTAGGCCTCAATGAAGACGGCCAGGATGATATCGAGGCACCACACCAGAACATGACGCTATTTGCAGACGTAGGGCGCGGGGTACGAGAAACAACTGATACTCAACAGCGGCAGCGATTCTTCGACGAGCTGGAGAATTTTATGCTACAAGTGGGTGTTGAGCACTCGCATCGTATGGCTGGAACCATACCAACCACAGAAGAATACATGAATATACGAGCAGGATCAGTCGGCTGCGCCCCGCAGATTGCCATCACCGAGTGAGTGTCTAGTTCGATTCTGAAGGATATCCAAAGCTTACATGTCATAGCTACATGCTGAAGATAAGGCTACCCGAAACAGTCATGGATTGTGCAGCGATGAAGGCTCTCTGGAGAGAGACCATCTATATATGTCTTATTCTAAATGATGTCTACTCGGTCCAAAAAGAAATAGTAAGTTGAGAAGAAGCACTTGTTCCACAGAAGTCTAACTCTAGTCATAGATTCAGGGCTCACTTTTGAACATTGTGCCCGTGATGTTCAAGAATATGAAACAAAGCCAAAAGAGCATGGAGGCTGTGTCGAGAGATCTAGACATTGCTCTGAAGGAAACAATGGAAAGATTCGAGACTGCCGCAGAAGCTCTCGGTGCGATAGCACTCGAAGATGCACAGTTGCATCGCAACATCCTTGACTTCATCAAATGGTGCCGCTATTTCATCACAGGGGTCCTCTACTGGAGCCTTGAATCACGTCGCTACGGAATGGCGAAATGCATCAATGCAGACGGCACTTTGAGTGTTGTATTATAGTGTAAGCGTCATGCCGGGGTTGTCTTTTATCGGAGTTCCAGCGGGTAATCGGGTAGTTCTTCTTAATTCGAGATCATTGTAATGCGACCTTAGTGTAGTCCTGCAGAGTTATCTGCGCGTCAACACCAACACGTGGGGAATAAGCCAGGGACCCCTGCTTCCCCATATTGTACAGCCTCTCCTGAATGAACTCTTAACTGGGATAATTAACCTTACAGTAGTGTTTCATTTGCCACCAGGATGATGTCGTTAGCGCTACGCTAGTTTCCAGGGGTGTCCCGGGGGTGTCCAGGGTCTGTTCAAACACAGTAACTATACGGCAGATCATTCAAGCTACCTACTCAAGCACTTTTCAACTGATGAGAAAAATGAGCCAAGGCGGTTAGCACGAATCTCATGAGGTACTTATCTTGATAGTGTAACTAGGTAGTGCTAAAGAGGATGTCAACCTAGACCCATTTCCCCCCATACACTGCATGAGTCCTACGCTAAAGTACGGTCAAGCTTCAAGTACCAAGCTAACAATCATCAAGCAGAACTCCTTTTCTCCGGCATTTGGCGGTAGTGCAGCCAACAGTCACTAGTTGTTAATCGGTATAGTCAATTGTAGGAAGGTGAATAGCGATACTGGCACACTAAGTAGCTAGTCATGGCAAGGAATTAACCAGGGTTATTTGAAACACGAGGATAGGGATCACGGCGTGTAATTTCTCAAATCCCAAACATGAATGTTGTGTTGCACTTAGTATATCTTTTGTCAAATTGGAAGGGCAAGTCCTTTTCTATTCGTCATTTTTAGCTTTACTTTCACTTGGAAGTACTACCAAATTTGTAGTTGGCTGGGTTATATTTATAATTGTCTAAAATATCAAATTCTCAGTCGAATTTTAGGGAAGAGAAAGAAGTGTTATTTTCAAACGCTTTACTTACACTACTTGTTAATTAGTGTCTATTGCTGGGCGGATTATGCCCCATCATTGTAATTTCTTTGAGCGCAAACAGCGTTAGTGATCCCCCAATAAGGTTATGGGCTTATCCGCCTGGCTTTCTGCAATTCGAAGGCTAGTCATCGTTGGTTGCCGTTCGTTCCGTGTACGTTCTATCCCGATTCTAGATAACGCCGTCTCAACGTTGTCTTCGAAGCAGGACAGTGGACATTCGCATGGTCATCAGTTATGTTCACCCAAGTTGTAATTATTACCGAGCTTATACCCGCACCAGCGGCCATGGGTCGATGCATTTACCGGTATGCATAATCTTACGACATAATATAGTACATCTGCCTATGCTACAGTATGTTCCTATTCACCGCCACTGTCGGATTTGATTACCTATTATGGTACGACATTGTTGTTGTACATTGCAAGCACATGAGATAGCCGACAGTATCTAGTGGCCAGTTGTTGAATAGGCATGTGCCACCATTCAGCCTCTTCGCTAAAGCACGAGACCAACACGGGTAGGTCTCATTTTCAATACTCCTGCTCAAATGAGGGCTCAAATGAGGGCTCAAATGAGGGCTCAA
The DNA here is from genome assembly GCA_023159155.1 of Ustulina deusta. Classification (NCBI taxonomy): domain Eukaryota; kingdom Fungi; phylum Ascomycota; class Sordariomycetes; order Xylariales; family Xylariaceae; genus Ustulina; species Ustulina deusta. Next base: position 220,125 of record JAJNNX010000029.1, on the reverse strand, counting down.
ATGAGGGCTCAAATGAGGGCTCCCATATCATCTTTTGATGACTGCATAGATTTTTCATTCTCCTTGATTTAGCTACCTAGAATACTGTTTTATCAATCACCGGTTCCCACTACGGACAAGGTGAGGATGTCCTGGAACAAGGACAGGCCCTGAGTTTTATCGCCACTCTATCGTGACCAAACATGTAATGAAGCTCAATAGTTTTCGTATCAGGTCTACATTGTGTCAAATCTGTGTGCTAAGGGGAGTTAGGGCAAGTCGAACTGAGTTGAAATCTTACAATACTAACCACCCCTTGGCATATTGAGAGATATGCAATGTAGAATAAGATATGAAATGCTGGTGGCATTGTGTCTTAGCTATCAGCTCCAGAAATCTTCAACAAATCCTGTTGGCGTATCAATGTCACCCTCTTGGGAGAATAATTTTCATTGCAGCAACAATTCTCACCGCCCTTTCTTATTGTTGGTCGCCGTACCTAAGGCTAACACGGAATCCACGTACCGGGGGCCACACCTAGGTATCAGGATTCAAGAGTCGCGACCTTTCGGTCTACTCAATTATCGTCTTTCCCTCTCTGACCTGGGTGGTTATGACAATTGCTGGGAAAAGATGGGCTTCCCAATGCGGATGTTGAAATCTTGCATTGGGGCTGTCCAAAATGAGGAATAGTTCCTCGAGCTTGTAGTCAGTCAATATAGCTAGCCGCAGAGTTTAATCAAACCCATAATTGAAGGTTCTTTTGTATTAGCTTGTAGAGAGGGAAGCTCAATATCTAATGTGGACTTCAGAATAACACACACTTGTCTCTTGTGGGGTGTGGATAAAAGATCACAAGTAACTCTTGGGTATTCGCATTATTGCCAGATTTAATAAGGGAGTTGCCAGAAAAGTGTAAGAACATGGGATTTCCTAACACCGCTTTTCTTCGCTCTAATAATCCTATACAGTAAACTAGTTGAGCTTGAGAGAGCATGTATATCAAGGAATTTATATACCTGATTCGTTCGTATATCACAGCAATACCACGTATGATTTGCTAATCTATCAACTAAACTTGTAGTTAGAGTGCAAATCCTTCCCTAGATTAAAGCCGAGAAGAATTTTGTTTTATAACAACTTCGAAACCGCTCACACTTGGTAAACAGTATGAAGCTAAGTCTCAAATTCTCGTTGAGTCGTCTACTATGAAGGGTACAGGAATTGACAATTGTGACCCCTTGAAGGGCCCCAAAGCCCCTTCGTCGGCCGCCCCTATCTATGTACTTATCTTCCAATAATCGTAGATAAATGATGGCATTTGCGCGGTGTCGCCGGTAGACTATGTTCTTCTCTATAATGTACCCGGGGAATGAAAACACACTGTCAGCCGAATGGGTAATAGAATCTTGTTGGGTCTCATTAGGTATCTTGAACAAAGCGCACTAGCAACGAGCCCGGTAAGTGCCAGGTGAACATGTGAGATTTCTATCAAGCTATACTAGCTTATACATTTTATCTCCTTAGCAACCTCGTTGCAAGGTAACGAGTCAAGGTCAATGTGGGACTGAATGCCAACAGGTAGACTAGCTTGATTTATATTAAGGATTTCCTAGAGTTGAAGATACTAAATGCCCTTGTGACGTTCAAAAGATAGCTGATTTTGGCTACCCTGGCATAATGACCGGCGCCGGCATCTCCATCGTTGGCTATCGGCTCGGAAGGTACCGTCAATAACGGACCCAACGGTCCGGGATTGGAACCAACTGCGCTTATATAGTGTAAATAGGCTTGAAATGGGGACCACTTTCGCTAGGCCTGCTTTAGCACGCAAACTATGATTATAGTGTTAAGACTATATATGCAGGCTCTTAGCTAGCTCGTGAGGTCGTGAAATGATTAATTCAGGATAGACGCTTGTATCAAGGCGATTGGGACATTGTGTGTGTGCGAGGAGGGCCCTTGAAACTGACCTCGTACACCCACAACTACACTCACCTAACTAGCATTAGCAGCAAGCCGGCACTATCTTCCTCTTCAAGTTCGCCAAAATTAGACACGTAGCGTTATGTGGCTACCAGAACAAAGTTGTTTTGTATATTATCGGCACATATCACCTGTGTAGTTCTAGGCTCCTTGCGCAACAATATATATTCACACTACGGCAGCCTGACATAGGTGAAATTCATTATCATGTGCTTCGGGTGCCTTAACGAGCTCGACTTAGTGATGATGTACTTGCAGATTCTGTCCAACTCTAATGCTGAGAGCCCTGATCCATTCCGATAGTGGTGAGCCATGAGGGACATACAAAGCACGGATACCACGGCCCGGTGAACGTCCGTTCGGCCGGATTATAAGACTCAGCCCCAAGCTAGACCCTCGTCGCGAAATGGAATACCAAGGCTGATAGCCTTTATCACAGCCCAGTACAACATCACCAAAGAGGCATTCAAGTTAGCTAGTAACGTCAGCACTGCCACGTCTCCCCCAAATCCTCTGTATATATCGTGCAGAAAGTTTCAAGATTGAGCAGACGTGATTGGGCTTACACCTCGTTGGCGCAACTGGTAGCACGAACCCGAATCCCTCAGGCATCTCCTCAACCTCTGCTGTATGACGAGACATACCTGACGGGGTTGTGCCACGTCAATTGTCTCGAGGCAGATACCATTACTGGATATGCTGTCACAACGAACTTGTTCCCAGCGGCTCGAGCGGTGGAGCTACATAATGGGCACCTCGAGTGCTTGTACCACCACTTCTCAGGCTACTATGGCTGGCACCACCGGGACATCTACAAGCCCGGCAGCTTCTCATCTAGCTCACATCCTTATCTAAGTTGTATGATCTTAAGTGAACAGGTATCAAGTACTAATGCCCGTGCTGTAGTATGGGACTATAGTGCCCTCGCACTATTTTGCGCATCCTACGCGCCGTTGGGAATGACTGATGAATCAACGCCAAAATAGTTAGAACCCTTACCATCGTAATCTGTATATATTTTACACGCGGCCCCTGACCTCCCCGCTTGCGTATTCCTTTTCTGTGTGTCGATATTCAACCTACACTTACCATTTTATTCTTCCTCCTCGGACGGTTGAATCTTGAGACCGCCGGTGAGTAGAGAGTGGGCGGCAGTTTTAGCGTTGCTAAAAGCCAATATGAGGATAACAGCGACTTTGTATTTATATCGCCGCGGTGATGAGTCGCGTCACGCGCGGCGCTAGGCATTAGGTAAGATACTAGTTTTACACAGCCGTAGAAAAACCCTTACGGTGACTGATAAAAGCTGACTCAGTACTAAGTATTGAAGGCGTGCTTGGAGGAAGCTTCATGATCCCAGGACGGTAGCGGGCCGTTCCGTGATAGTCCTGCTCTCTGAAGCGAATAAATATAATGGATGCCGTCTAGCTTTACGGGACCACGGGAAGTTCTACGGGCCGATGATAGATAGGCCGGGATCCTATGAGCGCTAGGAAGTGTCGGCTATCCTTTTTTTCTTGCGAGCATATAACATATCTCAGTCTTTGATGAAAACCAAGATTACAGCTCTCCCCGATCCTCTCAGTAAGCAGCAGTATTTCAACAATCTTCTATTCGTCTCGATATTATTGTCACCCACCCTCTTTATACGTGATATACTGGGAATTGACTAATGAGCTGGCTAAGAATCTCAATCCATAATATTATCAATCCAAACGAGCGTCTTGACTAGATCATCAAGAGAAACGTGCTAGAAACACGAGACACAAGTCGAGGCTGTCAAGAAACTGGACCTAGCGAGTGTTGAATTCGGACATTGCGTTAAAGCTACGCCGAATCAAATACATAAATAAACGAATATATTAGGAGAGAAGAAAAACAAGCAAAAATCTGTAGTGGTCATATTTCCACTCAACTTGCATGCACGCCAACATCTTTCGCTCGGCACAGGCTGAACCCAATCACTGCATCGAGGACTACATACACATTTGCCAATTCACAGCTGCACTACCAATTCTTGGGTCATCGATCGCACCGCAAATGACGCAATAGAAATCGTCCATCGCCTTCTTGTCATGAATCATCTTGCCGGAGAAAACATGCCGACCGAGGCACGACGTTGATCGAGATTCGTCATTATCTATTACACATGTGTAGCATATTCTGATGATTATGTCGCCCATCTACCACGTTGCCAGGCCTGACAGGATGTACTCCCCATCCTCATTACGAACAAGCAAACAATCTCGACGTCATGACTTCACCCCTCGTACGCCGTATCGTCACTACGGTAAGAGAGTTATCGTCTTACGATCTGCCCCGGGAGCTCTCGACTCTTCAAATATTGCGCAACGAGCGCTCGCTCTCCTCAATCGCCGTCCAATCCCAACGGTCGCGTCATCGAACGTCGACGCCGTTGCAAACCGCCAGGATGTCTTCTACCAACCTCGTCAACAAGAACTTGACGAGAGATCGTCTTTTCGACTGCAAGCGTCATGTCGTCCTCGTACCATGTAAGTTTCTCCTATTCCGCCAAAAAAAGCCAGGACTTGTCATCACAGTCGATCGCAAACCCCCATGGCACCCGACGTAGCTAACCGCTCGACATCGTCCGCGCGGGAGGCGGCTCGGGCATCGGTCTCATGATAACTAACCTAGGCCCTCGTCGCCAACGACGCAAAGGTATACATGACCAGCCGGACAAGCGAGAAGCTTGCCCGCGTGGCGGAGACGTACTTGGAGGGTCCGGACACCATCACCCCGGTGCAGTCCGACATAACGTCGCAAGCGGGGATCGGGGAGCTCGTCGGCGCGATCGCGTCACAGGAGCCTAGAGGCCTGCACATCCTCGTCAACAGCGCCGACGTGGTGAACGTCACGTCCGTCTCGGGCCTCGCAGCACCACTTCCAGTACAATGCCAGCAAGGCGGCGGCCAACCACCCCAGGCGCCTGTTGGCGGCCGAGATGGTGGCGGGGAACCGCGTCCCCGTCCGCGTGAACGCCGCGGCGCCCGGCGAGAGCCAGGGCGATCAGAAGAGCGAGCTCGCGGCGGAGAAGTACGCGGAGAAGGACCCGGCTGCTCGGCCTGGACGCGACGAGGATATGGCGTAGGCCGTGCTGGGTGTTGTGTGTAATCAGGACATGAATGGCGAGACTATGGGCGTGGACGGAGAGTGTACTATTACTATGGGTCGGTAGAATGAATGACTGAATGAATCAATCAATCAATGAATAAAATTACTAGATTATCCGACCTCGAGTCGAGACTATGACGAAGATGGATTCCCGCCATCACATACATATGCTTGAACCATTCATTGTGCAGTCCGTTCAAAACGGCAGGAGCGGCGGCTCGGCGACGAGTTTTCGATCCTGATTCCGTATTTACTTCTTCTTCTGGTGGTACATCTATCCTATCTGTAAGACGCGGAGACCGGCTCAAGTCGTCGAGAGTCAAGATACTTTCGCAAATGGTCATATCGACTGTTGCATCCAGCCAGACCGACAATCGGGTATCATCCCGTCGCATCATGTGCTGGTCAGAGAAAAAAGTACTACCTACCTACCTACCGACTTGTATTACCCATTCCATAGCAAAGCCGCGATTGAGTTCCCTACGTGGCGTGGCGTGGCGGAACGGCGACGACATGCTGAAACAGGATTCCAAATACCAAAACCAACCCACACACATACGTACCACAGTGTCAGTTCTCCGAGTGCTCGTGCTCGCGCGGACTTTACTGTTGTCATGTCGGTGTATGTTCTCTCGAGTCGCACGACTGCCCCGTGCAGCCGGCCACGATGGAGGTTGAAACGCTGCCGAGAGGGCGGATCAATGCTTGTGATTCCGTGCTCTGAGTCAGTCATCCCTCCCCTCTCTTCTGCGAACATGATCATACGCGTCTATCTGCGTCCTACGGAGGTCAATTGGTGGCCATAGATGCCAAGGTTTCGATAACTTATGTTGGTATATACAGGTAAAGATTCTCGGAGGACGGGGCTCACTTTCTCTATCCAGCTCATGTTGCGATGGTTTGCCGCAGTTCTGCATCATCGTTGCACGACTGTAATCGGAGCATTTCGCGATGCTACTGAACAGCGCAGTACCAGCCTACGTATACATAACATAGGTAGTACGTAGTAGGACATATCTCGGCAGTCGCCGGAAGCGTTGTTTTAATTGACTTAATTTAATTCAATCCAATTCAATCAGGCCACCCGGTGTCTTGTCCTCCCCCCGCTGCATTGAACTAAAGTAGCCATGCAGTAGGCACTGCACACGTGGTTTTTTTTTTCCAAATATTCGGATTCACCATGTATTCACTCTGGCACTTACTTGTCCGACCGCCAAACGTAATTGAGGCATCATTGAAACTTCACCGCGAATGAATTTCAGACTGGTAGATTAACTCCTGGCAATACATTGCATCAGGCTTGCGCAGGCCGTCCCTGAGGAGTTTATCCCGAGATAATGTGGGTGTGTATTAAGGATAAGCTACATAGGTACCTTCCCAGATAGGTACCGTGGTGTACACGGAAAAAAGTACACTACTAATAGGTATTATTATAGCTTATGTAGGTACGTAGTAAAGGTGGCTTGTGGTACCAACCCGTCGGGACGAGGGGCGGACAAGACATGGTCAGGCGACCCCGCCAAGTAACCTGCCTAACCTTGCCTAATCTTATCGCCACAATGGCGAGGGCTGGAAGCGGAAGGGTGATGTGTGGTAAGGTTGTGCTAGGTGGCATGCAGTGGGATGGGCCGGGGGCCTTGTCCAACAGCCCGTGGTTTGGCACGTTCGGGAATGCATGTGAGATTCCCCTTTCTCTGTTATCGCTATTGAGAACACGCCATGGCGTATGGAATCTGCCGTCTCTGGTTATGCTCGAGTGCCCATATCGTCTGCATGTGTACAATTCGAATTCACACAGGATTCATCGGGCGAAGACAATTGGTCGTACTTGACGCGTAATGCGTGTGACGATGAGCAATCTGCTTCATTCGGTTGATGGGCCTGGCAAGTAGAGAGATATCTAGTATCTGGTCTCTAATAAATGGCAATAGTAGCCTAGGTATGGTGGATGCCTTTCCGTTCCCTGCAATCATCCGCTTGCGCGAAGACCTCCTATGCTCCCCAATCCAAAAAAGTGTTCGCAATCAAATTTCCGTAGACGTCGTGATCTATCGTCTCCCCGACCCGTGTAATTAGAGGGGGGGGGGACAACATCAAACAAGGTTCAAGATCAGATAGGCGACCCCCCTCTTTCAATCTCTGCCGGGTCCTCTCTGTACAACGCCGTTACATGATGCAGAGGTTAGTTATCCTCAAATTCCCAAATCGTCAAATCCCCAAATCAGACTGAATCCATACCCATGCCAAACCATAACCGTACCAGCCGAACCAAACCGAACCGAACCGACCTGCCGACCACCTTCCTGCCTGCCTGAATGTCATGAAAATCCTATCATGATAATGGTAATATGTGTGTGGAGTGGGGTGACCCTGCAATAGGGAATTCGTGCACTCCGGGTATCAATGTAAGAATCCCTTGATGCTGTCATGTGCCGTGAAACCAGACCGAGTGGAAAGAAAAAATCCGCCCAAAAAAGATAAATAACCTGCCTCTCCAAATAGGATGACGGCCTCCAGAGACGTGAAAGTCGATGATACCAAACTAAGGGCCCGGACAAAACAAAAAAATCGAGCGTATCGCTAAAGGCCAATCTGGTGGCGAAAAAAAAAAAAAAAATCGCTGGAAAATATCTACCCAAGTCCTTGGAAGGGAACAGAGCGACATGCTCTACGTGATGATGGCAATAAAGGGTAGCGACAAAAATTCGTCGCTTTAGGGAGAAATATGAGAGATCGGGAGACGAGACAATCATGCGAACCATGCCAGATGGATCAGTCACAATGTCCAGTGGTGATGTCGCGCGTCTCGCCTCTTTACAGGTATTTGGCGACCCAGGACTTCTCGAGCCATCCAATTCTTTCGAAGGCGGTCCAGAGCTTGGAAGCTTTGTTCACATCGATCTTGCAAGCTTGCTGCGCATCCGTCTTGCGAAACTCCTTACCAACACGGAGACACTCTAGGCGTCTGACGAAGATCCGTCGCTTGCTAGTCAGGTAGACGGCGGCGGTCAATCGCAGACTAGACGCCAACGTAATCTCCTCTTCGTGAAGGAGATGACGGTGGGGGTCGTTGCTGAGATCCGTGATTCCCGTCTTCCACTCCATCCTGAGGCTATTGTTCAACTTACTAGGCATAGAGTCTAGTGGTGGGCAATAGTCCGGAACTGACTCGAAGTCATCATCCGCCCGAGTCTGTGTAGTCCCGCGGCGGGGTGAAGGGTCCGGGGTCGAGCTGGGTGCACGCGCGATGTGCTTGGTCAACCCAGCAGGGGTAGCGGCCGCGGCCGCGGTAGAAGTACCAACAGGGCCAGGACCCGCGCGAATGGGTCGAGGCTTGGTAGGTGTAGGCTTGGCCACAGTGGGTTTCGTCACTTTGGGTGCCCTGGCAGGTTTTGCCCGTTGAACCTCTTTGCGAATCGGCTGGGTTTTGGCGGGCAAAATAGGTTGCAGCTTGAAATGTCTCTGCCGCGCTTGAGCTTGTCGATCGGCGATGAGGAGGGCGCGCTCCCTCTTGAGCCATGACCTGGGGTTCGCCAGATACTTCTTCATGACCTGCGACTGGAAATACAGGACCAACTCATAATCGTCCTGCTCAGGTGGGGTCGCGTTCTGGAAGAGTTCGGCAGGCCGGGTTAGGACATGATGTACGATCTGCCTGGCGTCGGCGGATTGCTCTCGTACGAACAGAGGCTGCGGTGGAGGGGAATTTGTAATATCGTGTGGTGGGAATAGAATCGGGTCTTTCGCGGACGTCACAACACCGTTCATGACATTGTCGTCGGGCTTGGTGGCGGGCGAGATGGGCGGGGACAGCGGTTGGACGGCACCCGGGAGTCGTCGCGCATCAGACATGACGGCGTCGATGGGCTTGGACATATTTATGTTGTTATTGCGGTTGTTGTTGTGATGCGCGAACGATTCAAGCTTGGGAGGTTCGGGCGGCGACATCAAGTTGTTGATGTCACAAGGCTTCTTAGGCTCTGGGAGCTTGGCAGACATCGACGCCATGATGGATGATTTGTTGTCGTAGGGCGAAGGTCTGAGAGAGAAGGAGAAGGGTGTGTGGGAGGAGTTGATGTTAATTGACGGTATTGGAGAACCGGAAGCCATGGAAGATTGGCCAGGCAGCAGATGATGCGTTGGTTTGTAAGCCACAGTAGTTTGCGCACGCAGAATGCGCGAGGTGGCAAAAGTTGGGTGACGCACGCGGGAACCAGACACGGCGTGACTCAATTGCCGAGATCAATGTGCAATGATAATAACAACAGCAAGGCTCGATGCAATAGGCAATGCATGCGACCGGGCGAAGGGCAGAAATAAACGAATTGAGGAAGCAGAGCGGTGAATTGACGCCGGCTAAGTCTAATTGACAGAAACCCAAAGAATTGGGGCTTAGATGTGTGACTGTGATTGTGATGGGGGTTGTGAGATGGTATTCGTGCGGGTGTGTAAGTGGGAGTGTACGTGTACGTGTGTAGTCCCCTTATTAATTGGCTCCGTGGAGCTGACGATGGATGAATGCGTCCAACAACAATCAATATCTGGGAGAGTAGAAGAGGAGGGGGTTGTATTGATTGGTATGGTCAGCTGCGAATGCAATATGTTTGCTGGAAGACGGAGGGCAATTGGGTTCGGAGACAAAGCAAAAAGCCCAAGAGCTGAGGACGAGACGGGAATTGAGTTTGGCCCGGGCGGTTTGTTTCTATTGTATTGTATGTATGCAGGGCTGTCTGGGAATGCGAATCATGCACAGATGGATGCCTGGACAATTGTGCTTTGGTGCCCTTGGTGCCTCTTGGTCATGCGAGAGTGTTCAGACAGCACCTGATGAGATCGGATGGCGAGAGAATGCGTAGCACGGGTTGCTGGTTGGACCACGGTGTGAAAGCGGCACCAATCAATCAATAAATAAACACCGCCAGCCACTCTGTCTGCATGAATGTGAGCGACGAGGTGTTCGCTGGATGGGATCCCAAATGCCAATGCTAATGCGAATCCGTTCCCGTCTAAGTGGCCAAGTGAGGCAATGCCGGCTTACTTAGTCAACCTGGATATAATAAGACAGGCAGGCAGGATTTATGTACTCCGGGCCGAGTGCAGATAGCATGCAATGGATGCTTCTCAGTCATTCGCTAATAAGTAATAACAAATAGCTGAGCGGACAAGAGACCTAAAGTCCGACTCTGAAGAGCCGGCATGTACGGTAGTCTCGGTAGGTTCGGTAGGCCGCTGTCCAGAGAGACGTACATGTGACGGGAATGGAATATATTGCGAGCGAGAGGCACCACGTAATGGAGATAAGTTGGGTGGCAAGCAAGATGTGATGAAGCGATCCAGGACAAAGAACGGGTCCCAGCTAGGACGGAGAGCAAGGTCGCCGTTGAACTGCGAGAATGGGGAGGGAGAGAGGGAGAGAGAAGGTGTAAGTGTGTGGTGTGTGTGTGTGCAAGATCGTGTCGAAGGAGAAGAGGGAAGAGTCAAGTCGGTATCGACAGACAGATGAACGCGATGTGTGTAGCTAATGTATGGGCGAATGTGTGTGTGTGTAGGAATGGTTGATTGGAGACCTGAGACCGGAGGCAGCATCGAACTGCAATGGTAACGATGGACAAGGCACCACCATCGTCACCCTCCAGCCCAAAACACTGCCTACACTACATGTACATACAGCCATTCTGTAATACTGTACCTACGTATTAACCTTAATATCACGTTGGGGTCCAAAAGCCGGGTGGTTAGTTAGCACGCTCGACCCGGGGTACCTGCGAATGGCGGGCGAGGTGGGTGTGGATGGGAGTACACGGCAGCCTGGGGTCTACCATCGTCCTCTGAGTGGTTGAGACGGGTGGTAGACGTGGATGTCTCCTGATGGTGGTAGCGGTGGTGGTGAGGATGGCGGTGGTGTTGTAAACAAGGAGTCACACTCCCCTCCCCGCCTCTCCAAGATGGCCCTTCGGTTGTCAGTCATCAGGTAGCGTAGGGTAGCGCAGGGCAGACGCGTGGGGCGTGGGGCGTGGGGCGCAGGGAGGGCATCGTTGACTGATTCTGGCACCGAGCACCATGTAGCCAATGTATCCTGTGTACCACTGGTCGCAGAGGTACTTTGGCGTCGGACAAGTGACTCTGCTGCGACTGCTCAGACGGCTGTCGAAAGACCTGGCCAATCAGGAGACCCCTTGCCTCTACCTCTTCAGCGAACCAGAGCGCAATAGGTACCTACTTCACCCAGCCCACCCCTCCAATCCAAAGATGGTGCTCTCCACACACCCCCTTCCCCAACCTACTGCGTATACAATGTGCACTACTACTACACAGTATGTGGTCGCCTGCTGTCCTGTGTTCTGACCTTTGAAACGCCAACTACCTACCCGCAAATAGTTATGCTACCTCTCGGTAGTGTACCCAAGTCAAGATTAGATATACTACTCTACTACTTTCCTCTCCTACCTACTTAAGAATCTATACGAGAAGTAAAGCAGTGCAGATAGAGGACAAAGAGAACTTTTGCGTCAACGTGCAGGGGGGGCTCCATGTAGGTCTCTCTTGTGCACGTTTTCCGTAACACACACGTCTGTCCTCGTCAAATCAGCGTCTCTCTCTCTGGCTCTATTCTTCCCTTCTCAAGCCAACGGAGATAAGTCAAAGCGCAATGACATCGCCGTCCACTTGCAAACTACTATGTATCTCCCAGCAACTCTTGCAAGGAGCCCGCCAATAACAGCAGTCCAAGTATCATAGGGTCTTTTAGTATGAATTGCGTGTCTCGACGGTGGATGTGCCCGGTTTGCTTGAACACGCGATAGCAGGTAGACCAAAGGTCCCTAATTAGTCGATTCCTCGACGATTTGCAGCTTCTGACTCGCCAATGGACTGGAGCCTGCCTGTTGTCCGCAGCCTGCATAAAGGATCGTCTCGATTGAAATAGCGCCTCCTTGCGTTGCATGTTTGACGCCCAACAGCGAGCGGGATATGGGCCACCGCTCAGTCTTGCGCGCGAGCTAAGGCGGAACAAGAAGAATGTCAAGCATTTGTGACACCTAAACCAGTGGAGCTGCTGCCACCAGAGACCAATGGCCAAGTATAATCCCAATTGGCCATGGAGTCTAGTCGAGGGGTTGGATGCGTCGACGGACACTGCGTGGTACGTTGGGTACCAACATCGACAGAACTTGAACAACAGCATATTCCACCTTTTCTCTGTTTTCCCTTCCACAAAACCTGCCATGTCGTGCCGTGCTGTGTCATGGCCGCATTCGGACGATATGAGCATGTGGGCTAGAACATTCCCACAATGTTCTTCCCCTCACCTAAACCGGATTGTATAGGAGAAAAGCACATTATTGTCTGCCTGTGTGTATGTGTGTGTGTGTGTGTGTTGATTCGGCAGGATAGTGCTAATACCAATACTACTAGGTAGTACCTACATATGTAGTCAAATGGCGTGCATGTGTAAGTCCAGGATGCATGGAAAGGTGTTTGGCTAGCGGCTATTGGCGGATAACATTGGGGTCCGTTAGTAATGAGGCATGCTAGAGGATCAAAGCGAGGTGGTTACGGCGGCTCTTCCATGCCTACGCATAGTTCAAGGCTCTGAACCAAATTGCCTAATAAGTAAGTAGCTTAGATAGATATACATGTATAGATGGATGGATGGGTAGAGATACTTGACACTTACGGCGAGTAACGTGCTCTCGGGTTCGGGCTCAGGCTCATCGTGGAAGTGAGTAGGTACGTGGGTAGGGAGCTTTGCCTGTGGTCAATTGTGCATATGCGTATAAGAGGAATTAATTAGCATGACGTCCAAAGTCCAATGGGGTTTGCGACGCACGTTGGAGATGAGACTGAGACTGGTGCGAAGCGAAGCGAAAGGGGCATAATTAATGTGGTCGCGTCGCGACAGGACGTGGGTTTGTTTGTATACAACAGAGAAGCAAGGCAGAACACATACACGAATGAATTGGCAGGATCTGGGCTGCGCAGAGGAGCCGTGGCACCAGGCAGTGATACGCAGGGCAATTAATTGGGTACCCGCGTAGCATCCATTGGTTCGAGTCTCTCCAGTTCGCCGCGGCGTTGTGTTGCTTCTGCCTGCAGCGCGGCACGATACGATTGCCTGTGTGCAGCCTGTGTGTACACTATATATGAATACGTATACTAGGTATCTATCTAGTGTAGAAGTTGAGGTGACTGGGTTGCGCTAGGTATCTAGATGGTTGATGGCGATGCTTGCTTGCTTCGTCATCTCACGGCGGCCTAGCTGTTCTCTATCCTTTATCATCCGTCTTCGCACTTTTCCCCATCCTTAGTGTACTGGCACAACGGGCAAGGCGGGAAGAAGAACACCGTGGATTTACACTGCGCGGCCGTGTCGACGGGAGTGTATGTCAATCCATCATCCGGCTCCCTAGATCGTGTAGGTAGGACCCCTTACCCCCCTGAAGATAGACGAGACGCCACGGGATTTTCGGAGTTCGGAGGATGCAAGTGGCAGAATTGGCCAATTACGGCTGAGAATTGGGACAATGGACTTACACTGCTGATGGAGGAGTTATGAGGTTGGGTCCAATGTCGGCATGTTTTTTGTTTATGCAGCAGCCTGTCTTGCACGTTGTGAGTCATTCTGAGATGGCAAAGAAATGCAGAGAAACTTGAATTGTAGGTCTGAGGCGAAAATGAAACAGACACTTAAATTGCCATCAATTAATCGATCCACGCTACACTCGTCGTGGTGAAGTGCAATTGGGCAATTTTCCTATTTCTCGATCCCTCGTCGTACTCATTGGCTAATATCCTGTCTCGCTCATCTAGGGCGACGACCTACTTCCTTCTACGGCTTAGCGCATTGCGCTGGTGAAGGGTTTGGGAGCCTGGCAGTGGCTGGACAGCACTGGAAACTGCCCGCTACTGCCTGGAGCAGCACTACTGAGTAGGTACCTACGGTACACTACCTACACCTCCAGGCCTGGAAGGCTTCCTTGGCATGTATCTCCGCATATCACAAAGTAGCGATACCAAAATCTCTCTAGGTGGTACATGATCTTAAGCCACCCACATCATGTGTCAACAACAACTGAAGTCACAAGCCCCCATCTGCAGCTGTATGGGGTGTGCCATTAATAGTAGTATCTGTAGCTAGCCTCCCCCTGCAGCTCAGTTCTACACATGGGTACACAATAGCACGCTACACTATTGCATTGCGCATGCCTCCCGCCCACCTAGGTACACTGCCATGTAGTGCACATAGGTTAGGCACCTTGGGTACTTACCTACCTACTTAGTTAGTGCCTCAGCTGGTATTGATAAGCAAGTCCTGGAAGATAAGATCCGCCCCCTCTTCCCTGTCATACATCATTCAATTCGATTGAATTCAATTCAATTCATTTGTACCTCGTCAGGAAGTGATTTCTCGATTACATGGCACATGTACGAAGACGCCTTCCCAATACTACACCGACGTGTTTATGTGAGTGGGTTCTTCGTGGGACGAGTACTACTAGTAGGCAGACGTCAGCCAGGCCTCAATTGCACAAATACCGGACTCGTATGCTTCTTCGATGCCGAAGAACAAGCAAACATTCATCGACGAATTACGTGATACAACTACGTTTAGACGGAATATACTACTTTTCATAGGCTGCTCGTCCATCATTCCTGTCAGACATTAGTATGTATTGTAGCGCCACCCCCCGGTACGTTCCCAGGCACAGTAAAGTAGGTAACCTGGTGAAGGTAGGGGGAGACGGATAGCAGGAGATAGAGAGATAGGCCTCTCCAACTCGACTCAGAGAACAAGGTATCATATGGACGACGACAAACACACCACCCTCCATCATCATCACGATCACGTATCACCGAAAACACACCGACTTCCAGCCACCAACATCCAGGCATCTAGTTCTGCTACAATTGTTGCAAGAAGCAGGCCCGATCTGCTGCATTGCCTGACATCAACTCTTTCGATTCTGGGCAACGGACAATGGGCAATGTCTTAGATAGTGAATTGGGATGTAAGACGACTGAAGCGGTGTCTATCAGATGAATCCTGCCCTTACCTATCTCGACGGCGGCAAGTGCTCTCGTGACTACCAATGCCTCATCTGGCTATGCTTCGCTCGAGTTGCACATATCATCTCGGGTAGGGCAAAGGCCAGCAAAACACGCGAGAATCGCCGCTTTGGTCTTACGATGATTCGAAGGTCAGTGTGAGCCGACACGGTCACCTTCGCAGGTCAGACGACCTATCCAGCGACAACTAGATACCTAGTGCTCCATCTCCTCTCCGTACACCGTGATACTAGTCCGAGAACCGGCTTCGAGTTTGTTGTCGCCGGATGCCAATTGACAGACAGTTAGAGCAATCGCCTATCTAATGACTAGCCCAGATAGCTCGACCTACGAATGGCAGCTCTAGTCCTCTGCCTTGATACTCTTGGACGCGTGGACAGCGCCGACGGATAGAATAGTGTTACCCACCAAGGCGTTGTCAAATTGAGCTCCTCTACCCGACTTATACAAGCAAGGTTTGTGTTGTTTCGACATCGACAACCCCGGGCCATGACACAGTACCTACACAGTAATTCCGCAATTCGCCCTGTTCCTAGCCAGAGATTAGTTATCTCCAGTACATCGCTACTTGCGTGGTCAAGGAAAGACGTCTGCCAACCCGAGGTGTATTAGTCTAGCACTGACCTAGGGCTGCCTATGGGATGAGCAGAATACGCAGGGAACCATACAGTAGGTCCGGCGGCGCGAGATCTCGAGGTGTCACGGTAACCTAATCTCCATGATCCGCAGCGGTACGCGGCACGAACCTTGTTTTCCAGTTGCTCCCAAAAGACCCTGTTGCCCGTACTGTAAATAAAACTTGTTCGTCTTCCCTCAACCAACCGGTTTCGCCGGTGCACGTCCGATTTTCCGTGTTTTGGCGTGCCCAGCAAATGGCTGCGCACATCCACTTTCTGGATACGTACTGTATATCATGGTTCAGCGGTCTTCGTGCCAATCTCAACTCCAACTCGCTGCCTTGAAAGCTGCTTAGTGTGCTCACATTCGAACACCATCTTCGATATGCTCTGATCACGCTCCTCGGATTACGAATGTCACTTGACCTACATCGTCCCCCCACAGTCTGAGGGGGGGGTGGTGATACCCACTGTCAGGCGCCACAATGGAGACCTACCTCGTCCATGGTGTGTAAGCCAGCCCACTTTCACATGAGATGTAATACAAGCACATTTAGATACTGTGCAATATCTAGCTAGAGAACACTTCGGGACATCCTTTCTCTAGTCCTCTATCGAGCTGACTACCTACCCAGCACATCTCTGCAGCCGGTAGATTACCTAATAGTCTAGGTCATATTGAAATCGCAAAATGGTCGATTCCCGTCAGCTTCGAATTCCCCCTGCAACTATCTATCCTACCCCCTTTCTTCCATTGAGCAAAACACACATTTATGACGGCGGAAAAAAAAGAAGATGATGATGGTGATGATGATGAAGCAATTTACGGGATTTTCAGGGTGATTCTTACCCCTCCAACCCCTCCAACCAACCCCTCAATCTAGCTCGACTCGACACAGCATGGCAGCATCTCGAATGGGTCTCTTGGAGGGGATTGACTATCTACCCCTCCACCCCACCGACGTCGGGACGCGCCGCTGTCAATGGTCAACCGACTTGTCATTATCGATAGGTAATGTCGTGTAGATAGATGGTGTCGATGGTGTAAGTGGTGTGTGCCATACATAGCAGACGGCGTAGATGGTTTCACCTCCTCACTCCTCTGCTCCCTCGACCTTCTTACTCAGTCCGCCCAGTTAGGCTCGTTGCATGTCTTCTCCCCCTCACTTAGTCATGAGAGCCAGCGTGTGTAATCCTTGCATGTTCCATTACGAATTCCCGTCCCCTGCGAGTCTCTCCTCTTCTTTCCGCTACTTGGCGGTGTACTATGTAAGGTACCAGAGTGAGGATTACCGCATCCCTTCGAACCCTGGTCTGGATGGCAGCGTAGGTATCTGGATTATTCGCTGCCCCCGGCTCGATATTTGATTTCTTCTTCCTTCTTCTTCCTCTCTACCTCTCTCTATTCCCATTCTTCTCGCATGTCGAGGGGGGGACGTTAGGCGCCGCTCCCCCTGCTGCTGCTATCACCCCGAGGCCCAGGGCAGGGTCCGTATCGCCGAGCCCGTCTCCTGCAGATCCGATTCTCGGTTAGGTGCCTACATGTATAGATATATACTAACTATATAGTAAGAAGCGAGATGGAAGAAAAAAAAAAAACGCCATCACCAAAAATCCAAATGTAGTGTCTCTCTCGCCTAGCTCCCCATTGGACTCCTTCTCGCCGTCCTGCATTAATGGGCGCAGTGACCGTTCCTCGCGTGATTCCCCGCTTACGGTACCTCGTAGACAACCCGTTCTTCGCCTAGGTCGTAGTAGAAGTAGTATTTGTGACCGTCCCAGTACTGCCGGAAGTGCATGTGTCTAGAACGCCTTCCACTCCTCACTGCATATCCCAACTCCCCCCAGCCGCATACAGACCCAGGCATGAACACTCTCGCGAGGACCCCACGTTTGGCTTGGGTCTTGATCCCGCATCTCACTCCGCAGAGCGCCGGCGAATGGCCACTCGCGTCGCGGGTTCCAGAGCCTTGGCTCGCCTACGACGTGATGCGCGGCTCACATCATCTCACGCGGTATAGTACGAGTACACGAGACCCAAGATAACCGCTGCCCTCGGCCTCGGCGTGGGCTCGTCTCTTCGTCGTGCAGCAGTTCGTCGGTGGGATGGAGCGAAGGAAACAACCCAAACCAAACCCTTGCCCGATCGTGCAGCAGCTAGGCACAGAAGTCAGCCGAGGCCGCGTGCCGGCGAACCGCAGCGTGCCGAAAATCTGACATCTCACAGATGGGCGGCCACCTCGAACCAGCTGGGCCAATGCAGCGGCGGCGCCAGACAAGGCCTGGTTCTGTTCTGTCAGCAAGCAGCGTTGAGCCAAACTTTAGCTCCCCCCCAATGGCGCCTCTGCGATCCCAGGATATGCACGGCTGTCACAAAACGATTATGTCCGTTTCGTTTCGCCCCGAGCGCTGGACGGCTTCGATGATTACGGCTGGCTGGCGCTGGCTTGCTTCCTGGCTGGCTGGGTCGCGTCACACACACCCTACCCGCACCCACGACGATTGCTTTTACTCGTCGTCGAGCCCATCTGACAGGACCCGGACCGCCCGGTTCTGCTTACTGGCTACCCAGCTCTCGAAGCCCTTCCTTCTCTCGCTTGGGTCCTGAGCCGTCACTTAATCAATCGGGGGGTGGGACATGGTACTGGATCAGACCGCGAGGGACGAAAGTGTCTTAGGTTAGGTGGTTCTGACAAGCGAGCTCGGGTCTGCTGTACCTGTGCTCTTGTGTGGGACCTCACTTATCTTCCTTTCCACTCTGCTGCTCCTTCTCTCCGCGCGTCACCACCGTCCCATTTTCTTACGTTACCGGCAACGAGAGGAAAAGGTTGTGCCCTTTCCTTCCTTTCGTCCCTAGCGCACGGATAGAAAGGGACCACTTCTTCTTCTTCTTCTTCTTCCTCTTGTTCCTCCTCCTCTTCTTCTTCTGCTCTCTCTCTCTCTCTCTCTCTCTCTCTCTCTCTCCTCCTCTCGCGCCGCCGCCCACCCTTCCCTCCCCGCTCCTCCCCCACAATTTTCCCTTCGCAAGACCAAAGCCGTCGCGTTTACCAGAGCGCTGGAAAAAAGGGAGGAAAGAAAGAAAGAAGAAGAAAAAACCCAAGAGAGAGAGAGCAACGCGACAAAGCAAGCGTTTCCGATTCTTGCGCGGCAGCAAAAAAAAAAGAAAAAAAAGAAAAAGAAAGATGGCCGATTGCTGGTGGAAGAGCACGCTATACCCGTCGGACCTGTTCGTCGAGGCGTGCGGGGCCATCGTCTTCGACACGTCGACGCACCCGAACCAGGTGTGCCTGCTGTACGACGGGCAGTGCGACGAGTGGGTTCTGCCCAAGGGGCGGCGGAACTGCAACGAGACGCGGCAGGCGGCGGTGGCGCGCGAGGTGCGCGAGGAGTCCGGGTACGGCGTCGCGCTGCGGCCGCTGCGGCTCGTGACGCGGGCGCCGTCGCAGCTCGAGCCCGTCGACGTCGGCGACATCCCGCGCGTCTACGACGACCTCGTCGAGCCCTTCATGCTCGACGTCCGCGACCTCGGCAAGGACAAGGGCGTCAAGCTCGTCTGGTGGTTCGTCGCCACCCTCGACGGCACCGCCGGCGAGGGCGAGCAGCAGTTCAAGACGGCCTTCATGAGGCCCGACCGCGCGCTCGAGCGCCTGACGTTCCAGAAGGATCGCGACGTGCTGAAGCGCGCGGTCGAGCTCATGGAGCAGCACGCGGGGAATGGCGTGGCGGTTTAATGGTGATGATGATGATGATGGTGATGAGATCGTTCGTTGGGTCGACGGGGGTGGATGGATGGGTGGATGGGTGGGTGAAGGGAGGGCGGCGAAGGGATAGAAAGGGTGAAGGGATAGATGGCGAAAAAGGGGGTTTGCCCGGGACGGACGGACTTACCTTACTTACTCAACTAACGAACTACCTCCTCTACTTACATAGGTTAGATTTTGTTTGGTGTTAATACGGAATTGTAAAGATTGACATGCACCACCCTCGGCAACCCCCACGTGGCTTTTTTTTTGTTCCTCTTTGTGTGCAACCCAGGTACTCTATCTAATGCATTAGGTCCGTGGGGGAGGGTTGTTTTTTCGTGCCCATCTTTTTTCTGCGTTGCCACGCTCACGCTCGTCTGGCCGGCTGCCGTTTTGTCTCGGGGGCTGACTGCAGATGACGCAGTGTGCATTAGTTCGTGATTATATCCATTTCCCTGCCTGCCTATTTGTATAGGAGGTACTTCGTTATGCCCCCCCTTCTCCCCCTCTCGTCGCTTAACGTATCTAAATCCTCACTTACGTTCTTTTGCCTCTCGTGTGGCCGGTTTCGGTATTCTGCATATCTCTGTTAGTATAATGATGCATTCGGTTCATGTAAGTATTAAGGGGGGGGGGAGGGTGTCGAATGAGCGCGTGGATGGATGGATAAAGGAGAGCTTGTCGGATTGACGATGCGACTAGTGGCTTACCCCTAGAAATATCGCAGGTGAATTGAACTAGCATCTCACATCAGACTGCCCCAATCATTGGGTTTTCATCTATTCGTAGATGTAGGATGTGTGAGCCTGTTGTGGGGTTGAGTCAACATCATCTACCTATTTACCGTTAGGGGCAGGAGGATAACTATATTTCGAAACGTGCCAAATCGTGGCGTAAGAAAAAGGGAAAAGAAAAGGAAACTTTCCATCCTCGCCTCGTCCCGCAATCCTTATATATATATAAACTCTGTTATACACTTAGCTCTCGGCAGTGCCGGATAGGCGATTGCCTCCTGAGGGGCGTGTAACCCGCCGGCATGTAAATTGTGGCCCTCTGCTCAATTCTATTCAAGTCTAGAGGCGTGAGATGTGCGTAGCCTAGGATGGTCATGATTATATACCTAACGCTTGATGGTCCTCACACTTTTCCTTCCCCTCCCTGGGAGGTAGGAACCACGAGTTACGGTATTCCCTGTTGTCGATTATCGAGGTTGGTTGTAAGTTAGGAGGCTATTTTGAGTGTAAATCGTGCTCGCTGCTGGTCGCGCTAGCTTCGCCTATTTGGCACTTATCGTTTGTCTAGAAGAACAGGAAGGCATGATTTTCGGATTTATGGATGAGGTGTGCCATCGACAGTCGTCGGCGCAGACTGGAATGCTAGGGCACGGGTATCGTGGGCTCGTTCGATGTTTGATATACTTCCTCGGCTTGGCTATTGACAGCCCCCCATCCCTGTCCTTCTCTCTCTCCCTGAGTGCGCAACGAAAATGCCGGCAGTGAGAACAAGGATGGGCTTACGATTTGGCAGACTAGACGCGGCTGTGGCGTTATTTTTAGACTCCTAATCTGTGTAGCTTACGAAACAATTGTGGCCGAATTGTATATGAAAAGCTGCGTCTCCGCTCTTATTTCGGAAGCATGCCTCCTCATGGCTTCTAACTATTATATGCTTATCGTGCTTGTCATGCGTCTTGATGTTATTTGATAAACTAGAGACGGTCTAGTCAATCAGTCTGGAAGATCGGCAGTAGGGATCATGTTCCCCTCAAATAACTTGATATGAGAGACACAAGAGAGCCCCCTTCGTAGAATATACCAACCTCAAAGCCTTTCTCGACGTTCTAGGTCTGTAACTAAAGCTAGGAGATTCTATCATCTTCCCATGATAACGGCACGACCCTCTCTCGTCAACATCAACCCGTGACCACGATCCCAGACATCACGATCACACACCAGGTCTCTCACGGCCTCTTCAATCTACAACAACGACCTCAACAAAAACGCCCAAATGATCCGTAATCCACGGCTTCTCGAACCCGCCCCACCGCAAGATGTCCTCCCTCTCGCTCTCGCCGACAACCTGGACATCGGCGCCGAACCGGTCGAACTTCTGGACGGAGACGCCGCCACAGTAGAACACCTTGTCCATCCGCGAACAGCCGTACATCTCCCGGAACGCCGGCGGCGCCTGCTGGCCCCACGTGTACCCCGCCTCGCTGTCCTCCCGCCCGCCGAGGTCCAGGTATGCGTCGCGCAGGCCGTTGGCGCTGTGCAGGGTGCGGTCGAAGGGCTGGATTGCGTTCAGGTCCCCTGCCACTATGGCCGGGATTAGTTGATTAGTTTATTTCGTCATATCTGTGAGCTGTACTGCGCAGTACGTAGGTACGATAACGTAACATTCGTGTTGTGACTTTTGCAGATTAAGGAGAAGAACCACAGAAGAATATATAAAAAAAATAAAAAGATTTTTTTGCACGCCGACTCTCATCGGCCACTTGATGATCCCTATAAAAAAAAGAGGAAAGGAATGATACGAATGCATGAATCGAAGGGAAGGGGGGGGGGGGGGGGGGGGGGGGGGGGGCAGAGAAAGAGGAAATACTCACGCAGCGCCCCGTGGATGTCTTTCTCGCGCATGAACTTCGCCGCGAGAGCGACTTGCGGCGGACGATAGGGCGGTTCCAGGGCGAGGGATTCGAGGTGGGTGTTACAGAAGCGGATGATTCTGGCGTCCCCTTTCTTCCGGTCCTTGCCCGAACCAGCCCCGTCGCCTCCGCGCGCACTCTCTTCTTCCCCGTCCCGCGCCGCCGGACCAACGACATCGACGAAGAGCGCGTCGCGGTCCATCCGCGTCAGCGCGTAATGGGTGCGGGAGACGCGGGCGACGCCGAGGCGACGGTCGACGAGGGTTGTGGTGCCGTAGTAGTCCGAGGCCCAGAAGGCGGCGTCCACGTCCGTGCGGAGGAACCCGGTCCGCACCCACGCCGTCGACCCGATGGTCTCCAGGTCCGCGGGCACGCACTCCTGCAGGAAGATCACGGCCGCCGTGCTCCGGGGCAGAGCCGAGATGCGCGCCTGCAGCTCGGCTAGGCCGGCTTCCATGCGCGGGCGCGCGTGCGGGAGCATGAAGTCTATGTTCCAGCTGAAGAGAGCCAGCTTAGTTATGGTGGTGTCGGATTGCGATTGTTCGTCGGCCGTTGCCTTCCAGGTCTGTGTTGTGCTGTCGAATCCGTAGATGGGCTGTGGGTGCGGTGTGTCTGGTTTCCACGGCACCGAGCTCGCGGGCTTCCGCGCTAACTCGACTTGTTCAATGATTTTCTTGATTTCCTCGTTCATGGTCAATGGCGTGGTGTTTAGGGATATGTGGTGCTTGAATAGTTGAAGGGGTCTTTGGGGGGATGAGTTTAAGTTGTAGATGGGATGAAGAGGGGATTTGCTGACGCGGGCAATATGCCTAGTCGGATACTTGGTAAGTGAATGTCTGCTTTGTCTATAAGACATCTATCTATCAGTATACATGGGTAGGTAAAAGTAAGAAATGGATTTTCATATCGGTGAGTTACTAATGCATTTATTCATGTCATTGGCTTCAAGGTGACAATGAAAGGCACTTTGTCGATTGTTTGGGTATCTTCTCATTACCATGATTTCAACGTCTACTTTGACTAATCCCGACACTGGCAGCTATGTGTGCTAACCGGCGCCAAGAACTACTAATACAGTAAATCCTTTTCAATCATATCATCCATTCACGAGAATGGTGTAGTTTCTATTTTACAATGTTCGCTTCCCCATCCTCCCGTCCCTCGCCCAATATGTGAATAGCCCACTGTATGGCCGAGTAATCTAAACACGCTAATAGGACATAACCGGCGGGAAGGGATTGGCGAAGGAACTCGGATTGGACCAAGGAAAATTAAGCACTCGTGCTAAAGTAATAATTCTCCCACAGGTACTCATAGTCCTCGAGAATGCCGGACACGAGACTCGGCATCCGCCGACGCACACCAGTTATGAGGCCCTTGGTGACGTTTTCGTAGAAGGCTCCCCTCATCGTCCACCATCCAGCTGCCCAATATCTCTTGCCCCACTCCTCCTGTTCCAGAGAGGTGCTCCGTAAACCCCGGTCGCGCAGCTGTCGCGCCGTGTATTCTATACTCAGTCCAATCAGCCACGGTGCCCACGACTTCTTATCCTTGCTCTGAGACATGGCCACGGCGTAGACCAATGGCGACAATATGTGCAATAGCTCGGCCGCTCGGCCGGATCTCGATAGCGTGTTGAGAAGTTTGGCAGCGGGTTTGATATCGTCGGCTGTCAAGACTCGGCTCTGAAGATAGGAGCTCACGTCAGCGGGGCTGGGCAGGCTCGGCAGACTTGATCTTGTCCGCGGCATGGTCCATTCCTTCTCGTGGGCTGCCTTGGCCGAAGCGTTGGAATCGGACGGACTGGGCTCCTCTCCCATCAGCTCTTTCAGCGCATCCTCGTCCGATTGGTCGTCGTCGGTCGGGATGGGTTCCCGCTCGGGGAGTGGCGGGGTGACGAGCGGCCGGGAACTGGTTATCCGCATCAGAAGGAGACGACATATGGCCTTGAGGGCCTCCAGCACGACGACGACACGCCAGCGCATCTTCTCGCCTCGCCGCTTGGCCGCCATCTCCCACAGTAGCTCGGTGTACTGGATGATCTGCAACAGCAGCGCTATGCGACGATAGAGGCTGCTCTTGGCAGCCCAGAACCTCGTGTAGCGCGCGTGGGGGCCGGGGATCCTGGCGGTGGACAAGGAGGGTATCCTGTTGATGGCGTTCCGGAGCACGGCATCGTGGTAGAGGGCGAGCAGCTGGACGCCGGAGTGGACGGTCTCGGAGGCGATCTCGGCATCACGGAAGCGGCCGGGGATGATGTAGGTCAGGGATCGCAGCGCGCTCTCGATCTGCGACACCTGGTGGGCGTTCTTGGTGATGAAGTCGCTGTACATGTGCAGCCATTTGGGCGGCATGGATGCGAGACTGCGGATCGGGTTTCGCGATGTGGTGGTTGTGGTCGGATGCGACGCCGCCGTCGTTCGAAGGGAGTCGGGCGGGAATGACATAAAAGTCAGCCAGTCAATCCGTCAATCCGGGCATGAGAATTATTTGATTAGGGTGTCTGTTGTATTTACAATGGCAGTATGTGAATGAAAAAAAGGTGTAGAAGCATCGAATTGGAAAAGAATGGCGAAATACCTCGCGTAGGTAGGAGAGGATAGAGAAACGGGAAGTGGGTTGGGATGTATAGCTAAGGGAGGTAGATGGTATGTGTCGAGACTGGCGATGAAGTGAGCTGTGGCGGTTTCGCGTCATGGACGGTCACTTGCAAGTTGCAGCTCGGTTGGGACCCCCAGTTCAGTTCAGTTAGGTTGGGGGGTTCGAACTGCCTCGGCTCAGTGTTTAATGAGGTACCTAAATTGGAAGTCTCCACCGCCTCTCAGCCGCTCAGTATAGTGCTATCCAGACAGAGCTTGCACCGCCAAAAATAAGTCCTCATCGCCTAAGTACCTACCTACGCACATTTAGGTACCTTTAGGTAGTAGGTAGATCATTGAGTCAAAACGCGTTTCCTATCTACAGGTACCTCTATCCAAACTTCAAATGTCATTTCGAACGGTACTTCTCCTGTTCATTATGCCGAAGCGGTAGTGCTAGATCTCCGCTCACCGCTCTCATTCTCATTCTCATTCTCACACTCACTTCATCGCCTCCCTTCTCCATTACTTATTATAGCCAAACAAAATACTCAACAAACCGAACAAGCCGTATTGGATCATGGGTATCAAGATATCGGAAAGCCTCGTAACTTAGTCCCACGACACACGACGCACACTCAACATGGCATATTATATCTCCCTAGGCTTCACCTTGACCTCGAAGCCGCGGGGCCTGACATTGAACCAGCCGTCCTGCTCGAGCTTGTACTCCGGATCCGCCGCCTCGAAGTCCACCTCCTGGATCATCTTGGCCAGCACAACCATGCTGAATTGCACTGCCCAGTATTTGCCGATGCACTCTCTCTTGCCGTTGCCGAACCATTTCTTGACGCCCACCGGCAGCTTTTCGAACGCCTCGCCCATCATGCGTTCGGGCTTGAACGCCAACGGCTCCTCGAACACCTCGGGATCGCGGTTGACGCCCGCGAGCACGATGATGACGGCCTGGTCGTGCGCGATCTGGTACTTGCCGCCGCCCAGCAGCACGGGGCTCTTGTCGTCCTGCTTGGGGATCGGCTCGATGTTGAAGCCGGGAGCCGCGAACGACAGGCGGAGCGACTCGCGCATCACGCCCTCGATGTACTTGAGCTGCGACAGGTGCTCGTATTGGAACTCGCCGTCGCCGATGACCGCGTCCAGCTCTTGACGTGCCTTGGTCACCACTTCCGGGTTCTGCAGCAGCAAGAGGATGCTCGCCGTCAGGAGACAGGGTGCCGTGCTACTGCCGATGGGCATGTTGACGATTTCGTCGATGACCTCTGATTCTGTCAACGCCTTGCCCGTGTCCGGGTCCTTCGCCGTGAGCATTGCGTCGAGGACATCCCGCCTGTCCGTGGGGTTGTCCTTGCGATACTGCACCAGCTCTGCCCCGTATGATCTCAGTGTCTTGGTGGCCGACTTAAACTTGCCGCCGTAGAACAGCCAGTTGAGAATGCCCGGTCGTGTCGGGCGCTTGATGGACTCGGATGTCGCGTCCTCCATAGCCTTGAGGACGGGATGGTCGGGGCCTGTGAGGCAATTGAGCCTCTTGCCGAGAAGAGTAGCCGTCGTAGCTTCGAGGTTAAGTCGGTTCAGGTCTCCAAGGGGAGCAATCTTGTTGTTGACCCCTAGACCTTTCCACTTCTCTAGGAGTTCGGTGGTGATGTCTCGTATCTCATTGAAGCTGTCGGCAAGTGCCGAGGGCGACAGCCTAGGCGCTATGATCCGGTGGGCGATACCCCACGAGGGTTCGTTATCGAACGCCGAGAAGAGAGAATCGTGGACTGCATATCGAATCTCGATAATGGGACCGCCCACGAACTTCCTAAATCGCTTCTCGTCGCACAGCTCCTCCGCCAATGCGGCACCTGCCACGAAGACGAGAGTCTTGCCCAACACCTTGATCTGAAAGATCTCTCCGTACTTCTCAGCTAGTTTCTTCAGAGACCACCATGTGTTGTTCGGGTCAACGTCTTTGATGTTTCCAAGCAGAGGCAGACCCGGTGGTTGAGGGATTGGTTGAGACATGGTCACTTTTCTACCTGTAAAATCATGAGCTTGCTAGTGAAAGGAAAATATGTAGACTGCCCCAGGTAAAGCAGCAGCAGCAGCAGCAGCAGCTCAGGTTTTAAAGCATTGGGCATTGGCTAGCTAGCACAGCTCCTCACTCATTTCACCGCAATCTACCGTGTGAGAGGGCAGAACCACGTCACAGCTAACTATTTGCTTTTTTTCGGGTCTCACTAGCAACGAATATAACGAATATCTGCAGGTGGAGGGTCCAATCGAGAATAGCTGATATGTCATCCCTATACTGTTTGGGACCAATCCTAGGGACGATCTGCCGGTCTCTCGCATTAGTGTATAGGCCAGTGCAGCGCAGGACCTCCTTTTGGCCACTTGGGTGTGGAATTGCAATGATATCCCCAGCCGACATAGAAACCTAGTCTTCTAAGAGGTTTAGATCTTCTGGGCACAGCTGAGTCCAACCACTCGAACCATTCTCTTCTGGTGCAACAGCCGTGCGCAACTAGCCATTTTCATGCATGATAAGCCAGCCGGCGTCGAGTCCGGAAATTGAACGAGATGCCTCTCCACTTTTTGGCCCAACCAATACGGTAAGACAATGATCTAGGGGTCGAGATGAGATGAGATGGCCTTCGTTTTACTCATGACATGATGTCGATCTAGCGTATACAACTGTGCAGTGGAAGCGTCGCTGAAGACCAAAGCCGTTTTGGCCATACACTATACCTACGAGAGCGGATTTTCCTCTCGCGTCTAGACATCGTCATTGTTGGTAGTTAGAGCATGGGATTCTAGTCGGGTGGGAAGAGATCCCTCATAGCCGGGAGATGAATGGCGGCTATACCCGCCAGCCATCTCATCGGGAGCAGATCTCCACTTCTTTTTCTCCCCCACTCGACGAAAGCCGCGTTACTGTTTTGGTGCAATATTGACAGGTGGGCACCCGACCTCGCGAAAGCATGCGAACCAGTCCTCAAGGAGCGCCTAGACTCCGTTGCGCACACTACCTACTATAGTGGAGGTACAATACACGACTAGAGGAAGGTTGATGTCATTCTAGATAGATATAAGACGAATAGGTAAAAGGATTCTACTTGGTAAACACCTCCAAGAAGCCACAAGGTAGTTAGTGTTGGGGAATTAATGTAAGTATACATAGGCAGGTACCTAGTTGGGAGAATTTGTTCTACTTAGCTGTGACATTGTTGTCTGTCTAGAGTGACAGCAGTATTTGTCTACTACCTAGTGCATCGGTTAGTAGTGTATGATAGGTAGGTACTCAACCGAAATTGCCTAGGTAGTATAAATCAAAAGTCGCCAAGCTTTGCTCGTCATTTTCACCACTATCTAGCACCGTGAAATAGGGATATACATTTTACTATCATGCACCAACAACCAGCATTAACATTATCTGAAATAGGCTCACTCTGTATGTATTGATCCTAGAGACAGACTCGTCACGAGGAATTCGTAGATACAAATATAAAGAGAGTTGTATACATGTTGAAGCATCCAATCAGGTCTCGCGGGGTCTAGTGTAGTAGGGTTGGCTACAATACGTGTCACTCAAAGTGCCGTGGAGACAAGGTGGTCATGCATTAATTAAAATGATAAATCATAAGTGACTAACCTACTCGAGTGACTAGTAGCTACCTGTCCTTGTTATTATCTGTATGGTGTTTGTAGTAAATGGGTTGAAGAATGTACTAGGGAAGGAACATATCGATAACGACGACAACGACGATGACGACGATAACATTGAAAAGACGCAGCAAAGCATTGGGCTTAATTTATACCCCCCAGCTGAAACATATGTATATTGTGCTAGGAAGTGTAGGGGTAGCCTATCTCCTAGTGCAAGGACAAGGTGAGTACTTGCTCCATATACGTGAGCCTCCTCACATTGTCCACTTCGGTATGCAAGGCAGAATACAACTTTTCTGTATGAGACGGATAGATATGCTTGTTCGACGAGTGGGTGGTGAATTCTCATTGTTATATCCCGCCCCGTCTGCATCCGTTTCGACCTGACACGATTTATTTCAGAACTCTTATTGACATCCCTCTCTCAATCTTTTTACTCGCTTTTAGATCTGACTGTGTAATTCAGTTAATACTATCGTGACTGGTTTGGTTCGCATCATTTGAGTCACTGGTTCACAAAACAAAATCTCTTGTGTCGCCTCTTGTGATGATTTCTCTATTCTAATCACACCATGGCTGTTCAACTTTCCGTGACATTCTTCAGTAACCGTTACTCGCATTGTGAAGTAGTTCACTACCGTTGCCTATAAAGTTAGTACTCATCAGGCCCATCAGGCCCACCTGGCAAAACTTCCATAACCCACTCCTCCATTCGTCCAGTCCAGGGGAAACATGCTCGCAGCGTCCCATTCTCATATCGCGTGATATTAGCTTGATCGTCACCAACATTGAAACTAGTCAGACGAGGCAGCGCCTCGACCACGAGAGCTGCGACTCTCTCCGTAGCTTCCAACCCTTCCCGGTACACCTCACGTGCATATTCTGTACCCCCAGGCCCAAAATAAGCGTTGCCGCAGAACGGGCCACCATCCCAGCCAACGTCCAATTGAACAGCACCCGGCAGATCGAGATGTGTCAGATTGTGGAGAGAACTGAGCAGCTGAAGGATTTCCTAGAGAGTGTAAGCATCATGTCTGCCATAATAGCATTGAGCCCACGAACTTTCAACGCAGACCCATCTGAGGTTACATAAGGACTGTATGTATACTGGTCACCCAGACAACCCCTCAAGCCTAAACTCTCGAGGCCGGGCATATATCCAGAAACGAGGTCTTCGAGTTAAGTCAGCTGTTCATCCTACCACGCCTGAAACGTCCTGTCTGGAATTGAGTACCTTGAATCATAAGTTCAGTCCAGCCCAGCCTAGCAGTCATCCCAAACCTCGTTAGTTTCGGGGCAAACATTGCTGCCCGTAGAAGAAGGGATTCCGGATCCTCGCTGCGATTAAGATCGCTGCGTGACATCCAATCCCCTCCATACTCTAGGGCAGTAATATTGGAACACATCGGCACCAGGAAGTGGTTCATGGCACTGGGCTCCAGTCTCTTTACGGAAGACAGAACGAGTCCGCGGTCGGTAAAACGTTCCTCGAAATAACGAGCGCAGGGCGGTGGAATGGACCATTGCAAAGTTTCAAGGCTCGTCATATTTCCCAGTACATCGGCAAATAAGTCTAGTACCTCAGTAGGGGGTTGTAACGGCTCTGGAATGCTCATGTGCGAACCACTGGGCTCGCTATCAAGGACGTAAATGCCCATCTTGAAAGTCTTGACTTGCGAAAGTGCCGCCGGACAACGAGCAATTTCCCGTGCTCGCAACAACGCATTAGGCCAGTCTGGGTGGTCGAAACCACATCTGCTGTTGTCGATCGTCAGGTAGTCAAACAGATCAGGTGGTAGATCAAGACCATTTTCTCCCTCGCTTGATTTCTCTCCACCGGCATCGGTCGTGGATTCTTTGGACGGGAAGCAAAGGTATGATTCGGCGTCTGGCAGGCTCTCGAGCTTGCTCAGGTTTTCGATGACCCATGGGTGTCTTGCATCGAGAATAAATTGGGGGACCCGCGACTGTCTGTATGGATTGCTGAGAAAACCACCAATCTTCTCTCTCCAGTGCCAGATGTTTTGCCATGCCAAAGAGGCTATCGGGAAAGACATCAAAACCAAGATTAATTTCATGTTGGTTTCGGAAGAGCCTGACCCAAGTTTTGCGTCGTTATTTATTCAAGTAAGAAGAAGAAGTGCTGGGTTAGATGGTTGTATGAAGCACGAAGGCTTAAACCGATCTCGTCTTCTCATGCCATCTATATCGTTGAAAGGGGTATACGTGTCGAGATGTTGGTCTCATCCTTCGCAAATGGATGCCTAGAACGGGATGCAGGACGACCCAGGGTAGTGGGCAGATGCCAAAGGTGTCAGACGTTGGGGGAGAGGTCACGGCTAGGATCCCTCCATTCACAATACAACATCTTTTCCACGTTGAGATCTATTTCTTAGGGTAAGTATGGATATACAATGAGCGAAGTGAGAGGTTATTCTCTAAAGGGACAGCTATCAACACCCGAGCATCGTAACTAAGCGGGTGCTGGGGAGAATTGGGGGGGCAAGCGTTGTGGGAGCCTAATATACCTGGGTATACATATCTATTATGCTTGTCCAGGGCGTCCATCCCCTGGCTAGGAGGTACGAACTTGGAATATCTTACCCGGGAGAACCAATATACATCGCTTAGACAAGGGCCCCGAGTTGGATGATATGCACTTAGACGAAATACAATAAGCAACGGGGCCCCCGGTTGGGTACCTGGGTACCTACTACCTAAGGTAGACGAAGATGTATTGAACAGCAGGCGGTTATAGAAATAACAAGATAGTATGCCAGGTGCAAATCTTTGCTGAGGTGGAACTATTATAAGGGTTGTGTTCTGCTGCAACTTTATCGTAGTTAATCTCTGTTCTCTACAAATCGCAAATCCGCCGAGGTGCCGATAGTGTGTAGATGCTAGGTATGGGCCGGAGACGGTCCTGATTTCTACTACCTGTACGGTAAAGATATATATTTCTATGCATCATCATTATTAACACGAATCATGAGCTTTGCGACATACAATTCTTTTAAGAACAGGCTTGAATTGCCTAATGACGCGCCACAGAAGTCTCAAGCAATCCTTGCCTCACCACATCCCTAGAGTGGAAGAAAGACCGGCGGATTTGGTCGTCAGGAGTTAGCCTTAGGTGCTGGAGCCCGGCTGCTTTATGGCCGGTCTTTTCTACGCTCCTCAGACTTAGTAACTTACTCTCGGAATGATTCCGGAACAGTGGGCGGTTCCCGGCGGGTAGCTAGCAGTATAAAAGCTTATCGTGAGTTTCTCGTATCCTACTAAGCTCTATCGAGGAAAACGTCGGAAGGCCAGGGGTTAACACCAGGCGCCATAGTGTAGAGATCCGGATAAGTGGGGTTTGGTGATTTCGCACCAGCTTCCGGGCAGTGATACCGCGCTGGAATCCCAAGCAGCAGCTTAACAACCGTCCGCTGCTCACACGACATTACCTAAAATTGAGAACTTGGAGAGATTGAAAACAGCAGAGTAAATAGGAAAGAGAGGGGGGGGGGGGGGAGATATATGAGAAGAGGCTTATATTAAGGTAGGGAATTTGGAATAGGGTGCGTCGGAGAGAAAATACTGCTGGTTCCCTCCAACGCCGTATTATATGGCTTCCTTCCGAGATATAGTGCACAGCGACGTGGAAAGTGTATTCAGCTCCGCGTCGAATGGTGATCGGCATTATGTGGGACGGATGAGGAGTGGAAACACCTCCCAAATCTGATGCCGAGGTAATTCTACTTGAGATACCTGACATGAAACAAAATCATTCGGAGCTGTACATTACTATTAGTAAAGAGAAGCTATAAATGCGCGAGCGATCGACGACTGTTGTCGAAAACAGGCAGTTGACTGAATGGAAGTGTTTTAAGAGACATGCTGGTGGATGGGCTTGTCGGATGACGCCACTAAATATCCATATATTTTATTGGCGCCCTGAAGCGAAATTTCCTATTTCGGTATATTCCTCATTATGCTAGATACAGCTCCGTTGACAACAAGCCGCCTGGGGAAGTTCCCGATAAACGACGTCGCAGATCACCTCATGCTGGTGTCCATTATACGACCGCGCTAACGAGGAGAAGCGAGCCCAATGCAAGTCACTGCCGGCAAGTTTTAAATAGAGCGCATTAAGACATTACGAGCACCGCCTCGGTTGCTCGGATGGCACTTTAGACATCAATATTTTAAGCCTCACCAGCGATAGGTTTCTAGAATCGGGACGTCAATACACTTGGCGCTGCAGCTAACCGGCCAAGATCTGGGGGGGAAGCTTGTTTGAGTGACATCGCGGCAATTCTCCCTATCGGAGTGATCTTGGTATTGAGTTACCGGTAGTATTGTGTCAAAAGACAAGACGCCGCTACACAGAGCGTGATTTGGGTGTGGGTCAAACTTCGGCATATGAGATGGAACAACTGACCAGTCCTCACTTATCCTAGATAGGCAGGTTGTCAGCATGGATTCTTACTCGCATATCTGTGACACACAGCCACTGCGATGTAAGCATCGCACGCTAATAGGGATGGCAGAGCCTGTGGCGGATGGTCGCTTGCACTCTAAGTAAATTAATTCGCAATCTTATCAGAGCGACTTGTAAAAAAAGGGGTGCTGCTAATGTGCTCGATCTCAAACATTACTGGTGAAAGTCGGAGGTTTGGACTACAACATCTTTACTATCCAGTTGTCCTTTCATCTCCCCTACCCGCCAATCATCGCTTACTTGAGAAGTATGTCCCTCTCTCTGAACCCGGTTCTGGTCCCCTGATTAGGCAGGCATTCCTGTGCTCCTCCAGCTTGTAGGGACTGCTACTGTAGATCTTAGTGCTGTCTATCAACTAATTCAATTTAGTAGGCAGACTAGTTATAACCAATGAACGAGTTGAGAACCTGGAAGCCAGAGGCTACACTATGCGCGCAGGTGCCTGAATGATAATAGTAGCCTGTGCTAATATAGCGCAAGTCAGCCCAGAGGGAACTAGGTAGCATCAAATCATTCCCAAAGCTGTTGGTACCATTGTTGCGCAATCATCATCAAGCATCATGCCAACAATCCCCTCTATAATGAAGGTTCGTGGGTAGTACAGGCAAGGGAATGAAGGGTGTTATACAGAATAAGCAGGGAGAACCTCCAACGCTGCCAACGCATGACCTAATCGAGAGATCTGATTCGACCGATGGAATCTCGGTAGGCGTAAAATTGAAGGGCCATCATTGTCTTGTGATATTCCGCCTTCTCTCTCGGCCGGACCTGCAGTAGAGCAGCGATCGTCGATATCCACATACGACACCCACCATGCCCACATATTGCTGTTGTCTTTTCTGTTATCACGGCCGGTAATCCAAAGAAGGCAGTCGGCTCAGCCTCTAGAGATGGCGAATGCCCTGGTTTCGAAAGGGATCGCCCTGCTCCTTCTCTACTGGATTATCACGCTATCGTGAAGGTATTTGCGGTGCTTGTTGATTCTCGACATCGTCTATAAGACTGCTGGCTCCCCGTCACATCTATCGACTTTGTTTCGACATCATCATCCTCTTTTCTTATCCTCAGTGCCCTTGCCCGCCTGTCGTCCCTTCTCTTGAAGCATTCATACTTTGTTGCCATCATCACCATGGTTCCCCAACCTACCGCTGTCGCCCTAACTGCGGCCCTTGCCGGTCTGGCTGCCGCCACCCCCATCAAGAGCAAGATTGGCACCAAGACTGGCTCCTTCACAGTCAACCAGGTTGCCAACGCCGCTTTCAAGCCCCATGGTGCCTTCCAGCTTGCTAAGGCCTACAACAAATATGGCGCCAAAATGCCCGAGGGTCTAGCCAAGACCGTCGCCAAGTACAACGCGGCCAAGAAGGCGAAGCGTGACTCCGGCAGTGCTGTGACTACTCCGGAGCAGTACGATATCCAGTATCTCACTCCCGTTGATATCGGTACCCCCGCCCAGACCTTGAACCTGGACTTCGACTCTGGGTCCTCCGACCTGTGGGTCTTCAGCACAGACACCCCGAGCGCCTCCGTCAACGGCCAGACCGTCTACGACCCTAGCAGCTCTTCCTCATCCGAGAAGGTCAGTGGTGCTACTTGGAGCATCAGCTACGGTGACGGGAGTTCCTCTAGCGGTACCGTCTACCACGACGTCGTCGATGTCGGCGGCGTCAGCTTTGATTCCCAAGCCGTGGAGTCCGCCTCGAAGGTCTCGGACCAGTTCGCTCAGGACTCCAACAATGACGGTCTGCTCGGCCTTGCCTTCAGCACCCTGAACACCGTCTCGCCTGACCAAGAAAAGACTTTCTTCGACAACATCATTGACAACCTCGATGTGGCCGCGTGGACCGCTGATCTCAAGTACCACACCGCCGGTAGCTACGACTTCGGCGTCATCGACGACTCGAAGTACACGGGTTCCATCAGCTACGTCGATGTCGACAGCAGCCAAGGATTCTGGGACTTCACTGCCGACATCAACGGAGAGTCCGTCGATGGTATTGCTGACACCGGTACCACCCTTGCCCTCTTCCCCTCCTCCGTCGTCTCGGCCTACTACGAGCAGGTCGATGGCGCCGAGGAGGACCAGCAACAGGGTGGCTACGTCTTCCCCTGCGACGCCAACCTCCCCGACCTCACCTTCACCCCTGGCGACGCTGAGATCACTATCCCCGGCCAGTATATCAACTACGCCCCTGCTGATGAGTCTGGCTCTACCTGCTTCGGTGGTATCCAGTCGTCTGAGGGTGTTGGTATCAACATCTATGGTGACATCGCCCTCAAGGCCGCTTTCGTCGTCTTTGACAAGTCTACGGGCTCTCCTCGCCTTGGTTGGGCGACCAAGGACCTATAGATGAGCGCCTCCATGTAGAGAAAGAGGTACCAGTGGACGGTGGCAATCCTAATGTGCGGGATAGTCTCTAAGGTCGAAATGATGGGACGTTTTGGATGGACCATGAATCTGTATATATATAAAGGCATTCTTAGAAGGGTCATGTGACGATACCCACGAAGTAGGATTTAATGATCATATGACAACCACACCTTTTCACTGCTTGCGTACTATGATTTGCTATTTCACAGCAGGGGGACATGCGATCCTAAGAACGGTCTACTGTTTTACGCCTAGTTGATATAGTCGGGGAAGGAAATTAAAATGATGTTTTCGCTCGTCCGCTTACACGAATAAGTTTGAACTGGCCAGACACAACACCAGTCTATGTGAATGTAATTCTTTCATAGACTACTATGTCGATCGAAATACTCTGAATGATATGGAACTGATAGTAATGGTATATGTTTATATAGTTTGGGCGAGTAGCTTGTGTCTGAGTAATTGTAGCAATTTAAACTGGGCAACGCCTCGTCAGATAATATCAAGTGAGGCATTCCGTAGTCCTAAGGAGTGCCGATCTGGATTGTTCTGTCAAACCCCTCATATGAGTCGTTGCTGGCAGACATGAGACTATTTCAATACTGAAAAGCTCATGTGAGTATTACATATTCGAACACATCTCTACAGACTAGCCGGTTGAAAGATTTCGCCGTCTGACATTTTTCAATAACCCATAATATCGACCTGACTATAACGTAATGTAGTTTTTCTCTTCTTCACACTGTTCAAATTGCCTTGCTATAAGTATCCTTTTTTTCTATTTTGGAAATAAGTGCGGTTTAGATATCTGTGTTAGCCCACAGCATTCATATCCATGTATCAATACTATACAATTATATCCTACTAATATGCTATAACTTAGCAATTCTCAATCTATTCACTGTGCAGGATGACTAATAATTACTAAAAGTCTGAAATGGTTGATCACCCCTCGATAGATAGATACACTGAACTTAGACGTGTAGAGGCGACTAGCCACATATTATCTATGCTCTCTGTATAGCAGTTAATTTAACGGAGCATTTCGAGCTGATCAATTACTATCCTTTGAAAGGCTAAAGAACGTGATGGTCTGGAAGGAGGTTATAGTGTGCTGTCAAGAGAGCCATCTGATAAGTGATTGGGGGAATGCGGCAATAATCTTCGGATAGTAACCCTTGATTCACTATATGGAACAGAACGGGCGTGGTATATCAAGCCAAGGAACTGAGCGGATCCGTCCTGCCCCGAGAGCCCACCTGGAAAATGCGTCGACAGCAAAGAGGAGAGATGCGCCGACCCTATCCATTATATATTGGATCGGGACTAACGGAGAGCACCGGTGTAGTACAACTGGAAAACACCAGGCAAATTCACGAATCCCCAGGTATTAAACATGAAGAGGTGTCCCATGGTAACTTGTGTCCAGGTCAAGATGCCACTATCAAGGGGTGGCAGCAGTTAGTCTTCATCTTCTTGCGAAGAGACATGCCAAATTCGTCGCCACCATCGTCCCTTCCTTATCGCTTTCTCCCTTAAAGAGTCTTTTGGGAACCATGCCAACGGAATCGCGCGACATCTACCTAGATGAGACTATTATGACATTCGCAAAGGATTCGCAAAAAGTCAACGGAAAGGGTGTGCATCATAGCGATCTGCGTTAATTAGTTGTCACCACAATCACCATGCATGCATGCCACTCTCTCATTATTGCCGTAAAAGGTCTCTAGTAGACAGATGGTCTAACTTGCTATTCGGTTTGTTCGGCAAAAGGGATGTAACATTCCTCACAACTACGCCACGGGCCATATCGTATGCAACCAAGTCATTCTTTGCAGCAGCGCTGTGCTTTAAAAAAAGAATTTTAACATGGTCTGTAGCTGAATAGGCTGGCTCGCGTTTAAAATGTCCAAAGTTTTATCTTTCGAATCCTCCTTCCAGGCCTCCCCTTTTTTTCAAGTCCTTCTTTGGTCTATTGTGACAACACAATATCTGTCCAACGTCGCCTTACGGCATAATCTACGGTCTGTTAGTACCTACTAGGGATACAGGTAAAACTCACTTATTCCCTGCATAATACCCCAGATATACAATACAGCCTATATTATCTACAGCACCGAACAGCTTTGGGATGATGATGTCATTGCTTTCTAGCTCCACCTATGTACCTGCCTATAGGAATACGTTTTCATTATGTAATAATATAATTGAGTAACAATTATACACTACAATTGTAGCCATATTTAATTTCTATTGTTTAACATTTCAACTTTATTTTAATGTTGAGAATCCTCTTCTCATGAACTTTTATTGTCAACTGGTGCTAGTATTGGCACTTTCTTAGAATGATGGCTAATCTAATATACCAACGGTAGGGATTATTCGTCACGACTCATCCATTTTTTCCCCGCCTCGTGCGACCTTATACTTGACAGTGTCCTTCAGATCAGCTTCCCAGGGATGTTTGTGCAGCACGAAGCCCTCCGTCTCCGGCTCTGGGATCCGCGGGAAGATGCCCATCTTGAGAATCACCATGCCGGGGTACAGCGGGGATTCGGACTTGATCGGACTAGCGGGGTCATTGCATCAGCTATTATTGGGATGAACCGCTCTTATTTATATATCTGTGGTCTGCGAGTGCGGAATGAATGAATTGAATTGAACTTACTTCCCATCAACGCTGCAAAATGACCGGAAGACCGGGTTTCCCGACATCGTTTTGTAGTCCTCGAATGTTTTCAGCGTGCCTGCGGAGTCTTGAATCTCGACCTTCCCCGCCTCGATGACCAAGTTCGCCGACACGAAGCTCCCGGCTACCTTGCGGCAGTTGGAGCAGTGGCAGAGATGACCCCGCGGGCGAGTGAAGAGCTCTGGGTCACGAATGGTGACGCAGATGGACCCGCATAGGCAAGTTCCCCTGAGCTCCTCCTCAAATTCGGTAATAGGGTGGTCTTTCGGGTCTCCTTGTAGTGATTTCATCCTTGCAGACTGTTGTTAACCTAGGGAAGACGTTACTCTTGGCGTATGCAGAAAGCTGTCAGAATGGCTGCACTTTTATAAGTGCCGTCCGCAACTACTAGTATGCAAGTAGCATCCGATTGGTGACCCGCGCAAGGGAGCCAGTGAGACAGGTCTTGTTATCTTGCTATTGCCACCCCCTCAATCACGGCAGATCAGTCACGTAATGTCACACCGAGTGTGGATTGTGGCTGGCCAAGACGACTCCTCGGTGTGGAACTTACAGATTCGCTCGGTGGAGGCGCATCCCCGACCAACAAGCTCATTACGGCCCTGTCCAATTTCTGACAGCCAAGATTGACAAATCCGGCATGGTAGAATTATGCGCTAATCATTAAGTAATATCATCTGTGGAAGGTAGGAGAGCAGCTTCGCCATAATCGATTATTACATCCCGTCGCGATGTCAATTACAATACCTTAGCGTCACGGTAATTACAATATCAGACAAAAGTATTTGAAAGATGCTATATTTATCTACGCCGGACACCGCGATCCTCCTACACCATTCGACATTATCATATCACTTGCAAAGTGCATCTCACTCAGCCCATAACTCTCAATTTATATACCCCTCCCATCGGAGCTGGAGTCCGCCGGTTAACACGGCAATACCGTGGCTTGGCCGGTCGGCCGCTCGCGGGTATAGCCGCCGAACTCAACCCTGCAGATGATTTCCTTGGAGCCGGCGTCGACTCGCCCAAGTCGCGAAACTAGCGCGTGAGATCGCCAGGGTCTCAGCCACTGATAGCTAGCAGAACCACGCGCTCGACTCACTAGCGGGACGCCTCCCGACACGGCGAAGCCCCCACTCCGCGTCTGACGGGTCGGGTCGCGAGTCCGCGGACACGACACCCACCGAAACATCTACCACCAACGTCGCCAGGGCGCGCGCTCTGGTCCAGTCCTGCGTCGCTGATCTCCCGCCGCCTCGGGCCGATTCGGACGGACCCTGACTGTGGTGCTCACCACTAGCGCTGGCTCGCTTGGGTCGTCAACCTATATCGGCAGAGTGTGAGCGGCTATTTTCTGCAGCCGGAAGAATGGTTCCTTCTCTAAGAAGTGATCCAGATGCTGATAATGTTGGTATTTGTTAAATTTTGCGTTCGTAGTACCGAGCAGGAGTTATAAAGGGGACTCGATAAAGAGCTTCAATCAGTTGAAGAAGAACGAAAAGATTAGAAATATAGTGCACTAGATGATGTCGAGCTTGAAGTCGAGGAACCTAGGTGGCTACGGGAATGTGACAGCGAGACCAAAGTTGATGGTCCACTAGAAGATGAGGATGCAGAGTTCTTTAATGTCGAAGACGGCTTGGAAGAAACTTGAGACTCAGAGGAAGAATAAGTAACTCTAGTGATGATTGTTCAATTCTGCTAGGGCTAGCTTGTATCGGGGTCTCATCTCCCTTGACAAAAATGTGGTAGTACCTTAAAATATGTTGTCTTTGCTGGAGTACACAGTTCGAATCTTCTCTCTCCCCCCCTCTCTCCAGTAATTTTCTCGCTTTTTTGATGCCAGGTCATGACATGTCCTTCAGATATCTTTGGTCACGCGAGTCTCGCACATCTCGAGCTCGCCGAAATGCTTCTTGTGCTCCGGGACAGCAGCAAAAGCTTGGATGTAAGCGGTTAGATTTGGAAGGTCCTTGCGCATCTCGGCATCAACCAAGTGCTTGTAGCTTAAATACAACAAGCTGCTAACCATCAAGTCGGCCATGGTCAATTCATCTCCGACGAGGAACTTCTTGCCACCTTGTAGCGCCGTTTCGAGACACTTGACATCTCGTTCCATGCCAGCAAAGTAGGTATCAAAGGCTTGTTCATTCAGAGGGTAGTATTTCACTGGTCGTATGAGATATGAGTGTTCAATCATTCCATGTGAAGAACTTGACGATAACAACGAAACCGTGTCACTTACAAGCAGTCATGGCAATGGGCATGAAGGCGTTGTTGAACAGCTCGCCCTCGGCGAAGGATGTCCACTGTGTAATGAGAGCTTGGGTCTTAGCATCTATAAAATGGGGAATTTAGTCTTAGTCTCATTGGCGACGATACGACAGCGAATAGCATACCTTTGCCAAGAAGTTGGCCAGCTTTCGGGCCGGACTGTGCGATGTAGTTGGCGATGGCAATGCTCTCGGTCAAGCAAAAGCCGTCGGCACCCTCAAAGGCGGGGACCTTGCCGAGTGGAAATTTGGTTACAAACTCAGGGCTCTTGTTGGTCTCACGCATCGTGAATGGCGGAAATTTGATCTCCAAGCCATTCATGTCGGCCGCTATCAACGCCTAGGTCGGGTGGTTAGTACACTGCTATTGCGGATGGCTAATCCGCATAGAAGGAAAAGTCAAATCAATCTTCATCTCACCCGGTTGACGCGAGGGTTGTTAGGATACGAGTAAATCTTGCCGAAGGGAGCCATCTTAAAGGGTGTTTGTCGTGTCGCCTCAGTTAGAATTTGATGAAAAGGGTCGAGAGAGGTGTTGTGAGAAAGGAATAGTATGTTGCAATCGTGAGTAGCGTGGACTAGTATGATACAGAGGACTCAACGGCGGAGCACTTGCCTTTTAAAGTGACCGCTGGATCATCTACCTAGGTAGGTAGTGAGCTGTCAACAGCGTGTAATGTTGCAAGTACTCGATTTGTCAGCTGACACTCTCACGTCAAGCACGTCTCAGACCACTACCTACATTTGCACGACCTAGGTAGTATTGGCAGTTGCCATGTGCACCGGTGGGTTCAATTCGCCAACCTAGTACCTACCTGGAGCTGCAGTACCGGGCACAATTAACTGGACCCATACTCCCTATCTCGTGCATTAGTCCGGCAACAGGAGCTAGGTATTGTCCTATAGGGCATTTAGTTGTACTCAAGTCTCACAAAAAAACCCATTCACTCTAAATTGTCGCTGTGCAGGGGAGGCAACGATAGGTACCTACTGACTATTGTCTAGGTACTGCCATGCACCAATAGTGCCGCTTCACTACCTAGACACCTCTGATCTAACCAAGAAACTTACACTCGTCCTCATCGAACACTGTTAGGTCTCGGACCCGATCTTTTTTGTCTT
Source organism: Ustulina deusta (assembly GCA_023159155.1). Lineage (NCBI taxonomy): Eukaryota > Fungi > Ascomycota > Sordariomycetes > Xylariales > Xylariaceae > Ustulina > Ustulina deusta. The sequence continues at coordinate 178,761 of JAJNNX010000029.1, read as the reverse complement.
GCTTTTTCCGGTGACCATTAGCAGTTACGCTCTATATACCGCTCCAACCAAGTGACGAGGCTGAACAGAGCCGCGAACAAGGCTTCTCCGAGCGAGCCCACTCATCTAGTTTAGCTCAAGTCACAACTTTTAAAAGCTGACTTACGTCTATCTCCCAAACAAGGAGGAAAATTGCCATCGGAGATAAGGTAAATATGCCACACTGCATTAATTCTTGATTTCAATTCTGTTCTTCCGAATGACGTTGCTTTTGTTGTTCCGTACGACGCTCTCGCAGGCTTGCGGTGCAATGGCGCTCCGCATTTGTAAGCTGAATGGACTACGGATAGTTTGAGCTCACTTCTCCGCTCCCCACAATGCGGCGGGGGATCCCGTTAACGCCATGCCTATCGGGTTATTACCAATCGAGGTTTATAAATGAGCATTGGCGTGGTTAATTTTGGTGGGTGCCGATGGAAATCATTGATGATAAATTAGCTCTATTATAGGTCGCGGCTGGCAGACCACATATCCCAACCCGCTGCCTGTGTGTTGCAGGTATTGCTTTCAAATCCCTATATATAGAGAAAAGAAAGCGACATATACATAGAGAGGGGTTAGCTAGTACGAATTATATAAGGCTTTTCGCGCCACGATAAAGTCAATTTCTACTTTCATTTCTAGTCAATGACTCAACAAGAGCCGAGCAGTGTATGCCCAAGATCGCCAGTAGTTGAATGAGGAATTCCAGCATGAATATGTGCAATCATCTTCATACAAAGCGGCGCGTAGTGTACTGATTTAAAATATAGCTCAACTTGAATTTGCACTACGGGTTGAAACTTGTATCGTGGTACTGATGGATACTAGACCAAATAATATGTCGGGCCGTGTAAACAAAACTTCACATCTATCGAGAGGGCAGGATCTAAACAAAGGATAACCTTTTTCAACAACCCAAACAGGTTCTAACTAGCAGCCTTCAGTCTATGCCCATATCTGTGGCCTATTGCACAACTACATCCTGTCGTTAGAACATGCAAGTTAACAATAAACCCTCAACACCACCACCAACCTCAATATCATACTAGATCACCTCTCGCGTAACTACCTACGGAGGTATCTAAATGGATTCGCCAATATTAACAGAACAGAATATGCCGTAGCCGTATGTCCTATGAGCCTCGACATGGCCGTCGGCATCCACTGAACCATACCTCATCTTCAGCTCAAGTCGCTCAAACTAAAATGAACACTTACAAGTCACACATTCCGGTGGTTGAAAATGAAAAGGGCCAGTTATCCATTAGAACCCCGAAGATCCAAGATAGCGGTTTCTCACTGACCCGGCACAATACGGACTTCACACTATGGGCTGACTGGCTGACTGCCGACGACAAGCCAAGTGCCATCATCTATCCCTATCCATGGGGTTAGAGATAAACGTCCACCCGGCCACATAGTATGAGGCAAAACATGAAGTACGCGTGGATACACAGAAGTAACGGGTATTCTAGCAAATATAACATAAATAGGGAAAGAATTCCAAAAAATCGGAGGGGTTGGTACCAGTATCTGCGTAGCTACCGATCTTTACATTCCAGCTACTACTGAGCATCTAGTCTCTTGCAATGGATACACACATACACATAACGAGCAAGAGAATAATTGTGGAAACACAAACCTACCTACAGTATGCCATCACGCTGCGGAAAAATACAACATACATATATCATCTATATCAAGCGATGGTTGTATAACGTACTCACTTTTTCTATTAACGCGAATAATGCCAATACCATCTGTATCAAGGTAGTGGGTCGTGGATTGTCTCCCCACCTAGCTACTTTGTTATAAATGCATTTTTTTCTGTCTGTAAGTAGTTATGGCCTATGACAGTGGTGTGTTATGGCCTATGACAGTGGTGTGTATGGCCTATGACAGTGGTGTGGACAGGGACTGATTACTATCTTCATTCGGCTTTAGAAGTTACGTCCACTGTCACTTGTTTTCAACGCCATGTTGGAACTTACTCCCCCCTTTTCCTGCCTCGTTGAATTCAGGTTTGGTCATGAATAAATAGTCGTGGCATGCGGAGGGGAAAGGAGGTGAAAGGGGCGAAAAGGGGAAGAGGCGCAATTGGACGTATCATGTTGTAGTATTTGTTTGGTAGGGGAAGCTCCGGCAATCAGTGAAGCAACCGCCGGAATCGCGTCATAAGGAATTCAGAGTGTACACAAAACTCCGTTTCCCAAGCCCATATGAATGAATTAATATAGTACATGCGTGGGATCTAACGCCGCATACACATTCTATAACCAACGATGCCTGCTTAGGCTCGATCATGTTGTATTTCGTATTTTGCACACTTTCTTTTCCCCTTCTTCATCTCCCCCGTCACCTTCGTAATAATTTGTCCCCTTCTTTTATACGCGTAACAGCTTGGCGGCGTAGTCCTCGATGAGCTGCTCGGTGGGGAAGCTCAGTTGTTCAAGACCCTGGGCGTAGGGGGTAGGCACTTCGGCACCGGTAATACGCTGGGCGGGGGCATCGAGATAGTCGAAACCGTACTCCATCGTCGTAGCGAGAATCTCGGCACCCATTCCAGCAAAGGGGAAACCGGACTCGACCGAGATGAGGTGGCCAGTCTTCTTGACGGACTTGATGATGGATTCAACATCGAGGGGCTTGACGGATCGCAAGTTGATGACCTCGACCTCGACGCCGTACTTCTTCTGAAGGGCCTCGGCAGCGACCATGCACTGGCCGACGGTGCGGGATAGCGAAACCAAGGTTAGATCCTTGCCCTGGCGCTCGATCTTGGCCTTGCCGAAGGGTATGACGAAGTCGTCCTTCTGAGCGGCCTCGGACATGGGAAAGGAGACACCGTACATCAGCTCGTTCTCGAGGAAGACGACGGGGTTGGGGTCGCGGATGGCAGCCTTCAGCAGACCCTTGGCGTCTTCGGCAGACCAGGGGGAAACAACCTTGAGACCGGGGATAGAGCCGTACCAGGCACTGTAGTCTTGCGAGTGTTGGGCGCCGACACCGGAAGCGAAACCGTTGGGGCCACGGAAGGTGATATTGCAGGGTTGGATACCGCCGGACATGTAGAGCGTCTTGGCGGCACTGTTGACGACCTGGTCGATGGCCTGCATGGCAAAGTTGAACGTCATGAACTCGCACTGCGCGATAAGAGAGCACTCGTAGTTAGCCAATCACTGTTCCATCCTGTTTCTTGTTTCTTGGAGACACAGATGCATGGGTATGCAGGCCATATGGATATCAAGAGTGGCGGCTGGGAGGAGTAACTCACGATAGGAGCAAGCCCGCTCAGCGCAGCGCCGACAGCCAAACCACAGAAACCGCTTTCAGTGATGGGTGTGTCGATGACCCTCTTGTCGCCGAACCGGTCCAGCAAGCCCTTGGTGACCTTGTAGGCGCCGTTGTATTGAGCAACCTCCTCTCCCAGAATGAAGACCTTCTCGTTCTGCTCCAGCTCCTCGGCCATGGCCTCGTTCAGGGCCTCGCGGACCGTGTACTCCTTGGCGCCCTTGACATCGGCGAACGACCTCCGCTGCGAGACGGCGAAGGACGCAGACGAGGTGAGTCGGGGGAGGGTTCGTGGCGCGGCCGTCGTGATGCGGGCAGAGGCGGCGAATCTCGCGGCCGGGCGAAGATATCGCGACATTGTTGGCTGTCGAAAGTGAATGGAGCGACCGACGGACACGAGAGGAGGTGAGAAGAGAAAGACCAGGCACAGAGTAATAGCAAGGAGAATGTGAAGGATAGAATGGAGGTCCGGTCCGTCGGGATGACAGGGGAATATGGGATTGGCAATTGGGTGAAGAGGGCTGATAGGTCGGAACGGAAAAGGATGGATGCTGGATGCAAGGACGGGGAGAGAAAAAAGTGTCCGTTCGAGGACGGAGGTCTGAGAGTGATTTTTTACCAATGTGGTTGATTGATTGATTAGCTTACTTACCTAGATAGCAGAGCTCTGTCAGCTTTCTGGGAGGGTACATAGGTACAGTACACCTACCTATGTAGTGTACATGCTGATGTCGGTAGTTCACCAGGTGTTGACCTTTTCCCGCTGTTTGTCAAGCAGCTTGTTCGCCTTAATCTTGAAGGACTAAGCCTCTTACGGACTAGTATATTCTCTTTCAGGCAATTTACCCCGGAGTCCCTCATCAGCTTTCTCCTGTCCTAGTTCCTACATCGGAACCTGAATTAATATTACCTACTGTAAGTATACTACATGCTCTCGACGAGACTGTACCTACACCAGCAGATAATACATATAGGTACTTACTAAGTACCTACCTCCCTCGAATACTGCCCTGAATGCCTCATACCTCGTATTTTATTTACATGACAGAAAAAACCTACCGAGTTGCCCCAATTCCTTCTGTCGCATGCTGTAAGGCAATAAAGGTCACTGCAATAACATACTAACCATTCAACTAGCTCTGCTATTAATAAATATTCACCGTAAGGTAGGTATACACTAACCCTTCTCCGCTGTGTGGACACTGAACGGACTCGCTAACGTTGACACCGGCTCAGTGGCCCGCTCGCTCCGTTGGGGACACTCCGAGAATGGAGTAAGCTTATCGGACGGACGTGTCAGCTTGGACTCATATCAATTACCATCTATCTAGTGTTGTATCAGCGTGATAAGATCGAAGAGCAATAAGAATCGCACGCCTGTTAACTCTCGCCGATCTAGGTAATTCGAACATGTATTATACTGTCTTTCTCGACGCGCGTTGACGCTTCTGTTATGTACAGCGCTGTAGAACCGTTCCTATAGGCATCTATATCAATAAGGCGAGGGGCCGAACATGCACGAGTTCCCCACCCAAGTCTTGACTCTCTTTCATCGGGCGTCTCGCTGCGCGCCCCGTCCCGCCTCGCCCCATGTTACCTCTTGCCTCTTGACCATTAGGTATTAAATGGGTATATCGGTGTCGTGGCTATGCCCCACCACGCCGGCGAAGAGATCGTTTAATGCTATATAATTCCCCTTTTCTTGTTCCGTCATCATCGTCATTACTAGTTATCTCACTGCTCAGGCTTCTTCCCGATCATTAGGTACATGGGTGTGAAGAGGTGCTTCTCGGCACCCGCGACCAGGCAATCGGCTGCTTCACCGAGACTTTCGGCCGTCTTCTTGGTGCCGGCTGGCGCAATCTTGACCGTCTCCAGGAGACCGGCGAAGTTGTGTGCTAGGAAGCGACCCCACCACGTCATGCGTGCAATGGTGAAGCTGTCGAATACGGACTGCATGTACTTCCACTGGCCGGCGAGGGGCCAGTACCACGGAATGGAGTCGGGACGGTCGGCAAGATCTTCGTGGTGGAGCAGGTCGAAACCGGCAGTGTTCATCGCCTCCAGTCCCTCCGAGATCTTGACCATGTTCGCGATACCATCACCTTGCTCGATGCCGAGACGAATTCTGCGGTGTTCTAGGTTGTCGTTGTCGTAGTCGTCCGTCATCAGCCACTCGTACACCCCAAATACACCGCCGGGCTTCAACACCCTGAAGATTTCGCTGTAGACACCGGCTAGTTTAGGAGCGTGAACGGTGGCCTCGATCGCATAGACGGCGTCGAAGCTGTTGTCGGGGAAGTCCATTTGCTAGAACAAACAATTATACATTAGTCGCCTGTCGACTTTCTAACGGTGAGTTCATAACCTACCATGAAGTCTCCCTTGACAAAGGCTAGCTGGTGGGACAGGCCCTCTTTCTCGGCGTAGTGAGTGGCACGCTGGATCTGATAGTCGTTGTTGTTGAGACCGGTGATGTGTGCACCGGTGAATTTGGCAATCTCGCGCGCCGGTCCGCCAACACCACAACCGACATCGAGCACCTTCATGCCCTCCTTGATGCCGATCTGGTGTGCTAGATAGTGCTCATGCCGGGCAATGGCTTGGTAGAAGCTCTCTCCGACCGAGTATCGGCAAAAGTGGAAGGACTGGCCCCAGCCGTATTCGTACAGATCAGTAGCGAGATTGTAGTATCTGGTCACCATCGCGTTAGCCCAAGAGTCCACAGAGCCCGGGAAGTGGTGGGCACAACAACATACTGTCTCGTCAATGTAGCGTACTCGGCATTTCGTGCCTGTCACGCTGGGTTAGCAACAGCGAAGAGCGGTGAGAATGGATTCGTCGCACAGCACGGGTTTCTTCCGTCTCGACCTCGGCGGCCTTGTTGTCCCAGTGCTTGAAGTACTCGTCGACGGCAGCCTGCTTCGCCTCGCGGCCCTTGGCAAACATGGCACGCACACCACCACCAGCCGTGGCCGAGGTACCGTGCATGGCCGAGTTAAAGGCAGCATCACGGGCTCTGTCCTGCTTCTCGAGACCGGTCTTGGTGGCCATGGTGTTGAAATGGCGGTGGTTGCGAGTAGGAGATTTAGGTTACAGGGAATGGGCGGATTGACACTTCTGGGAGGTCAATTGGTAGAAAAGAACGATAAAGTATCGGTAGGAGATACTGCAATAGAGAGAGAGGGTTGCTGTCACGTTGAAAATCAAGATCGAAAAGGGGATGCGGGCTACATTTATGCAATCGACTTTTTGGTTATCAGCAGCAATCAAATGCGTACCTCCTAGGTCCCTAATCGAGGTCCCTTCAGGGGGACTGGCCCGCAGCATTGTTGCTCAACCATTTACAGACTAGCTTGATTTATCCCCCAATTATATCTTGCCTTTCGCCGGGAACCCGAATACGAACGCGATACACTGCAGCCACTTCAACGCAATGGTGGCTTATCTCATGTGGCTAGTGCCGAATACGATTTTGTTTTAAAAAAGAGAGAGAGAGAGAGCGAGAGGGAAATGGAAGAATAAGAAGAAACCAGACAAACACTTCACGAATTCCTAATGATAACGACATTCGACAACAGTGAATAGGTAGTGACAAATTCTGTCCGGCACACGCCAATTGCCGGAACCATATGCTTCGCGACTTATAGACTGATACGTTCATTGCGTTGTTCAAGCCACATCGGTATCTCGCCATGGGCGGCTACGGGTATGCATGAACTCGGGACGAAAGATTCAATATCACCGGGTAGATGGTCCCCGTGTCGGATCGGGCCTATGGAATAAGTAGTTGCGTGCAACTTTGCGCCAGCTTCAATAAATACGCACCGAAGCTACTCCAATCCCCAAAGACGACGACGATGTACGCGTTCCCCCCGTTGTGAGACCTTACCCTACACAGAGCCGCAGCATCACATCGATCGTTGTTATGTAGTTTTTATTTCGTCATCTATCGGATGCGCCCGTGGAACCGTACATCTTCGATAACGTGCGGCAGAGTCTGGACTGCACAGAGCCCAATGCACCGACAGGAAGAACGCTTGCAGGTTGCGCGTACGTATCGGGTTCGAGACACAGGAACATTAGTTGACAATTGTGGTTGCTAATGTATACTCGGTGTGCAATCGACCGTCTATTTCTTATGTTCCTCGGTCAGTCTCAAACTGTGCAAGCCCATATAAACAGCATCTGAAATAGCGTGCCCGCCCGTGGCGATTCAATAATTCTAAGTGCCTCCCCAGCCCTCCACATCAAGGAAGATCCTCATATTCATCACCACCGTTAAACTATAGAACCGCAGAGACTTGGGACCGATGCCGTTTCCCTCAACTGGCAATTCGCCATCGTGTGCTGGCCGATTTACTCCCCCGCTCAACAAGGAATACGGCGATATTACATCTTCATGTTGGCGATGTTGCATTAGTCTGCTCGCATTCTCCGATAAACACCATGGTAGATTCTATATAGAGGATGAAGAGGGCGGGTAACAGGATTCAAGAGACGCTGCCGTAGTGCCTGTATAGGAAGACATGAAATTTCGCATTGATTATTTTATATATAGCGTTATACCTTGGAGTGTTCAGGTTGCTGGCTTTGGCCTGATGGGTTTTTGGTTTAACACCCTGGATATTTGAGTCGTTGCCTGCATAAAGTTGGTTGCGTAATGAGGTAGCAAGTATGCAACTTGCGTACGACATCTTCTCTCATACTAGCTTAATCGTGGTATATCGACAAGTGTCTCCGCCCAGAGCAAAGGTATTATTATAATATGAAAGAGGTTCCCAGTAAGACTCATCAACGACTCCCGACACCCACAACATGGTATTTGAGGAATAGTTAACTCTCGTCGAAGCCTCTACTTCCCTCACTCATTCAAGATCTTTTCAAGCTCTTTCATCACGTACTCTGGCGTAATAGTTGGGCCCTTCCAAACCGTCCGAGCTGGCTGAGGACGCCATACCACACCAATAGCTTCGGCTGCCGACCTCTCCTCTTCAGTAAGATCATGACCGTCCAAGCTGTCGAGCGTCTCCGTTATCCGAGGAAGCCAGCGACGCATCCAGAACTCTTCGGGATCGTGGAGTATCAAAGGCACCCCGTCTCGGTCCTCGTGTGCAATTCGACCGAATTCAACTACAAGATCGGCGAACAAAGTTAACAAGGTGCTTTGCTCCGAATGGATCTCATCAACCTCTTCGGGCGTACGGGGTGATGCTTCGTAAATCCTTATATAACGAAAATTACAGCAGGTATGTATTAACCCTAAGGCATCAAACGTTATATGCCTGAGGGCTGCAATCAGGTCCTCTCCGCTGAAACTAGTTTGGAAAGTTTGAATCGAATGCATATACTGCCGAGCGAGCTCCTGTAAGGAAAGGTACTCGTAATCTTGCCTCAACCGATCAAAAAACGCTTTCAATGGAGTGCAGCCACCTACAAGACAAGGGCAGGAGCATGTGTCGCTGACCCGAGCTTGCATCAACTTCTCAACGATCCATTGTTCCGTTTCGACGTTTTTTGCGTAGGTAGTGTCCCTCCATCGACATTCACCAATAGTCCAGAAAACGAAATGTGCTGGGGTGACTTGTGCAGTAATCATCGCCCCGGTGCTATCGCTCCTTTCACTGAATGGTGTCCAGTAGTTAGCACCGTGCTCGATTAGCCACCGCACGGCCTCGGCCGTAGATACATAGGCTAACAGAGGTACATTTCCCTCTTGATCATAACTGTCGAGATCTCGGAAACCAAGAGCCCATAGCTTATCAAAATGGGATACCTGCAGCTGCCACCTGTGATGACCCACCCACAAATAGACCGAACACTCGTCGTTAGCGTCTACATATAGATGTGAAGGGACATCTATGCCCCTCTTCAGCATTAGCCTCAGCACTCCAAAAGCGTTGCCATCCAAGACTGTGTTTTCATGAAGCCCAAAAGAACTAGCTTCTGCTTCTGTTAGGTTCTCTAATGCGAGCAATTTCAGCTCGTCTCGGCGTTGCTTCAAGCCAATTAGTACGTCGTCGATGCAAGATTCGTCGGCGTTTCTTATGCACCATAATCGTATGCGACTGCCCGATGCCAACAAAATCCGGACTGCTGCCCTACAGCCCAGGCGGCACGCGCACTCGAGAGGGCTTAGGTCATATGTGGACTTGTCAAGCAGTAACAAGCCAGATGCCTGTAGTATCAAACGGAGGCATGACGGGTGGTTGAATGCAAGATGTAGTGGAGTGTGACCGAAATGATCTACTTCTTCGAGGGATTGAGGGTATCGCTTTATGAGGTCCTGCACGAGTCTCTCGTCGCCGGCTCTCGCTGCAAGGCTTAACGGTCCGCATCCACTAGCTGCTTGATTTGTCAGCTATGCAGAAGAGCCGAGAAGGAGTTGCTCAAACCTTCAGCTAGTTTCAAATCCTGCAAAATCGCCCCCAGAGGGTCAGCACCCCACCACAATTTTGATGTACCTACTATTAATGGTATATCCGGTTCAGCTGGGAGGACAAGCTTCGCCAACTCCCGACTTGCATCACTGCCACCTTGGTATTTTAACGAAAGAGCAAACGGAGTTCTGTTTCAATGCGTGAGCTTTTTATAGCTAGAACACCATCTCTCATGGGTCAAGGTGCAATACTTACTGTCCCTCATAATCATATGTGGCTACCGGAACCCCGCAGGCGACCAAATTTGTTACGATTGAAAATATCAAATCCACAAACGTAGGCGAGTAATGAGTGAACATTAGCTATGAGGGCGATTAGGATCTATTAAACTCTCCTAAATATATGCACTTACCATCAAAGCAATGTCAACTACTCTATGTAGTAGTGACTCCCCATTTGAGGTAATATCCTTGGGAGAAGCTTTTTTTCGGCTATAAAGCACGAAGATGCCATTTAAACAGCACTGCAGCGTTTTAAAGACTGCTTTGTCTCTTAGTGGATCATTGCATAAAAGCAGGGAAGCTAGATCTAGGAGACGGAAAGCAGGGGCAGTCCATCTGTCAACAGTTGGGTAGTAGGTAAAGCCTGGACTGATGCTTCGCCCCCCGGCACCCTGTGTATTAGTGAATGAAAAAACGAAAGCCGTTTGGAACAATTTTCTCAAACCGTTGTATTCTACGGTGAACTTGGTAGTCTGCGTTTGGCTATCGATCTGTGAAAGTGGACAATCTGGTAGATGTCTCCTGGTACTCGAGGTCCCATGGGAGAACGAAAAGTATCCCCAGCTACTCTGATGAGAGGACATTTTGCGAGAGGGTCGGCATGAGCAAATCCGAGATCTAGTATAACGTGGTGCGTGTGCGGTGCTGTATTCGTCTAATGTTTTCATCGAGGTCGATAGAAGACTGGGTTTGGAAGCCAGGGACATTGCGGTTTCGATTGACTAGGATACGGAGGTGTGAGGAGTTGTTATTGAGAGATTGTTCGCGGATACGATCACTCACATCTAGCGCTACTACGGGCCCTCCTCTGGCTGTCCTTTCGGGGCTCTCACGAGCTACTGTTAACGACAAGCAGGCCCCTGCACCCTGCGATTGAGACAGGGAAAGAACCAGATCATGGACTTGGCGTATCTGGTTCGCCGCAGTGATGGAAACATTCCTACTAAGTATAAGACGTACCGCTCATCGTAGCTATACTGACTTTCGAGTTACCTACAGTTCTACAACTTGTAGCGCCGTTTGAAGTGCACTGTTGACCTTGGCAAGCCGCTCCTCGAGGCGACATATGCCGGATCGATTGAAGGGGTAGGTCAGCTTCTTCTTTTGCTCAGCAAGTTCAAGTCGGATACCCGAGCTGGCTGAAGCTGGTTGAGACAGCTCAGACAAGAGTGCGTGGAGGGCGCTTAGTTCAGTGTTGCAAGATTTCACATGGCGCTTAATCATGGTCGCAGATGCTGGCCAACTACTCTCTACCTGCAGAAATAGGTCCTCGATGGTCGATAATGAGTCTTTCATTTCGGTAGCTTGTTTTTTCGCCGAGTTCAGCTCTTCTGTTCGCCCTTTCACGGCATCTAGATAGTCGGATAAGCCGCCGGCGACTTGGAGCCCGAGGGATATCACGCCAGTCACAAGACCTGCGACTGAGAGAGGGTCCGCCATGCCGGGCGCAGATAGAGATCAATGAGTGACAATCCTCAAGCGAAAATTGTTTGATGGGTGAAAGCCTAAAGATGTCGCGATGAATGGCCAACCTGGGAGGAAGCGCGAAGAGAGAGATGATGAAGGGGAATGCTATCTTGTGAAGATCTTTCAGCAGGAGGTTCTCCATCTGGCCCCCACCCGTCACTCCTGCATGTCAGACAAGAATATGCAGGCTGAGATGTCGCCCACGTGACCACGAAGCCCCTATTCGCAGAAGGCAAAGGGGCTGTGTACTTAAGACTAGACAGTTGAGCAAGGCAGATTGCAAAACTAATGCAGGAGAGCCCGGTGCCGGGGAAAATCGCAAAGGAGGCCTCCTAGACTTTCTTCTCGCATAGCCTCTCCCTTGCCTAAGCCTAGTTCTAACCGTGAAATGGTGTTGACTGCTCTCTTGGCTTGAAATATTTCCCGTGTGTGGGCGGTGCATACGAGGCACAAGCGGAGGCACCAGTACAGCATATGTTGGAACGTTTTACTCCAGAATATGACTCGGTAGCCTTATCTGAAGACCTACATGTTGACCAATAAATGGACAAAAATGAAGATGTTGTTAATTAAATCTCTTTCGCCGAAACATTTGCAATCAAACAGCGACTTGCACAAGCCTACGTTAGCTGAATGAGACCTGCCAGTTCTGTTCGGTAGTGCGGGGTAGGGATGGAACTCATAGGCTGATTAAAGTAAAGCACCCATGTCCTTCGGGACCTATAGCAAAAAGACAATTCACTATGGCACAGTAGCATATCAGGCGCACCTTTGTCGTGGTTGTATCTAGGCCCGAAACACCTCCAACCTCACTTTGCCTGTTACTAGAGTCCATACCCAGATTGCATCGACGATAAGAATGTCTATAAAGCTGAAGACAAGACTCCCGCCAAAAACAAGACTGTGGTACCCCCATGCATTTGCCTCATCCAGGTCCTTGACCTGGCATACGATGGCCCAGGGTAGCACGTACAAGATATTGCTCGCGAGACTCTGGTATAAGTACCATTTCGGGCGAGTCGCGAGCAGAATAGTGGCCAGCTGCGTGGACATGGCGTAGAAGACGTAGCACCAATCGATCGTACGCCACATATACGCCGTGACATCGGCGACGTCTCCAGATCCACTAATGTACAGGGCGAAGGCGCGAGCTCCGAAGAGGGAGAGGAAGATGGCGATAGGAACTTCAACTGTGAGCGCGAGAGCGAGTGACCATAGGGCAGGTTGAGCGATAGAGAATACCCGCCTCCATGTGGCTTTTGGGCGACGGTTGTCGATGCCCATTTCACATCGCCACTTGCCCCATCGATGGCCGATAAACTGTAGAGAGGTCGCTTCGAGGGCATTAACGGGGACCATTACGAGACCCCACCGAATGGTATTGAAAACACCCCATGCGGTGGCATAGGTTGTGCCGAGGGCCACGATCGTCGTAACCAGCCATAGGTAGAGCGCGTTGCGGACGGCAGACTCAGCAAAGGTGATAAGTCCAGGCCGGAGAAGAACAACAAGGGCTCTGCAAGTCGGCTGAAGGCTGGAGTCGGGTTGGATATCTAAATTGTCGTCGCCTTCATTTCTCTCAATCTTGCTATATAACGGCCATGTGTTGAACCAGAGGAAGTACACCAGCCCGGCGAATGCGGCAACGAGACTGCACACTAACTGAATGATAGCCTGCATGTTGACCGTCGGCTTGAATGACCCGACATGGAAACGCGAGATGACTAGTAAATCTAGGATGATATTGACGCCAAACTTAACAGAGCTTATCACCAACGGTACATCCGGCTTGTCTAATGCTCTCGTTGCTGTCGCAACGGCCGTTTCGATAGTACCAGCGAGCACTGTGAACGATGTGATCCGAACGTACTTGAGACTAGCTTGACGAACTTCAGATGGGACGAAGCTATCGGCAACGGCAGAAGCCGCGCTCACGAAGACGATGCTGAGTACGAGGCCAGCGACTGCTTGAAAGAGAATCAGAGTATGTGTTAACTGTAGCCTCTTGGCCAAACCTCTCGATGCCTTGTCGCCAATGATAACCCACGCAGCTCTCGGAAGTCCTTCGTTAATGGCCTCCGCAGCCGTATTCAAATACGTATACACGTCTGTGGTCACAACCATCGAAGAGTCGATGTTGGCAACCCAGAGCTTGGAGAGCGTGCCGTATAAGGCGGGCAGTATAAATGCCGCAACATTGAAAGCGAGTGAGCCAAAGTATCGGTCGCGATGCCATCTCGAACTGGGCTCTGGTACTGGCCCTTCGTCAATGCTGTCGTCATGACCGGGCGTATTATGAGGACTTGCAGCGGCCGCAGAGGCGCCCTCAACAACGGTGTCATTTTTTGGCAGCATCGTATAGTCCCACTGCCTTTTCGGGCTGTCTCTCCGGGTGGACATTACGTATACTGTCAGGTGTCTACCTCCAGCTATCTTGACATGGAGCCCTCAAGCTGAAAAGTTTCGGCTAAAATTAGGTATTCATTTCTCATCTCATAAGTGCGGGGTAGTGTAACACCACAATTCAAGGATCCCGTCAGCTCCGTTTAGGCCCGCTGAAGCTAAAATCTGGTGTTGATGCTGTAGACGGGACAGAGTACAGAGTAAAGGGTCGACAGTCCACTGTAAAAGGTCCTGACATGCACGCTGTCCCTTGCACTATGCCAAAAAGACTCGTAAATGTCACAGTTGTGACCGCTGGTGGTTCTAGTATTGACTTATTGCGATTGTACGAGGGGGAAGTTCTATCTGTACTCCAAAGTCCGCTATACTAGATTATCAGAAGGCTGGCATACATAAGAAAGTGGCTTGCAAGGCCAAAAAGATGTTGTATTGTCAATGGAGGGTTTGCAGCGTAAGCCTGCCAGCTAAATACAGTGGGAATCTGACTGTGCCTTCCCTATCCTTTACACTACCAGCCCCTTCCCACTACATAGAGCACGGGCCAAGGCCCGTGCCGACTTAACCCCCACACTCCCCGGGGTTAGGTTCAATATAGCTCCGTGGCAGCAGGCAAGGTACAAAGGACAGCGGCGGATTCCATGTCAATTACCTACCTCCATCTCTTCTGCAACATTGCTTTTCCACCCAATGCTACAACATCACCTTCAGACACATAGCTTGTGATTTTGTTTTATGTTATATGCCGTGAGTTTTGACTCTGTTGTATAGAACAACTTACTTATTTGCATGTGACATAGACACGTTTGTTTCGTAGTACCCGCCATCAGACTGATTAACCCGCTAGCAAAGACTGACTGGTAGTTAGCATCATGACGCCACGAGGACGGAAAGGCATGCATTACGGTTATCGTACCATGGCGCCGACAAATAGGACATGCCACAGCTCTGACAGTGGATATATAAACAATGACAGACAGTCAAGCGTCCGACTTGATAATGTTCTGCTTGCCTCTCAAAGGCAGTACACACTTGGGTGGTATTAATCACAACCCCGCAATTCTGTTTAGTGGTAGAACCGGGGCAATTCATTGTTCTAGGTATAACGTATGCCTAGATGCACTCTCACATCCATAGCTAATTCCTCAGTATAGTCAAATTGATATCCTAACACACAAGGCCAAGACTTCCTTTCTCGGCAACATCTAATGAAGGACGATATATAACCCTCCCAACGCTACAGCACCATACAATTTATAAAGGTTTCCTGACAGAACGTTACCGGCATTGGGGATCTGTACAATCCCGGTCATCCATATGATTCCCCGCATTAGCCAAGAATTCTATAACAAGGAATGCTGGATACAGATATCGGCATAACTTACAGTAGCAGTCCCGTTCGCAGCTGGCGATGATGTCTCCGAAGTTGTGCTAGATTCTGTGGGGGTCGTTGATTGTGTAGGAGCGGCGGTGATACCGATGCTAGACGAGGAGCTCTTAGACTCGACTGCCGTGCTGGTAGGTCCTGTGGAGGTAGTTGATTCGGCGCCACTTGATTCATTACCCTCGGGAGTAGTTGGCAAACCACAACTCTCAGCGATACCTGATAAAGTTCCACTGTAGTACTTCCAGATGTCGGTATTGTCCGCCCCGGCGCACTCTAGACACGTCTTATAGTCGTCTAAGAAGACGTCATTACTGCAAACGTTTTCGCTGGATCTGGCCTGCACAATAGCTCCGCCTATAGAGACCCGACAAAGAGTCAACACCGAGTTACCTCGCGAAGAATTGTTGGGTGTGTTTACCGCAGGCTTCGTGGCAGCTGTATGCGGCCGAGCCGGGGTCTTGACGTTTAATACGATCAGGAAATAGCGACAGCCTGTCACCGATCATCGCAATGACACACTGAGGGGCAATAATTGCCACTGGAACCAAATGGATCTTAACCATGGCGGAAAGCAGGCACGCTTGTGAGAAACGAACGCAAGGAAAGGACAAAATAGTGAAGAGAGGGTTGGAGGCCCGAAGATATGGAAGAGTTCAGTGTAGTATGAGGCGAGAGTCATGGAATACTAGAAGTCGGAGGGATTGTATTTTATCTATAGAGTTACAGTAGTAGTACAGATGAGTATCCTGATGCGGCCTATCGTTCCATCATCATCAAGGTGATTAATTGGGGAATGGAAAGCATTAAAGTAACCCCGATCTTCTGATGGTTCCTGAGGGTCGGGGAACCCAAGAAATGAAATAAATATAATGCACTTTGATGTTCCCTCATCCCGGCGCTTGGTTAATTGCGATCCGAGATTTAATATACTGTATGGTATCTGAAGACTCAGAGCCATTGACTCACCCGTAGGCCTAGTGATACTTAAAGTAGATAGACACTTGAATTTTTTCATCGTTTTTTATGATAGATAGACACTACTAGGAATTAGTAGCTTGAAACTTTGCGACCAGGTAGGAGGTTGGCATTACGTCTTTTCGGGTGCCGCTTGGTATGTTGTTGGATTGCCTGCCTGATCTAATTGATCGATTGATTAGATTAGATTAGATTGATAAGCAGCACCCCTGTCAGTATCCAGGTTGCATTAAATCCTTGACGATGGTCTGGTCTAGATGGGTACTCCATTTTCCGATAGCTCATCTTGGCAACGTTAACTAGTCTTGCTACCTCCCAGCGACATCGACGATCTAGAAAAGTCACACTACCAAGAGAGCAGCGTAACAACCTGTCATTCTATTCTAGCCTAATGCGGTCTAAACTGCGGTAAAGTCGGCTGGGGATGTTGCAAGTGGCTGCGTACATACATCACGAAGATGGTGGGTTCCATTCATCTCGATGTTATTTAGGCAAAAAGCCTTCGGTACTACAAGTAAAGCAACAGCCAATGACACCGAAGTCAACTATCTCGGATATCTCTGGCGACTCAAGTTCCATACCTCTGACAAGGATACGAATTGTGATACCTGGTGTGTCAGCGATGAACACTGGACTGGTGACTGTATTCCGTGTCATTCTAGTTCGGCAACTGGACGTATCAACTTATTCATGCTTGTAGTAGCTGTGTGAGCAGGGTAACTAGCCTTAAGACTAGCCTTTGAAGAAGGGCGGTTTGAAAAGCAAGAGGTATTTCCTGTTAACGCTGATAACTGCCCTTTTATTGGTGTCACACCCTTCCTTCCAACTTTCTGCCCACACAAACTCCCGGAGTCTTCTAAATAACTACTCAACCATCATGAAGTTCGCATACGTGGCTCTCTTCGTAGGCATGGGCAGTAGTTTTACTGTAGGCGAAGGCAACGAGCATGGACAAGACGCCGAAGGCACCGTTCAGGGCCCTGTGGCCTTCCTTTGGCCTGAGGATAGGCCGTGGAGTGCTGGGACAGACAACATCGGGCCTTGCGGCAGTCCTGATGGCGTTATCAATCGAACAAACTTCCCACTTTGTAAGGACGCATTCGGCTTTTCATACAGAAAGTTCAAATAGCTGACTTGACTCCTGATTATAATTAGCTCAAGGATCGGTGGCTATCACTATCGCAGACGAGGCTTGGAATGTTGCCTTCTCTGTAGCCTATGCGGACAGTTAGTTGATAATCAACCAATCGCAATGGCCTTGCCGCTCACGAGAGTTTATAGACCCGACTATTCAAAGCCAGTTCATCCAACAGGTAGCCAACGTTGCGTCAGTCGAGAGTGGCCATCAGTGCTACAAGATCGACGATATCCCTGATACTGTCGTCGCGGGGAGTAACGCAACCATTCAGTTAGAGTACTGGTCGCACATAGACAATGAACTAGGCGGGAGCAACCAGTCATTCTTTGCATGTGCCGATATTGTAAGTAAAATGAAGCCATCTCCTTTGACTGTCGCTAATTAGACCACGTTTCGTCACAGACGTTTGTTGAACCAGCCGACTTCTCGATTCAAGTACCCTGCTTCAACATCACATCTTCCGACTTCGACTTACCCGAGCCGTCATCCACTGCCACAGCTGGCCAGCCTGATGATACCGATGTTCCAGAGAATTCCACTTCTAATACCTCGACCTCAAACTCGAATGAGGGGCTCAGCACTGGTGCTATCGCTGGTATCGCTGTTGGCGTGGTTGTGGCATCCCTTCTCGTTATAGGGGTTGTCGCATTTGTTGTTTTCCGCAGACGAAGCATTCGAACATTAGATAGCCAAAGTCAGCCGCATGGGACGAAGGTGATGACTGAGCTCGTGTCTGTCAGCAGCCATCGACAGTAATTAGTGAACATGAACGCTCACTCGCCCTCGATATGATAATACGAGGAACAGAAATTGATTACGAGAGATGAAGAATGGGGCATGAAATAGGGTGAACGGAGACAACCTGTTAGCAACTTAGTTAACTGAATGACAATTCCACGATATTATTCCCCCGATAGTCTGGCAGGTACGCATTTATTTCACTAGCACCCAGCCTAATGCTCACGAACAAATAAAATGTAATAGCTTAGCCTAGTAAAATAGTTCGAAAGCGAGTTATCAGGCACGGAAGCGTCGATGTAGGTCGCTGATTACAGACGATGGGAACATATCAATAAACGTTGCTTGTGTATGGGGGATCGAGTCGATGGAATCGGTGAGGGTGCCGTTTCCTGCTGTATCAAAATTAGTAGCTGCCTGGAGTCTGATTTCTGCGGTATTTGGTCACTGACAACTCTGCCTTATGGACAACATTTATTACCTACTTAGGTAGGGTATAGCCCGATTCTTAGAACGTTTGATCGCTTATTTTACGATCAAAGCAGCTGCTAAATTTCAATTAAGTTTTTAAAATCCACTTGCAAGGTCTTTAATTTCATGTCTCCACTTAGTTCTAAAACCGTCCACAAGTAGCTTGTCACTGCTGTGTTAAACATACTACTAATTGCCATAACACTTAGACTGCCTGGTACTCTGATTTCATATGGGTGACCCTAAATCTGTAGGTCCCATCCTAAATCTGCTAAGTTTTAGTGGATGTAGCCGCTGTGATATAGTGAATAACTCACTAAATACCGCCATGATACACCTAGACCAGACCTTAGTGATCTTCGTAGTCGGGCATATATGCTCAATTAACCGGCGGATTGGCGGAAAAGCGCTAGCCGCCCGACCACTACTCCCCAACCAATTAGAAACATTTCTGCAATCAATCAGCAAACCCTCACCTGTGCAACAAAAAAAAAGCCCCGAATCGGTGCGTTTGAATGGCATGCAAGAGTGTGACAAAGAGACAACTAGGATCAAACAGACACAGGGATACACCACCAAACCCGTTTAAACTCCACACAGCAAACAACAAAGTCGATTATGTAGTTGAAAGCTACATGCGGAACAGTTTTAAAAAGTCATATTCAAAATACACAACTAAAAGAGGAAAATGGTTTTAACAAGAACATTCATTCACTATGAAATACAGACTGATACTAGCGCCTAATGTATTATTCCCACATGGCTCTTGATGTTCCCCAAAGCCAGTATTAGAAGGGAATCATTTCCACTCGAGCTTTCCCCAACTCCAGATCGCCGTCTCCCATTAATAAGTCAATCCGGCTCTGATCCCAACTTCGCCTCATAGCTTCACGTTGAATGAATTGTCGAATCTTTGATCCCCATTTCCAATTTTCCTCGTCTAGCTCCTCACTATCGGCATCGACGACATCAATATCGCCACTAGACAATGTTTCGCCCAAGGGGTATGAACCTGCAAACTCCCAGTCAAGAATGGCGGTAATCTGGTCACCCTGTGCCAGGATGTTCCTCCCGTGAAAGTCCCCGTGAACTAGAACGAAGGGCTCATCAACAATATTCGCTTCCGCAAGGGCGGCTCGCTTCTGTCTCAAAGTCTCCGCAAATTCCTGGACGGTCACGTCCTCGAAAAGATCTACATCGATGTCTTTCGTTGCGTGAGAGTAATAGTAGATCTCCCGATCGTAGCAACTTAGAATATATTCCTTGGTGGACTTGTATGGCCCGATTGGGTAGCACTCGTTTCGATGAAACTTGCCACGCCCCTTGAAAAGCTTGCAGCCCTCAACAGTAGGAGCCGAGGATAAATCCGTTGGATTCAACCCCCCGATTAGGTCGAAACGAACCTCTGCGAGATCAACAAGAATTGTGGCTAGCCTCTGGGCGACGCTATCTTTCTGAGAAGGTGTGAGTGACATCCATGTCGAGCTCAGAGGGGGGCAATCGATGTATTCTTCAATAGTGAAGGATGTTTCGGGTTGGCTGGTGGCCTGGTAGAAGTACACCTTCGGCACAGGAATGTGAGGAAGCTTTGTAGCGACGAATCTTTTGAAGGCGACGTCGTTTGTTATTTGGTTTGGCAGCAGCACATCTTCAAGCGGGAGACGAAGGACGAATTGGCTAACCGGGGGACTGTCAGAATCCGCTGATTGTGTGATCTATGCAGCGCAAAGTTAGCTCACTGAATCTGTTGAATTAATATAGTTTGTTTGCAATGAAAACTTGTTGGTGGGGTGACTTACCTGCAACGGTTTGTGTAATTTAACAAGCCAGACTGAATTGTAACCTCCCGTGGCGAGTAGCTTAGCCTCCTGAACGAGGGCGATGTCACGTAGGTCTATCGTGTCCGCATTGTTTCTATTCCTCAGGGATGGCGGAAAGCTGAGCGCGATCGCACTCCCGACATTTCTTAGGGTTTCCATTGCTGTTTCGACGGTAGTAAAACACTTTAGGGTGGACAGGACAGCGTATTTGGTGCTTTTGGCAGAAACCGTTTGTTTTGCAACCTTGACAATGATGAGTTGTAGGCATATTAGCGAATTAATAACTGCTTATTTTAGTGGGTCCTTACTCGCAGAAGAATATGCAATCTTTGTTGCATTAACCGGAAAAAGATAGTAGTTGCGTGGATATATACAATGATAATAACACACCTTTTGTCCTTTCACTCTAGCATTGTTCTCTCAACTGTAATACAATGTCGAAGTCGTAATTTTTGTTACGAAGCCCCTTTTTGGAAGATTTTATCAAGAGAAAAACTCCATGAGAGTATTATAACTGGCTGAAAACAGGTTATATGTATTTTGAGCGGAAAGGTGAACTGACATAAATACGCTACACGAGGGACTGTATCAGTGCCTCTCATATAAGGTATGTGCTTTTGGCAACCCCGATATAGGCGTTCTAAAGTCTTCAACCTCAAATACCCGATATAGGTGTGTAGTCTAAGTAACCGCTAATATAGCCAACTATAAACCCAGATCGTGAAGTCACGAATTGTGCCTGGAAACTTGCCGACCATGCTCGCAGTTTGTAAACTGGAACAAGTGAGAGAGGTAAGTCGTCTTATTTCCTGTCTGCAATTCGACTACAGCATAACAATGGCTGCACGGAATCGCAAGGACAGAGAACGAGTGGACTGGCTTCGGATAACCACACGTTACTCAAGAAGGCATAGCTGAGTGGTAGACGTCGCAAGTTGTCCAAATCATCGCCCAGATTATACATCAGCCGTTCGTAAGTCGAGTTCACAAGCTATGCTAAGCGAAGGCTTGACCAGCTAAACGATCACCATTAGCCTATCTTCCCAAATATATGCTTAACAAGTATGAGCTGGTTGTTGTTAGTTCCCTATCTTAAAAGTGACTGAGAAGGTCTACGTTAGATTTTCTGTTTCATCACTTCGCGATGCAGAAAACCCCCGGCTATAAAGAATAGCTCGCTATTTGTTATGACCACGGGAGGCTTGGCAGAGCTGCTATGCAGTCCTACTTTATAACACTAAATACAATCACCGTCATGATCTACATGCGGTTCTTACTCACTCCCGAATAAAAGAAGTTAAGACTAAGTATGCCAGTACTTCATTGCTAATATTAGACTGCGATAATAGCACAACGGCCTTCTCATCATGACTCCTTTCGAAAGGGTCATTCACGGTAGGAATTTGAGTGTGCGTGTTGATCTAGAGCGAATATTACTCGATAGCCCTAACCTATGTACGACAAATCTTGATAAATCCTGACAAAGATGATATATATTGTATGGATATAAGGAGATATCTTTTTTTGTGGTGGCTTAAGCGCCTTCCGAACGAATGGGCGGCTTTCTGTCGGGACGTGCTGCCTCGAGATGTTCCACTTCCGGAGCGCGGATTAGGCTAGCATTTGGGGCTCAGCTACCTACTACCTTCGGCTGGAATAGAATAATAGGAACCTGTGACTATTGAAGTGATACCAAGAACGAGTATGTATTCTAGGAGATGACGGCTGTAGAGAGGCTCCCAAAGCTCTCTAGCTGTTACAACCGGTTAGTTGACCCAGTTTTGTAGATTAGCCAATCTATACGTATTTACGCGATGCTTCGTTCGTATGGTTCGCCTTCGAACCTGGGGGGTCCATTCTTTGTGGGGGTTGGCTAAGTGTGGTATTATTCGATAATTATCAAAGATTCTCCCGAGTTTCATTGGGTTCGTAATCCCTCCACACTAACCCTTCGGGCACTGTCTTCCACTGCAACTCGTCGTCAAGTAGTTCTGTCATCTTATTCCATTCGGATTTGATAGCCTCCACCTTGAACGCGCTGCGAGGCTTGATGTCGGCATTGAAAGGATTTGGGCAGACAAGTAGACCTTCGGTCAAATCTTCCATATCTGGGACGACCTCTTTGCCCGTGGATGGGTCGACAGGCCGCTTAAAATCGAACGCCCAGAGAAGTCGAGAGATGGCCAGGAACAGACTGCGATCGGCAATATGAATGCCCTGGCAGATGCGCCTCCCAGCACCGAAGACGAACTGGTCTCTCTTGGACGGGTCTCGATTGTTCGCGGCTTCAGCTGAAGTTTGACTGTCATGTACCCATCGGCTAGGATCGAATCGACGCGGCTCTGGGTGGCGAGATGGGTCATTGTGTATTGCCCTGTGAAGGGTGTACGTTAGTGCCGTCCTGCTTTTCGCTAATACGCATAGATGCTTACCACACATTGAGCATTACGCCAGCACCCTTAGGGATGTGATAGCCCAAGTACTCGTCGTCGCTAGTTGTGGCATGCGGGATCCCTAGAATGGCTGTGGGCATCCAGCGCATGCTTTCCTTGATGCAGCCACGTATATACGGAAGGTCTGGAAGGTCGTTGAGGTCTGGCATGCGATCTCCACACACTCTATCAATTTCAGCCTGCGCTAGCTTCGATACCCCAGGGAAGATCAACAGGGCTTGTATAAACCCGATTAGCGTCGATGCCGATGTGTCTGAGCCGGCTTCAAGTAGGCTACCACTGAGATAGCCAGCTATACCATCCGAGAACTTAAGTTCATCTTGGGCTCGAACTATGTCTGAACAAATGCAAGGCTTCGATTCCAAGTAGTTAGAGTTTAGAAGTTACGCAGTACTGCATGATAGGGCGTACTAACCTTTGCTTTGCCTTGTTTCAACTTGCTTTTCGCTGTCAAATAATGCCCGACATACAGGTCGTACTCCTTCTTGTGCAATTTTTTGCCGTATCTCTTCCTCGGAAGAAAGACATCTGGAAGACGCCTGAGGATCGGAAATACGTCTAAAAATGCTGCACTCTGACTTCCTGCTATTTCGCTCCACTTCTCAAAGCCCTGTTGTCGACATTAGTCAAGAACAGTAAGAGATAATCCAGTACATACATGGATGAGTTGCTCTAACTTTGGATCGTGAATATCTAGTGTTCTAAATCCAAAGATCATCTGGGTCGATATGGAATTCGTGTATCTGCGGATGTGATTGAAGAATTGGGAAGGCTGATCGAGAAAGCCGACTAGCATGGCTTTGTTCTCGAGATCTTGGTACGGGACGTACGTTCGCGCCGCCTTCATATTGAGACTATTATGGACAATGCCTCGATCAATTCTCCAACTCTCACCATATTCCTATCGTCGAGGTTAGGTGGACCCTCCGAATGAGAAAGGTTATTGAGATATTGACGCACCATTAGTACCATTCGAAATCCTCCGCTCACGATATCATGACCCAGATACATGTCAGGGCGTGATGAATAGATTCCACTTTTCTTATCCAGCAGATCTTTGACAGCTCGGTCGGACGAGAGCACGATCATAACCTGTGTGCCCAAAATAAGGGAGTATATTGGCCCATATTCATTAGCCCATTTCTGGAATTGTAAATGACCCTTTTCCTTGGGCATAAGATGTAGGTTTCCTATCAGCGGTAAGGTTGGAGGCCCTGGGGGATACCCCTTTGGTCGTCGGCCAATCCTACTCAGTCGATAAATGATTATGACTACTAGGGTAGCAGCGAGAACGGAGGTGGTTCCTATAGCCATAACGATAAATGGACGCGTGTGGATTTTTTTAGGTTTTAAAGAAGCTTTCTATAGTTGTTGAAGCAGAGGAAAAGATCGGGAAAAAGCGTACGTGTGGTCAAGCGTAATATACAGATCCTTCGAAGTTTTGGTTGTTATTTGATCCATCACATATGCTAGGGGGTTGGGGAATGAATTCACGGAGTCAGACCATACTCCATTGTCAAGGCGCAAATCATCTCACCGTATATTCAACAACGCTTTTCTACATTAGTCGTAGCCAAGACGGGTGTTTCCGACTTTCATGCACCCTTTTATTATACAAAGTCATAAATCCAGTATTGGGAGCGGACTGCGGAGACCGCTATTCTATATAACGTCCGCGATCTGCAGGTAGCGCGTTCGCTTTTTATTACTATAGAATCTGTGATTCTTGGAGCAGAAAGAGGGGAACCTGGCACTTTTCATCCATCTGCGTTCTCCGTGTTGATGTCAAGGACCTCGATTCGATTCGTCACCATAATGTCGCTGGCCGAGGTTGAGAGAGGCTTTGAGCTGATTTGCCCGATGAACTTGGCAGCCAAAAACCAATACGTATGTGGTGGATACGATGCATACTACGGTAGTGGCTACCGGTATATAGATACCTTGGTATCCCACCCTTCACCAATAGTAATCCCAGGAATGCACGCACCAATTCTTTCCCCTCACGGCTTACCAAAAGCAGTAAACAGCTTGCAGGCACTGCTGTAAGACGAGAATGGGCAGGAAGGGAAGCAATGCCAAGCATTCCAGCTAGATTCTTTTCAAGCTGAAACAACTGATTAAAGACGATGCTAGGTAACATAGATCACAGCTTGAGTTGGACGACCATGGATGCCTCAGCGAATCGAGACGAACGTAATCGGCATTCCACCAAGAACCATACACAATGATAACCGGAATTTTTTGATCCCTGCTTGCATCATCGTCCACATTGTGGGGTCTCACACACAGTGACCTCATGGATGTACCGGATCAACCCACGCTCGACACGAATGAAGTTGGTACTTGGCACCGCACCATCCGGCTTTGTAGCCTCGAGCCACGGGAAGCCGTTGAAAACATCGATTGCGCCTAGCTCTTCATCAATTATGTATCGTCGATTCGCGACCTTAAGAGGTTGAGGGAACGCCCCCATTCTACAAGTATTGGCTGATGGATTGCTCTGTCCAGTGTAGGCACCACCTTCGAGACGTGCGCATGGAGTTCCCAGTGGCACAGGTAGGGTCGAGTTACCCCATTGATTGAGGTATGCGTCGGCGGCAGCTTGAATGGTGGCACGGGTGTCACGCTGGCTCTCGGGGATGGGCTCCCATTTTTCCTGTCGAGTCCAGTAGAGGTGACCAGTGACGTTGAAAGCCCAGTCACCGTTATCTGTGACAACTGACTCGATTTTCGTGATTTTGCTGCCATCCCCAGTCAGAAGGATACGAGTGTGGATGACATAGGGGTGCTTCGATGTTGCTGCCGTCAACTCCGTGAACGTCGCACACTGGACCGTGTCGTAGATGCTACGGTTGAAGTCAATCGTAATAGGTTGGGATAGCACGCCTTTCTTGATATCTACTAGATTGTCGTTCTCAGCATAGCTAGTATTAGCGGCTAGGCCGAGCAGCGTCAGTTCCCCGCTAGCCTGTGCTTGGATGTATGCTGCCGCGACCTCCTGTAGTGCTGCTCGACCGCATGCTGCTGCAACTTGGGCGGCCAGTCCAGCACAAGCCAGGAGAGTCGAATAAATCATGGTTATCGTGTAAAGGCCCCAGAGCTTTTTCGATTGCTAGTATTCCCTCGGCAGAGTCTAGTTTCAAAATATCCAGGACATCCTCGAGTCTTGTATAAGGTAGAACGGGAGAATGCGGCCCCTGGTTCTCCTCCAACATCTCCTTATTTGGCCTATATGCCGGTTCGAACGATTTATTAGGTACGGATCTGTGCTGGGTTTTGTCCGTATCAATACTTTACGTGGTAGCACATATATTTAGCCGCAATTCTAGAGGTTGCTTGGCGTATCGATGGATGCAGAACTCTGTGAGAAACTGTACCACAGAGTTAGGGGCCTAGCTGTTGGCAATCTATGTACACAGGTACGGAATATTGAGGCTAGCGACATGCACTCGCTTAAAAAGAATATCCGGGTCGGCATTACAGAGCGTACAAGGTCAGATAGATCGCCGGATTCTAGAAAGAGGTCAGGCTTTAGCTGTATATTTCAATAGAGCCTAAGTCGCGATACTGCATTTTTCATTCAGTATAAATCCACCCCTGACAAGCGAGCTCTAAATCCTAGTAAATTTATCTGGGAAATGAGTACTTCTAGAACGACTAATATGGCGGTTCAAACAATTCGTATTAAGGGACGCTGAAGAACCCTTTCGTTAGCTTTGAAGATGAATTGGCCGTATCTGATGAACCTACCGACAAGCAATTTCTTGACGACAATCATATATTCAAGTCGCTAAAGCAGAATGAGAAAAAAGTGTTTGTAGCATTAGGTGGTCTAGCGATGTTGTGGAAGGGATGGAGTAATTGACATGGGAACCACTGTGAGGGGTAATATACCGCACGTCCTAGGTACCTTCCCACAAAAGCGTGCGTAGAGAATGTTTTTAATAGTGTGAAATTACTAATAGATTTGGTGAGGTCGCGCGAGGGTTAACTGATGTCAGAGTGAAGGTAGGTCACAGGTAGGTCACTGGTAGATAGAAGTGTGTGGGTAAGGGTTCAACATCATTGATTATCTCCTAACCTTTTTGGGGGAGAACCCGACATAGTACAGCCCCACAGGGGTAGTTTCTAACCCCCTGCGACCGTAGCCCCTGACAATTGAAGTCTATACTGTACGTAGGGTTTTTTTATTTTTTTATTATTATTTTTTTAAACTGTCCGGGTTTGTTCTGAAACATCGGAGCTTCCGACAGTCAGTGTTGCCGCCCGAAATTTTCAATGTAGCTGAAGGTTCTACGGAGTCTTTCACAGCTTGAATAAAAGTACTCGGGACATGCTTCTACCATAGTTATTAGTGCACTTGTCCTGAACAGCCTTGCTTATAACGCCAGACATAAATGAGTAGGCAAGTGTTGCGATGGGTGATATAGGAAGGTAACCTTCGATCTGCCCTTCATTACAGCTTGTTAGAGTGCTCGTGGTAGGGAGGCTCATATAGCGAAGCAAATCTGTCACGGACCACCACAACAAAGAACTCCCGTATAGAATTGTGAGTAGCCCACGAATACGCTGTAGAGACCTTCGTGCGATAACAGGTGTCTTCACCTACCATACGTACAAAGGTCCGGATAAAATGAAAGAATTTCATGACATCCTTTCTATTTACTAACTTGGAATCATTGACGAATAATGCTACCGGAAAGCCGATGCGAAACTAGAGCTAGAAATCGAGAGGCTACCACTACGTAGATAAGTTGAGGACAGTAGTCGCTCAAGATATAGCAAATTAGAGACCAGAAGAACTCATTGAAGACTGGGATAAGAATCGGTTAAAAGTGACGAGCAGGGCTTCGTCTCACCGCGGGTTATGTCAAAGTCTACAATGAGGCGAGCCCTGTATGTGGAGTGTTTGATACTCTTGTCGGTAAGCTTGATGGGGTCCTAGAATATTTTTGACAACTACGGTAAGTGGCCAAGTTTTCTGCCTGTGCGCATAAAATGGACGTGTACCTAGTTAATAATGATATGAAGTTCAACTCACAATGGAAAGAACAATAAGATATTAAAACAGTTTGCTGTTCAGACGCCCACTGCGTTCTATGAACTCTGGTTGGATAAAATTGACATGGCGGTAACAGGTTGGTTAGCCCCTATTACAGAGGGGAGGGTACAGTATAGATAGGGATGTGCTGTAGGTTGTGTATCACCACCACCAACAAAAAAGAAAAAGAAAAAAGAAAATAGAAGACCAGAGAGCTGTGAGAGAATAATATTCATGGACAGATCAGCTCTGGTGGAAATTGATAAAAATATAGATTCATTTTACCAATACACGGATAACGCTTTAAGAACAATATAATGGAATTTGCGAGATGGATGGTAAAAGTAGGGAGGGCGCAGAAAAGGCTGAATTTTCACAGAATATGCTGGTATACCAAAAACAGTAACAGGGAGAAGTATGGATTTTTATTAGCGATGATCTATCTGACTTCTACCAATGTACCTCAAAACCAAAACATGGCTGCCAGGCTTTGTAAATAGGAACGGAAAGGCCGACAACAAAGAATCTGGCCAAAATGGAAAACATCACAGAGGGAAACAGAGGTCTGGGAAAGGAATTGGTGTGGTGTGCCAAGAAAGACAGCTTCATTAATCCTGAATACGATTTGCGACGTTATATTTTACTCACCCCTTGAAGATTGCATACCTGTAAGCGCTTTGGAACATATTGTTGTCTTGCACAACCCGAGGTTATCTGTAAGATCGGGAAAGCTGTGCGATAGCTTTAACAGAGCACCGAAATACCAGCTGCCACAGGGTAGAGTGCGGGAGGTGACGGGGAAGAAAAATATGGGAAGAGAGACAGAACGCACCAGAGTGCGCAGGGTAAATGTAAACATACTATAACTGGTCGAACCCCGACAACACTGCTGCTCCTGTACCTGCAGCTATTCCTGCACCTGCGCTCGAGCCTATACCTACCTGGTGAAGTTCCGGTTACACCGGTTTTATTACTTGGCTTCAAAGCGGAACGGCCCCTATAATTATGTGACTGTTATTTTTGAAGACTTGTTTTGAATAGCGATGTGATATACATGAGCAAATACGTAAGTTTTTTCACCAAATCTTTCCATGGCCTAACCTTGTTGTCCTGTGAATGTTTTTAGCAAAGTGTGAAAGACCTCGATCTAAGAGTGTGCTGAGACAAAGTATAGTTACAGGGTCAGGGCCTTTGTACGGTAAGCGAAAACTATACTATCTGGAAATGCAAAAGGAAGGAGTATATTACAGCATAGTGAGACTATTGTTAGTCAAATCGCTAAATGCAAAGTCTACGGTGTAATTATAGAGCTTTATAGCCTGCCGGTGTTTCATGAAAGATTATTTGTTCACCCGGACACTTCGTCATCATGGAAGAGCCGACTAAGCCCCCACTGGTGATATTATACAGCCAAGAGAGGGTTTGTTCGGGGACAAAAGAAAAAAACATAAGTCGAGTCTGGATACCAATGCTAAAACTCAATAGGCTTCTGTTCTCTATTATAATGCTACTCACTCCAGCATGTGGATAATTAGCAGTTACAAATTACACCCGACTATAACAACAGTTCGGTTTCCTCACAATCGTGATCGTTAGGCAGAAGTAATGGGGCTCTTGTGAATCGGATACCAGGTAGTTCTATAGACACACCACCTCATTCTAGACTGGCCTGAAAACTTGAAGGGTTTTATGGATGGCACAACTGACCGTATTGACCTCCAATGACTGGCTTAGACACTCTCAATGTATGCATTATCTATGTGGCAGTGGTCAAACCAACTGAACCGCAAATTTGGGACAAGGGGCTGTCTTATCATCAGCTACTGCTGTAGATAAAGCGCCGCTTCAGGATATAGATGTTGAAGCGTCTTGATACCGCAGTTTGTAGCTTGATATAGATAGCGATGCATGCCTCCCACGAGAATATACATCGCTTACTCTCGTTTATATATTTTTTATCATTGCACACTATAATAGCTATTATACAATTATATTCCAGCCATACAATGCATTATTGCTAGGAGCTGTTTGATCAGCTGTCGCAATTAGATGTTACCGCCAACCATTTAGTTTTGACCTTTAAGCTACTATAGCAACTCGAGGTATTATGCTGCCCGGATTCAAAACTCTCCGTCCAGTGTTCGAGACCCAATCACATATTATCGCGAGCTAGGCGCCTCCCTGGTCTCGATTGGAAGTTGCTTTCTTGCTGGCCAGAGCCGGGCTTTCACCTTCCCGCCTCGGCATTGGCACCCAAATTGTCACGCTCACCTCAGGCGGCATAAACCTGAAAACGTGCGAGAAGCACGCGGCCGAGTCATTCGAGGTGGTGACATCTGCTCCGCCACACAAATGACCACGATCAGCCAAATACCTACATTCCAGATCCACCGGCCACGGCTGTGACACATCAGAAATGTCAGTGCCAGTGCCAGAATCCATTGGCGGGGAAGCTGGCAGTCTGCAACGGTAGCACGGTCGGCAAGCTCGATCCGGAATTGGTCCCGTGGGATATCTGCCTCTTCCAGCTGAGAGAAGTGAACCCCGTCCGACACAGGCCTGCTTGCCAGTAACATCCCGATATCCTCGACAGAATCCGGTCCCTCGTCGACGGGCACTGCATCGTGCATTGTTCTCGTTTTCACCCCCGACCTGATTACTCGCACACGGCATTGTGCTGCATGCCATACAACCCCAAACAAGAACAGCCATTCGATATTCGCAGAATCCTCTGACTCGAATAGAGCCACAGACGAGAAATAGTACAATAAACCCGCCCCCGAAGCTCTGGTCCCGAGCGCTGAAAACGTACCCATCTCAACCCGTATTTTCTATTTTCTGGAACGGCAAGCTGAAACGCTATGAACAGATATTTCCACCCCTAGCACGCTACTCGAGATATCAACCAGCCCCCTCTGGGCAGAGTTCTCCCCATCACGCTTGACGCATCGCCACGCCACGTCCGTCTGAACAGCCTCCGACATACGGACCACCAGTCGCCGCACCGAGCTTCCACCAACAACCAACATGTGTCAGATTATCATCACGTACAGTTGTGGCTGCAAGCCATATGTGGGCAGCAAGCCCTGCGACGACCCAAATTGCGACAAGGTCGAGAGAGTCCACGAGCCACCGTGCGCTCTTTGCGCTAAGGAGGAGCTTGAGAAAGAGCAGGAGAAGTCGCACAGGAAATAGTGACGTGGAGGGACACAGACAAGTTTTAGCATTGTGCAAGGGTATTATAGGGCAGGGGGTCATGTTCATCATACCATGTCTAGCGATGCTGTGCCTACAATGTGCATATTGACCTAACGGGTAGGAAGAGCAGACAAGATGTAGGTACCAATGAAATGGCTATGATTTCGGATGTCTGCTTGCGAAAACCCAATTCTTTTAGATTTGTCAGCCCGTGACTGGATTTCACGTACTTTAATTACTGCCAACAACGAAGATGTGATTAGCAAAGCTTCCCACATAGTGCATTCGACTCGATACGGTCCCGTGACGTATCTTCGGCGCGTCGGATCGGGCCGGTCGCCTTGCTGCGGTGGTCTATAGATAGGTATAAGTTGCGTCGCGGGACCGGCGGTGAGGTTATTGGGAGCCACAAAACCCCTTGTGGACTTGGGCGAATTGCTGGTGAGAAGGAGGGGATCGGCGTAGCCCCGCGCACATCTCGGCAGTGGAGCTCCCTGCAAGCGTCACAATCACAACCGCTCACCACTGCGCTGCAATGCTCATTGGCCAATGTTTGGTGATTGCCGAGCCAAGCTATGGTCACGCCCGGAGGGGCTCAGTCCACTTGTCGATGGCATCACGGACTTCATGCTTACCTACTAGTATAAGACGGGTGTTATGAGTGTGATGGATGTGATGAGAGGTAGTTAGCTACTATTTATTTGCATGGGTCGACGGCGATGTGAAGGTGACTGTGCCAAAGTGAAGGTTGCTTGCATTGTTTCCTACCGGGGGACAATCCACATTAGATCCCCAACTAATGGGAATGCCTTGATACAGTCAGTCTAGGGGAGAACGGGGGCGGACCGGAGTACAAATAGCTTCATCATGCCTTTTTTTTTGTCCTCCTCCCAGGTGTAGTAGCTTCTTGGTGTATCTTTATATTTGGGCGTATTTCGTCTTTACCAATACTCCTCTGCGCATACCCTATAGTGAAAACACCGAACCCATCACGGCGCATTCACACGAGCCTAAGCACTACACAGCCAATCCCATTGTCAGCGCTATGTATCATCCTAACATCCTCGTAATCTTACTCGGTAATCTTATCTTCCTCCCCTTGTCTCACGAACAAGACAATTGCTACGGCAACAAGTCAATAGTGGGCTACTGTACACCCCTCACGTACACCGACACAACCGATAACTTCAGCGCGCCCCCGGGAACTTCCGACTGCGAGGCCACATGCGCCGGGATCAACCAGGATGCTGGAGACTGGCTGGTCGACTTCTCGACGGACGCCGACGACGCTCTCCACAGCATGCTCCTGTATCATTGCGGCTTCGCTGTCTCCAGGGGCGAAGGCACACCGCCCGACGCCAGATTCTCCCTCACGAACCAGGATATCCTGGATCTCTATGATGAGAGCCTAAATCGCTTCGGGGGGTCGCATGATGGCGGGCTATCAGCCGCCGGCACGATGCAGTGTGGTGATTTCGAGATTAAGTGGTATATCCAGGACCTATACGCTTAGGCTACGAGAGCTTGGACATTAGCGAGGTCATCGGAATACAGGAGCAATGGCAAGAGCGGAGGATAAAGGTGATGGGATATATTTGGGTTAGTGGTCGAGTGTTATTGACGTCCGTTGATTGCTGTTACGTTATGTGTAAGACACATATTTGAGGAACAGTCGCGAGAATAGTAAAATTTTAGTGTCTCATTGTTAATGAGAGTGAAATAACGGGTGGCTGTCTCATATGCCTCCAGGAGACTTAGACGTGTTCCTCACGACGTGATAAAGCCCTCAAAGCCCGATGCTTGGACTGATCGACTGTGTCGGTCCGCAATTTCTGACCTACAAAGAAAATATATACTACTTTAAGAGGGAATTCAATTATACTTATCCGGTCTTGCGCTCACCCTAGGCCAGTGCTGTCTCGAAATCAATTCTAGTAGCGAGCATGCTCGCTCCGATAACGCTCGTGACGAAGAGCCAGCCCTCTCGTTTTCCCCCGTTGGTGGCCGGATCGATCGCGACGAGGACAGCGGTGGTGATGGATCGTATAGTGTGTCCATCATCCCGGAAGATGAGCTTGCGCAGCATGGTGCCGTCAACGTCCTTGTCCTTGCCCGCGACTGCGGGTAAATACCATACTTGGCCCGGCATGGGTGCCTTGTGCGTCAGGTCCTTGAAGCCGCGGACGAATTTCAGGGTATCGGAAACCCCAGGCATCAGGTATCCGCTGTAGTCTTTGCCGTCGACGCCGGCGTACGGGTCCGAGAAGAAATTCGCATTGTCGACCACGCAGTCAATGGGGATGGAATGAGAGATGGACATCGTCCTGTTCTCGGCCGCGGGCAGGCTCGCGAAATAGACATTCCCCCCCACGGCATCGCCGATAATGACTTGCTGGTCGGGACCCCAACCTAGACCGTTGTTCGTCGAGATGCTATCGAGGACGACAGCTGCGTCAACACTCCTATCGTCGAAACGCAAGTGGATGAGGTCCGTCCAGCTCGTGAGGCGGACAAACTCCTCGATAAAGCGCATCAGGCCCTCGCGGTAGTAGTGATCGTTGGTTACCAGAAACTCATTCTCGGAGATAGCAAGAAGATCGTTCGGCGTCCTGATCAAGGGGTGTACGATTGAGCGCAGGTGCTGGGCTACATTGCTGCCGACAGTGTGCACGAAAAGCTCAATCTGCGAGGCGACCTTCTCCTCCGTCTTGGACCCTGACGTCCATCGTGGATTGGGCAGATGGTTAACGGCATATATATACACAACATTTGGTTTTGATGGTGGTGTGTAAAGCCCGATCCCATGTGTGGCAAAGGGCCCTTCGAAGTTCTCTAGGGATAACTTCCGTGATTTCAGAGTCTGAGGAAGGTGATTATTAGTTGATCTTATCTACCCTGAGCTATGTCGCAGGCGCTCACTTTGGGGTCAATAACCACAATAGTACCGAAGCCTGGTCTATCTGGATGTTCTAGTGCCTCGGCGCTTCAAGGCCAAATAAGTTAGTTGTCACGCTAGTCTTGAATTTAATTGAACAGACATAGGACTGCCATCAATCGTGACACATACCCTGGACTCCAGCCACGAGCAACTTCAACATCTCCCGCACAGGCCGTGTACAACATACCCGACGGAGCATGATATTCTAGGTCTTCGCAGCTGACCGTGTCAGGAATGAACCGGGTCTCGGCTCCATGGACATTCACGGAGCTCCCGAACGGTCGGAACCCGTGGACGGCTGTGAAGTGCCTAACAGGAGGGTACAACCACGCGCCGAGTGCGCCAACAAGTGAAACGACGAGGTACAAGATGACTGCCATGATTACTTCACGAGCACGGATGCAAAAACTCCTCTCCCTGAATCTCGGATCGCCCGGTGAGTGTGTGTGGGGAACTTCTGCGGAGAAGCCTCCTCAGAAAAGCCTAGAGACATTACCTAATGTGGGGGATGCGAAGGTTGTCGACGGTGGGCCATTGGGACCACTTGTGACAAAACGTAAATCGTAAAACGGGAGGAGATAAACAAGGTCACCTTGTTTTTTATAACCTTAATAACTTTACAACCAGTTATCCGAATATTATATAATACATACCTTATTTTTTGTTATTTTTTTCTTTATTTTTTTAATATTATTTTTATGTTTATATAGCCTATATTTATATAATTATTAGGTTTTATTTATTTATGCCAAGAGTACATTTTTATGTTTTGTCAGAAAAGGTCCTAATAGCCCTCCTCTAAGTGGGCCATTAGGACTATAAGTAACAAAACATAATAATATTATAAATATAGGCTTAATAAAAATCAACATAGCATTAAAAAATAAAACAAAAAATAACAAAAAATAAGGTATGTATTATATAATATTCGGATAACTGGTTGTAAAGTTATTAAGGTTATAAAAAACAAGGTGACCTTGTTTATCTCCTCCCGTTTTACGATTTACGTTTTGTCACAAGTGGTCCCACTGGCCCTCCATAGTTGTCAGCAGTTATGCTACTAACCACCTTTCCAGATTTAAATGCGGTTGTTGCCGAGATGAATCCCGGCCATGAGTCTTTGGCGTTCATATTCCGAGTCTATTATAATCTACTGCATAGATTTTTGTTATATTTCCAAGTCCCATAGTTGCTTCTACTTAGTCCTATTTCGTTGAGGTTTTTACCGAACTTGAATCTACTGGTCTAGATAGTATCTAGGTACCATATGGATCAGAGCACAATGGCCTCTGGGCTTTTGATACGCTCCGCACCAGCATCCAAAAGCTGGCTATCTACCTCTGCGCTTGCCGAATATTGACCTCCTCACATTGGGCCTAATCAGGCTCTATACCTCAAGGCCGAAGCAGATAGCGCTACCTAAGTAAGGCCACCGCATTGTACAAATTTCCATTTTATAGTCTAATAGGGAGTGGTACACAACTACATGTAAGTACTAAGTATGTAGCACGGAGTGTTTGCATACACTTAACATAGGTAGGTACCTTTCCAGTCAGGCACCTATAGGCTGCCTAATGTATACACCAAGAGCCAAAAAAGGTCAATTCTAGTTAAAAAGACCGCCGGCGATCAGCTTGTATTCACCCTGCGTGTCTTTCAGCAAGTACATGTATACAACAATTAGTTGAGGGTCATCATAATGAACCCACCAGAGCACTCACCTATGTGCATATACTCTTGCCTGCATATGCTTTATCTAGGATGGAGTTGGCCATGGACTCTGCGAGAACTTCCCTGCATTCACCACTGTGTCCATCTAGAAATACTTCGGTAGGTAATAAGCAAACCTTGGTTTTTTGTTTTTTCAAGAGACATCCTTACATCCAAGAGGTGGGGAGCTTCATGTTGTTCTTAGACATCCTCTTTCTCCATAAGAATATATAATTAACACAGCATTTGCATCAAATGCGATAGGCACTAGCTCTCGAGATTAACGAACGACGTCATAGCTCGATCCCCTAACCACAAGCAAATATCGCAACGATTTTCCCTGTTAGCTCCGCATACAAAAACACACATGCTCTCTTCGGCAATGGTTGTATTTCTTTCCCTAGTTTCTTTCGCTCTCTACTATCCCATCTAGTCTACGCAAGGTAGGTGCATGGGTGCCCCTAGTCGACCCTCGGGCACCTTGCTGGAACGACTTCATCACCTATGCGGCCAAGTTCATCACGAAGCCTTTCTTATGAATATCCGCTTCCACGCATCATAACCCCGGGGAATTTACTAGTTATCCAAGCGCCATTCCACACGCTCTTCCCTTATTTATGCGTGCGCCATTAGACTCTATCTGAGGGCAACACAACAGTTTATGGCCCCTAGACCTAGCATTTGCACATCGATTTACAAAATTCAACGCCATCTAAGATGCCTTTCCCGCCGGCTCGAGGCGATGATCCAACTTCTCCAAAGAAGCTTAGCTTTCTCACTAAGAAACATGAGATCGTCATCTTCAGCAGTACAGCAATCGCTCTATACGGCTATGACCAGGGCATGATGAGTCTGATTAACACGAACCATTCGTATCTCCGCACTATGGAGATAGCCAACGACTCCCCTATTATCGGTATCATCGTTTCCGTCTACTATCTTGGCTGTGCCGCCGGTGCCGTTCTGGCTTCTTACTGGGCTGACAAGGAAGGCCGCAAGGCTTCTATTTCTGTCTGTCTCGCTACCACCATGTTTGGAAATTTATTGATGTTCGTCGCGGGAATGAGCCCCAACGGCTCAAACCCATGGAGTGGTGCTGCCATCGTATTTATGATAGCTGGTCGAGTCATCCTTGGCCTTGGTGTTGGTGGCATTGATGCTACCATCCCGGTTTACAGTGCAGAGCTGACGCGGGATAAATCTAGAGGGCGTGCTTTGGCCCAAGAATTCCAGATGAACATATTCGGTCTTTTGGGAGCCTTTTCAATAAACCTTGGTGTTACCGTCACTCTCGGTAAGGATAGCCAGTGGGCCTGGAGGATACCCATCGTCGTCATGCAAGCATTCCCAATTTTGTTAATCTCAACCATCAGCCGGTTGCCCGAGTCTCCTAGGTGGTGCGTTAGTCAGGACAGGGATCATGATGCCATGAAGGCTTTGACAGCTCTGTTCGACGAAGCCAAGGCAAAGGAGACCTTGGATGAGCTTCTTCAGGCCCAGGCGGAGGAAAGCGAGCGAAAGATTGGCTACATGGACATGATTTTGCCTCGGGGAAGCCAATTTCACCCCACTATGCTCACTGTGATGGGGCAGATCAACCAGGCCCTCACTGGATACGGCGCCGTGTCTGTTTACGGACCACAGATTTTTGAGTTACTTGGATTCGGAGTACGTGGCGCGGAGCTCGTTACGCTAGGCAACTATATCAGCTACTTCTTTATGATGACTATTGCTTGGATAACGATCGATACCCTGGGACGACGAAAATTGATGATTTGGGGCTCGGGTGGCTTATCTGTCTGCTTTGCTTTGCTAGCAGTATTCGGCGGGCTATCGTTAGATGTCGCCCACGTGTCCGTTCTTGCTGTCGAAATCCTCGGTTCCACGGTTCTCTTTGTGGCTACTGCTATATTTGGCATCTGCTGGTTGGCAACCGTCTGGCTAATACCAACGGAGATATATCCTAACGGAGCTAGAGCTCTAGGGAGCAGTGCATCAGTTATTACGTGGGGGATAGCAAATTTTGCCATTACTCTTTTAACACCAATAAGTACCTAACCCTTCCCTCACTACCCTCGCTCAATCGAATCTACGAGGACTCTTTGTAGAAAACTAACTATCGACATAATTGCAGTGTTCAATAATCTTAAATATTGGTTATTCCTGGTGTTTGCTGTTACAAATGCTTTTGCGGGGTGGTGGACCTGGTCTTACTCACCGGAGACCGGCGGGCGCAGCTTTGAAGATAATCAAGAATTCTTCACCTCCGCTCTTGAACATAATAGCTGGGTGGTCAGAAAGGTTGACGGTGGCAGGTTTTTATGTATGCCACGAAAGGATGCAGACTCTGATGTGGGGAAGGTTACTGAGTCGGAGGTGACGCCGTTGCTCGCATCACAGTCCGCATGAACACTAGAATTTGCACGAATTGGTTTTCTCGAACAAAGGATGGAGTCTGCGGGTTTGAAAAACACGGCGATATGGTATATCCTGTCACGGATAGGTGGATCCAAGGGATCCACGAGAGAGGATCAATGCTACCCCGAGAGATCCCATATATAGATAGCTTGTTTCATTCCCTATGTTGTAACTAAAACTTAGACCTTAGATCATCTGAATAAACCTCCGGTGATCACACCTGGAATGCGCATTGGTCCTTTTTCTTCGATTGATCGCAACTCTACACCTCCGTGAGATATCCGGTATGAACAAGGCAAGTAGACTGTCTTACACTAGACCCTGCATTAGACTAGCTAGGTTGAGTTGCTACTTCGTGGCAATTATAACAAGGGCTAAAGCTACGGCTTAGAGAATAATTATGCTCTAATTATGAATAATCTGCCAAGGTGCCTAGCTCTGTTCTCTAACTTCCCTTACCATGCCAAGAGAGCAAGTTGGAGCAGGGAGTTGCTTACGATTCAATGAAGAGTCGATAATGTGGGCTATTCTCATGGGTTTAAAGACTTCTCTGATTCTGGTTCTGCAGTAATAGTGTTGTAGAAGCTAAAGTCTGACGATGGTATGAGGTGCTAGTGTAGGTCTTAGTATAGATAGTGAACTTCATAGTAGTCACGTGACACCCAAATACATATCGCCTTGCTTTCGCTAATTTCCACCGAATGCCCAAAAATGCGTTAATAAAAGCATATAACAAGAAGAGAACATGCAGCGAGGATAAAAGATGACGAAGTCCGTAACAGCGTGCGTTGGTACTATTGGATGTTGTAAACGGTGTCAGAGTGCTGCCGGATTGTACCGCTGTCGCGGCTAACGAGCCCGTTGCTGTCAAAGTTACTGAACCTGTCGGATCATCCGATACCTCGGACATGTAACTAGCGCCTATAGGACCCACAGTGGCGGTAATTGTAGAGTGAGAAACAGTCACGTAGAGCGAACACCCACCCTTGACAATCGGCATCGCGTCGTATTGGAATAGCTAATAAGCTATCCCAGAACTTCCAAAACACATGTGCCCTTACCTTAAAATCCAAAAATGAAGATCTCAATTATGTATGACTCTGGGGATTATTCAATAGGTTCGGCTGCTATTTTTAGAAGAAAGAGATTGTTTATTACTTTTATTTAACCCCTGTTTCCCGTTCGAGTCTTTTCTTTGTTTAAATAAACTTGTTTTTCTCATCTCTCT
Source organism: Ustulina deusta (assembly GCA_023159155.1). Lineage (NCBI taxonomy): Eukaryota > Fungi > Ascomycota > Sordariomycetes > Xylariales > Xylariaceae > Ustulina > Ustulina deusta. The sequence continues at coordinate 139,406 of JAJNNX010000029.1, read as the reverse complement.
CCATCAAGATAGTTTCCATTTTACATGAGGTTACATCAATATTTCTTTTAGAAGGACTTTCTACTCACACAATTTTACCATCATCCTTCATCCAGTCCCCTGTGCTTTTGGGTGGCTGCTTTGGCGGCTCATAGTTGGCTGCCTCAATAAGCCAGTCAAGAGAGCTACTACTTTCGCCTTGCTTTTCTTTTTTGCCCTCCTCCTTTGGCTTCTCTTTCGGGGGCGTCGATGATTTCTCCGTGGTCTTTTTATCGGCCATTTTCTGCCTTGACCGATGCTTTGGGTAAGATATATGTGAGTATAATTTGTGGTAGAACTGTAAGGTTTCTGATGAAGGGTTTTTCTTAAGTCTCTGCCAAGGCTGAGTGGAAAGGTCATGCGTTATATATCCTAACTTTAACCCAGAACCGTTAACCTACCGTTTCTATGTTAGATCATTTAATGAATGTTATGGTATAATTCAATAGTTGGATACCTTTGTTTCTTTGTCCTTAATATAACAGTTATCATGTTATAATAACTCAATTTTCACGCAATATCATATTTCGGGGTTGTTAGACTTGTAGAGCTTTCTCGCCAACTAGTTCGTTACTAAGCTGTTACAGTTGCGAAGGGTCCAAGCCACCAGGACCTGTTGCCTAGCTAATCCAGCAATGCGTAGAATGAAAGTCATCTACTGCCAGCTTGTACTGAAGATGGTGGCACTCACGTCAAATTTTGCCTAATTGCTTACCTAGATATATGTATATCTTGTTGAATTTTACCAAGATTAAGTTAGAAGATTATATATTGAAAGAGATAAGTCTCTAGTAATTGGCGGGTCTAATAACATCCTTGCGCGATATCTCATGGTAGGTTTTGAACTCATGCCACAAAGTTAAACAAGATAGTCAGTGGCCGCTTATGGCGTTAAGCTTTATTATCAAATTAATCTTATCAGGTGAGCGTCATGTCGATCGAGTTTCGAAAGATATGAGGTTGTCTCTTGTAAGTAAGAGGATCTCTTGTGGAGTAGGACAGGTTTGGTGGGTTGTACTAGTACATAGCTAAACAAAGGGTGTTAGATTTGGCCCATAGCTAGTAGCTATAAAAAGAGCTAATTAGGCATGGATAGCAGGATCACTTAGTTACATAAACATTATAGCTTAACAACGTAGCTTAGTAAGTATAGCTAGGCCACACTTACTAGCAAGCTTATAAATAAATACCTTATAAAAATAAAACAGAACCTATAAAAAATAAAAAAAAATAAAGCGATCTAAACATATATATATAGTACGTTTTATAATATTAAATCTAATAATTAAAAATTTTATTAATTTTTATATTTTATTATAAGCGATTTTTAGCCGGAAATATATAAAAATTATTATTATATTTAAATAATATATTATTATGTTTAATTTTTTAAAAGATTTCCTGTTATAAAAAAAAACTTTATTATTAGCGTTTATAACTATAATTTTTAAAAATATATAGTTCTAGAAAAAAAGCAAACTTTATAGCTTTAGTTACTAAACGTATTATTAATAAACAATTTCTTTTTTATTAAAGCTGCTAGTTTTAATATTATAATATATATAAAATTAATAGTTATTAAAAAAGCGTTATATTAAAACGTTAAATAATACTACAAAACTATTTTTAAATATTATATTAACTACTAAACTAAACTTATTAAGCTTGCTAAATAAATATATAAAATAGTTTATTTAAACTACCGCTTAATATAAATAAAAACTAACCAAACAATTAATAAATAATATAATAATTTTAAAAAGTTTAAAAATATAACTTAATATGCTTTAAAGTTTAAATATAAATTAAAATATAAAGCTTTTATTAATTTTATAGTTAGAAAACCTATTAAAAACCTAACTAAATAAACAAACAAGTAGCTTAATAAAGTTTTTAAAGCTTATTTAAAGAATACTAAAACAATAAATTTATTTAAGTTTATTACTAACTTAAAAAAAGCTTTATAAAATATTTATTTAGTTTAAGTTATTTTTTTTTAAAATATTTATTATAATATTAAATTATTACTACTAAACTATATTAAAAAGCTATAATTCTAAATATAACTTATATTTTTAAAAAAATTATTAAAAAAAATACTTTTAATACTTTTAAACTTTTTAATAATTAAAACAACTTAAATAATTTTATAAATAATTAAAAAAAAGATTACTTTAAATAAAATTATTAAAATTATAAAAGTTACTAATAATGCTAAATTAATAATAGTTATAAAAATTATTAAAACAATTAAAAAAAAAGCTCTAAAAATATTTTTATTAAGCGCTTTTGTACTAATATAAGAACTAAAGCTAAAAAAAAAAACCTAAATATAAAGAACTATATTATATACTATAGTTATTACTATATATTAAGCTACTAGTTTATATTTATAAAGCTTTAACTAAAAAGCTAAAAATTTAATTAAAGCATTAATAAAATAGCTAAAATATATATAGCAAATAAAAAAAATATTAAACAAGCAGTAAAAAAAGCGCAAAAGCAACAAAAAAAAAAAAAACAATTCAAAGTTTTAAAAAATAACCTTCGGAATAATTAACTCTTAAAACCTTTTATAGCAAAAGTAGTAAACTTGTTTATTATTAACCAAAAGCTTGCTAAAATATATAAACTATATAACTTAGCTATAATAAACTCTAGATTAACTATTTATATATTTAATTAAATATATTGCTTTATATATTTAAAAAATACTAACCTAAATAATATAATATTAGTAAAAAATAGTACAATCTATATATATAGCTATAATAAAATTAATATTAAGGCTCGGGGCTTAAAAAGTATAGTTATATATTAGTTATATAACGTTGCTTTTTGCTTAGATATAACTACTAATCTAGTTTTTTTATAAGTTCTAAACTAAATAGGTATATATTAAAATAATAAACCTAAATCTAATCTTTTAAAATATTAATAAAGAAAGCCCTTATATTTTTTAATTTAAATATATAGCTAATATATTATAGAATATTTTTTAGAACATCTAACTAAACAGGTATTCTATATATAAAAAAATATGCTAAATTTTTATATAAAGCGCTCTAGATCTTAAGCTAGCTTTTATAAGTAATACTAACGTTTAAAATATATAAATTTTAAACTTTTAAAATAGTTGCTTAATTATATAAAAAAAACAAAAATTATTTTATATTTTAATAATAAGATCTAAACTATAAATTATATAGTATATAATAAATCTAAAGCTTGCTATAAAATAATATAAAATATTTGTTTAAAAATTATAAAAATTAATACTTAATTAATAGTTAATTTTTATAAATTTAATACTTTTAATAAAAATAAGCACTTATAACATATTATACTAATTATTAATCAATACTTAAGCTATACCTAAAACTATTATATTAATAATAAATATACTAGTATTATTTAAAAAGTTTTTAAATATTAGATTTAATATATTTAAACATATTATAATAATAAAATAAAAGTTATAAAATATAATAATAAGAATACTAGTAATAATTAAAAAACTATATGTTTAATAATAGCTATAAAATAAATTTATAAAATAAACTTTAAAATTTTACTACTATATATTTATAATAGTTAGTATAGTTTTAGTAAAACTTGCAAGGACTCCAAACCTATATAGTAATAAAATAAAAAATCTATACATAAACTAACCTATAATTCTGCAGCTATATATATAGAGTCTATATCTACCTACTTTATAAACTTTAATTTTTTTATTTTTTTTTTTATTTTTTAGCTTAAAATCTTTGTTTATAATATTAATAAACTAGCTATAAAAGTTTTACTTAATTAATTATAATACTACTTTAAGCTTATTAATTATTTATTAATAAATATTTAATAAATATATATTTTTTATTTTATTATAGTTAATAAAATATAAATAAGCTTTTTTTTTTAGTTATATATTTAATATAAAAAATTATATATTTTATAATATAAATCTAACTTTAATATAACTTTAATAAAATTTTTAATTTTTATATTATTTAAAAACTAATAATTTATAAAAAACTTAATTTTAAATAATTTTATTTTATTTTTAGTTTTTAAATAATTAAAATAATTTTAATTTTTAAGTATAGCTAGTTTTTTACTATTAAATAATTTAAAAAAAAAATTAAGCACTAGATTTTTTTATAAACGTTTTAAACAAACTAATACTTAAAAAGAAATCTAAAAAAAAAATAAAATTAAAACTTAAAAAAATAAAATCTAAACTAGAACTAAAATAATTTAAAATAAATAATATATTTAAAAATATAGTACTAAATATTATAGCTATATAAGCTTATAACTTTATATTAATTTTAATAGAACTTTTTTAATAAATAAAAAAAGTAAAACATTAATTTTTTAATATGTTTATTTTAATATTTTTAAAAAATAATTATAATTTAATAATAAAAAACATATTTAAAAATATTAATTTTAAATTTTATTTATATTAAAAAAACTAAAATATAAAAAATTAATCTTAGTAAGTTTATAAAAAATAAAACTTTATTTAATAATTAGATTTATAAATTAATAAAAAAGCTAAAAAAAAATAGTTAATTTTAGTATATTATAAGCTAATTAAAAAAATATATTAAAAAATTAATAAAAATATATTTTTATTTAATTAAAAAATTATTTAGTAATATTATTAAAATAATTTAAGCTTTATTAATAATTTATTATAATTTTAATTAAGTAGTTATTATTTATAAAATATTTTAAGTTTATATATATAAAACTAATAAAAATATTAATAAATTTATTTTTATATTTAATAGTTTAGTTTAAAAATATTAATTTATAAAATTATAATAAAAATATAAATTATAAAACTATTTTTATATAAATTTAAAAAAAAATTTATATAAAACTTTTATAAATTTAAATATTTTTTATAAATTATTTATTAATAAAATTATTAAATTAATATATAATATTAAATAAGCTTATAAAAATTATTAATAAATTAAACTTATTAATTTAATTAAGCAAAAATCTAATTTAAATAATTAAACTTTTAATAAATTTATTTATTAATTTTTAATTAATTTTAAAAGTTTTAAAATATTTATTTTAAAATAATTAAAATAAGCATTAATTATAAAAAAAAAAAAACTTATTAAAATAATAAGACTTGTTTTATTTATAAAAAAAAAATATATATATATTAATTAATTGTTTTAATTAAAAGTTTAAAATTTTAAGTGTTTAGCTAGCAAAAAAAAGCTATAATAAAAATAGTTTTAATAGTTTATTTAATTTATTTTAATTAAAATATATAGCTAAAATAAATTAATTATTTTTAAAATATTTATTTAATTATAAGTTAATAATATTAAAATAAAAACTTTAGTTTTATATAATACTAAAGCTTATATTTTTTTAATAATTAATTATAAGTTTATATAATAAATTAAATAATAATTAAAAATAAAAATAATTTGTTTAATTAAACTTTAAAAGTTTTATAACTACTAAAATAAAATAGTTAGTAAAATTTATAAATATTTAATATATATTATAAAAATTAATAATTAATAATTTAAAAACTAAATATTTTAAGTTATTAATTTTAGTTATAATATTATTATTAATATTAAATAATTAATAAAATAAAATATTTTAATAAAAACTTAAAAATAATAATTAATTTAATTAAATAATTTATTTTTATTAGTTTAATTTTTACTAATAATTATAATTAAACTTTTTAATTATAAATAATAAAATATAAACCCTAAAATATAAAAAAATACTAATTAATATAATTAAATATTAAAAAAATATTATTAAATATTAAAACAATTTTTTCAAAATAAAATAATTAGTTTAAGAACAACTAAAACTAAAAAAACATAAAAAAAAATTAAGATTTTTAAACCTAAAATAAAAAAAGTTTATATAATAATTTTTTAAAAAAAAAAACTAAACTACTATTAAAAAAATTATATAAAACTTTTAAAATTATTTTTATTAAAATAAATAAAAATAACTAACTAAAAAGATTTTAAAAAAGCTTATTATAATTAAGTTTATAATAATTAAAAATAACTATACTAAACTATTTAAAAAAAACTTAAAAGTAATTAATATTTTATAAAAAAAAAAAACTTAAATTAATTAAGTAGTACTATAAAAGATTTTTAATAATAAACTAATCTTATTTTTTAAAAAAAAAAACTTTAAATATATAAAATTAATATAAAATCTTTTATTTTTTTAATTATTATATTTAAAAAGATTTTTTTTAAAAAAAAAATCTAAAATTTTACTACTATTATAACTAGGATTTAATATAGTACTAAAACTTAATAATAAAAAATATACTTTTAAACTTTATTAATATTAAATATTTATATAATTTATTTTATTTAAAAAAAAGTTTATAAATAAATTACTAGTTAAAAACTTTATTAAATAAAATATAAATTTATAATTAATTATTAATAAAAAAATATATATTTAAAAAACTAAATTATATTAGCTTTAAATATTAATAATATTATATTTAATTATTATAATATTATTTATTTTATAAAACTAAATATTATTAATTATAAAATTATATTATTTTATTTTTTTTTAAACTTATAAAAAAATATTTTAATAAAAAGTTTTACTATTTAGTTTAAAAATAAAACCTATTTAGTAGCAAGTTTTTATTAATATATAAATTTAAAAACTTTTAAATAAATTTATAAATATTTATATAAATAATTTTTTAATTTATTTTAAAACTAAAAAATAATACTAAACTTATTATAAAAAAATAATTTATTATTTATATTAAGCTAAATATTAAAAAAATATTAAAAAATTTTGTTTTAATATATTTATTATTAATTATTTAAAAATAATTATAAAAGCTAAAGTTAAGGTTAGAATTAATTTTATAAAAATCTAAACAATTCTAAATTAAAATTTTAATAATTTTAAAAATATTAAATTAATCTAGTTATTTTTTAAGTTTTATAATTATATTTATATATTTATTTATTATATTAATAAAAATACTATTTTTTTAAATTAACTATTAAAAAAAAATAAGCTGTTTATAATAGAACTAAAACAAAAATAAGCTTTTGAATATATAAAACTATTAATATATAAAATATTTGTTTTAGCTTTTTTTAAGCCTAGCTAACTAATATAAATAAAAATAAATATTTTATATAATATAAAAAAAAAAATTATTTAATAGTAATAAAAAAATATAACTTAAAAACTTATAAAATATTTTTTTAAAATAATAATACTAACTAAATAAGCTTATTTAATTTAAAACTATAAATTTTTAGTAATAATATAAATTTTAAAATATTATTACTTAAAGCTTATTAAAACTAAGTTTTTTATAATAACTAATTATTAAGTTTTATTATATTTTTTAAATAAATAGATTTTATTAATATAATAAATATATTAAGCTAATTTTTTATTAAACTTTAATATTATTTTTTAATATTAACTAAAATAAAAAAATATAATAATTAATATTTTATTAAAAAAAATAGCTAAGCTTTTTATAATTAAAACTAAAAAAGTTAAAAAAAAAATAATAGTATTAGTTTTATTTAATAAAATACTAGGTTTTATATTAATTATAAATTTATTATTTAATATTTTTTAAAAAATTAACTTAATAAACCTAATTAAATAAAAAAACTAGCTATAAAATCTAAAAAATAAAAATAAAAAACTATATATATTTAAAATTATTTTAAATAGAACTATTTTTTTTATATAGCTTTAATTTAAAAAGCTTATATATTTTTAATTATTATATATTAAAATTAATATAAAACAATTAAAATATTAGAACAAAAATATTATTAGCTTTATTTAAAATATAATTATAAATAATATATATATAATTATTATAACTATAAAAAAAACAAAATATTATAAAACAAAATTTCTGGCTTTTTTTATTTATTGTTTATATTAGCTGCAGTATAGCAATATATAGTAATAAATAATAAAAATATATTATTTAACTAATAAAATTATAACTATATATAAATATTTATAAATAAGTTTAGTTGTTTAATTATAACTTTACTTAGTAAAAAAATAAATATTATAGAATTACTAGTTATATAATACTATAAGAATTTATATAGATTTTTTAATATATTAGATATATAAATATTAAATAATATAGAACTATTTATTTTTAAATTTATAGTAATAATTAATAGTTTTATAAGCACTAAGTACTGCTTTAATAGTACTTATTACTTTTAGACTTAAAAAGCAATAAAATTAACTAATTAGGAATTAAATTAATAATTTTATTTTTATATTAATAAATACTAAAATAATTAAAATATTTATTTTTTTATTTTAAACTTTATATATAATTTTTTGTAATATTTATTAATTAATATATTATTACTAAAAATAATAATAAAAATTAAAACATAAAACTTTTTAATAATAAATATTAATAAAACTATTATAAATTTTAATACTAAACAATAAGCGCTTGAATTAGTTTGCTAAACTTAAAATATTTAAAAAAATAATATATAATATAGCAACTTTTATATAAAAATAATATAAGCTATAAGCTAATAAAAAAAAACGCTTAATAAATTTTAAAATAAAAAATAAAATTTTTAAAAAAAAAAAAGCTTTGTAATATAAGTACTAACTATTAGATTAAACTTTTAGTTAATTGGACTTTTTAAGATTTTAAAAAAATTAAAATTTAGTTATATTTTTAATTTATTTAATTTTTATAAAATAAAGAATTTATTTTATATTAACTAATTATAAAAAGCAAATAATAACTTTTTATTTTAATAAATTTAATTATTACTTTTAGTTAAAAATATTAATAATAAAATAAAATTTAAAGTTAAACAAATTAAACAATTAAAAATATATAAAAAAAATAAAAAGCTATAATACTAAATTATTTAAAAAAGCTATAATTCTAATAATATTTAGTATATAGCTTAAAATTATAAAAATATGCTAATTAAGCTTAACTAATTTTATAAAATTTATAAAAAAGCTTTTAGATTTTTAGTAAAATTATAAAAATAAATATATATAGTAGTAGCTAATAAATTTATAAATAACTATAAAAATAATAATAAAGCAGTATAATATAAAAACATTATATAAACTTAATATTATTAATAACTTTAAATTAAAACTATATTTAAACTTTTGGTTTTAAAAAAAAGTAGTATAATAATTAATATAGTTTTAGCAAAACTTATAAAAACTTTAGACCTATATAGTAATAAAATAAAAAATCTATGCACGGACTAACCTATAATTCTATAGCTATATATATAAAGTCTATATCTACCTACTTTATAAACTCTAATTTCTTTCTTTTTTTTTTTTTTTTTTTTTAGCTTAAAGTCTTTATTTATAGTATTAATAAACTAGCTGTGGAAGCTTTATTTGACTAATTATAACAATACTTAAAATCTTAATAAAGTAGTTAAAAAAATAAAAAATATTATTAAATATTAAGCAAGCTTAATATATAATAGTTATAAGCTTTCTATTTTTTTTTAGTTTAAAATAGTTCGAATAATAGTATATTTATATAACTAGATATTTAAGCAAGTTAATTATTAGCACGCTTTATATAAAAAATTCTATTTATATTTTGATTACTTATAAAGGCTTGTTAGCTATAATCAAACATTTTATATATTTTATTTAAAAATATTTAAGTATATAACATTTGTTATAACTACTAAAGCCAAGCTTAAAAAATAAAAATATAAAAAGCTTAACTTTAAGGTTTAAATAAGTTATTTAATAAGCTACTAGTTTACTAATACTTACTATATCTAGTTTTTTAAAAAGAATAAAATTATAATAATAAAAAATATAGTTTTTAATAAAAATAAGTTCTTTAATAATAATAAAAATAAATTTAAAAATATATAAAGTATTAATAAATAGTATTAGTTATTAAAATGCTTTTAATTTTAAAAAAAATATAACTAATAAACAAAAAAATAATAAGCTTGTTAGTTAATTTTTAAAAAGCAATACTAAAAATGCTAATAAATCTAAGTCTAAAAAGAATTCTAACAAAAACAAGCTTATAAAAAAAAAACAAAAGCTCTCTATTAAAACTTTTATTTTTATACCGATTTATAGTTCGCTTTTGGATTACTAATATTATTATAAAGTCTAAAAGCTGCCTTGCTATATTTAGTAATACTACAAGCTAAATTGCTAAATCTAAGCCTAAATAAAAAGCCGCCTAATAATTAATACTAAGCTTTTATTAAGTTAATTTTTAGTGTTCTAACTATAGCTTATTAAATAACTAGCTTTAATACGGCTAAATTATAAAAAATAATAATTATTAATAATAAATTAATAATTAAAAATAAAAAAGTTAAATTACTAAAAAGTTTTTTAAAAATTTATTATAATTAATTATAGCTATTAAATTTTATTAAAAGTTTTATTAATAAAAAAAAAAAGCTTTTAAAAAAACTTATTAACTATTATATAATTAATTATAGTTATTAAATTTTATTAAAAGCTTTACTAGTAAAAAAAAAAAACTTTTAAAAAAGCTTATTATTTATTATATACCTAATTATAATTATTAAATCTTATTAAAAGCTTTATTAATAAAAAAAAAAAGCCTTTAAAAGAGTTTATTAGCTATTATATAACTAATTATAGCTAATAAATCTTATTAAAAGTTTTACTAGTAAAAAAAAAAAAGCTTTTAAGTTAAATATTAGCTATTTAAAAGCTTAATTATAAACTTTTTTAAACTAAAAAAAATATATATATATTAATAAGATTTATTATAACTATTAAAATAGTATAAAGATCTTATAAATTATTTATTAAAAAATTATTTTAAGCAAGCAGAACTTATTTATTTATAAAGCTATAAAAAAATAAGTACCTAAAAAAAAGTACTTAAAAGCTTTTTATAAAAAAAGATTACTTTAGATTATATATAGGTTTATATTTATAAGTTTAATAAATATAAGTACTATAAAAAATATAAAGTTTATCTAGTAGTATAAAAAAATTAGTAGCTAAATAATAACTAAAAGAATATTTATACTAGTATACTAGCAAAGAAATCTTTTAGAATATTAATAGTTATTACTACTAAGTTTAACCTAGAACTTAAGTAATATAACGTTATAAATACTTTTATAAATATTAAATTAAATAAAGAAATCTATATATATATATTTCTAGGTTACTAAAAGCTAAATATTATGGTTAAACTACTATAAGCCTTATATAAACTCTAAAAATCTTTTTTACTATAATAAAAAAAGCTTACTAAGTTATTATAAAAAATAAGCTTTAAGCTAATACTTTATAAACCTTGCTATTATTCCTTAAAAGGTATATTTTTATTTATATATATTAATAATATAGTTATAGCATATAAACAAAAAAGCTAAAAAACTATAAATAAAACAATTGCTACACTTAAAATATATTATAACTTTACTAGGGGTAAAAACCTATAATAGTTCCTAGGCGTTAAAATAATCAGAAACAAAAAAAAAAGCTTTTTTTAGCTTTTATAGGCCTTTTATATTAAAAAAATCACTAAACTATAAAACATTATAGCTATAACTTATATAACTACCCTAATAAAAATTTAAAAGCTTTTTTTATATAAAAAGATCTTTATACTTGTTAATATTAAGCATTATTAGCAAAAAATATAGTTAATTTTATATATTATAATAATAATATGTTTAAATATAGCGTTTAAAATTTTTAAGCTTATATAATTTAATTATAATCTTTTTTTAAGCACTACTAAACTACTAATAAGCTTTTATTATATTTATTTTTTATATAGTACTATATATTATAATTTAGAAATAAAAATAACTTTATAGTAGTTAGTAATATATTTTTTATAAATAATACTTTTAATTAAAAAAGCTTTTAAGCTTATATTATAAAGCTTTTTAAAAAAATAATCTGTTAGTAAGCTAATAAATAAAATATAGTTACTATATTTATAACTAAAATAAAACTTTTAGCTTTAGCTCAAATAGCTAAAAAAATAATATTTATTAACTAGCTTATTAATAAGCTTGGAGTAGGACTATAAAATTAGCAAATATAAATATAATATAATAATTAGCAAACTATAAAGTTTGTTATAAAAAAATAGCTTTATTATATATTAAACTATAATATATTAATATTTATAACTACTAACTACGCTAAAAAATTAAAAATAAAACTATTATAATAAAATATATATTTATTAATAATATAATTACTAATAAACGTATAAAAGCTTTATTTATATTAAAATAAATAATTTTTTTAAAATAGCTTAGATTATATAAGTTTTTTAAATATAACTAAAAAACTTAGTAAAATATATTAGTTTTTTAAAAAAAAATTAAAAACTTATTATTTAGAAAAAAATTTATAAAATAAAACGTTTAAATATTATTTAAGCATAAGTTATAAATTTATAATATATTAATAAAAAGATTATAAAATATTTTTATATATTTAAAAAGCTTTAGAACTAATAATATAAAAACTTAACTATTTTAAAAAGCACTAATCCTACTATAAAGTAGCAAAAAACTTATAAAAAACATTTTTTTTTTTAAGCAATAAAAAAACAATATAGTACGGACTATAGTCCATAAAGCTTAAATAGTAATATTACTAACGCTTTTTATAAAAATATCCTAAAAATAATAAATATAAAGCTTAATATTAATAAGGCTATTTATAATTAATATTTATTATTAATTATTAAAAAGCTTATTTATAAAAACTTATATATATGCTTAAAAATATACTGCAAATATTACAACTTATTATTAAGCATTTTAATATAGTTGTTATTTAAGCAACCCTAAAAAATATTGCAAATATATTACAAATATAATATTTTTTAAAAAATCTCTAAAAATATTAGTTATAAGCAAGGACCGGCTCGCTATAAAAGCAAAGCAGAGCTATAACTATAAAAAGTAATAGTAGCAAGCATAGCACCCTAGCTACCAGAAGCTTAACTAAGCAGAACTAATAGTAGCACAGGTATAACTAGAATAACCCGGCTAAAAACCAAACAGTAAGTACTAAACAAGGCTAATAAAAAACCAGCTATTCTAAAAGTAGTAATAATAGTAGTAATAAAAGCTTAGCAAAAAAATATTAAAAAAATAATAGTAGTAATAATAATAATAAAAATATAATATGCTAAAAGCTTTATAACAAACAAAAAACAAAACAAAAAACACATAAAAATATTATTATTATTTAATAATAATAATTTTAAACTAATAATAAGTTTATTAATTATTAATTTAAAAAGCAGTTATATATTATATTTATAAGTTCTAGCTTAATTAAAAGCATTAGCTATTATAATTTAAGCAAAAAAAAAGTAAAAAAAATATTATAATAGTTTTTTTTATATATATTAGCAAACTTTTTATTAAATAATTTAAAAATTTTTTAAAGCTTATAATAAAAATACCTTTTTTTTTTTTAATAGTTAGTAATATACTAATAAAAAATAATTTTATAATTAAAACTAAAAAAAAAATTAATATAGATCTTATTACAAAGGGGTAAAATATTTAATATTTTAGTTCTAAAAACTTACTACAAAAATTTTATAAAAGCTAGAAAAAAAAAAATAAAAAAAAAAGCTCTAGTAATACTAGAAATAAACTTACGTACACTGCACTTATAAGCGCACTTTTTTACAAACATTCTTATTTACTAAATCAAAAGCATACTTTTTTATAAACGTTCTTGCTTACTAAGCTTGCTATGCTATATTTTAAATAGTTACATAGTAATATATATAATATTTAAAACTAGCTTATATAGTTATTTATATACTATACTAATTATTTATATACTATTTATACTTTAATATTTATTTATAACTACTTTTATAGCTATAGTAATATATATATAAAAAAATCACTAAAATAACTCTTTTTAAAAAAGTATATTAGATTTAGCTTATAACTAATAGCTATAAAAAGAGTTAATTAGGTATAAATAACAGGATTATTTAGTTATATAAACGTTATAGCTTAACAATATAGCTTAGTAAGTATAGCTAGGCCATACTTACTAGCAAGCTTATAGATAAATACCTTATAGAGGCAAAACAGGACTTACAAGAAACAAGAAGAGACAAGGCGATCTAAACACATATATGCGGTACGCTCTATAACACTAAATCCAACAAAGGGCGGTACTGATACGATACATTGTGCCATCCCGTCTCCCCCGCAAACAAACAGATGCACAGTAGCCCGAGTGGGGTTGCTTGGCGCTGCAACGGTTCGTCTAGGTACATGTAAGGGTGGCGGGTAGCCTCCACACTGTGTAGCACTAGCCACACCGCCAACTGGAACAAATGCATAGGTAGCCCAGGCACCAGGTGCGGGGCCAACCGGGGATTACGGAAGTGCCCTTCTCACCTCCGGGCACCCACACCTCCGTGCTCTTCTCCGCTGGATGCTACTCAAGTCCACACCCCTCTCGGTTAGTTGACCTTGACTGACATTGGTCTGGACACGGACAGCCACCATGGATACTACACCTGACCTTCACGTGCTGCGAAAAACCGACATCGTCCCTAATCGGATGGTAGCCCTCAATTACCACAGACAGCGTGGATATCGAGCTGATCATTGATCCAAGTTTGGCCACTGAACGTACTGGCTCCGAAGCCGGTCATAAAGTAATCTCTGCAGTTACAAGTGATGGCATTGTAGCATTGGAATAGGGATTGTCCACTCACTGATTAGACGATCCACCTGATCGCGCGGAATATTCTTGATTAAACATGCTGATACACATTATCAAGATCTGAACGAGACCAAACCAGATAACCACATGATAGTGGTGTGCCAGCTGAGCGCCCATGAAGTCGTAATATCATCACAAAGCGCGCGACAACTGGTCATCAGCAGACCTTATGTGTGTAGTGGTGTGCGAGAATGGGTTTAGAGGATGGTAGAGAAGATACTACCAACATTCCAAGCTATTACCGAGCGGAAGTCTCCATTCATACCGTATCACTTTTGATGTAACTAAGTAAGATGGGAATCTAAAGCTCAAGGTAATACAACCTCCGTAGTAGGAGATTCTGGCAGAGCTTAGACGGTCAGTATGTTAACCCTATTGTACTAGAGTTTGGACAGACATAAAAACAACGGTTAGAATACCATTGCCTCGTATAAGTCACGTTATCCACCACAAGGAACATAGAGGTTCCAACCTAATGCAGAGAACGTCACCATGCCCACCAGAACGAGGACGGAGCCTTGGTCACGCTTGCTTCATCTCGGCCTTTACTTTCTATTCCCGTTTCAGGGTAATAAACATAGCTAAGAATCGTCGGTTTCATTTAGTATCATAAGCCTCTGGAGTTCCTATTCGACCACCGAGCCGATGGCAACGAAAACAAGCCCTCTACTCACTTTCTATTGGCGCTTGCGATCTTGTTTCTTCGAGTATCTATTGTCAGCCACGTCCACCCTCTGAAGATCACCATGTCAAAAGGTTTCGACAGCTGGTCAGGGCTCTCTCGGGGGCCAGTGACAGTGACTGTGCCTCTTACTGCTCCACCCAGGTTCCCACACAGATGTCAAAAGTGCTTCTTCTACTCTTGTAGACTCCGAGCCCGCCTCGGAGGAAGAGGGAGGCGAGAGAACAACCATCTGTGAAGAACCTTCGTTTGCATGGTTGGCACTGGTTATGAGTACAGCTTGGTTCGGCGTCTTCCTCGGCGCTGCTGACACCACTGTCATCGCAACCCTGTCTGGTCCCATCTCGAGCGAATTCTTCCTGATTGTGGGCGGGGGGTATACAGATGTTTTCGGGATTACCCAAGTGGCGTGCCTCGCAGCAGTAGATCATACCCAGCAAGCAGTCGTCACATCTTGCACATGTAAGTCTTTCCAACCCAACCAATCCCCCAAAAGACAGCAACAACTTTTGTGTTCCTGTAATGAAAGGGCCCTAACAAACACACGCAGATCTTGCTCGAAGTCTGGGAGGCACAGTTGGCATAACTGTTGCCTCAGTTATTTATCAAAGCACTCTTCGGGCTGGTCTTTGGGAAAGGTTCAGAGACAGGCCAAATGCCGCTGAGACAATCCAGCGAATTCTGGACGATCTGGCAGAACTGGGTAATCTCCCAACTGGATGGATTGAAGGGGTGACCCAGTCCTTCATGCGTGCATTCCTGTACGTCTGGCTGATGATGCTCGCTTGGGCGACCCTGGCTTTGATCTGTATCTCGCCAATAAAGCAGCATCAGCTCCACGCAACGCTGGAGAGGAAGTGATAAATATTCCAAAGGGCCTAGCAGTTGGGAAGCGGCACAGCTATGAGGGCAGTATACCGATTCTCCACCAAACAAGTCATGGGAGAGCGATTGGTGCACTTAGAAGATACAATATAGGATGGAGAAAAAACCACGATGTCACATATTACCCGATAAAAATTAGCAGCGGTACTCGGGCATCGGAGAGATGTGAACCTCAGCATTGTAGGCAGCTATTTATATTACCAATTGTTACCTAAAGCTGGCATGCTGATAGAGTTGTCGATAATAAATGAAGATTGGTACCCAACCGAATATTTGGGACACAAACAATATGGCAACAATCGGCGGGAGATGCCTAACATAAATGCTCTTTCATTTCTTGCATATTATTATACAATCCCTTGTAGTCATGCTATACGGAGTACTTGCCCCAAGACTTTAAACGAAACAAACCGCCAGACGTGCCTCCGAGCAAGTTGGTTCTAGCTGCAGCCGCTCCATGATCGACAAGCCTGTTAAGCCGATCTCGTACTCGGTCTGCCATACTCTGAGGTACCGGCTCCTTTCTGGCTTTCTCACATTCTGTTAGTACCCCCAGAAGAACACACTCCACAATGAGCCAGATGCCACAAATCTGGTTCCAGGTCGAAGGGTGTATATTGCGTCGGGCTGCCATCTCTTTGTTTAGCATGGAGCGAAGGGTCGCTGCGAATTTCATGTCGAAAACATGAAATAGGGCTGCCATAGGGCGTCGTCTCTCGACGGCAGCTTGGACACGCGCGTTGAATCGCCGCTGTATATGCGCATGGATAATTTTGGCACGCTCCCTGGTGGTGATTGTGAGACCCCAATCTGGCTCGTGTCTCGAATTGTTCACCTGCTTTATTATACCGACCACACTCTCCTTAAGGTAATCCTCTAGAATATCGGGACGACGAACCCAGTTGGGAAGCTCCATTTTATTTTTGATACGTCTCAGCCGTGGAGGTAGTTCGGTAATGTTTGTCCCGTTGCGCTTATTCTGCATGATGGATTGCCTTTCAGCATGGCATTTTCCTATGCCATCTAGTATACTAGCTAGAAGTTGGATCGCGCAGGTACGGTAGGCCCTCTCCCGGCAGAAAATGCAGTCAACATTGTCGTCGCGATATAGGTGCTTATAGTTCGCGTCCACATCTGCGACCAAGATATTGGCCCGTCGGTCGTACATGGCGTCGGGCAACAGGATGCTAGCCATGTTGCGCACAAACTCGTCGAGGTTGCTGGCATTCCAATTGCGTTTATGTTGCTGAGCGATGTTCTGGAGGATGATTTCAGCGCGTTTAGTGGTTGTCAGATTGGCATGATACCATGGACTAGTTCTATGATATTGCCATTAGTCGGCCTGTCCGTGCGCATGATCTAGTCTAGCCCGAGAACATTAGAAGCTCTAGGACATCATTCCGCTCGAACAGAGATATTTTGGGGTAGAAGTGACCGGAATACGACGAGCATTACATCAGGGACTCCTTACAATTCTTCCATCTTATTGAGAGCTTGCACTCGCAGTATTACGATGTTGCGCACATTGTGTTTTAGCAGAGAAGTGTCCTTTGCCCAACAGGGGAGTTGAGATGGATCTCTGCGGAAGCGCATTTCATACTGGGGAATGACAACGACTATGGCCTAAAATTTGCGTATCGTTCGCAAATGGCCTGCCAGCTTAGGGGAGATGATATCAGTGAACAATGTCTGAAAGCGGAGGTTGTCTGAGGCTGGTGGGAGATCATGCCGGTTTTAGGCGACGGGTGGGATGCTCTGGTGCGTTAAATTTTGAAATGAACAAGCAGTGGTAATTTTGAGTGGCGCTCATAGAGCAGAGCCTGTCTTTACATTTCAGAATGGCAAATTTTCTTCATCCACTCGGCGTGTTGGTGTGCAACTTTAGAGCGTAAGCCGAATGCAAAACGCAAACTTTGTGGGGTTGCATTTCAAACCTTCTACCGGCTCCTCCGCAACGATGCGCCACTAGCCTGAGCATTTGGCATATGAATGCTTGCAGTGTTAGATAGGGCGATAGCGTACGAATAGATCTGAACATTCAGGATTTTCAAAGGGCTCTTTAGACCTAATGCCAGGACGACATATACTTTCTGTACCCCTGAACTACGCCCGTCGGTTTTCCCCGCCCAGCCTATACCTTGTCTCTCACAAACAACTGCCGCTGCAGACTAGTAATTAATATGCCTGCAACAGGATGAGATGGTGACATGGATCATCTCTAGTCACTTTGAGGCTCAGCTTCTGGTGCCAGCCGAAATCATAGTCGTGATATGGGTATGCTGTGACTGTAGTAGAATGGCTCTAGTGTGAGGTAGTGCTGGAGGAGAATGACTTGTGAAAAATAACGGACTTACGACAATAACACAGGACTGTTTGATTTACCTTTTTGTGCCACGTTGGAATTGAGAGCGGGCGCTGTAGATGACTGTCCAGACCTTATAGGAGTAGGCAGGTCCTATGGGAAGGAAGGTGTAAGGATAGTACTGTATTTAGCTAGCAGGCTTACGCTACAGACCCCTCCATTGACAATACAACATCTATTTGGCCTTGCAAGCCAATTTCTACGCATATAGGCAGAGCAGGAAATATAATGTCAAAACTCTAAGCTCCCGAGTCTAACCAGCTCCAGAGGAGGCAGTTTACGCTCAACGGACCTGGCTCGAATATAACTTTACTGGACCCGTAAGAGTGGCCCCCTTCCCGGGGCATTTTTTATTAATTCCCATGACCGGTGCCTTGACCTACTCCGTGAATCCAATGTTAACGTTACGTAGGCAAGTATTGCTCATACCAAGTGAACTTTAGAATGTGAGCGGTTAATGGGGAGAACCTAATTTAACATGATTTCACATGATTCGGCTAGGCCAATGAACCTTTGAAAAGGGGAGAGAAAAAAAAGCCAGTAATGTAACCGCCCTTTGACGGCTAGACATTGCAATGTTGAGATGGACACCTAGCTCCAGGGTCGAGCTGACTGAAGATAGTATGAACAAAGATAAGGGGGAATGATTTGAACAGTTGTTTGAAGGGTCCCTACCCTCGGTTGAAACAATTGAGATTATGACTGTCTCAAAGCTGTAAAGCATCTGTCTAATATATTGCTATAGCACTGTTGCATAATGTTTCCACCCGTAAACCTGTTGTGATAATCTGCGTGCCTCTAGAGAAGCAAATCATCCGCCGATGCGGACACTTGCGGCAGGAGTCAGGGCGACATGGGAATACAAAGCGGTAGGTACTATGGCTTCTCTGGAGAGGAGCGACTGTAAGGGGGTGAAGAATTGGTGCTTGTAAGGTTAGGTCAGGCTCGATGTCTGGCGATGGTAACTTGTACCCTTTATTTCCGATTCCACTCTAAGAGCTATGCGGGATCTACGACCCGTCATGGCTCTAACTCAGTCTAGAGGCTGTGCTAGTGACAAGATCTACATTCCCTTCAATCAAACCATCTTATCGATTTGGTTCACCGACGAGCATGGATGATGGACTATTTCTTCGACTGAGTTGGTAGCGACTTACGTTGACAATAACGTAAGCTACGGGCTATATTGCGTTACATGCCTGAGATTCATTAACCGATGCTTGTATGACCGTCCCATCCATGGCCAGGAGTCCCCTAATTTCTTAACCAGTCCAAACATCCGGGCCAGGGCACTTATACGAGGTAAGTCCTCCATTGTAGATATCGACCTTGGCTTGGTCAGTTATGTTCATGACTGATATGCATCTCTACTTACCATAATGCCAGGGTCAGACTGTGGCGCATAGGCGGGGATGGAGGTCAGAAGGTTGGCCGGAGCAGTTGCGGTGCCAGAACCGGTGACTTCAATCTGCGCACACTCAGGGTAGAACTGTGGAGTGTTGGCCTGGTGTAGAGCGAGCAGCTCATGTCGGATGAGATAAGTGCCAGGCTTGAGGGTGGCGGGGATCTTGCTCGACCACTTCAGCGTCTTGTAGACTACACCGGTTCCCCAGTCGTTGCTGTTCAATGAAGTTCCGTATAGGCCCATTTGGTCGATCTTAAACCATTTCTTCTGTTTTCCATCGCATGATGAGAAGCCATTCTCGCATGGGTACATCCAGACCATGACAGGTCCTTGCTGGTGAGTCCATTGTTGCCACACAGCCGTTATGTTCGTGCCCGCCGCGATTTTTGCCGATAATGGAGCTGAGGTGCCACCATTGCAAGTCATTTTCGCATCTGTTGAAGTCATGACCGGGTTGTAATCAGGCCACTTCATAACAAGACTCGGTCAGTATTATGTGCGGTCTGGGTTTAATGTGAAAGTTTGGTCTCTTCATGTGCACTAGATCCGAGCAAAGGATGCAGTAATTCAAGAAATACGGAGACAGGGCGATAAGTATCTGACAGCTAAAGAATGAAACATACTTGTCTCTGAATGATTTGAGCACTGGGCTGTGGTGAGAACCCCTGGTAGCCAGGATACGTTGTACCGTCGATGATATAACTGGTTACAGCACCATGTGCGGCCGCCAACGCTGGCGCGAAGATTAGTTGAAGAGATAATAGCATTTTGATAAATTGGCACGCCGAAACGGAAGTCAATAGCTTGGTCAGACTAAAGGGACTGTTGGGCAGGAACTAGACAGTTCAAGATGGCTCGACTGAAGTCGTTATATCTACCACGGTAAGTAGCCGTAGGACTTCCACTCAAGTCACGGCGCATCGTATTCCCGTATCTCAAGCAAGAATAGAGACCATCCACGTGGACGGCATGTGCGGAGGCATGTAGGTACGGACTATGCGGAACGTGTCACAAATTGACTAGATTGCACTGTTCATTCTAATGTCTAATAAGCTAACACCCCCCCTTGCGAACCACCCCATCGCGACCCAGCTAAAAACGCGCTACTGACCCCAACCACCTCAATTAAAAATTGTTAAATAACGCGACCGCGTTTAGTTCTTATGTTTTTTTTTTACTCTTATTTTTTTTAGAATTAATTTTTCTTTATTATAATACTTTTATATAGCAACTAATAGCGTGCAGCAGCTATAGTTCGTACTGCTTAACTTAGTACTTCGTAAAAATAAGCAGCTATTTAATAGGGTATTAACTAGTTATATATATATTATTGCTTTAATAGCATTCTAACTAAAAAGTAGTTATACTAATATTTTTAGATCTTATTTATATATTTTAAAACTAAACTAGTTAATTAGGCTATAGGTTAGGCCAGGTTAAGTTTTGCGCTTTTAATAGTTAAATTTAAGTATATAGCTAAATATATACTATTAGTTTTTAGAAACCCTAGAATATTTGGAAAGTTATAGCATATATGTTTTTTTTTTGTAATTCTAAGCTAAAGATTACTAGATTAACGTTTATTAGTTATTTATATGTTAATAGAGCGACTATGGTTAATATTAAGCTATTTTTTAAACGTTTTAAGGCTTCCGAACTAGCGTGTCACAATCAATCGAGTAAAGCTTCTATAGCTAGATTATTAATACTATAAACAAAGACTCTAAGCTAAAAAAAAAAAAAAAAAAAGAAAGGAAATCAGAGTTTATAAAGTGAGTAGATATAGATTTTATATATATAGCTGCAGAATTATAGGTTGGTTTATATATAAGCTTCCTATCTTATTACTATATAGGTTTAGAGTTCTTATAGGTTTTATTAAAACTATACTAACTATACTAAAACTATACTAACTATTATACTATTTCTTTCTAAAACTAAAAGTTTAAATATAGTTTTAATTTAAGGTTATTAATAATATTAAGTTTATATAATCTTTTTATATTATACTGCTTTATTATTATTTTTATAATTATTTGCAAATTTATTAACTACTATTATATATATTTATTTTTATAATTTTATAAAAAATCTAAAAGCTTTTTTATAAGTTTTATAAAATTAATTAAACTTAATTAATATATTTTAAAAATTTTAAGCTATATATTAAGTATTATTAAAATTATAGCCTTTTTAAATAACTTAGTATTATAGTTCTTTATTTTTTTTATATATTTTTAATTGTTTGATTTGTTTGATTTTAAATTCTATTTTGCTATTAATATTTTTAGCTAAAAATACTAATTAAATTTATTAAAATAAAAAGTTATTGTTTGTTTTTTATAATCGGTTAATATAAAACAAGTTTTTTATTTTATAAAAGTTAAACAAATTAAAAATATAGCTAAATTTTTGTGTTTTTAAGGTTTTAAAAAGTTTAACTAACTAGGAATCTAATCTAATAATTAATACTTATATTATAAAGCTTTTTTTTTTTTTAAAAAAACCTTATTTTTTATTTTAAAATTTATTAAATATTTTTTTATTAGCTTATAATTTGTATTATTTTTACGCAAAAATTACTATATTATATATTATTTTTTAAATATTTTAAGTTTAGCGGACTAGTTTAAATGCTTACTGCTTAATATTAAAATTTATAATAGTTTTATTAATATTTATTATTAAAAAGTTTTATGTTTTAATTCTTATTACTACTTTTAGTAATAATATATTAATTAATAAATATTATAAAAAATTATATATAAAATCTAAAACAAAAAAATAAATATTTTAATTATTTTAATATTTATTAATATAAAAACAGAATTATTAATCTAATTTTTAATTAATTAATTTTATTACTTTTTAGATCTAAAAGTAGTAAGTACTACTAAAGCAGTACTTAATACTTATAAAACTATTAATTATTACTATAAATTTAAAAATAAATAATCTTATATTATTTAATATTTATATATTTAATATATTAAAAAATTTATATAAACTTTTATAATATTTATTTTTTTACTAAATAAAATTATAATTAAATAACTAAACTTATTTATAAATATCTATATATAGTTATAACTTTATTAGTTAAATAATATATATTTTTTATTTATTATTATATATTGCTATATTATAACTAATATAAACAATAAATAAAAAAAGCTAAAAGTTTTATTTTATAATATTTTAATTGTTTTATATTAACTTTAATATATAATAATTAAAAATATATAAGCTTTTTAAATTAAAACTATATAAAAAAAAATAGTTTTATTTAAAATAACCTTAAATATATATAACTTTTTATTTTTATTTTTTAGATCTTATAGCTAGTTTTTTTATTTAATTAGGTTTACTAAATTAGCTTTTTAAAAAATATTAAATAAAAAGTTTATAATTAATATAAAACCTAATATTTTATTAGGTAGAACTAATATTATTATTATTTTTTTAGTTTTTCTAGTTTTAATTATAAAAAGTTTAGCTATTTTTTTTAATAAAACATTAATTAATATATTTTTTTATTTTAATTAATATTAAAAAATATAATAAAGCTTAATAATTAATTATTATAAAAAACTTAGTTTTAAAAAACTTTAAGTAATAATATTCTAAAGTTTATATTACTACTAAAAGTTTATAGTTTTAAATTAAGTAAGCTTGCTTAATTAATATTATTATTTTAAAAACATATTTTATAAGTTTTTAGGTTATATTTTTTTATTACTATTAAATAACTTTTTTTATTATATTATATAAAATATTTATTTTTATTTATATTAGGTAACTAGACTTAAAAAAAACTAAAATAAATATTTTATATATTAATAATTTTATATATTTAAAACTTTATTTTTGTTTTAATCCTATTATAAATAGTTTATTTTTTTTTAATAATCGATTTAAAAAAGTAATAATTTTACTAATATAATTATAAAGCCTAAAAAATAACCAAATTAACTTAATACTTTTAAAATTATTAAAGTTCTAATTTAAGATTGTTTAGATTTTTATAAAATTAATTTTTATTTTTATTTTAGTTTTTATAATTATTTTTAAATAATTAATAATAAATATATTAAAATAAAACTTTTTAATATTTTTTTAATATTTAGTTTAATATAAGTAGTAAATTATTTTTTTATAATAAGTTTAATATTATTTTTTAGTTTTAAAATAAATTAAAATATTATTTATATAAATATTTATAAATTTATTGAAATTTTTTTAAATTTATATATTAATAAAAGCTTGCTACTAAATAAGTTTTATTTTTAAACTAAATAATAAAACTTTTTATTAAAATATTTTTTTATAAATTTAAAAAAAAAAAAAAAAATATAATTTTATAATTAATAATAATTAATAAAAAACTTTAATAATATTTAGTTTTATAAAATAAATAATATTATAATAATTAAATATAATATTATTAATATTTAAAACTAATATAATTTAAATTTTTAAATATATATTTTTTTATTAATAATTAATTATAAATTTAAATATAAATAAAATAAAAATAATATTTAAGTTTATATTTTATTTAATAAAATAAATAATATAAATATTTAATATTAATAAAGCTTAAAAATATATTTTTTATTATTAAATTTTAGTACTATATTAAATTTTAGTTATAATAATAATAAAATTTTAGATTTTTTTTTTAAAAAAAATCTTTTTAAATATAATAGCTAAAAAAACAAAAAGCTTTATATTAATTTTATATATTTAAAGTTTTTTTTTTTTAAAAATAAAATCAGTTTATTATTAAAAATCTTTTATAATATTATTTAATTAATTTAAATTTATTTTTTTTATAAAATATTAATTATTTTTAAGTTTTTTTTAAATAATTTAATATAATTATTTTTAATTATTATAAATTTAATTATAATAAGTTTTTTTATAAAATTTTTAGCTAGTTATTTTTATTTATTTTAATAAAAATAATTCTAAAAATCTTATATAATTTTTTTAATAATAGCTTAGTTTTTTTTTTTTTTAAAGTTATTATATAAACTTTTTTTATTTTAAGTTTAAAAGTTTTAAATTTTTTTTAAATTTTTTTAATTTTAGTTATTCCTAAAATAATTATTTTATTTTTAAAAAATTATTTTAATATTTAATAATATTTTTTTAATATTTAATTATATTAATTAGTATTTTTTTATATTTTTAAATCTATATTTTATTATTTATAGCTAAAAAGTTTAATTATAATTATTAACAAAAATTAAACTAATAAAAATAAATTATTTAGTTAGATTAATTATTATTTTTAAGTTTTTATTAAAATATTTTGTTTTATTAATTATTTAATATTAATAATAATATTATAACTATAATAGTTAATATAGTTTCAGCAAAACCTATAAAAACTTTAGACCTATATAGTAATAAAATAGGAAGTTTATATATGGACCAACCTATAACTCTGCAGCTATATATATAAAGTTTATATTTATTTATTTTATAAATTTTGATTTTTTTGATTTTTTTGATTTTTTTTTAGTTTAAAGTTTTTATTTATAATATTAATAAACTAGCTATAAAAACTTTACTTAACTAATTATAATATTATTTTAAGTTTATTAATTATTTATTAATAAATATTTAATAAATATATTTATTTTATTTTATTATAATTAATAAAATATAAATAAACTTTTTTTTTTAGTTATATATTTAATATAAAAAATTATATATTTTATAATATAAACTTAACTTTAATATAATTTTAATAAAATTTTTAATTTTTATATTATTTAAAAATTAATAATTTATAAAAAACCTAACTTTAAATATTTTTATTTTATTTTTAGTTTTTAAACAATTAAAATAACTTTAATTTTTAAATATAACTAGCTTTTTATTATTAAATAATTTAAAAAAAAAAATTTTATAAAAAAAAAAGAATTTAAATATTAGACTTTTTTATAAATATTTTAAACGAACTAATATTTAAAAAAAAAATTTAAAAAAAATTAAAAATTAAAACTTAAAAAAATAAAATCTAAACTAGAGCTAAAACAATTTAAAATAAATAATATATTTAAAAATATATTAAAAAGTATTATAATTATATAAGTTTATAATTTTATATTAGTTCTAATAGACCTTTTTTAATAAATAAAAAAAGTAAAGCGTTAATCTTTTAATATATTTATTTTAATATTTTTGAAAAATAACTATAATTTAATAATAAAAAATATATTTAAAAATATTAATTTTAAACTTTTTAGTTTTATTATTTTATTTGCTTTTTATTTTATTAGTTTATTTTTTAGTGCTTTAAACTTTGCTTATATTAAAAAAGCTAAAATATAAAAAATTAATTTTAGTAAGTTTATAAAAAATAAAGCTTTGTTTAATAATTAGGTTTATAAACTAATAAAAAAGCTAAATAAAAATATTACTATATTTTAAACTAAAAATAATTAATTTTAATATATTATAAATTAATTAAAAAAAAATATTAAAAAATTATTTAATAATATTATTAAAATAATTTAAATTTTATTAATAATTTATTATAATTTTAATTAAATAATTATTATTTATAAAATATTTTAAGTTTATATATATAAAACTAATAAAAATATTAATAAATTTATTTTTATATTTAATAGCTTAGTTTAAAAATATTAATTTATTAAATTATAATAAAAATATAAATTATAAAACTATTTTTATATAAATTTAAAAAAAATTTATATAAAGTTTTTATAAATTTAAATATTTTTTATAAATTATTTATTAATAAAATTATTAAATTAATATATAATATTAAATAAATTTATAAAAACTATTAATAAATTAAACTTATTAGTTTAATTAAGCAAAAATTTAATTTAAATAATTAAATTTTTAGTAAACTTGTTTATTAATTTTTAATTAACTTTAAAAATTCTAAAATATTTATTTTAAAATAATTAAAATAAGCGCTAACTATAAAAAAAAAAAGCTTATTAAAATAATAAAACCTGTTTTATTTATAAGAAAAAAAAACACTTATTAGTTAATTATTTTAATTAAAAACTTAAAGTTTTAAATGTTTAATTAATAAAAAAAGTCTATAATAAAAATAGCTTTAGTACTTTATGTAACTTAAAAAATAAATAGAATTAATAGAAGTTTTTTTATTAGTTTTTTTATTTATTTTAATTAAAATATATAGCTAGAATAAATTAATTATTTTTAAAATATTTATTTAATTATAAATTAATAATATTAAAATAAAAACTTTAGTTTTATATAATATTAAAATTTATATTTTTTTAATAATTAGTTATAAGTTTATATAATAAATTAAATAATAATTAAAACTAAAAATAGTTTTTTTAATTAAATTTTAAAAGTTTTATAATTATTAAAATAAAATAATTAATAAAATTTATAAATATTTAATATATATTATAAAAATTAATAATTAATAATTTAAAAACTAATTATTTTAAATTATTAATTTTAATTATAATATTATTATTAGTATTAAATAATTAATAAAATAAAATATTTTAATAAAAATTTAAAACTAATAATTAATTTAACTAAATAATTTATTTTTATTAGTTTAATTTTTGCTAATAATTATAATTAAATTTTTTAGCTATAAATAATAAAATATAAACTTAAAAATATAAAAAAATACTAATTAATATAATTAAACATTAAAAAAATATTATTAAATATTAAAATAATTTTTTAAAAATAAAACAATTATTTTAAGGATAATTAAGATTAAAAAAACATAAAAAAAAAAAAAACTAAATTATTATTAAAAAAATTATATAAGATTTTTAGAATTATTCTTACTAGAATAAATAAAAATAATTAACTAAAAAAATTTTAAAAAAGCTTATTATAATTAAGTTTATAATAATTAAAAATAATTATATTAAGCTATTTAAAAAAAACTTAAAAATAATTAATATTTTATAAAAAAAATAAACTTAAATTAATTAAATAGTATTATAAAAGATTTTTAATAATAAATTAATTTTATTTTTTAAAAAAAAAAATTTTAAGTATATAAAATTAATATAAAGTTTTTTGTTTTTTTAGCTATTATATTTAAAAAGATTTTTTTTAAAAAAAAAATCCGAAATATTATTATTATTATAACTAAAATTTAATATAGTACTAAAATTTAATAATAAAAAATATACTTTTAAGCTTTATTAATATTAAATATTTATATAGTTTATTTTATTTAAAAAAAAGTTTATAAATAAACTATTATTTATAAATTTTATTAAATAAAATATAAACTTAAATATTATTTTTGTTTTATTTATATTTAAATTTAAATTAATTAAATATAAATTTATAATTAATTATTAATAAAAAAATATATATTAAAAAAATTAAATTATATTAGTTTTAAATATTAGTAATATTATATTTAATTATTATAATATTATTTATTTTATAAAACTAGATATTATTAAAACTTTTTATTAATTATTATTAATTATAAAAATTTTTTTTTTTTTTTAAACTTATAAAAAAATATTTTAATAAAAAGTTTTATTATTTAGTTTAAAAATAAAACCTGTTTAGTAATAAGCTTTTTGTAATATATAAATTTATAAATATTTATATAAATAATATTTTAATTTATTTTAAAATTAAAAAATAGTGCTAAATTTATTATAAAAAAATAATTTATTGTTTATATTAAGCTAGATATTAAAAAAATATTAAAAAGTTTTATTTTAATATATTTATTATTAATTTTTTAAAAATAATTATAAAAATTTAAATAATTTTAAAAGTATTAAATTAATTTAATTATTTTTTAAGTTTTATAATTATATTTGTATATTTATTTATTATATTAGTAAATTTATTGCTTTTTTAAATTAACTATTAAAAAAAAATAAGTTATTTATAATAGGACTAGAATAAAAATAAGCTTTTAAATATATAAAACTACTAATATATAAAATATTTGTTTTAGTTTTTTTTAGGTTTAGCTAACTAATATAAGTAGAAATAAATATTTTATATAATATAATAAGAAAAATTATTTAGTAATAATAAAAAGATATAACCTAGAAATCTATAAAGTATTTTTTTAAAATAATAATATTAATTAAATAAGTTTACTTAATTTAAAATTATAAATTTTTAGTAATAATATAAATTTTTAGTAATAATATAAATTTTAAAATATTATTATTTAAAGTGTTTTAAAACTAAGTTTTTTATAATAATTAATTATTAAGTTTTATTATATTTTTTAAATAAATAGATTTTATTAAAATAATAAATATATTAAGCTAATTTTTAATTAAATTTTAATATTATTTTTTAATATTAACTAGAATAAAAAAATATAATAGTTAATATTTTATTAAAAGAAATAACTAAGCTTTTTATAATTAAAGCTAAAAAAACTAAAAAAAAAATAATAATATTAGTTTTGCTTAATAAAATACTAGGTTTTATATTAATTATAGATTTTTTATTTAATATTTTTTTAAAAAATAACCTAATAGATTTGATTAAATAAAAAAACTAGCTATAAAATTTAAAAAATAAAAATAAAAAGCTATATATATTTAAGGTTATTTTAAATAGGATTATTTTTTTTATATAGTTTTAATTTAAAAAGCTTATATATTTTTAATTATTATATATTAAAATTAATATAAAATAATTAAAATATTAAAATAAAAATATTATTAGTTTTATTTAAAATATAATTATAAATAATATATATATAATTATTATAATTATAAAAAAAACAAAATATTATAAAATAAAACTTTTGGTTTTTTTTATTTATTGTTTATATTAGTTATAGTGTAGTAATATATAATAATAAATAATAAAAATATATTATTTAATTAATAAAGTTATAACTATATATAAGTATTTATAAATAAATTTAGTTTTTTAATTATAATTTTATTTAGCAAAAAAATAAATACTATAGAGTTTTTAATTATATAATATTATAAAAGTTTATATAAATTTTTTAGTATATTAAATATATAAATATTAAATAATATAAAACTATTTATTTTTAAGTTTATAATAATAATTAATAATTTTATAAGTATTCAGTATTATTTTAATAGTTTTTACTACTTTTAGACTTAAAAAGTAATAAAATTAACTAATTAAAAATTAAATTAATAATTTTGTTTTTATATTAATAAATACTAAAATAATTAAAATATTTATTTTTTTGTTTTAGATTTTATATATAATTTTTTATAATATTTATTAATTAATATATTATTACTAAAAGTAGCAATAAAAATTAAAATATAAAACTTTTTAATAATAAATATTAATAAAACTATTATAAATTTTAATACTAAACAATAAATATTTAAATTAGTTTATTAAACTTATAATATTTAAAAAATAATATATAATATAGCAACTTTTGTATAAAAATAATATATGTCACAATCAGTTAAGTAAAGCTTTTATAGCTAGTTTATTAATACTATAAACAAAAACTTTAAGCTAAAAAAAAAAAAAAGAAAGAAAGAAAATTATAGTTTATAAAGTAGGTAGATATAAACTTTATATATGTGGCTGCAGAGTTATAGGTTAATTTATATATAGATTTTTTATTTTATTACTATATAGGTCTAAAGTTTTTATAGATCTTACTAAAACTATACTAATTATTATACTACTTTTTTCTAAAACTAAAAATTTAAATATAGTTTTAATTTATAGTTACTAATAATATTAGGTTTATATAGTTTTTTTATATTATACTACTTTATTATTATTTTTATAGTTATTTATAAATTTATTAGCTATTACTACATATATTTATTTTTATAATTTTACTAAGGGTCTAGGGGCTTTTTTATAAGTTTTATAAAATTAATTAAGCTTGATTAGCGCGTTTTTAAAATTTTAAGCTATATACTAGGTATTATTAGGATTGCAACCTTTTTAAGCAACCTAGTATTACAGCTATTTGCTTTTTTTATATATTTTTAATTATTTAATTTGTTTGATTTTAAATTTTGCTTTGCTATTAATATTTTTAGCTAAAAGTAATAATTAGATTAATTAAAATAAAAAGTTATTGCTTGTTTTTTATTTTGTAAAAGTTAAATAAGTTAAAAATATAGCTAAATTTTTATTTTTTTAAGATTTTAAAAAATCTAACTAACTAAAAGTCTAATCTAATAGTTAATACTTATATTACAAAGCTTTTTTTTTTTATAAAAATCTTGTTTTTTATTTTAAAATTTATTAAACGTTTTTTTTTGTTAGTTTATAGCTTATATTATTTCTATATAACAGTTGCTATATTATATATTATTTTTTAAATATTTTAAGTTTAGCGAACTAATTTAAATATTTATTGTTTAGTATTAAAATTTATAATAGTTTTATTAATATTTATTATTAAAAAGTTTTATGTTTTAATTTCTATTACTACTTTTAGTAATAATATATTAATTAATAAATATTATAAAAAATTATATATAAAATCTAAAACAAAAAAATAAATAGTTTAATTATTTTAGTATTTATTAATATAAAAATAAAATTATTAATTTAGTTTTTAATTAGTTAATTTTATTATTTTTTAAGTTTAAGGGTAGTAAGCACTATTAAAGCAGTGCTTAATACTTATAAAACTATTAATTATTACTATAAATTTAAAAATAAATAGTTTTATATTATTTAATATTTATATGTCCGGTATACTAAAAAGTTTATATAGATTTTTATAATATTTATTTTTTTTGCTAAATAAAGTTATAATTAAATAGCTAAACTTGTTTATAAATATTTATATATAATTATAACTTTATTAGTTAAGTAGCATATTTTTATTATTTATTATTATATATTATTATATTATAGCTAATATAAATAATAAGTAAAAAAAGTTAAAAGTTTTATTTTATAATATTTTGTTTTTTTTATAGTTATAACAATTATATATATATTATTTATAATTATATTTTAAGTAAAACTAATAATATTTTTGTTTTAATATTTTAATTATTTTATGCTAATTTTAGTATATAGTAATTAAAAATATATAAGCTTTTTAAATTAAAGCTATATAAAAAAAATAGTCCTATTTAAAGTAACTTTAAGTATGTATAGTTTTTTGTTTTTATTTTTTAGATTTTATAACTAGTTTTTTTATTTAATTAGGTTTATTAGGTTAGCTTTTTAAAAAATATTAAATAATAAATCTATAGTTAATATAAGACTTAGTATTTTGTTAGGTAGAACTAATACTATTGTTTTTTTTTTAGTTTTTTTAGTTTTAATTATAAAAAGCATGGCTATTTTTTTTAATAAAATATTAGCTATTATATTTTTTTTTAATTAATATTAAAAAATAATAAAAAGTTAGCTTAGTATATTTGTTATATTAATAAAATCTATTTATTTAAAAAATATAATAAAACTTAATAATTAATTATTATAAAAAACTTAGTTTTAAAAAGTTCTAAGTAGTAGTGTTTTAAAGTTTATATTATTACTAAAAGTTTATAGTTCTAAATTAAATAGGTTTATTTAATTAATATTATTATTTTAAAAAAATATTTTATAAATTTTTAGGTTATATCTTTTTATTACTACTAAATAATTTTTTTTATTATATTATATAAAATATTTATTTTTATTTGTATTAGTTAGCCGGGCTTAAAAAAAACTAAAATAAATGTTTTATATATTAGTAGTTTTATATATTTAAAAGCTTATTTTTGTTCTAGTCCTATTATAAATAGTTTATTTTTTTTTAGTAGTTAATTTAAAAAAGCAGTAATTTTATTAATATAATAAGTAAATATATAAACATAATTATAAAGCTTTAAAAATAACCAGATTAATTTAATACTTTTAAAATTATTAAAATTTTAATTTAAAATTGCTTAAATTTTTATAGGATTAATTTTAATTCTAACTCTAGCTTTTATAATTATTTCTAAATAATTAATAATAAATATATTAAAACAAGACTTTTTAATATTTTTTTAATATTTAGCTTAATATAAGCAATAAATTATTTTTTTATAATAAGTTTAGTGCTATTTTTTAGTTTTAAAATAAATTAAAATATTATTTGTATAAATATTTACAAATTTATTTAAAAGTTTTTAAATTTATATATTAATAAAAGCTTACTATTAAACAGGTTTTATTTTTAAACTAAATAATAAAACTTTTTATTAAAATATTCTTTTATAAGTTTAAAAAAAAAAAAATAGTATAATTTTATAATTAATAATAATTAATAAAAAGCTTTAATAATATTTAGTTTTATAAAATAAATAATATTATAATAATTAAATATAATACTACTAATATTTAAAGCTAATATAATTTAATTTTTTAAATATATATTTTTTTATTAATAATTAATTATAAACTTATATTTAATTAATTTAAGTTTAAATATAAATAAAACAAAAATAATATTTAAGTTTATATTTTATTTAATAAAGTTTATAACTAATAGTTTATTTATAAACTTTTTTTTAAATAAAATAAACTATATAAATATTTAATATTAATAAAGTTTAAAAATATATTTTTTATTATTAAGTTCTAATATTATATTAAATTTTAGTTATAATAATAGTAAAGTTTTAGATTTTTTTTTTAAAAAAAATCCTTTTAAATATAATAAGTAAAAAAGCAAAAAGCTTTATATTAACTTTATATATTCAGGGTCTTTTTTTTTAAAAAATAAAATCGGTTTATTATTAAAAATCTTTTATAATACTACTTAGTTAATTTAAATCTATTTTTTTTACAAAATATTAATTATTTTTAAATTTTTTTTAAATAGCTTAGTATAATTATTTTTAGTTATTATAAACTTAATTGCAATAAGCTCTTTTAAAGTTTTTTTAACTAATTGTTTTTATTTATTTTAATAAAAATAATTCTAAAAATTGTTATGATTAGTTAAGTAAAACTTCTATAGCTAGTTTATTAATACTATAAATAAAGATTTTAAACTAAAAAAAAAAAAAAAAAAAAAAAAGTTAGAGTTTATAAAATAAATAGATATAGATTTTATATATATAGCTATAGAGTTATAGGTTGGTCCGTATATAGATTTCTTATTTTATTACTATATAGGTTTAGAGTTCTTGCAAGTTTTGCTAAAACTATACTAACTGTTATACTACCTTTTTCTAAAACTAAAAGTTTAAATATAGTTTTAATTTAAAGTTATTAATAATATTAAGTTTATATAATCTTTTTATGTTATATTGCTTTATTATTATTTTTATAATTGTTTGTAAATTTATTAATTATTATTATATATATTTATTTTTATAATTTTATTAAAAGTTTAAAAGTTTTTTTATAAGTTTTATAAAATTAGTCAAGCTTGATTAGTATATTTTTAAAATTTTAAGCTATATACTAAATATTATTAAAATTGCAGCTTTTTTAAGTAACCTAATATTATAGCTTTTTGCTTTTTTTATATATTTTTAATTATTTAATTTATTTAATTTTAAATTTTGCTTTGCTATTAATATTTTTAACTAAAAGTAATAATTAGATTTATTAAAATAAAAGGTTATTACTTATTTTTTATAATTAGTTAGTATAAAATAAGTTTTTTATTTTATAAAAATTAAATAAATTAAAAATATAGCTAAATTTTTGTTTTTTTAAGATTTTAAAAAGTCTAACTAACTAAAAGTCTAATTTAGTAATTAGTACTTATATTATAAAGCTTTTTTTTTTTAAAAAGATTTTGTTTTTTATTTTAAAATCTATTAAGCATTTTTTTTTATTAGCTTATAGCTTATATTGTTTTTATATAATAATTGCTATATTGTATATTATTTTTTAAATATTTTAAGTTTAGCAAACTAGTTTAAGCGCTTATTATTTAGTATTAAAATTTATAACAGTTTTATTAATATTTATTATTAAAGGGTTTTATGTTTTAACTTTTATTGCTATTTTTAGTAGTAATATATTAATTAATAAATATTATAAAAAATTATATATAAAATTTAAAGCAAAAAAATAAATACTTTAATTATTTTAGTATTTATTAATATAAAAATAAAATTATTAGTTTAATTTTTAATTAGTTAATTTTACTATTTTTTAGATTTAAAAGTAGTAAGTATTATTAAAGCAGTGTTTAATACTTATAAAACTATTAATTATTATTATAAATTTAAAAATAAATAATCTTATATTATTTAATATTTATATGTTTAATATGCTAAAAAATTTATATAAACTTTTATAGTATTATATAGCTAATAATTTTGCAATATTTATTTTTTTGCTAAATAAAGTTATAATTAAATAGTTAAACTTGTTTATAAATACTTATACGTAGTTATAACCCTATTAGTTAGGTAATATATTTTTGCTATTTATTATTATATATTATTATATTATAGCTAATATAAATAATAAATAAAAAAAGCTAGAAGTTTTGTTTTATAATATTTTGTTTTTTTTATAGTTATAATAATTATATATATATTATTTATAATTATATTTTAAATAAAACTAGTAATATTTTTGTTTTAATATTTTAATTATTTTATATTAATTTTAGTATATAATAATTAAGAATATATAAACTTTTCGAATTAAAGCTATATAAAAAAAGATAATCCTATTTAAAATAACCTTAAGTATATATAGCTTTTTATTTTTATTTTTTTAATTTTATAGCTAGTTTTTTTGTTTAATTAAGTTTATTAGGTTAGTTTTTTAGGAAGTATTAAGTAGTAGATCTATAGTTAATATAGGACTTAATATTTTATTAAGCAGGACTAATATTATTATTTTTTTTTTAGTTTTTTTAGTTTTAATTATAAAAAGCTTAACTATTTTTTTAATAAAATATTAACTATTATATTTTTTTGCTTTAATTAATATTAAAAAATAATATTAAAGTTTAATAAAAAATCGGCCTAGTATACTTATTATATTAATAAAATCTATTTATTTAAAAAATATAATAAAGCTTAATAATTAGTTACTATAAAGAATTTAGTTCTAAAAAGCTCTAAGTAGTAATATTTTAAAGTTTATATTACTACTAAAAGTTTATAGTTCTAAATTAAGTAAGCTTGTTTAATTAGTATTATTATTTTAAAAAAATATTTTATAAGTTTTTAAGTTATATTTTTTTATTACTACTAGATAATTTTTTTTATTATATTATATAAAATATTTGTTTTTATTTATATTAGTTAGCTAGGCTTAAAAAAAACTAAAACAAATATTTTATATATTAGTAGTTTTATATATTTAAAAGTTTATTTTTATTTTAGTTCTATTATAAATAGCTTATTTTTTTTTTATAGTTAATTTAAAAAGGCAGCAATTTTATTAATATAGTAAATAAATATATAAATATAATTATAAAACTTTAAAAATAACTAGATTAACTTAGTATTTTTAAAATTATTAAAATTTTAATCTAAGATTATTTAAATTTTTATAAAATTAATTTTAATTTTAATTTTAGTTTTTATAACTATTTTTAAATAATTAATAATAAGTATATTAAAACAAAACTTTTTAATATTTTTTTAATATTTGGTTTAATATAAATAATAAATTATTTTTTTATAATAAATCTAGTACTATTTTTTAGTTTTAAAATAGATTAAAATATTATTTATATAAATATTTATAAATTTATTTAAAAGTTTTTAAATTTATATATTAATAAAAACTTGCTATTAAATAGGTGTTATTTTTAAACTAAATAATAAGATTTTTTATTAAAATATTTTTTTATAAGTTTAAAAAAAATAAAATAATATAATTTTATAATTAATAATAATTAATAAAAAGCTTTAATAATATTTAATTTTATAAAATAAATAATATTATAATAATTAAATATAGTATTATTAATATTTAGAGCTAATATAATTTAGTTTTTTAAATATATATTTTTTTATTAATAATTAATTATAAATTTATATTTAATTAATTTAAGTTTAAATATAAATAAAACAAAAATAATATTTAAGTTTATATTTTATTTAATAAAGTTTATAGCTAGCAGCTTATTTATAAACTTTTTTTTAAATAAAATAAATTATATAAATATTTAGTATTAATAAAGTTTAAAGGTATATTTTTTATTATTAAGTTCTAGTACTATATTAAATCCTAGTTATAATAGTAGTAAAGTTTTAGATTTTTTTTTAAAAAAAAATCTTTTTAAGTATAATAACTAAAAAAACAAAAAGCTTTATATTAATTTTATATATTTAAAGTTTTTTCTTTTTAGAAATAAGATTAGTTTATTATTAAAAATCTTTTATAGTATTATTTAGTTAATTTAAGTCTATTTTTTTTATAAAATATTAATTATTTCTAAGTTTTTTTTAAGTAGTTTAGTATAGTTATTTTTGGTTATTATAAACTTAATTATAATAAGCTTTTTTAGAATTTTTTTAGCTAGTTACTTTTATTTATTTTAATAGAAATAATTCTAGAAATTTTATATAATTTTTTTAATAATAGCTTGGTTTTTTTTTTTTTTTAAAATTATTATATAAACTTTTTTTTATTTTATGTTTAAAAATGTTAAGTTTTTTTTATTTTTTTTTAGTTTTAGTTATTTTTAGGCTGATTGTTTTATTTTTAAAAAGTTGTTTTAATATTTAATAATATTTTTTTAACGCTTAATTATATTAATTAGTATTTTTTTATATTTTTAAGTTTATATTTTATTATTTATAGCTAAAAAGTTTAATTATAATTATTAATAAAAATTAGGCTAATAAAAATAGATTATTTAGTTAGATTAATTATTATTTTTAAGTTTTTATTAAAATATTTTATTTTATTAATTATTTAATACTAATAATAATATTATAACTAAAATTAATAATTTAAAATAATTAGTTTTTAAATTATTAATTATTAATTTTTATAATATATATTAAATATTTATAAACTTTGCTAACTATTTTATTTTAATAGTTATAAAACTTTTAAAGTTTAATTAAATAAATTATTTTTATTTTTAATTATTGCTTAATTTATTATATAAACTTATAGCTAATTATTAAAAAAATATAAGCTTTAATATTATATAAAACTAATATTTTTATTTTAATATTATTAATTTATAATTAAATAAATATTTTAAAAATAATTAATTTATTTTAATTATATATTTTAATTAAAATAAAATAAAAATTAATAAAAAAACTTTTATTAGTTTTATTTATTTTCTAAATTAAATAAACTACTAAAGCTATTTTTATTATAGATTTTTTTTACTAATTAAATATTTAAAACTTTAAGTTTTTAATTAAAATAATTAATTAATAAGTATTTTTTTTATTATAAATAAAGCAAGTTTTATTATTTTAATAGGCTTTTTTTTTTTATAATTAGTATTTATTTTAGTTATTTTAAAATTAGCTAAAAATTAATAAATAAGTTTATTAAAAGTTTAATTATTTAAATTAGATTTTTATTTAATCAAATTAATAAGTTTAATTTATTAATAGTTTTTATAAATTTATTTAATATTATATATTAATTTAATAATTTTATTAATAAATAATTTATAAAAAATATTTAAATTTATAAAAACTTTATATAAATTTTTTTTTAAGTTTATATAAAAATAATTTTATAATTTATATTTTTATTATAATTTAATAAATTAATATTTTTAAATTAAATTATTAAATATAAAAATAAACTTATTAATATTTTTATTAGTTTTATATATATAAACTTAAAATATTTTATAAATAATAATTATTTAATTAAAATTATAATAAACTATTAATAAAACTTAAATTATTTTAATAATATTATTAAATAGTTTTTTAATTAAATAAAAATATATTTTTATTAATTTTTTAATATATTTTTTAATTAGTTTATAATATATTAAAATTAATTATTTTTAGTTTAGAATATAATAATATTTTTATTTAGTTTTTTTATTAATTTATAAATTTATTAAAATTAAATTTTTATATTTTAGTTTTTTTAATATAAATAAAGTTTAAAATACTAAAAAATAAACTAATAAAATAAAAAATAAATAAAATAATAAAACTAAAAAATTTCAAATTAATATTTTTAAATATATTTTTTATTATTAAATTATAGTTATTTTTTAAAAATATTAAAATAAACATATTAAAAAATTAATGTTTTATTTTTTTTATTTATTAAAAAAGTTCTATTAAAACTAATACAAAATTATATATTTATATAGCTATAATATTTTTTAATATATTTTTAAATATATTATTTATTTTAAATTATTTTAGTTCTAGTTTAAATTTTATTTTTTTGTTTTTTTTAAAATTTTTTTTAAATATTAGTTTGTTTAAAATATTTATAAAAAAATTTAATATTTAATTTTTTTTTCTTTTATAAAAAAAAAAATTTTAAAATTATTTAATAATAAAAAGCTAACTATACTTAAAAATTAAAATTATTCTAATTATTTAAAAACTAAAAATAAAATAAAAATATTTAAAATTAAGTTTTTTATAAATTATTAATTTTTAAATAATATAAAAATTAAAAGTTTTATTAAAATTATATTAAAATTAGGTTTATATTATAAAATATATAATTTTTTATATTAAATATATAATTAAAAAAAAAAAATTTATATTTTATTAATTATAATAAAATAAAAAATATATATTTATTAAATATTTATTAATAAATAATTAATAAACTTAAAATAGTATTATAATTAATTAAATAAAGTTTTTATAACTAGTTTATTAATATTATAAATAAAAACTCTAAATTAAAAAAAAAAAAAAAATCAGAGTTTATAAAATAAATAGATATAAACTTTATATATATAGCTATAGAGTTATAAGTTAGTCCGTGCATAGGCTTCCTATCTTATTGCTATATAGGTCTGGAGTTTTTGCAGGTCTTGCTAAAACTATACTAACCGTGCTAAAACTGTACTGATTGTTACATAGCGAATATACTTCTAGAACAATTTTTTAATACTAACGAAATAAGTATTAGCTAAGGCGTAAAGGGGGGTTATTAAGTTATTTGTAAAGCTTTAATATATATAGCTTTAAAAAAAAACGTTAAAAAAAGCAAATAAATAATGTTTTTTAAGTGTATTAGTAGCAGAAATATTGTTTTACTACTACTGCTTATTTTTAAAAAAATTAATATTTAAAATTAATAGTTTCTAAACATAAATTATAATTTATTTAAAAACTAGCAGTTTAGAACTTTGCTTAATAAATAGATTTATAACTTTATTATTATTAATTAGCTTATTAATATTTTTATTTTGTTTATTTAAAGCTATTTCAATAATATATAGGTTATATTAATATATAATAGCTATAATTTATATATAAATAATAATTTTTTATAGCTTTATTTTTTAAACAAAATATAGCTTGTTTTTTATAAACTATATTGTAGTTATATTATATAAGCGTTAAATATTAGAGTTTTTAGTTTATTAAAAAAAAACATAATTATAGCATACAAATAAGTTTGCAATACTATTTTATTATTAAAAACTATTAAAAAAGTATAAGTAATAACTAAAATATAACTAAAAAATATCTAATTATTACTATTTTTAAAATATATTATATTTAAAAATAAAAATATTACTTATAAAGTTTAGCTAATATTTATACTAACTAATTAACCTAAAATATTTAAATATTAGCTTAAACCGGACTAAATAAAAATTGTAATACTTATAAAAAGCTAAAATTTATAATATATACCTTAGAAATTAGCTAAGTACTACTCTTTTTTTAATAACTTATTATAAAGGCTATTTTTTATAAAAGCTAAAAAAATTATAATTTTAAAAATATACGTTAAACTATTAAAAGCTAAACTAGCTAAAAAAATTATATTAAAACATAAGTTAATTAAATTACTACTTAGTTATTGTTTTATTTATATGACCTATATATAGCAAGTTAAACAAAAATTACAATAGCAAATATTATATATAAATAAAGCTAGAAACAAAAATGTACTAAAAGCAGAAAAAACAAAAACTAAAGATATAATTAAAGTTAGAACATTTTAATATTTAATAAAAACACTAAGGTTAGCTATAAATACTATGTTGTGCTATAAATAATAGCTTCGAAAGTTGGTGGGTGGCTATTTTGGTGGCTGGGTCGCGATGGGGTGGTTCGCAAGGGGGGGTGTTAGCTTACTACGCGAAGATCTATTCGGCCAGCGGACCGAATCGTTTGTAATCACTTCGGTGGAAAGGGAGCCGCTTGTGGCCTATATAGATGACTTGTAGTTTAAGGGAGTGTCTCCCAAGCCAACGATTGGATAACCAAACTGGGGGTTCCGTCAGGTGTACATCGAGTTCCCCACATTCTTCTGCATGCATATATTATACCCCAGGAAATGCCGGAGAGCTGTACGACAGACTACTGGGCATAAAGGCGGCAGCAAATTAGATACCCTTCTAATGATGCCTTCAGGCATACTCGGGAGATGTCCTCTAGCTCTAGGATCCGGCCACAAAGATGCTAGAATACTACGGCTAGAACAGGCTATTTAGGGTAAATGCCTTCATCATGGCGGACCGGCCGTAGAACCGAGGTAACCCCTACCCATATTATAGAAGCTCGAGACTATACTAATGGTACCGCCATTTCGTTCTGTACCTCGGAGTTTAATGCGCAACCGAGTTCGCATTTGTCGCCCATGTACAACATATAACTAACATTGGCGGCTTTTGACTGCTGAGCGCTGTCAAGCGCGTTTGATAGGAAAGAGATAAATAATCATACACACGATTGCCCACAACAACATCGACTTGGCACTATTGAAGCACAACACATAAAGGTAAACAGATGAATTAAATTATAAATCTCATTGTAGTTAAATGCTAGCTGGGCATCATCAATCTGTATGTGTTTGAAGTATTCCAAGGAAATAAGTGGAATCAATCGAATGTTTCTCCAAGACTGGGTAGTTAGTCTGATTCAAAAATATTAATACCTCTAAACCTTATTGACCACAAACAGTTATCTATATATAGGTCATCCCAAGAAAATATCTGGCCTGTCAATACTCAACCACACCTACTTCCGCAACAAGAACAACTCAAAAAGAGGCAAAAAATATGATACGTTGCCTCCACGCGGAATCGAACCGCGGATCTTGTCATAACACCGCAAGTTCATCTACTGTACGAGTGACACGCATTACCCCTGTGCCATAGAGGCAAACACAGATAGAGTAGATGAAAAACCAAAACTGTATCTTCTTGACCTGACCACTATGTCCACGAGGCGAACAAGTTGTCGAATTCGCACCAGTCCCAGGCCGTAGGCGGAATCCGAAACAGCTGGCTTGTGAATACTAGGGGATGCAGCTAGTGAAGTGGATCGGATGGACTGTATGGCTGCAGGAAGAGACCTAGCCACTAGGTGGCTAGGTGCTTACGGTGAAGGGAGTAGAAAAGCACCAAGAAAAGGAAGCAGAACTGGCGGTATCAGTTAGACTCTTTTTCCGAGTTATCGCGCTGAATTACATGATATTCCCCCTTGATCGCTGGATCCTCCATACTAAATCAGGTGTATATTGTGCTAGGAAGTATAGGGACAGCCTATCTCCTAGTGCAAGGGCAAGGTGAGTACCCTCATATCCCTGAGCCTCCTCACGCGGCCCGCCTCGGTATTACACCACAAGATCATACCCGCGATGAATTCAGCTCATCCAGGATTGGTTTCTATCAAGACTTTCCCTGCATTACACCTCGGAAGTTCGTTCCTCCCTGTCATGTCCATGTACATGGCCTCTAGCAATGCCCTCGAACAATCCATTATCCCCTGTTGCGCTGGCTTATGCGTTGCACTCGTTTCAACTTCCACGTGCCATCCATACGCGGCATAGTATGTCCCGGGACAGCTGTGAATGATCATTCCGGCGAAGCGCCGAGAATTAAGCGCTTGATTGGTGATTAAAGCCCCAGAGTACGGACTGCGTATAAGTCAGTCCTGCGTGCTATGTTGCCCGGGTCGATGGGTGTCTCGGTGCACGGGGACGGGGATAATTTCCAAGACGGTTCTTACGGACCGTAGAGTTGCGATGAAGTGTGTTTAGTGCCAGGCGCGCCAGAAGAGCATGCCGATTCCGCCCAAAGAAATTTCTCGGCATCTGGCCGGGCATATCCAGATTCATATCCTGCCGGGCCCCAGGAACGCGTGGTGGAATCAGACCCCACGAGTCCGCCTCGTATCCAGCACAGGAAAATAATAGCCCCCATGCCGCTGGGGCAGTGAATCCGTCTTTTTCGCTTCGATCATGCATGACGCTTCCCTTTCCTGATTGTTTCCGGCCGCCGTTGGCGCTCGAGCCCGCCACCAGTGACACTATCACTACCCTCAAATCACTGTCTAAACCACAGGGAGTCAACGTAGCATGTATTATTCACGAGCTTCGTGATTAGCATCGTTGATCTTCGTGCCGGTGTTGACTCTCCACCTAGTTCTGTCGCCCCGGAACTCCGAGGCCCATAGCACTGCAGAACCCCATCTCAAGCTACCAGGGATATTGCGAGTCCGAGGCTCCTATCTTAGAGGCTCATCGTCAATGCTCAAGGGCTCAACCATCGTCAGCTCGCCGTCACTGATCTCCTCATCGTCATCTCTCA
Organism: Ustulina deusta; assembly: GCA_023159155.1. NCBI lineage: Eukaryota > Fungi > Ascomycota > Sordariomycetes > Xylariales > Xylariaceae > Ustulina > Ustulina deusta. The sequence goes on along the minus strand of JAJNNX010000029.1, from coordinate 95,590 downwards.
TGACAATGGGGCGTTCACCATATCCCTCGCCGTCCCCATCATTACAGCCGCGGATGTGTTGGCTCGTACTAGCCCGATCAGGAGCCGCCCGGTGAGAAAGACTAGCAGATCGATCCTCGATCCTCGTAGAATCCACTCGCCCCCCAAGAGAGGACGGCCTCTCGCGCAAATCCGGCGAAGACCAAGACATCGGAGGGCCGGGTTGATTAAGACCGGATTTAGTGCCACTGCCCATGATCTTCAAGTCCAGGGTCCGAGCATCGCTCTTCTGCTCCAGCACGCTCTTGACGACAGGATCGAACTTCTCGTTCGCCATCTCGCGCGTCGTCCGCCTTGGCGGCAACGGTGGTGGCGGCCCGATTTCCGCATCATCGTCGATGTCGATGAGGTTGCCGAGCTGAGGGTAATCCTTGTCGCGCAGCTGGATGCCGACGGGGGAGTCCTCCTTCTCGATGGCCGTGTGGCCGCCCCTAACATTCGCAAATCCGCAGCGGTGCAGGATCTGGGCGATGAGGCCCGGGTACCGCAGGTGGCCGTGGACGTCGTCGCTGAGGTCGAGGTCCTCGACGCCGTGGATGTCGGCGCCGACGGCCTGCAGCCCCGCGACGCCGAGCTGCAGGCTCGTGCCGCGGTACAGGAAGCCGAGGATGTAGTCGTTGGCGCTGTGGACGTTGAACAGCTTGCCGGCGACGACGCCGCGCATCACGTGCCAGTGCGCCGCGTTGGACGGCACCGGGGCCCCGATGAGCACCACCGTGTCCACGAGCCCGAAGGCCCTGCGCTCGGCCAGGGCCCGCAGGCACGCGTAGATGACGCGCGCGCCGAGGGAGTACCCGATCAGCGTCACGGGCCGCTCGCCCTGCACCCTGTTGATCAGGGCGTCGGCGAGGATGTCGCCGGCCTTCTCGGACCGGTTCCGCGCCAGGCTGAACGGGTTGTCGATGCTCGAGGCCGAGTTGAGCAGCAGGATGGGCCACAGGGCGGTCTGCAGCGTGACGAGGACGGTGCGCCTGAGGATCTCGGCGCGCACGAGGTTCCACGCGGCCGAGCCCACGAGCGCCCGCAGCTGCTGGCCCAGGGACATCAGGCTGGCCATCTCGTACCGCAGGGCGAAGACCTCAGTCTCGTCGCCGAGCACGCGCCAGGGCCGCGCGACGTCGTCTTCGGTGTCGAGCCACCCGTTGATGCCGATGGTGACGCGGAGCCGTCGCGCGTCGGCCGCCGCCGCGTTGCCTTGTCTCCTCCAGCGCGCCCCCCACTCCGCGCTCAGCGGGAGGAACTTGAAGTCCTCGACTTCTTTCGCGTAGCGGTCGACGATCTCGCCCGTCATCTTGGCCCCGAAGGCCCCGAAGAGCGTGCCCACGAGCGCCCCGTTCATCCAGAAGATGCCGAGGAAGCCGGCGAGTCCGCCGAGGCCGACGGAACTCATCAGGCCGCCCACGGTGGCGGCGACGACGGGGGCCGCTAGCCCGCCCGTGACGCCTACGATGGCGGCGCCGGCGACGGAGGCGAGGCCGACTTTCCAGAGCCGCGCCGTGCGCCCCTCGTCGCGCCGCTTCTGCGCTTCCGTGTCGGCGGACATCCCAGCGTTGGCCTTCTGTGCCGTCTCCACCATTGTCGTCGCGATGGCTGTCTCTTCTGCGTCCAGCGTGGATGGGGCTATCCCGAGCGCGGACGCGAGGTAGCAGATGAGCGTCCGCGAGTAGGCGCTGTAGTTGCCAGCGGAAAGCAAGAGGAGCAACGTTGCGCTCAGTGCCTCCTCGCGGTCGCGGAGGGGGATGGTTATCAACCGGGTTGGGATGGGGTGGTAGAGGCTTTGGAAGGCCTCGAGCTCCTTGTTTGCCTTGCTGTCATATCCATGTCCATGGCCAGTTGGTGGCTGGGAGGTGGAGGCAGGGATGGACGCGGAAGAGTCGAAACTAAGAAGATCTTCACTCTCTCCCACAGGCTCCTCTTTGGCTCTGGCTTTTAATTTTTCGGTGCGTTTTCGTCGCGCATCGACGACTTTTTGGTCGTCGGCTTTCACTACGATTTCTTTCAGCCTGCCCAGCGTCTCGGCCCGCCAAGAATCGAAGTGCAGTAACGCGGCCCTCCGAAGACGCACCAGAGCCGGGCTATGCGGCGATGGTACGGGTCGTCGAGAGCCATTCTCTTGGCTTCCTTCGCGACGAGGGCTGGAAGCAGACGCAGTGCTGCCCGTTCTGAGGGCATCAGACGCCGAGTACGGTGGTGGGCTGGCTTCCTCGATGTCCTCGCGTCCTTCGGGATGCTGCAATTCCAACTGTGATCGCATATATGCCGTGATTTCGGCCACCAGCCCGTAAAAGGCCTTCCGCCTTGCCATGTTCAACACGACGCGGATCACGTCAGGCTCATCACTGAGGGGTGCCATCGCCGCCCTGTGCACTCCAAAGTCTGGCTACGGACGGAGTTTCGTTCTCCCGGTGGTGTTTCAATATTTCTGAGGTGATCGAGTACTTGACAATGAACTCACTGAATGAAGTACCTAAATGCTACTTGCATTCATTTAGGAGGTGCAACAGATCGTGCAATTAATCATGGACATGAAGGGATACTTCGGCGGCAACAGGCAGCCAGATGAGAAAAAGCCCTGCTTTGCCAAGCAGTATCTAAATATAGATATCGTGGCGCTGGCACGAAGGTTGAGTAACACAGTTTCAACTTGCTTTACGAACGGAACTGTTGTATTTTCTACGACTTGTGCTATTGATACAATGGAAGCTTGAGACGTAATAAGAACAAGGCTTACCTTGCCGCTAAGTATCAGTAAAGATGCGACCTGTCGCAGCAGAGGGCTAGGTAGAAGTGCTATGGGATTGAACCCCTCTTATCCTCCCCTACTCGCTAGGTACTTACAGGTAGCCAAGTGGTTCTGGGAAACAATGAGACTGGCCTGGTCTCATGGCATGTGTTGAAGGTCATTCAATTAGAAGATACCTAAGAACTCGATTAGCATGTTCTTCGAGTTTCGTACGTCTGTCTATAGGGAGAAAATATCTCACAAGCTCTTCTTTTCGATCGAAGATATCTATCTACCTAGCTTGTCTAGAACCTATTTCAACATATGATCTCCGCCTCAGTGAAGAAAAGCATTCGCATTGGGTACCTTCCTATCATATAATTTAGCAGCGCGTCCGTAGTATGTCGAGTTTAATTTTCAGAGTACGATTAGGTAGACGTTGTATAAATGGCCCTTCAGGTGGGGCAAGTCATCACTACTCGAGGTCTCTATTATTCAAGAAACATGTCGTGGTGCAGTTTGATTCTGATGAAGAATGATGATATTTGTCACACGGAGTTATGTCTACACTTTGCTGGACGAAAAATAATGAGCTAGGCCCTGCCATGTAACGATCCTTGACGCCGTTACCAATACTCCGTTTTGATCCGCGCCTTATAAACCAAGACGGACCCGCTTCCCACCACTGTTAGCCGTGCCATCGCCTTTCCGTTTTCCACCCACCCATAGTACAGTTGTTTGGTTTGTTGATGTCTTCTTTCGAAGGACGCATGATCCGGGTCGAGAACTTGGCGAGGAGACATTTGTCTCCTGCAATCGTATTTTCCGTTCTTCTACTCTAAGAGCCCACAATAATGTGAGCAGTACCTCTCGGGACGGTAAGCTGGTGCCATCTGGCCACATCAGCGGTCCACGGCTCTGATCTCCCTTGATACCCGGGGATCCATTTGCCAGTTCGTCGACCCGATCATCGCGTCCCTCAGACACCAACCGCAAGAACCCCATCGTCGCATCCATGAGTGGACGCGCCAGTATGGGGCTGCTGGTTAAAAGTTTCTGGAGAGACTTGATTCTCAAAGTCGAAGAAGCTGAAAGTGGAGTCGGGACCCGGGATGACCGAGTCGTGGACCGCCGATGCGCCGGATGCACCGCTGACGTCGTCACTGAGGAACTGATTGATGTCAAACTCCGGAAGCTCGGGGGTAGCGTCACTAGCCAAATGATTGTACTCAAAACTGATGGGGTCGGTTGAAGGACTAAGTTGGCCTTGAGGGCCCCAGTTATCAATGTCAGAGGCCGGCAACAGGCTGAAATCAGCACCGAAGAGACCATCAGCAACGTTTGCAGGTGGAAGAGGGGCGAGATCTGTGTGTTGGCTGCCCACGACGGCGGCGCTCCGACTGACGGACACTGCAGGTCGCACAACACCGCTGCTGGATGTTGTGTCACGTCAGAAGGAGTAGCCATGGTCGAGGGAACTGTCACGGTTTCCGTTTCAGCCGTCGTGGTGGTGGATGCCGTATTCACGTCTGAATCGGCAATGGGATTGAGCTCGGGAGAGATCGAGGCGAGATTTACAGTGCCATCTACTGTCTCCTCTTGTTCTGCAGGCATGAGGACGAAATCGTCCATCATGCCTGAGTGAGTCTGGGCGGTACCGTTTACGGAGTGTTGGAAGAGAGCCTGCGAGAGAGTGAGGGGAGAGGGCTGAAAAACATCGAGAGGCGAGGAGCTCCGGCTCACAACGCCGGAGCTTCTCCGCAACTTGGCCAGCTCCTCGATCAAAGCCAGGTTTTGTTGTTGCTGGCTGTGCAGGGCAGACTCGAGAGCGGCGTTGCGCTGCTCGAGGGCCTCGACTTCCTGTCGCTTGCGCTCCCGCGAGGACTGGGCGGCGCGACGGTTTCTTAGGACTCTCTCGACACGTCGTTGTTCCTTCTCATCCTCGGTCTTGGCTCGTTTCCTGGCACCACACGGTTGAGTCTATGGGAGTTGGAAGCGAGGGGGTGTGGTCAGCTAGCTTACCTGGGGGGCAAATTGGTCTTGGGTTCGGGAAGGACCTGACCCCAAGACTTGCGCTTCTTTACGGGCTTCTTCTCGCCGTCAGCGGCCGGAGTGGCTGCGGGGGTTGAGACCTTCGGGGAGTCCTCATCGCCCACGGACGACTCGGGGGTCATGATGCTGTCGGCAGGGTCCATTGTTGTGGTAGGGGTGTCGTCGAAAAGAGACGGATACAGCTCGCCACTGGGTGTTGACAGGAAGGACTCGGCCGGGGATGTCTCGAATTTGACTTGGGGAGTCGGAGTCGACAATCGGGAGGCCGGCTGGTCTTCTTCCCAGGTAGCCATCTTGCGTAGCGGGTGGGCAAGCTGCTGTGTGTCGGCGTGTTGGATGGTAATTGACTAATGAGTCGTGGGTGTGGATGAACTCGATGGATGGATGGGATGTATCGACTGTCGTGCGTGTTTGTTTGTTTGCTCAAGTGATGATGATGAGGATGATGGTTAGACCAAGAGATGCCGTCCTACTTCCTTGCTACATGAAATACCGTGGGTTTCATGGTTGCCTAAGCATTGCAGGAATGAGGCTATGACTCAGGTCAATCCATCAGACGGGCAGGACTATGAACTCTAGTGTGATAGCGACAATGTAATAGTGGTCTCCGCTGTGTGTGTCAAAGAGTCGTGGTGTGAGTGGTCAGAGTGGGGACGAGGCAGCAACTGTGGTGGTTGTGGACAGAGTGTCCTTTGCCAAGTCTCCGTCTCTCTGCTCTCTGTTGGTTGGGTGGGAGGGAGAGTCTAGCTAGGAGGGGAGCCAACTCCTTTATGTTCAACGTGGCCACTTGAGTGGCACCCCTGAAGAGCCTTATGTCAGCAAGCCTGAGACAATCAGCCACTCTTAGACCCCACAAACCTCTGGTGGGCACTAGCGTAGGTACCCCCTGAAGTCGCCCTGAACAGCGGGGCGGAATCAGGAGGAATGTCTGCTAAAAAGGGCGGTGGCCGCGTTGCCCTTTTATTGGAGGGCCTCGGCCCTATCTGTGCGCTGCACAACGCCTACACTCGCCGTAGCTCAGTGGACACTAGCGCCTCCAGTTCCAAGTCTCTGGCACACAGGTAGTGGAACAAGGCCCCGAGAATCCGACTGCCTCCCAACCCAGGTGCCGACTCGGTAGAGACACCGCGAACAATGTATAATGTATCCCTAGATAGCCTCGGGTGCAGCAGACATGTCTAACACACCAACAACCAAGACGACAAAGCAATGGCACACCACATGCCTGCCTACCGATACATGTAGGTAGGCTATTTGTATAGCTACTCCCACAGAGTCTGCACTGAGGATTAGAAGAGAGGATTAGAAGAGAGCGGAGCAGACCGAAAGAGGCAAGTGGATCTCGTCGTAACCGTCAAGTCGTCCCATCATCTCGTCACCCATTTTCATCACGAATGTCTAGGATGGTGTTATTCTGTATCCATCCACTGCTCACTCACTTACATTTTCCATTTTAGACATCTGTTACGCATACCCATGGAGAGTCTCGCCCGACTTCCTACATACCTATGCTCGGTACTGTAGTGTATTAATGATGGACACGCGTGTCATTCCCCCGCGACCCACCACCTACCGACCTCCCGATACGTAGATCAAAGCAGAGAGAGAGGTATGAAGTAGGTAGGTAGTGTGTAACCCACGGCTAGGTAGTATGGGATGAGGGAGGTGTCTGCGGCCCCCCACGAGCCTTGTTGGTAGAAAAAGGAACAGAAACAGGACTTGGGTAAAAGGGGCCCTTCGTCGACAAGCCGAGTCCCTACCCATTACACAGTACCGTACTGTAGTGTAGAGGGACGGTAGTTATAATTAGTACTACCTAGATAGTATATGCAGGCTAGATGTAGGTATCCTGTCGGAGTGTTGGATGGCAGAAGCTTCAAAAATAGCGAGATCAGCTACCAACGTGCCACTCGCTTGCATCTCGTCTTACGCCGCTACGGCTTTACACTGCGCTAAGAGGTCCCAACAGGTGTCAGTCGTGTTCCGTACCTATGGTAATACCTAAGACCTACCGTTGAGCAACATCGCCATGCACCCATTCGGTCCGCGTAGGTATCCAAATGAGCAATTTTCCCAGATACTACCTACTACCTAACCTACACTTATCCCTATGTGAATAATGGCTTATTGTTAGCGGCCAAGCCATGTCTATTGCTCACCAATAATGATAAAGAGGTAACGCAAGGCCTACAGGCAATTTGGTCATTTCACCGTCAGCTCCGAGCATGCATCTGGCTGCTTCCTTGGACGGATGAATAGCCTATACTCCCGATTGACGTGGCGGCCGCTGCGGAGCGAGACTAGGGCCAACTACATTGGATGCCTACACTAGAGAGCCGGTTCTCTTCATTTTCCTTGCAGGAAAACACTTCTTCATCATGTCTTATCTGTCAGTATACGAACGACACTATGTGGAATTAGTGCCAAGTGGCGAGCCGGTGTTATGGGTTCTGCTATGGGGATACAGCACTTAGTCTACACTAAACAGCGGCATCGAATGTAGCCATTGGTTTATTCATGACGGAAGACTGTCTTCATCTTGTGTCGAAAAGGGCTTACCTACAATGGGAGTGACCGAGCAAGGGCAAATGTATCGAATCTTCTCGAGGTAGCGCTTCCGATCTAGGAAGTTCTACTAAGACTGTTCTACCTACTACTAAGACTATTTATCAATGCGTAGACTACAAACACATCACAGAGATGAGCCGCTAAGCATTAGTGTAGACTCGCAAAACTACACGCTTTACAGTAGCGGTGATGCGCCTTTCCGGAACCACGATGAAATTCGCCTTAGCACCTGTGCTCCGTTGGCTCCGTTGTCTGGTGTAACAAATTCATCCGACAATCTAGGTAGTTGAGATTGCCAACCAGCCATCTGGTACAGTACCTAGTAACAATCGGCAAACATCCATGATGATCAATGCTCAGAAGTATACTGACAGCGTCTCTGCTGACGTGTGTACATGGTCCTTCTAGTGTAAGCCTCCCCCCCAATTAGTGTGCAATCTTGCCTATTTAGTGTAGTGTAGTCTCACCATCAATAAAGAGCTTACGCTGCTCTGCTATCCCTCCAGTCTTACGATGCTGTCTTGGGTTTATTGGCAATCTACCTACTTGAGTCTTGCCCTGTTCTGATACACTTCGTCGTCGTTTCACTTCCCCTCGCATTCAAGTGCCGCGTAAAGAATGAGTATGAGCACATCCGCCGCACTATGTAATGTAAATGGATATACCTATAATCTACCTATACCTACCTACCTACGGACTTAGTAGTATACGACAGAAGGGAGCAGGTAGTGTAGTGCGTGTAGGGAAGGCCCGAAATTCCCGTCGGATCTCGACATTTCTGTCCTTGGCCTCCCCGCATATCCGACAATACCCCTGGCTGGTTGTAACGGAGAAATGCTCAATTTAGAAGGACTGACGAGACTCGACCCGTGCGTACATTACTTTCTAGGCATACTACACGAAGCTGAAGGACCAGGCCGAGTATGCAATCATGAATAATACCAGTGTAGGTAGTGAACAGGCTGCAATACGTAACTGAGGAATCACATTGCATGCAACCCGCATGCACACTTTCTTCAAATGAATCTTGATCTGGTATAGACCGTCCTCCGTATAGTGTAGGAGCTCCGTCGGACGGACTCGATACACATGTGTGATGCGCTGAAAACATAACCCAGACTGTCTATAGGCTGGAACAATTCGTTCTCCGGATCTACACTAGGTACGATCCAATCCAAGCATCTCTCCTTCTCTCCTCTCTCTCCCCTTCATTGATTGAGCACCCTCTAGTTCGTACGCCGTATATGTACAGTCGCATATTAATGAAAAGGATTGGTGCACTACACTACACTACACAGTAAGAATCCGCCTCGGGTTTTCCGTGTCGCCCCCACAGATCCAACTCCTTGAGGTCAAACATTTCGGAAACCGGTCTTACCCGAAAACCCCCTTGTTTCAGTGTCGTGGCGCACTGCGTAATTCCGCCGCGTTCTGGCTCGAGCGCGCGGTCGGCATGCCATGACGCGACACTATGTAAAGATGATGGAATGCCTGGGACTTATACTAGGTATTATACGCATCGTATACGAACGGCGTACACGAGTATATCGCGTGTGAGGTCTAGTTATGCGATGAACTACCTAATGTAGGCGAATGAATTCTCGAGGCAGCTCCAGCACAGACGACACCAAAGGTCCTACAATCAATACCTATGTACCAGCTAGGCTACAAGCCAAGTCTTTTACACCACACGGGGTCCAAGTTCCCCATGCGTCCCTTGACTGTCCCGTCGATGTCGCTTGTCACGCAACCCCCGTACAAGTCGCCCGGCTGCGGCTCGGCCTTTTCATCGCCTACGAAGCAATCCCTCGGCCCGGCGTAGAACGATAGGTACCTTGTGATAGCTACAAAGGGCCCGGTAGGAGTGTTGTACGACCATGTGCGATTTGCGACGACGCCGTCCATGTCATCGCTGGTGGAATAGTCCGTGGCCTGTCCTTTCCACTTGCAAATCGACGACTGTGATGTCGGGGTCAGCGGAACGCGGATGGACGCTGGCGGCAGGTAGTATGCTCAATTGAGTGCTTTTATAAGCGTTTCCCTTTCACATATCGATATGGCTAGAACCCCGACCAGCAGCACAGCCAGCTATCTACTCGAGGGCTCTTGCATTTGCCATATCTCAACTTGCCGACCCGGCCAAGGGCGCTTGCACGTCGGCCGTTCATGACCGTGAGCTCCGCCAAGCTATGTAGAGAACCGGGCTTTGAAGGTGTGTGCAGTTTATGGCTACCTAGGTAGCGTATGAAGCATATATACAGGTACCTTGTAGGGGCACTGTATAGTTATATAGCCACAGATGTACGCCGCTAGCATTACCAGTCACCCATTTACTTGATATGGCCTACTACGGAGGGTACGCCTAGGAACTGTGATGCACGGTGCTATGTGCGACGAAGAGGCAGACTCGGGCTCAGATTCAACAGCGGTGGAAATTGTGCAAGATCCCAGGGAACATACTGTGGCAGCAAAACTTGTTTCCAATATCCCACCATTTTGCCCCGGCTAATCTTCCTTCCGTTAAGAAAGAGGGCATCAATAACAATCGACTAGATAGTGTACGATGGTTAAGACTACGTTCATATATCCATTCCTTTTACGCGAAGACTTGTAACATTATAATCACAGTGATCCCGCCGCTATCTCAGCCATCCGATGTTTTACTTGTTGAAATCTTTTCTATCACACTACACATTGTCTACGCTGGAGATATTAGTTCGCTATTCGACGGAATAGATAGCTACACTAGGATAATATCATATTGGCGTGATTTTGAATTTCTGTTATCTAATCGGCCAGTTGCAGAATATTCATGTAGTCGATAATGATAGTCGAAGTCGTAGTCAATGTCCCACCTTTTTGCTTGCAGCCCTCGAATCGGCGACACCCAGCGCGTCGTACTGAGGAAGCAGTCCCCTATAATCTCGTATGCAGGAGGAGGACCTTGTTGGTTCCGGCACCTGCCATGTTGATTTAGTATTTCCTCAAGAGCGTTGTCTCGGTCGCGGCTTGAGTTTAAAGAGGTTTCGCGCACGAGGAATGTCCTTGCCCATGTGAGCTTATCATCATCTCTCGAGGGGAATGATAGGACCCTGTCCCCCTCCTTCGCGCGGGTTGTACCTATGCCCAAGATATCTGCTGCTAGCCCGCATGCCGGCTTCCAGCCTACTTCGCACGTAAACAAGCAGCGGTTCTTCATGGTATTAGCAATCAACACGAACAGTCCATTCAGCCCTGGAGAGTTTGGCGTTGTGCCGCGAACAAGGCGGCGCACAATACTGCTCAGTTTCCAGCTTTGAATAGTATCTTTGCTATTCTGGTCTTCTTGCAATGAGTCCATGTCTCCGCTCTCACCAGGCGCAGGTTGGTGCGTACTTGGATGCGACCAGTCTTCCTCTGACAAGTCGCAAAGTCGAGCCAGGTCTTGCTGTTGTTCTGCATCGAGGCTATCAAGAAACTTTCCACCAGCCGTGATGACCCAAGTGAAGCGGTCGATACACGTATCCCAAGCCTGCTGCTGGAGTGCCGCATCTCCCGGTATACTCTCCCCCTCGGCGAGAGACTCGAGTACACGTCCCCAAACGGTTGAAAACGTAGACTTCACCCACTTTGATACACCAGAGTACTCATCCATATTCGGAAAGTGTTCGCCCTTCCAAGTGATGACCATGGGTGCGATAGCATTGTTTTCTAACGAAGCCGTGAGGTCAAAAGCCCAGGAATCGTCTGGTAGTAACCCCCTGTCATCGGTGTTGACCACTTCTCCTAAGCGATTGTAAATATCCCAGTCGTCAACATACTGATCTGGAATTGAAGATCGCCAATTTTCGACACAGTTGAATTTGGCCCTCAAGAGGTAAATGCCGGTTTTGGCAAGACTCCATATCTTACAATCAGGATCCCAACTAGATCCACGATTGTAGGAATCCTTGTCCCCAATACGCGTGGTGGTATAGTCGACGTCCCAAAATAGGCGACGTTGAATCGGGTTCCGCCAATCCGGAACCCATGTCGGCAGAATGACGGAACTGGTAGGATCGAAGCGCATCATGGCCTGACACAGAACCCATTGCAGATAGCCAGAATTGGCTATCATCTGTGCCGTCGACATATAGATTTCTTTCACAGATTTATTATAGTCAACTACAACCTCACGGGACCATCCGAGGGAACTAGGTGGCTCCTTTGCAGTCGTGTGGAGATCAACATCATCGGCCAAGGCGGCCAGATTAAAAACACGATCCCTGCCATCAGCACACCCAAAGTGATCGAATTCCTCAATCAGTCTTAGCAGGCCGCATGCAGCTTCAAAATTCTGCTGCAACGTCCACCAGTTCCAGAGATCGAAAATGGCTATGAGGCCGCTCGCTTCCCTCGATAATTTCCACTCCGTCGATGACATCCACAGAAAGGCATGAACAAGACGTAGAAAAGACGACTGTTGTGCGCCGCAGAAAATGACGATGTCTGAGTTCATTACGACTTCCTGGATAATCCACCGGCGACTGAACCAGGGCAGACGGACCAGACTCAGGAGACACGTTGCCAGTTCTTGTTGGTGTGAGTCAGAAAGTGGTCTAGATTGCCCACGAGTGAGCCGCCCTAGCATGTTGATGCGCGCGAGAGTCTGTTCTTCCTCCTGACCGCGACCGAGCCAGACCAAGACTGCAGCTGCTCCTCGGTAGATATGGGTCATTAGAGGGAGATGGGTGCCTTTTTCAACATCGTCCTTTTGATTGATACAGACAGCGTCAGCCCAGATAAATCGCGGTGCGGCCCGGCGTCTAAACCTGCACAGCGCATCAGCAAGATTGGGTGTGACTAGCAGCCGGCTTGAGCCGCTTCCATTGTCCTCGATCCAGAGCACCCGCGAGAATGCCTCGTCTCCCCATGTGTAGGAGACGGCTTCGTAGAGTGGACTATCTACATCATACAAATCGAGGCAGTGGAGGCGGCATCGCAGCTCGGAGGTGGGGTTGTCAGACGGCTGGAGCTCTAAAAGACGGGTGTGGGTAGGCGATGGCAGGCTCGAGTAAAGGTATAGCCCCCCGCTTCCAATGGGGAGAATCCGACTGTCCATCGCATGCGCAGCTTATTCACAGTTACGGATCGACCTAGCGCCAGAAGCAACCTCTTCCTGGAGGCGTGTACCTATAGGTCGGCCGCTATCAAGTAGGGGGCTCCCGATATGATGGACGTGAGATGGGGATGCGATCCTAAGTTACTAGGTTATGACCAAACCCCAGGTTTGAGGACCCAACTCAATGCCAAGAACTTAAGGATCCAAGTGAGCCTATGGGGTGGCTCCTTTGATACCTCTGGCCTATGATCTATGTAGGCACTGCCGAGCCAATTAATGGTATCGTATTGGGCTTATGTATCAGGAGGAAGTTTACCCACTTGTCTTAAGGACAAGGCGAAGTCAGGCGATTCGGGTATAAACAGGCCATAGTATTCCGGCCTCAGCCTCCAAAGAGTAGGACCTACAGTACTCTAGAAAATTCTTGTTAAATTAAATACGGAAGCCTTACAGGGACCTATGGTGCGCGACCTTTGCCCCTCGGCAACCACTACGTGCAGGGCTCCGCCGTGGGGGCGGATAGAGGTCCTGGATACGGCCAAAGCGATGCAACCTTTGCAGTCGTTCCTTTGGGTTCCCATATGCCTTATCCTTGACACCTTAGAGGGTATTCCGGACTCGAGATTTGGGTTTCTCGGAATTATAAGCTGCTATGGACAACTTTTGGTAATAGTACGCAAAATGCGGCCCGATGAAAAAGCTGATGTCCAAGACTTTCTACTCTGGTTCGTACCCAGCAACCGCCATGCTCGGCAGATGGAACACTTCCGGTCCAAGATATCCGGACACCTGTGAATAGTTCCTCAACTCAGACCTATCCCAAAACTGGCTTCGGGGGATGCAGAAAACAATCTTCGCTCTGGGAGATCGTGGAGTCGGGAAGACTGACATTGCATCGGCCGTGATCGATGATCTGTCCACCCGTTCCGGGGTTGCCGATTTGCCGGTCAGTATTGTGTATCGATATTGCGATGTTCAACATCCCGATCCACAAAACTCGGACGATTCATTGTCTCCAAGCATCACAAGTCAGCTTTCGGCACAGGGCATCACCAAAAGATTATCAAGATATCCGACGGGGCTACTAGATAGGCTTGATCATTGTCATCATATGAATCGCCGGAGACAACGCCCTAGCACGCTCGGCAACGGGACCTATGTTGTTGAAATCGCCAGGCCTTATCCGAGCATATAATTATTCTCGCGGTAATCCCAGGGAATCTCCGAACCAACGTTTTCCGGGACCAGAGGCCCGCTATCAAACTGTTGACTTATCCAGTGAACTATCCGGCCGTGAATGGGGCTTACACTCAGCTTTGGGCTGGTCTCTCCCTCGATCTTTCTTTGGACAAATCCGGGAGTTTCGTCGCACCCTTCGGGCGCTTCTATCCTATGCGCAGCGACCTAGAGGCAGCGACCAAGCTAGAGAGCGAAGGTGGAAATGGGTCGACACAGAAGTTCTGGGACTGGAGTGAGGAGCAGCTCAAGCCGTTCTACTAGTCTGTGTCAAGCTTTCAAACATGACGTGAACTGGCGGTCGGGGTGAGTATGTCAGTGGAATCAACCCACGATATTTCATTACCAAGTTCATCTAAAAGCGAAGGATGTTCTTAGCATATAAGTAATTACTTAGATAGGTGCTGAGTTTCGTTATCTTGATGCCTCCCTAAATGTGGATAAACCAGGGGCAGATAGGTTTGCTGATGAATCTACCGCACCTTGGATATATCTTCAGTAGAATGTGTTAGATATAAGCGATGGTATATACTAGTAGAGGGTAAAATTCGTGTTCTATTAATATCTATAGGATATTGTAACAACGTATAGGCCTAGCCATACAGACCTACTACGGTACTGCAACTGCAGGCCCCCCCCTCCCCCTTTTCTCTCCCTCCCCGCCCCGACTGCTTGTTCGTCCAGCCGTTCAGGTGTGTATAGCCGGCTTCAGTGGCTAGGTCGATTCTAGGTAGCCTGTTTCGGAGAAACTAACCCGATTCGACGTGCTTTTTGCCTTGATCGTCTGCTGTCATTCGTTCATCATTCCTTCCAAACATAACGTGAGCTTTTCTGTTTTCATACTCGTAATGCAGAAAACCTCGGGCCATAAAATTTAACCTTTACATTCATAGCTATTGTATTGATCTTATTATAGGTCTATTAAGTTGTTGAGTTTCGGTGGGGAACCCCAGTGCGCGGGTGGAGACTCTACGCATTGTCTCTACGGCAGATAGGTAGTACCTTACTCGGTAGGGTCATAAGGACAGCGGCATGTTGCGTCATTTAGTGGACTGAGGGTCTTCCCCTCCAATCGCGAGACACACTGTACAGCACCTATCCCTACCACACTACAGCCTCGCATCGACAACTGATCTCGTTTCTTGATGAACCCCATCTTCGCAACGACAACCCCTACGATAACCGACGACCTCAACAGCCCATATCCTGCCATCGCAACTTTCTAGCGCTGCAGCAACACACGGACCCTTCCACACACCAGCATCCCAACGACCCCTCCCAACACCATACCCGATCTCGCCACAAGTCCGCCTCTTTTCGCCATGTCGAACAGACAGCTCGCCCGCGACATGCAAGTCGAATTTCAAGCCCGCGTACGTGTTCCGCTCCCCTACGATTCGTAAATGAACCCAGGCCCGGTGACTCACACTGACCGGCCCATCTCCCAGTTCCAAGCCAAGCAAGCCCGTCGCGAAGCCCAGAAAGCCGCCAAGCAAGATCCACTCCTGAAGAAGCAGATCCAGGACCTGCTGAAGAAGGGCGAAACCGCCAAAGCCTACCAGAAGGCCAAGATGCTGCTGTCGAAGCAGGCCCTCGCACAGCAGATGGACCAGATGGCCGACATGGCCGAGTTGAGCGTCGCCCAGATCCAGGCCAACAACAGCATGAACCGCATGACGCATATGATGGGCCAGTCTTCGCGCACCATGAATGCCGCCCAGAGGAATATGAACCCGGAACGGGTATGCTACACTTCTTCGTCTTCTTCCTATGATGAGGACGACGACGTACTCTCATCATACCATCACATCGTCCTATCATCCTATCCCCATTCCTGCGAGTCTATATCATCTTGACTAGAAGAAAGCGATCGCAAAGTGCTAATGCTAACCCATTGCATCATGCAGACCCTCTTGACTCTCGAGCAGTTCAAGCAACAGAACGAAGAGTACGCCGTCAACAACGGCATATACCAAGACGCCATCTCCCAGACGACATCGCAGCAGGTGTCGGAAGACGCCGTGCACGAACTGCTCGGCAAACTCGCCGATGACGCCGGCGTCCAGCTCAACACCGAGCTCAACTCCGCACAGCCCTCCAAGGTCGATCCCACCCCGGCCCAGACGAACGAACCCACAGCCGAGGAAGAAGACGCGCTGCAACAGCGGCTCCGGGCTCTCAGGGCCTAGAAAGCCTCAGATGATGATCACGACGATCACGATGCGTCCGGGAACGAGGGACATGGCGATGACAAGCTTGCACATTTAGTAAATATGAGCGATGGGAGCCACAGACAGAAAGTCTGTGAGGTGCTGCAGCCTTCGGGTCTGGAATGAGAGTCACTTTATGATATTGGGTTTGTTTGGCGTTGGGGTCGTTGGTTTTTCCTCCGCGGCGTTCTGACGTCCACGGTAGGGGCGGGTTGAAATATCGTAAATAGCATGGGATGATTCAAGCATCAACGACAGCAATATATTATATATCCTTCCTCACAGCTTTTTAAGAAGACGGAAGGATTTGAAATACACCACTTCTGGATCACATCCAA
This sequence comes from Ustulina deusta, assembly GCA_023159155.1. NCBI lineage: Eukaryota > Fungi > Ascomycota > Sordariomycetes > Xylariales > Xylariaceae > Ustulina > Ustulina deusta. Next base: position 79,345 of record JAJNNX010000029.1, on the reverse strand, counting down.
CGAGCGCGAGCAAGAAACGTCCAAATTCTGTCTAGTGGCCTAACGAACTGCCTGGCGCAATGGATGCAAACACACTGACATTAGCGGCTAGGAAATAATATGCGAAAAAAACTTGAAGATTCATTGGCACATATGCAATGACGTATATGAGCTGCGCTATCTGCATCCTACGTGGTTCTGACACCACACATGCTCTTCTATATTGATGAACGACTTGCCACTCACGACTCGGCGAGTTAGATTGTGGTTTGACCACATATGTTCTGCATCGTCTTCAGATTCGAGCCATTCTTCAGCAGCCATGAATATCACCAACCATTGCGTCTGTATCGTATAGTTTGTGCTTGGGTTCTACGCCACGCTAGCCTTATTGACGTTGAAACGGCTGTCTAGGTTTAATTCACAAGTAATCGAGTGAAAGGTAGTGCAGTGCATTCAGGCTAGGGGCCTCTTCGTTTTACTCGCGTCTGTGGGTGGGCTCTTCCAACAGCATAGGACAATGTACATTAGATAGCATAGTCCGTTTTTTCCGCATCACTCGCTGCTGCGTCGCACTTTGCTGTATTGCACGAGTTGAAAGCCCGATTTATTACGAGGTCATGCGTTAAAATACTAGATACATTCATTATCATTGTGTCTCTATTCATGGTAGTATCGCAGTTGATGTTCTGTAAACATGGCAGGATGATGGAGGTTAGATATCAAGGACATGAAACCATCTAATAACCACCACAGACCGGGGAATAATGGTCCTTAGGAGTTAGGGTTACCAAGTATCTAAACACCATCTGGATACCTTTTCACTAATCGTGTTTCTAATAAGACTCTCTGTGTGAACGAGGTAAAGCTAACTATTAATAAACTGAGGGGGTAGCAGGAGATCCACATTAATGAAGTTATAGTCATCGATGATGCTTTGAGCTGGACCTAATATAGTTTCGCCTGCTGAGATAGAGATTCTCAAAGAATCTTGTGTTGTCATGTAGTGCGTTGACAAAACCTCTGGAACATGATAACATAATGGTTTCTGGCAAGTAAAAATACGTTGAAATTCAAAAAGATCTACATATGACTAAATATATTTGACAGGCGTGTACCTTGAGTCGAGAAGATCTAGGCATTCCGGCTCGCCAAATATTTCTCACTAAACGGATAATCCAGGTAACCCACAGATGTGCGAGTGTAGAAAGTATCGCGGTCGTACGCACTAAGCTCGAGGCCCTCCTTAATTCTATAGACGAAATCCGGGTTTGAAATGAAATACCTCCCGAATATAACCACAATATCCTTGTCGGGATACTCTTCATCGACAAGTTTCTGCGCCTCCGCCGGTGTATACCCTCCGGCGACGAGGAGAGGTCCGTTGAAGAGTTTGTATGCAAAGTCTAGCCGCTCGCTTTCCGGCTTCTCGGCGCCTTCGCCCTCGCGCGCTTCAATCAAGTGAAGGTATGCCAGATTTAACTGATCAGCTTTGTTGATGATATCTGCAAACTGTGGAATTGGATCCTTCATCCTCATGCCTTGGAATGAACCCCACGGACTGAGACGCAACGCGACACGTTCTGGACCGATGGCATTACCGAGAGCCTTCAAGATGTCGTTGATAAAACGAGACCTATTTTCTACGCTCCCGCCGTACTCATCGTCGCGCTTATTACTGACGTCTTGGATAAATTGATCGATGAGAAAGCCATTTGCGCCGTGGCATTCGACACCGTCGAACCCGGCGCTGATTGCATTCTCCGAGGCCGTCACGAAGTCCTGAGTCATCTGCTTGATCTCTTCGATGGTCATGGCGCGCGGGACTGGGGAGTCTTTATCAATGGGAATCGCACTGGGCCCTGTGATGCTAACCCCCTCCTCCTTGGCCACTCCAGCAGATGCGGAACGGCCCATCGCGGCAATTTGACAGAATATGAAGCAGCCTTTGCGGTGGACTTCATCGGTGATGGTTCTCCAGGCGGCGATCTGGTCTTTGCTCCAAATCCCAGGTGCGCCGGGAAACCCTCCGGAGCCTGCCGGCGAGACGAAGGTACCCTCGGAAATAATCAGAGTTCCAGGGACACTGGCTCGTTGGCCGTAATATTCCTTCATCATCGGCGTGGGCACGCGGTCGTTATCCGCCCGAAGGCGAGTAAGTGGAGCCATTGCAATCCGGTGCTTCACTTCGATATTGCCGATTTTCAACGGCTTGAAAAGGTGTGGTACAGCCATGAGGAAGGGCTTCTAAACGCAATGCAAGGTAGTTTCGTAGTTTTCAAAGAGGTGGATTGGTGTTGTGTCTTTCTGTGGCCTCGATATCTGGGACGAATTTCTCAACACGTTGGGTCCTGGAGCTTTTATACACCTGGAGCCCGTGATTCGATGAAAAATATGCCATGGCCAAAAGGTCTAATCACTGTATCAGCTTACATATCAGGCGAGGTATTGAACTATGAAGCTCGAGGAAAGAAGATCCCACAGAAGAAGATAGAACACGTCCATTTGAGGTAAACAGATAGTTCCGAATAAGGAAAAAGGATACTTCCAATTCGAGGAACGAGTTACTTCCAAAAAGGGCTTGGGTTGTTATTGACTGCATGACGCTACTGTGGACAAATAGAAGCATGTGCCTATGCGCTAGACAAGGGGAAGGCCATCGGCTCCGGGATTTGGATTTCTAAGCAAGGGTGAGGCGGACGAATCTGATGTGATCAACTCACGTCTTGGCCGCCAACAACCCGCCTATTCTCTCTAGAGAGACCGCCTTCAATCAGCTAAATTACTACATTAATAATTCGTGGGGCTTCTAAACACATATAATTTTCCCACTTACCACTTTCTCACCTGACAAGTCTTGCATTGGTCGCATAAAAAGCTTGTGTTGGGGACATATAAGTCCCATTACAGAGTAGATCGGTGGCAGGGCTGATAGTAAATTTGACTTGCTCTTTTGTTACGCTACATCGATAATAGCAGGCCTAGCGGCTTCAAAATACGCATAATCTGACTGCTAGTCCTCGCATTAGTCGCCCTGCGCAATGTTGTCGGCGGGTCAGAGTTTGGCAGGCGCCGAAAGCGAAGTTACTGCAGGTAGATATAACAGATCTATTGAAATTTTTTTTCATTATCTCGGTGCTGACCCTTGTGAGTTGAGAGATTTCAGTTCATCTCGATCCAGGCCCCGGACGACCCGAAGGACCAGGCCACGAGGCGTCTGGCCCGGTCGCATGCTGTCAAACAAGCACTTGAGAACAAACGAAAGATCCAGCGAGAGTCGAGGGACAATTTTCGCGTGATGACCCCGCAAGATAGGGTGGGGAGATTTGTGAGAAAGAGAACGCACACTAGAACCGTAGTTACATCGCCCTTCTCCCTGTCTGTGGGCACGCTGGATCCTTTCCAGACACTTGCCGTGAATTCGTCTCGATTGCAGACGCTACTCCATGATTGTAAGCTCCCATCGTCGAAAATGCCTCGAGCTAGCTTACAATGAATTGCTCAGACGAAGCTCGGCAGTCTCTTGAGCCGGTCTTCAACATTGCCGAACACTTTACGTTTCAGAGCTTTCACACAGTTTTCCAAACCAGCTTCATTGATCCGGCTCTTATGAGTGCCGTCATGCACTCATTAGCATTTGCGGTAGCTGGGGGCGGCACTAACCGAGAGTATCTCGGGTACAAGGGCCGGACCTTTAGCTATGTTCGTGAGCGGATGAGTTCCCCAAGTGCAGCTACTTCGGAGTCAACCATTGGTGCAATATTGCTGCTAGCTGGAGTAGATGTCTGCAAGCCTTGTTACATATTTCCCCATGTCTCGAGCTGCGTTAGGCTGATATTTGAAGTTTAGGCGCGTCTTGGGATGACGTCCCAGGTTCAACTTCATCTGGGGGCAGTGCATCAGCTGCTTAATATCTGTGATACTGAGGGCGTTTGCCTAACCGACGGGATCAAACGAGCAATATTTTGGTAAGGAGGGATCCATTACTCTTTGGCTTTGCTTACACTGGCAGACAGGCAAGACCTAAATGCCTCAATTTTGTCAGGATCTAGTCGCATAGTTGATCACACTACGTTTCCCGGGCTTCAATGGAAAAGAGATCGGTCCTCTCCAAGCATTTTTCGGCTACCACCCGGATTCCAGATGCGCTCACACTTACTTACAGAAGAGTTTATTGAAGTGCTTGAAGATTTACATGCATTGCAATATTATCGAAATGCTATTCCCCCTAAGAGGTGCAATGTCCTTTTAATGGAAGATTTTAATAATCACTCAGCATCTATCCAGTCTAGGCTTGCGGGTTTACCGAATCTCTCCCCAGTCATGTCCTGCTGCCACCTTGCGGCATATTTATGCTCGGTTATGCTCGGCTGCAAAGTTTGGTCAGTCCGCTGGAGTCTTTTATGCCCCCATTTGACATGTCTCGGGAGCACAAATTGCCTAAGGGGTTTCTACTCCTATTACTACTGCAAATTCCCGAAACCCCTGCTATTGTTTATCATCAATGGCGACTACTGACTCCATATTCTTGAATAGGTGCGCCCCGGTAATTCCTGTAAGTGATCTATAGACCCTGCGTTCTTGTTATCTTGCTAGTTGTGCTCCTGTGAAGAAGTCTTGACCCAAGTGTATAAGACGACGCCATAATTATTTATTAACCAGACCTATGAATGTTCTGACTCCAGATTTCGCAGTCCCATATTTCATCACAACTACTCCGCGAACTACAACAGGCGAACGAGGACCCTGTATGGGATTCCCACCCTGATTTGCTATTGTGGCTCTTATACAGTGGCGGCGGATTTGCCCCAACGGGAATTGTACGCTCTGATTACATCGCACTGCTCCGCTTGAACAATGCCTCCAGGTTTCAAGACCTGTACAAGTCATGGCCAGAACTACATGAAATCATGAAACAGTTTATTTGGTCAGACAAGGCATTCGCGACTCCGGTAAAGGCGTTATGGGAAGAGGCCTTAGCATAAGCTAGTTCAAACACGCTATAAGCTAACACCCCCCCTTGCGAACCACCCTATTGCGACCCAGCTAAAAACGCGCTACTGACCCCAACCACCTTAATTAAAAATTATTAAATAACACGACCGCGTTTAGTTCTTATATTCTTTTTTTATTTTTATTTTTTTTAGAATTGCTTCTTTTTTATTGTAATACTTTTATATAGCAACTAATAGTATACAGCAGCTATAGTTTGTACTGCTTAACTTAATACTTTATAAAAATAAGTAGCTATTTAATAAAGTATTAACCGGTTATATATATATTACTATTTTAATAATATTCTAACTAAAAAGTAGTTATATTAATATTTTTAGATTTTATTTATATATTTTAAAACTAAACTAGTTAATTAAACTATAAATTAAGCTAAACTAAGCTTTATATTTTTAATAGTTAAATTTAAATATATAACTAAATATATATTATTAGTTTTTAAAAACCTTAAAATATTTAGAAAATTATAATATATATATATATTTTTTTTATAATCTTAAGCTAAAAATTGCTAGATTAATGTTTATTAGCTATTTATATATTAATAAAATAATTATAGCTAATATTAAGCTATTTTTTGAATATTTTAAAACTTTTGAACTAATAAATATATTTTTAGAACAATTTTTTAACGCTAATAAAATAAGCATTAGCTAAAGCGTAAAAAAAGGTTATTAAATTGTTTATAAAGCTTTAATACACGTAGCTTTAAAAAAATATTAAAAAAAACAAATAAATAATATTTTTTAAATATAAATTATAGTTTATTTAAAAATTAATAGTTTAAAACTTTGCTTAATAAATAGATTTATAACTTTATTATTATTAATTAGTTTATTAATATTTTTATTTTATTTATTTAAAGCTATTTTAATAATATATAAGTTATATTAATATATAATAATTATAACTTATATATAAATAATAACTTTTTATTGTTTTATTTTTTAAATAAAATATAGCTTATTTTTTATAAACTATACTATAATTATATTATATAAGTATTAAATATTGGAATTTTTAGTTTATTAAAAAAAAAGTTTAAAAATAAAATTAAAAAAATATCTAAAAACTGCTTTAGTATTATACTTTTAAAAAAAGATATAATTATAGCATATAAATAAGCTTATAACACTATTTTATTACTAAAAATTATTAAAAAAACATAAATAATAATAAAAAACGGGGCAACTTAACACTAAAACAACTAAAAATAACAAAAACAAACTAGAGCGCCTGCTACTAGAAAACTAGTATAAATACTATGCTTATAAAGTAAATATTGCTTTAAAAAGTTCGAAAGCTTTTATAGCTATTCGAACCCCTAAATATAACTGAAAATCAGCCGGTTCGGGCCGCGGGCGGCCCAAATACAACTAACAATTAATATGCAGCCACATTCGCAGCTGCTAGCGGGCCGCTAGCACTAGCCCTACTGCAAACTTCCCTTATTCGGAGCTTTATTCTCTAGATAGCTTCGAATCCAACTGTAGGGCTAAAAACACCAAAAAAAACAACACAACACAACACCTACTCGAACCCCTAGGCCTTAATAGCCTAAAAAAAAAAAACCTGCCCTAACCCACTAGGCCACCAAGCCCTTAATTAGCCAATTACTAAACCGGTTACATATTACAATAAACTTCCTTTAATCCAAAAATCTTCTTTTGGTCCATATGCCCTCCGGTATGCCCTCTGGCATAACCTTTTAATATAACCCTTTAGCCCTTCAAATGCCTCATTTTTTTGTATTCTTTTGATATATTCTTATATAAAACATATATAATTCTATCTAGACCTAACATATATAGTAGTATTTATTAATATTTTGTATTAAAACCTAGATAAGTACTACGTTTCTATTATAAAAAACTAGCTACCACTTTAAACTTAAACTAAATCTTTATATAAAAGATCACGCTATAGCTCTTACTACTTTTTATATATATAAATCTCTATATAATTATAGTAATATTTTCTAATAATATATATATAAATTAGAATTTATAAAATAAGCTTTAATTGGCTTTGTAAACTTTATAAATAATTTTAAAAATTATAAATATAAGTATATCCCTATATAAATTAATATAAATAGCCGCTCGTACGTAAAAAAAAAATTATAAATTAGCAGTGCAGCAATAATAAATTATTAATACTATATTATATTTATAATAACAATAAATTAATTAATAATATAGCTAACTATATAATTTATATAATATAAACAAGTTTATATATAATATAGTATAAAAAGTTGCTTATATATAATAGATTAACTAGTTAGTATAGCAATACTAATATAACTAACTAATCAGCGCAGTAATAACGTATTAATTAATCGATAGTACTATAATAACTATATAACACGTATAATACAAGCAAGTTCCCGTACAAATAATATAAAGAGTTGTTTGTACGTAACTAAATAACTAATCAGCGTAACAATAATAATTCGTCAGTACTATACTATATACGTAGCATTATATACATCTTAATTAGCAGTATAGCTAACTATATAATATAAGTATACTATAAGCAAGTTTATATATAAAATAGTATAAGAGTTGCTTATATATAATAGATTAACTAGTTAATATAACAATAGCAATTCTAACTAATTAGCGCAGCAATAATATATTAACTAATCAGTAGTACTATGCTATATCTATAGCGCTATATACGTATTACTATATATATAAAGCGTAAAATATATAAGTTATATAAATATAAACAGATTACTATATAATTTATATAAGCAATTGTTTATACGCTTATATTTTTTATATAAACTAACTAATTAGCACAGCAAACAAATAAACTAATTAGTATCGCTTTATATATAACGCAAAATAATATAAAGCTAATTAGAAAGCTTTCGCATAAATAAATAATATATATATAAGCAGGTTCGCATAAAAAACTATATATACGCCTGCTCGTACATAAATAAAAACATAGTAAACTTGCTAATTAATAGTATATATAACAAAAAAATCGCTAATTAATAGCAAATATAGCTAAAAATCACATAAAAACGTAGTAAATTCGCTAATCAACGCATATATAACAAAATCGCTAATTAACAGCAAACGGGGTGTAATATATTAATACAAGCACACACACATATAAATTAATATAAAAGGTTGCTTGTACGCGTATATATTAGCTAAGTTGCTAATCAACATACATAATAGCTAATCAACGCATATATAGCTAAATTAGCCGATCAGCAGCGTAGCAGTCCATCGATTAGCTAGCTAAACAATAGCTTCCCTTGGACCATAGATATAAGAGCATATTCGCATATAAATTATATAAGGATCTGCTTATACAGCTATTAAACAAAGGACTTATTAATATAGCCATTAGGGCTAAACAAAGGACTAGCTAATCAACAACATAGCAATTCGTTAATTAAAACCATAAACAAACGCTCCTCTATAAGCCATAAACATATTTATATACAATTTAATATATAAATATGTTCGTAAGCTACCAAACATAAACAGCCTAGCTAATCAACAATACAACAGCTTAAAATACAATATATAGCGCTAAACACCGCAACAAAAGCTAAACAACGCTAAAACAACGCTTCTAAAACAAAGCTTCAAAAATAAAATCTAAACAGCGCTTCCTTTAAACCGTACATATTCGAGCTAATTTCTATATAAACTATATAAATACTTGTTTATATAGCGACTCGTATAGGGAACTAGCTGATCAACAGTATAAAAGCCTAAAAATAACAAAAAATACCAAAAATACCAAATATACTAAAAAACGCTAGAAATACTAAAAATGCTAAATAACAAAATTAATAAAAACAGAAATATACGTATAACTAACAAAAATTTAAAGCGGACCTCTCTATAAGCTATAGTAGCGCAAGCATATTCTTATATAAATATATATAAAGATCTATTTATACAACTATTTATAACAGGAAATCTAGCTAATCGCTAACAAAACACTAACTAAAAAACTAAACAAAAGATTTAAAACAATAGCTTCCTATAAATAATATATATATAAACAGGTTTATATAAAAATTTATATAATAACCTGTTTATATAAATATTTAAATATAGATTTAATTAATTAATATAATAGTAATATATATAGCTAGCTAATAAAGCAGCTAATTAGCTAATTAACACGTATAACTATTAACTAATTATTATAAACTTAAAACAAAGCTTCCTTAAAAGCTATATATTTATAAGCTAGTTTATATAATAATTTATATAGGACTTAGCTTGTAGATATATTCGGATAAAGGACTCGTGTTTATAAAAACAATTAGCTAATTAATTAGCTAGCTAATTGATTAATTAGCGGTTTAGAACAAAAACTTTTTTTAGACTAAAAAGCATATAAGCATATTTATATATAAATAATATATAGGTCTGCTCTAACAACTTTTTAATAAAAAAACTAACTAACTAACTAACTTAAGCAATATAACTGCCTTAGCAATACATATAGCTAGCTAACAAAGCAATAAACCAATTAGGCTAATCAATATATATAAGCAATTAGCTTAATTAATTATATAGACTAGGTTTAATCAGCTATTTAATATATATAACCAATAAACTAGGCTTCCTAAAAAATATATAGCTATAAGCAGACTTATATATAGATTTATATAAAAAGCTGCTTATAAATATATTTATATAAAAAATTAACTGTTTATAAGTTAGATAAGTTAGTTAGTCTAACTAAATCAGCTAGGTTAATCTTTACGCAACTAGTATTAAGTCTATTAACAGGTTATAAACATATTTATATAATAATTTATATAAAAAAATATTAAGCATTAGTTTCCGATTATAAGTTGCGTTTCAAGAAACAATAAACGTTTATAAACATTATTATATATAGATTTATATAAAAAACTGCTCTATTATTGCTTTACTAAAAACACTATTAAAAAAAAACAAAACAATTTAATACTAAAACAACTAAAAACAACAAAAATAAACTAAAGCGCTTACTATTAAAAAACTAGTATAAATATTATACTTATAAAATAAGTATTGCTTTAAAAAGTTCGAAAGCTTTTATAGCTATTTGAACCTCTGAATATAGCCGAAGATCAGCCGGTTCGGGCCGCGGGCGGCCCGAATACAGCTAACAATTAACGTGCAGCCATATTCGCAGCTGCCAGCGGGCCGCTAGCACCAGCCCTGCTGCAATAATAATGAAAATATAACTAAAAAATATCTAATTACTATTATTTTTAAAATATATTATATTTAAAAATAAAAATATTGCTTATAAAGTTTAGCTAATATTTATACTAACTAATTAATTTAAAATATTTAAATATTAGCTTAAACTAAGCTAAATAAAAATTGTAACACTTATAAAAAGCTAAAATTTGCAATATATAACTTGGAAATTAGCTAGGTATTACTTTTTTTTTAATAATTTACTATAAAAGCTATTTTTTATAAAAACTAGCAAAGCTTTTAACTAAAAAGCTAAAAAAATTATAATTTTAAAAATATATATTAAACTATTAAAAGCTAAACTAGCTAAAAAGATTATATTAAAATATAAATTAGTTAAATTACTACTTAGTTATTGTTTTATTTATATAACTTATATATAGTAAATCAAATAAAAATTACAATAATAAATGCTATATATAAATAAAACTAAAAATAAAAACGTACTAAAAATAAAAAAAACAAAAACTAAAAATATAATTAAGGTCAGAACGTTTTAATATTTAATAAAAACACTAAGGTTAGCTGTAAATACTATGTTGTGCTATAAATAATAGCTTCGAAAGTTGGTGGGTGGCTATTTTAGTGGCTGGGTCGCGATGGGGTGGTTTGCAAGGGGGGGTGTTAGCTTATCTGGCATCGGTCAACCGAGCAACATCGCTTCGCCCTTGGGACTTTCATGAAGGCGAAAAATAGGAACATGTTAAACAGAATCTAGGAGCGCTATAATTTGTCTTGCGGTAGCTGACAACTGGGGATTTCTGCTCACCGAAAGTATAAGGTCATGGGATTACCATTATCCACTCGTCTGATACAGTGGATTGCAGAAGGATACCATACTTCCTCGGATTACATAGTATAATACGTAGTTAAAATCTCCACTTCAAGTACACATATTACCTATAAGATATATTTCAACTATCGCACATTAGCCGTTAACCCTCCATGCGAAGCACACCGTTCTGCATGGCCTAGAACTCCTCGAGACACAATCAGTTTTAGAGAGGTCAGCTGGAAGCCCATGGTGATGCGCTATAATGAGGCTTTACGCACGCATGCTGCAATTTCTTCACCCTCTACTGACTCTATCAACAACGAGAGGTCTGGGCTGTGATCAAGCTAGACATACGGCACGTTTATGTTGGCCCACCTTGAACACCTGCTCGGGGCATCATGGGGTCCGATCTGTCAAGATAAGTGGATACGTATACAAGTGAGCAGAATGTCTTGTATATTCAGAATAATCAGAAGGAAGAATCAAGGACCAAAGGTCCGGGGGAATCTAGTAATACATATAGTCAAAAAATAAAGTATACCTAATCTCCACATTCTAACACTCCCACTTACTCTAAACTCGTACGTTGCTTTAGTTGTTTAATATAATTATATAAAATATAACCTATAAATACGGATAGCAGATATAATATTTTAACGTTTTTTAAAAATTTTTAAATATATTATTAGATTTCTTTTTTTTATAATTTGTAATAAATCTTTTTTATAAAAAGTTTTAATATATTAAAGTTCTAAAAGTTTGCTAGTACTTCTAATGTTTTTTTTTTATTTTGTTTAGAGTTCTTAGCACTAGCCGAACCTATAAAAAACCCTTATAAAAAAAAAAAAGAAAAATAAATATAGGCTAATTAGTAATAATATATAGATTACCTAGCTAGGCATACGTAGTTTTTTAGTTTTAGGTTATTAGAGCCCAAATAGAAATAATTTCTTATAGCTACTTATTAATAAATTTATAGCATATTATATAATAAATATAAGTTTTAGCTATTAAATATATTGTTAGTATTATATTATATTATAAATATTTAGACTTTTTTAAAAATAAAGTTTAAAAAAATTTATTGTTTTTTTTAAAAAATATTTTTAATATATAATCTAGTTATTATATTTTAAATAAAATTATAGTTCTAAAATATTATAGCTTTATTTCTAGATAGGTTAGTTATTATTACTATAATAAAAGCATGCTATTTTGTATTTTTTTATAGATTTTTTATTAATTATTTAGTTAAAACATAAAAAAAATCTATTTAAATTTTTTTGTTATTTTTTTAGTAGTTATAAAATATATTAAATATATTCTAAATATAAATATTAAATATTATATTATTAATTTTAAATAAATATAAAATATAGCTATAACTATAAAATTATAATATTATTTTAAATATTTAGCTAATTAATTATTAGTTAATTTTAAATATATTAATAGTTTTATAAAAAAACTAACTAAGTTTAATATAAATATATTTTTAATAACTAATAATAAAAACTTTTATTTAATATTGTTTTAAAATAAATAATAATAATAAAATTAAATAATATAATAATTAATAATTTAATATTAATAAATAAAATTATTTTAATAAATTTAAAGTTTTTATAATAATATATAAATAATAATAAAAATTTTTTTTATAATAATAATTATATAACTATTTTATTATTTTTAGTTATAAAGCAGTTTTACTAATATATAAAATATTTTAGTAAAAATAGTAGTAAATATTAATAAGTTTAAAAGTTTTTTAAAATAAAATATTTAAAAAAATAAAAGTTTTTAAAAACAAATTAAGTAAGTTTTATATAAATAAATATTTTTATAGCTTTTTAAAATATAATATTATTAAATATATAAAGTTTTATTTAATTTTATTTTTATTTATTCTAAGTTTAAAGTACTTTAAAAAGCTAAAAACTTATTTTTTAATAATATTTTAGTTAATTTATTTATTATTTATTAATTAATAAAAATATATTAAAGCTTAATATTATTATTAGTTTATTATTTATAAACAAATTTAAACTAAGTAGTTATATACTTAGTATTAATATAATATAAAAGGTTATTTATTAAAGCAATAGTTTTTTAGTTATTTTTATAAATAATTATAATATTTATTTTTTAAATAGTATTTAGTTTTTTTAATAGTAGTTTTAATTAAATAGCTTTTTTAGTAGCTTATGTTTAATTAATATATTTAGTTTTATAAAAAAATAAAAATATAATAGCTTATTGCTTAGAACTTTAACTAAATGTTTTACTATTAATATAAAAAATATATTTTAAAATAGATCTATAAGTATTTTAGTTGCTAGTATAGTCTATATTAATATAACTAACTAAGTTTTAGAGTTTTTTGCAATATATTAATTCTATATTTATAGTTCTTTTTAAGTATTTAAAAATATAGCTAACCGCTAATCTATAAGCTTTATTAAGCTTTGCTATAAATTAACTATAAAAAAAAATAGCAAATATAATATTAGGTTAAATATTAAATATAGCATATATTAATAACCCTATAGTACTTATATATTAGGCTTTATTTTTAAGTATAAGTATATAATTTATTAATAGTAGTTTAAAAGTTTTAGTTTTTATAAGAGTATTTTTAGGTTTTATTTTTTAAAAATCAAAATTTTAAAAAACTTTTTTTATATAAGCACTTTGCCTAAAATAAATTGTTTTATTAGGCTAGTTTTTTTTAATAGTTATTTTTAAATAGTATAAGCAAGGTTTAAAATCTATTATATTAAACTTATTATATAAAATAAATTTTATTTTGTTAATTTTTTTTATAAAAAAATAGCAATTAAAAGGTTATTTATATAAATAGCAATATAGGTATATTTTTTAGCAAATATTCTAATATTAGTGTTTAAAAAAACAAAGCTAAATTGTTTTAAAAAAATGGCTAAAATCTTATACTAGATTTTAAATACTTGCTTTAAGCTATATAGGGCTTTTTATAATTTATATATTTTACTAGTACTATTCTTGAACTTAGTTAGTTGTTTAATATAAATCTTTTTATTTATTTAAACTTGAGATTAAAAACTATAGTAATAATAAAAATTGCTTTATAGCTTATAAGTTTAATTATTAAAATAAAAGTTTTATTATAATTAAAGCTTTTTATTTATTTAAAATTTTTGATTACTTAGCAAACTTTATAATAAGTAATTAACTTATTTAGTTTATGCTTTAGCTTAAATATTTATTTTTTAAATAATACTTTATATTTTAGTAAAAAATTATAAAGTATTTAAGTCCTATTATTAACTAGTAATTTATATTTGTTTTTTATACTTTTATACTAGTTATACTAGTAAGCACTATTTTTAGTTTAATTAACTATTTTTAGTTCGGTTATTTTTACTAAAAAAAAACATATATAATACTAATAAATAATACTATTATTTAAAATAAATTAATATTAATTTGATTTATTACTACTTTATATATTAGGTTTAATACTAATAGTTAGAGCTATTTAAGTTATTTTATTTTAAAGCATAAATTAAAATAGTTTTTTTAAATTTTTAAAAGTAGCATTATTATAATATAATTTTATAGTATTAATAATTTATTATTAGAATTATTAAAAGTTGATATAAAAAAGTTTTATTTAGAATTATTTTTATTAATTATTTTAGAACTGATATTTAGTTTAAATATAAAAAAAAAGCTTTAATTATAAATAGTTCTACTGGACTAAAGTAATATAGTATTTTCTAGAAATTTTTTAGGTATATATTTATATATATGTTTGTAAATATATAAAAAAGCACTTCTTTTTAAAATAAATAATTTAATATTTTTATTAGTTATATTACTTATATTATTTTTTAGTTTATTAAAGATTTAGAATTTAATATGTTTTATATTAGCTTTTTGTTTAGTAGTACTTCTAGTTCTTACTATTATAGTTGTTTTGCTAGCGTTTAAAATAAAATATATTGTTTTATATATAAAAAACCAGTTTTTAATAAAAGTATAAATTTAATATTTTTTAAACCTAATATTATTTATATAAATTATTTAATTAGAATTTAAAAAAATAAAGTAATTTATAATATTTTTTTTTTAGTATTCTGATATAATATAAAGTTTTATTTTTTTATTAAAAATAAAAGCTTTACTTTTTAAGAAATAAAAGCTTAAATTTTTAATAATTCAAAAGTATATTAGGTTTAATAAAATACTATATTATATTTTATAAAGTATTTTTTTTTTTAGTTTATTAATTAGATATAAATCTTTTAGGTATATAGTAGTACAAACTAGCACTAATTAATAGTAAAAATTAATACTAAACAAAGTAGCTATAATTAATAGTTATTAAACAATATTTTTTAGTATTTTTATAGCTTTTTTAGCAATACTGTTTTATTAATGCTAATTAATAGCTAAAAAGTATAGTGCTATATTTTTATTATAATATAATATTTTTAAAGGTATTTTTTATAAATATAAATCTTTAATTTAAAGTAATAGTATAGTATTTTTGCTTTAGCTGTTTTTTTTAGTTAAAAAGGGTTTAAAATAATTTTATAAATTCTAAAGTTAATTTTATAAAATATATTTAGATTATTTTAGTAAAATTATTTTTAATAATTACTTATTAAATTAACTTATTATATTTTATAATCTAGTTTGTTTTAGTTAATATATTTATAAAATTTATATATAATAATTTTAATTTTTATATTTTTTTTTATAAAAATTTTATATAAAAAGTTTTCTTTATTTATTTTTTAATATAAGTTTTATAAAAACAATATTTTTAAATAAAAAATATTCTAATTAAATAGTTTATTAGGTTTTTTAGGCCTTAGTTATTTAAATATTTTAATTATTTGTACTAAATTTATATTTTAAAGTCAGATAGAAAATAAATATAAAAACTAATATTTAAAGCTATAATATTAATATTATTATTAAAAATATTAATTAAATATAAACTACTAATAGTTCTAGCTATTATAAAGTAGTTTTTTTTTTAGTACTAAAAGTTTTGTTATAGCAAAAAAGAAATTTAACTTTTTTTTTAAAAAACTAAAAAATAAAAATCAGATTTACTTTGTTTTTAGGAAAATAAGTAATGTTATAAAAAATTGTTTGTTTTTTTTAGCTATTTATTATTAAAATAATTATATAATTTTTTATTTTTTTAAGTATTACTACTTTTTTTGTTATTTTTAATATTTTTAAACTAATATATTTTTTTATATTAAAAAAGCTACTATAGTTATAAAAAAAATATTAATTATAGCTTATATTTAAAATAATAATAAATTTTAGTTTTTTAATAAAAAAATTATTTGTTATATTACTAAAGTTAGCAAAGCTAAACTCTAAAAGAGCATTAGTTATATAAGATTTTTTTAAAACGTTATAAAATAATTTAAATATATTAAAAATAATAGTTAATATAGTTTTAGTTAAAAAAAAAATAGTAATATTTATATTAATATTAAATATTTTAATAAAAAAACTTAGTTTTAGGATTATAGTTAAAGTTATATTAATAATAAAGCTAAAATTAATAAAAGCAAAATTAAAAAATTTAGAACTATTAGTAGCAAAAAAAAAAATTTTATAATTAATAAAGTTATTATTGTTATTATTTTTGCTTTTTTTGCGCTTTTGTTTATTATTTTTTTTTTTACTATTTTTTAAAAGCTAGCTAAAAAAACTTAGTAAAATATTTTTATAAAAAATAAATATTTTTATAATAAGTATACTTAAGCTTTTTATTAAAAACTAATAAATTTATATTACTTTTTTTTAGTTTTTAATTTTATTATTTTTGTTTAGTAGCTATAATAATTTTATTAAAAATAATAGCTTTTTTTATAATTATATTATTTTTGTTCTATTTAAATATATTAAAAAAAAATCTAAAAAAATTTAAAAATTTATTAATAAAAATTAGTTCCATAATAATATAAATATTATTTAGTTTTATTAATTTGTTTTAAATAGTTTAAAGTTTTAAAGCTAGCTTAGTTATATTATTTTTATAAAACTTTAAAATAATATTGTTTTATTTATATATTAATAATTAAAAAATAGTACTATTATAAAATTTAAATTTTTTAATAATTTTTGTTTATATAAAAATAGTAGTATTATAAAAAACTATATTAGTATATTTAATTACTATTTAAATATTAGGTCCGAGCTAACTTTAAATTATTATATAAGTTTTATTTTTTTTATTTTTTTAGTTTTTAACTTTTTTTTAATAAGTAGTAATATTTTTGCTAATTTATTAAGTAAAAATTAAAACTTAAATTTTTTTAAATAAAAATTGTTTATATTTTATTATTAATAAATATTTAAATATTTTTTTAATAAACTTAATATAATTTATAAAAAAATCTATTATAAAAATAAATTTTAAACTTATTAATTTAATTTTATTTATTATAACTATTTTGCTAAATTATTTTTAAATAAGTTTTAAGAACTAAAGCTTTAATATTAAAGTTAAAAATAAAAATAATAGCTTTTTGTTTAGATTTTTATATAATAAGTAGTAGGTTTAGCAGTACTTAAAAATATATTATTAAAAATATAAAAAAAACAAGTAAAAATACTAGTATTAATATATAATTAGCTAGTTTAAGCATTATTAAACATATAAAAACAAATATAAATATTATTAATTATATAAAAATAACTAGTATAAGTATTACTATATATATAAATAGTACTAAAGTTAGAAATAAAAAAATAAATTTTTTTTTTAAATAATAATTTCAAAATTAAAAAAGTCTAATTTGTTTAAAAATAAAAAAAATAGTAGTATAAGTTATAAACTTAGCAATAAATCATAAAATAGAATATTATTAAATAAAAAAGATTTATTTTTAGATTTATTTATAAATAAATTAAGTAAAGCAGTAATTAATTTAATAATAAAATATAAAAAATTATTTTTATTAAAAAGTTTAAAAATAAAAAAACAAAAAAGTAGTTTTAATTTAAAAAAATATTGTTTAATATTTAAAAATATTATATTTAAAAATAAAAAATTAAATATTTTAAAATACCTAAAAAATAAAATAGCTAGTAATAAAATTTTTTTTTGCTAAGTTTACTATTAATAAAGTTTTATAACTAAAATATTTAATAAATAATTAAAACTAAAAATTTAATAGTTAAATTATGCTATAACGTTTTAAATTAGTTTTAGTTTATAAAAATAATAAAAGAAATAAATAATATTAGAATTTTTGTTTGTTTTAGTTTTAAAAAAAAAGTTCTATTTATTTGTTATATTAAAAATTATATAATATTTATAAAATAAATTAGTTTTTATTTAAAATTAATATTTTTATTTAATATTAAAATATTTTAAAAAGTTTTATTATAGCAAAAAATCAAAAAAATATTTATAAAAAGTTATAGGTTTATTAGCGTTTAAATCAAGCAAAACTATTAAATAGCGTTTATATTAAAAATAATACAAGTAAGCTGTTCTAGGCTTATAACTTATTAAAATAAATAGATATATATATAAGTAAGTAGAATGTTGTATATATTTAGAATGATCAGAAAGAAGAATTAAGGACCAAGGGTCCGGGGGAATCTAGTGATACATATAGTCAGAGGATAGAGTGTACCTAATCTCCACATTCCAACACGATCTGTATAGCTCGACAAACATCCGAGGGGTGCCATTGGGAGGTGCAATACGTGTCACGGCACACGCATGGTCTGACACCATGTACAAATTTGTTACATAGGTCCTCGTAGGGGCTTGTTTGCCAGACTAGTCCACCCGCCCTCCGTCGAACCTGGACGGTTTGACTACATTACATGCGGCCCCACCGTTGCACAACTGATTGCTTTAGCTGGTTGTTGATATATTCTAGACCTGTGAGAATTTTAAGTTTGTGTCATCGGAGAACCGAAGGGACGAAGCGAAACAGCTTGCTATTGCATGACAGAGGAAGCAACTATGTTCGTACCACAAAAGTTGATGACGACCAACAATGGACGATCACAAGAGCTAGGTGGGCATCTAGACCATTTCACCGGACCTGGACATTTCAAGCCGGGCCTTCACGTGATAGGGAGAGCCAAGCCATGCCGAGGTGATCAAATGCTAATTGCCAGATCTCACGCGCGAACAAGGATGTGCGGCATGAGAGTTTCAATCACCCAAACCATGTGTGCTGACCCCAAAGTCCATTACTAGGCAGGCGGTGAAACAGCATTAAAGAGCTCTTGGAATATCAGTATTTTTGAACGTTCGTTTCAGGTTCTTGTGACGACCCTGAAGATTATTACAACCCGGCACCACATAAATCACGATATGATGAAGACAATACCTCTTCGAGAGCTGGAGTATTCTCTCCTTGCCGAACCCTCTGTTTCCTCGCATAGTGAGGATAATACCAGTGATATGGACAGTGCTCTCTACGACGGTGTGCGCAAATCTCACCACCGAAAACTACTGAAGATACTTCAAGGAAACCTCAGTGTCGCCTTGATCTGGTTTCTGGGCAGCATCTTGCTCTTCGCTGCAGCTGTCAGATAAACGCAAAGTCGTCCATTGGAATCACAGCTCGCTTACTGTCAGTATTCCCGTGCAGAGTCAAAACCTCGTGGCAGATTATTACTTCCCTATCCAGGGGACCACAATGGAGGCTCATGCAAGCAATATGTACTAACCCCATACCACTAGCACCGGCAAAAGAGGCCTCCATGGCAACCCCAGGAACTAGATAGTCATAACCGAAGTCCTCTACTCCTTTCATTGTTTGTAAGTTGTGTTATATTCGAGTTGTGATAGTTTTACGCCTTTTTTTGATGTTAACCTTTCGTTTCTTCGGGATGAATTGGGAAAGTCGATATGGCCCGAGTACTATGGAACTTTAGAGAAGCAATACAACATGTTTTATGAAATAGCTGTAATATACCAAGGTTGGTTCTTTAACGCTAGTACACCATGTTTAACACGCTAACTATGGCTTTAGGCATATAAATCACTGCGTTAAAGCACTACGCGAAGTTATTATATGTAGCTCTGATATTCCGTTTTATTCTTAGTAGTATGTTCCTGACACTAACTATATTACTTCTAAAGGGGTTAGGAAGCATTTATGCTGAAACCTTGACGCTATTAAGGAATAGGCAAAGTTACGCTCAGTAGCATGGCTGGCTATTGGACCTATACATATTGTTGTATTATTAGGTATTGACCTAGGTATGCGTATGTGGTAGGTCATGTGATATTTTCCAGGTCACATAACGACACACAACCTAGTAGGTGGATATAAGGTCTTTCGCCCAGCATTTTCCCACGGATGTTAACCTTACTTCTTCACCTTATAATTAATATGTGTTGCCTAGTAAACGCTACATGGTACAGCAAAACGCACCACCATGACAAGCCATTAAAAATTCGATAGGTAGAAGCTAGGCACTTATAGGCTTAGAAGGTTAATTTAAAGACAATAAATAGAAGGTGATAGAACATAACAAACAAGTCTAAACTTATAACTCTAAGGGGAAGGAAAAAACCATGTTTTATAAGGTAACATTCCCACTCGTAGCTATTTAATCCTTGTTCTTACCCTTTTTAATTACGGATAACGTTAGACTAAATATTTCATATAAATCGCTAACTCATATACTCTTTTATCTATGTACTGCACCTAGTCGTTTCGAGGGTAAGGATCAGGGACCTCATTGCTACTCCAATAATTCCCCCACTCTGCGTGGCTGCGTTCGATCAGCTTACGGCAATTTGGACAAGGTTGCGAAACGAATTCGTAGTATTCAGGCTTGGCCCGGCTCGCTCGTAGGATCAACGCCTGCTGGTAATTGTCGTTCAGCATCGCGAAGTCCCTCTTCAATGCGAGGCCATGGCACCTTTTCCTCCAAGGCGGATCTCGGTGGTTGCTGTGAATCCAATCTGTCAGCCATCTTTAAAGTGTCCGGTCTAGGGCTATAAGAGAGCAGCTTATAATGATGGTACATATAATGTTGTACCTGAGCATGTTTATAAAAGGATATGTTTCAGCACAGTTTCCGAAATAAGTGCCTAACCTCCTCCCACAGCTTGATTGATTGATTGATTGATTGATTTGTTTAACGTCAGTACGGGGTGCCTAGGCTCTATATCGTAGGACTTTCTTAAAAATATTATAATATGACAAGCTCTACTTATTTTTAAATATAGTAAGTGTTTTATATCCGGAAGTTAAGCAAGATGCTAGACTATACTTTTATAGGTTTATTATTCTATTATTTATAGTTATTATATTCTGATCTGCTAAGCTAGGCTTATAGGCCTTATATATTGCTAGTTTTTAGTAGTATTAATTAGTTTAAGTTTTTGCTTTTATTATAGGTTTTTTTTTGTTTATATTAGTAAGTTTTAGGGCTATATTATATAAATAGTTTTTTTGTTATTTTTATTATTTTTTAAGTGTTTTTTTTTTTTTAGTATTTTTTTAATAAACTAATACTTTTTTGCTTATTAGTTCAAAGCCTAAAAAATAGCTATTTTTAGCTTTTCTTTTTTTTTTTTTTTTTGTAGCAACTTTTTTTTTTCTTTATATTCTTTTTCTAGTAGTACTACTTTTTTTTTTTTAAAAAACAAATATATTTTATTATAATAGTTTATTGTTTAGCAAAAATTTTAAAATATTATAAAGTTTTATATTAGCTACTATTAGTATTTTTATTTATTTATTATATATTATAAATTAAATTTATATAGTTTTATTAGCTAGTTATTTTTAGATTATTTTATATTATTGTTTTTTATAACTAGCTTAAATAGTTTAAATTATTTTAGCTTATTTGTTTTAGTAGTTATATAATATATTATATATTTTTTGTTTTTTTTTTGTTTTTTTTTAGAATATAAAATATAAATATAATAGATTTTTATTTTATAATAATTAAATTTTTTATAATATTAGTAATAGTTTTTATAAGCTAATATAATGTTTAAATATTAGCTTAAAATTTTTTTAAGTAAATATAGTATTTTTAAATATTTTTTAGGTTTATATTTAATTTTTATTATTTTAAAGTTATTTGGGATATTAATATTTTGATTTTTTTGCTATTTTTTTATTATTTGTTTTATATTTTAGTATATTTTTTTTTTAAGGCCGGCTGCTATAAAGCTTAACTTTAGGTCTAAAAGCTTTTTTTTTGTTTTAAGCTTTACTATTTTATTTGTTTATTTGTTTTTTTTAATTTTATAATATTTTAAGCTCTAATATATTTTAATATTATATTATTTTATAAATTTATTATAATATTATTAATATATTTTTTTAAATATATTATAAAATAGTTATATTATTTATATAAAATATAACTATAATATTAGTTAGGTATTATTAAATAGCTTTTTATAGCTTTTTAAAAGTTTTAAATATTTTTATATTAAATATTATTTTATAAAAATATAAGCTTTTATATTTTTTTATAATTACTATTTATTTTTTATATAGGATATATTTATATTTAAAATTATTTGTTATTTTTAAATTATTTATAAATATAATTATATTAAATATTAACTTATTAGTAAATTATTTTTTAAATATTTTTATTGCTGTTTTTTTGTTTATATTATTTGTGGGGTTTTTTTATAATTTTTTTAGAAATTTAAGCAAATATAACACTATCTGCTTAATATCTAGCAATATTTTAGCTATTATTTATAGGTTAATATATATTTATTGCTATTAGTTAGCTTTTTTTTTTTATTATATTATTTTTAGTATTGATCTAACTACTAATAAATATTATTTATATATTATTTTTATTTTAAAAATATATTTATATTATATTTATTTAAAAGTTATTTTTATTATTAATATTTTGTTAATTATAAAAAAAGTATATTTAAGGAACATTTTTTATATAGGTAGTACTTTTTTTATTATTTTTAAAAATATTTTTTAGATTATTTATATATATTTGCCTAGCTTTATATTAATTATTAGCTGCTTATTTATTATTATTTTGCTTATTAGTTTTTTTTATTTTTTATATTATGTTTTATATTTATATAAAAATATTAGTATTAGGACTATATTTATTATTTTATAAAGGCCTGCTGCTAGAGGGCTTTTTATTATAGCTAAAATAGCCCTAATATAGTTAGCTATTTTTAATCTTTTTATTGCTTTTTTTTTTATATAGCGTTAGAATTATAGTTTTTTATTTAGGAAAACTTCTAGCTATTATAATACTAAAGCTTTTTATAGCTCTAAAAAATTTGCTAAAAAAACTAGTATTATTGCTGTTTTATTATTAAATTTAATTATAAAGTTAGTTATATTTTAACTTTTTATAAAATAAATAGTTTCTATCTTTTTAAAAATAAATATTATTTTATTAGTTTAGTTATATTTAAAGATCTTATTAACTTGTTTTTTTGTTTTATACTTGTTCTGTTCTAGGATTTTTTTTAAAACTAAAACTACTAGGTTGTTTATATACCCCTATTTACTAGGGTTGCTTCTAATTAGTTCGTATAAATATAGCATATATAGCATTAGTAATGCTAGGAAACTTTATAATATATTATAGGCTGTTTTTTTTAGACTTGTTGCTATATTTTCTAGGTATGCTATAAGTATATAGCTTATTAAGAAGTTTTTAATAATTTTAATAGTTATTATAAGCTAGCTTTATTTAGTTATTCTAGTTAGGAATCTATTTTTTAATAATATATTAAATGTTTTTTATATATTAAAAATAACTAGTATAGCTATTATTTTATTAGTAAGGGCTAGGTTTATATTATATATTAAACTGGCTCTTAGGTTAGTAGTAGATTTTTTAGATATAGCTTTTATATATTGCAGACTTATTAGGCCTATTTTTAGTACTATTTATATTATTTTTTTTACTATAAGTCTTTTAAGCTTTTTTTTTATATAAAATAGTAAAACAATTAGCTTTTAGAACTTATATAATATAAAGTCTGTTTTGTTTATTTTAAGTAATATAATTATATTAGTTTGTTTTTAAATTTTTAAAAAAATATTATATTTTAAATATTTTTTTAAAAGTTATTAGTAGTATTTTTTTATTATAGGTTATATAATATTTAAAAGCTTAATTATTACTAAGTCTATTTTTAGTAATATTAAGATAATTTTTATGGTATATTTATATATTTTTTTTATTATTATTTTAATATTTTAGAGTAGTTATGCTTGTTTGTTTAGTTTTAGGGCTTTTATTGCTAGTAAGTTGTTATTTATATTAAATCTTTTAAAAATATTTTTAGTAAAATATTTAACTTTTTTTTTTGTTTTAATTATAATTTTTTTTTTGTTTATAAAAAGTAGGGCTTTAATTATTTTGTTTTATTTATACTAATTAATAACTACTATTAAGTTTTTATTATTTTGTATATTATTAATTTTTATTTTTTAGTAGTTTGTTTTTATTTTTTTTATTATTATTAGTAGTTATTTTTTATTTATTTTTGCGTTTTTAGTATTAAATAACTTTTTATATTTTATTTATATTTTTATATATTTGTTTGTTTATTATAGTGTAGATCTGCTTTATTTATATTTTTTAGTCCTAATAACTTTTATATATTTAGTTATTAGGGTTAATAGTGCTTCTATAGCTTTTTTTATTTTTTTTAGCGTAGTAGCTTTTTTAACTTTTGGTAATATATTAGTTTTTGTTTTTATTAAGTTTTATAGCTATTTTAGGTCTTTTTTTTTAATAACTATTTTAGGTAGTCTATTTAAGTAATAGGTAGGGCCCTGCTATAGTAATATAGTTTATAATAGCTTATAGTCTAAAAGGATTTTTAGTTTTTTTATTATATAGCTTTTAATAAAAAAAATATTTAAGAAAGGAATATTTAAAATATGCCCTGTTTTATAGGTTATTTTTTTTAGTGTGTTTATAAAATATATTTTTATTTTTGTTAATTATTTTAAGATTTATTATCTATTATATAGTGTAGCAATTTTAAGCTTTTAGTTTAGGTGTTATATATTTAGGTTGCTTATTGCTAAATAGTTTTTTAGTAGCTCTAGTACTATAATATATTTTATTATTATATTTATATTTAGTGTTTTATAATATATAAAAAGGTTATATTTATTAATATTAAGTTATATTATATTATAGTAATATATTAAAGCTTTTTTTTTTATTATAAAGTCTTTTTATATTTTAATATATATTATTATTTTTAGTTTATTATTTTTTTGTTTTTTTGTTTGTTTATTTATAGCTTTATAATTATTACAATATTTATTTTTTTATTTTAATATTTTTATAAAAAAATCGAACAGTTATTTGTTTTATATTTAATATTTTGGGCTACTATTTTTATTATCTAAACTTTTAAAACGTTTTTTTTTTTTTAGTATTGTTTGGTTATATTACTATGCTATTTTTTATACTTTTGTTTTTAAACCTAGTAATAGATCTGTGGGCTTTTTATATACTTTTAAGTATTTGTTATAATATTTTTTTTATTTTTTTGGGTTTTAAGGTATTATATTTGTTTGCGAATTTTTTTATTAGTATTTTTAGTACTATTAGTAGTAGTACTAGTATTACTGGTTAGATTATTATTAAAAGTATAATAGTGATTTTTATTTTTATTTTTATTTTTTTTAATGTATTATTTAAAGATAAAGCGAAAAAAATAGAGGTTATAGCTATGTTTGATTTGTTTTATATTTGTTTTTTTGGCGTAAGGGAGGCTTTTTTTTTGTTGCTGCTATTTTATTGTTTTGGCTAGTTTATAATTTTTTTTTTTTTTTGTTTGTAGTAGTTAAAAGTAGTTAGTATTTATTATTATAGTTTTTATTGTTTATTTTTTGGATTGTTTTTAATTTGGCTTACGTTATTAGAATAATAGCTTTGTTAATTTTTTATAGTTTTATAAAATAGTTTTTATAGCTTGCTAGGTATAAGCTATAGTAGTTTGTGTATTTTAGTAGTATTGTGTATTTTTTATTATTTATTAGTTTATAAGTGTTTAGCTAAATATTATAGTTTTTATAAAATAGTTTTTAGTTGTAGTATTTTAATATATAGTAGTTTTAGCATTTTAGGTTATATTAAATAACCTAGATTTGTTTATTTTTTTTATAAAAAAGCTTGTTAATTAAAAATAATTTAAACTTTTTTATTAATTTTTTAAAAGCTATAACTTAAATAATTTTTAAAGTTTTTAAGTTTATTTTTTTATAGAATATATAAGTATTAACTAAAGTAATACTTATTTATATTTTAATTTTTTTTATTATTATTTTTTATATAATATTTATTAAAGTGCTTAATATATAATTAGTTATAAATATTAAAACTTAAAAGATAATATATATTATTTATTTTTTAAAAAGTTTAATTGTTTAGGTTTGCAAAGTTTGTTTAATAATTTTAATGTTTTATTTTTTAAATAGTTTGTTTTATATTACTAGATTAATTGTTTTAATTATCTAGCTTATTTTTATAAGTTATATATTTTGAATAGTTTTTATTAGTAGTTTTAGGTTTTTTAGGAGCGTTATTTTTGCTATAAAAGCTGTTTTTTGTTAGAACTGTAGTACTTTTTTGCTTAATTAAATAAATATATAAATATTTTTGCGTAGTTTTTAGATATTTATTATAGTATTAGTATTATAGTTGGAATATTTATTAGGAGCTACTAATAAGGTTGCTTTAAAAGATAATTTAGTAGGGAATTTATTTTTTATTATTATTTTTATATACAAAAATATTATTAATTATATTTTTATTAATATTAATATTAGTTGTTTTAATGTTTTTATTTATATTAAAATATTAGCTAGTTATAAAAGTACTATATTTTAGCTTTTAAATTATATATATATAAATATATTAAAATATTATTTTAAAATTTTAATATAATTATAAATTAACTATTTATAGCTAGCTTAAGTATTGTTTTAAAATAAGCATATAAAATTATTTAATATAGTTGCTAACTATATAATAACTTTTTAGTAGATTTTATTTTTATAATTAATTTTTGCGTACTGTTTGTTTAATATATTATAAAGCAAAAGTTTTTGATTTTTTTTTTTTTTAATTATTTTTAGCTTTAGTAGCAAGTTAATTATTTGATTTTTAGCTTATTTTATTAGTTTAAAGTTAGCTTGTATTAGTATATTAATAATAAATACTTTTATATATATATTTATAGTATTATTAAATATTATAGTAGTTTATAATAGGGTAGTAGGGTTTTATATTAGCGAAGTTTTTCAGCTACGCTAGAAAATATTGCTAATTAGACCTTTAGTGTTTTGTGGAAACAGCGCTAATTTTAGCGCTATTAAGGATTTTGGTAGTGTGCGCTGTACTGGACTAACAATTCCAAGCGTACGGATAATAAATAGGAAGGAAGGTGAGCGCCTCTTCCCACGGCGCTCGATCGTGGGACTCTCTTCGAAGCTGAATTCGATCGTGATCCCGTAGAAACTTATTAAAAGGCTGTACCGCGCTTGCTTGAGATCTGCTTCCCAGGTGCCGACACGATTGTCGACACGATTCTGTGGATTTGGATTGCTAGGGTTTGTCCAATCATACCCGGCCAAGGCAGCACCAAGAAAGAACACGCCGTCGTCGGGATTCCAGGTGCAATTGTAAAAGAACGAGGGATCCCCCACGCCACCCTCTCGTCGATGCCTCCGTTCGAAATTGTTTGTTCTATTGCCCGCAAGAAGCATGCACCAGCGGCCATAGACTGCTGTGAGAGGGAGATAGAAATTTATCTTATCTGCATTTTGCCCATACGGCGCTGGGCCCAGCTTGGATAGGAAAAGTCCCAAGAGATCGTATGGTGTCCAGTAAGCGACGAAGGGCCAACCATTGTCGAATCGATGAAAGTACGTCCTTGCTGCGATAAACTTGGATTTGTCGGGCGTACAGATTGTCCAGATAGGATTGAGGGCACGGTGAATATGCTGGTCTGGGCGGATGCTGAAGTTGTTGTACTGATTCCCGTCTGGAAGGCTGTGAACATATGAATAGTCAATGAGTGAAATGACTTGAATAAAGAGACGCGAAATTAATGAGATATTGTGAAGTCGAACCTGAGGCTTCGCAATTGCTTCAATATGAGCTGTAGCTGGGGGCCAAGACCCGGATCGATGCCAAAGTTCGCGGGCGTATCGGCTCTAGCCTGGAGAAAGCCAAACACCTGAGATGAATTTAGATCACCGAGTTTGATCATGAATGCGTCAGAGAGAACGATTTCTAGCACCTACTGCTGCCCTGTCGTGGTAATCGTGTAGCACGGTCAAGTTCACGCCGCTGAAATCCAGTATATTTGGCTGAGCCATTCTGCACTTGTAGAGCGAGAGGATGTCATAGGACAAAAGAGCTTCATAAGATTAACGTTATTGATTCAAGGTTCGTGGCTCATATTTGAGAGATTCGTGAGACACAGTTGACCGTCTCAAGAAAAGACCTACGGCCATTCGAGAGGTATATTGGCCAAGGTATGAGATGGGATTGCATAGGTACTACTACAAGCCAAGGAAAGATATTGGATGTACCATAGTACATGCCAAGATTTTATAGGACTAGAGGTCTCCTATCAAAGGCTGGGTATATGGGTATACCCCTCTAGGACTTTATTATAATTACCTCCTGTTAACATTTCCACTATGGACAGACAACCAAGGGTATTAGACCCGTCGTATATTCTCAATGCTTAGATAAGAAACAACTCGCGAATATAGCTTATAAGGATATATCACTTCATCGTTTTAATCATATTCTTCTGTTGACTGCCGACATGATTGTCAATTTCAGAAGATCGCTCGAAGGAAAGACGATACCTCGAGGATCGATTTCATGTTTATGCACGGAAGACCAACCGGCTTAAACAAGCAACTGCCTTTTCCAGTATCCCGCTGCCGTTCGGGTGTGTATTTATCTTCCCCTCTCGCCTTTCCCCGAAATATAACATCTTGCGGCGATGTTCTTACGACTCAGCCCAGTCCGAAAACTCCACATCACCAAAGACAAACGACGCGAAATGTCTAGCAATACCCAGAAAGGAAGCACCGTAAGGAGATGCTACCTTCCGACTCTACTAGTTTGAGTAGGTCACTAATGCCCATGTCACTATAGTCGGATGTCCCCAAGGGTTGGACGGACAAGTACGAGGGTATGGGCAGTGATGCCATCTGGGGTGACGATGGGGTGGGGACGCTCATGGCAGCCGATCTGGGACTGCCGAAGCCCACGCCGAAGCTGGCTCTCCTGGAGGATGGCGGAGGTCTATACATTTTCGACGCGAGCTCCCAATTGTACATGTGGAACGCTCTCGAAGGCGACACGTACAATATCCTCAGTCCTACATCGTTCGATGACATCAAGAAGCTTATCAAAGAGGCGAAAATGGAGGACATGAAGCTGCAACGTTGCCATCCTCCCGCTGCTCCAGCGTAGAAGGAGTGAAACGAACGGCGATGTAGCCGACTGACTCATGACACGTCGTCCTTGAGTCTCGGCTGACTTCACGGCAAAACATTAGTATTAGCGGGCGGGTGTGGCGTCTATGGAATTGATGGGAGGGTATACAGGAATGAAGTATCTCAAGTTGACCTCGTGTGCGCCTCTTGCATAAGCGTGATTAGGAGAAACTACAAAGTATTTGAAATCGCATGGGACTGGAGCGTCATGATGCTCGCCAAACCTTCAGTAATGCTTGATTCTTGTTGCATTCCGCTGTTCAACTAGGTTTGGGACCTTGCGATATAGCGCAACGCTCGATATGCACCGTTAGGAAAAGGCTTTCAAAATGTCACATTGCATATTCAGGTCGTTATGACGCCGATCTCTTTCCAATTCAAATCGACTACATCTCACATGGTAGCTGAAGAGCAGGAAGGGACTCTGTTGAGCTGATCAAAAAGTCCCGCGGAGAGTATTGGCATGGCGCATGAGCGGGCTTCGGCTCAATTGGCTGTCACGGGCAACGCGGGGCGAGGACACAACGATCCAATGCCTGCTCGGAAGTCCTGTTCGAAAGCACTATGCCGGCTGAAATTTCGTTAAGAAAAATAATGCGAAATTGAATGGGCTCGACTAAAGCCAGAGTCTTGCTGCCTTAGTCCCCCCTCGGACCCTGGATTCCTCTATGATTCCTAAAAAGCCCGCGAGAGACGATGCAGCTTGATTAACTATCCTCGCTCGACGATAGTGCCGGAGCGGTATTGTTGCGCTCTCGACTATCCCAATCTCCGTAGTTCACCTGAGTTGTGATCTTTACATTCAATACTTAGACATGACTGGCCTAGCAGCCCTCGTCGTGGCCGCGGCTCCCATGAACGAGCGGATTCATGTCCATTACAACACTACGAACCTCAACCTCGCAGCGCGGCTGATGAACGGCGAGAAGAACGGCGATGATCTCACGAAGGACTACAGCCCAAAGTCAGACGCCGTGCAGGGCATGATTGTCAATCCGTCGCAGCTCGGCACCTCGCTGCTCCTAGGGATGAACATGGTCGTCGGCGTCACTAAGAAGAAGGACAGCACCACCGAGAACGAAATCTCCATAGTGAGCCCCGTGTACTGCCCTCTGGAATCCACCGAGATCGACAACACCACTGTGACCGTCTGCTCAAGTGGCAAGGACGCGTGGGTTTACTACTTGAAGTAAGTGCTCGTGGGCCCTCCTCTAATCTAAAAGAAGCCATGATGGAACCCTCGATCCTCATTCATGTGGTAATTATGCAGGGGGCCCGATGCCAACTCGATTACGCTGTACGAGTACACGCTCAGTGACTTCGCTATCGCTCGGAAGGCAGAGAACGGCGAGATCCTGAAGGGCTCATCGCTGGCGGCATACTATGATACGGACAAGGAAAAGCGCTACGTCATTTATCAGGGCAAAGACAGCAATGATCTCTGGGAGCATTGCGTTGACGATGAGAGCAGTCAGTCACACCCTTCCCCCGATCACCCCTTCAATATTTACTGACACACAAGGCGCGCATGATAGCGACACATTTGAAGGATTGTAACAATGCGGTCAAGGCGACGCCGCTGGGTGTCGTCTACAGCGACAAGAAGGCGTATCTGTACTACCTTAGTTCGAGTAAGAGGATCGAGCGCATCAAGAAAGACAGCGGCTCTTGGGGCTTGCCGACGGTTCTCGACAAGGAGGCTGACTCGGCCTATCAGCTGTCCGTCGCCTGGTCAGATGCAATCCCCCATGTTTTCTATGTGCCTAATGGCTCGACGGACATCGCTCACTTCCGCGATACCAAGGCTACGTCGTAATGATGGTGGTTTATGTTCAAGATGAATGGGCATTGTGACAAAGTCTGAGTTGTAATTCGTTATCAATTGAGCAGGCTTTTAATCAAAGTGCAAACTGAGCTCTCAAATCATTCTTTAGAAGGTGACGTCGAACTGCCCAGGAAAGTAAAGTGACAGTGAGGAACAGATCAAATGTCGACATCTCATTCATGATTAATCTATCATTTGAACTGAATGAATAGTTCCTTCCCCTGTGACTTTACGCGATAAGAGTGACTGATCGATAAGATAAAGGACATCGAAGACCGACCCATATTATTGACATACGACGTTGATTACGACCTCATCGTTGACAGAGCGACTGCTTAAATAATAGAGTAAAGGCCATCATCATCATCATCATTCCACATTGACAGAAAACAGGTGCTCAAATTAGGCTACAAGCAACAGATCCATAGACAGCCCGACCCATTCCATTCCTTCAATTATCAATCTCCACAGTGAACCTATCTTTCGGCACCTCGCGATACATCTGCGTGTAATAAGCCGCAGTATACAGCGTGAGATACGTCGGCGAGTCCGGGAACTGATTGACGTTGGCCAGACACAGCAAGAAGCTCATCTCCTCGACCGTCTTGACGTCGATCCAGCCCTTGGCGCTGCGCGGCAGCAGGCGCAGGACGAGGTACTTCTTATTACCACCTCTGTCGTCCCCGTGGCTCAGAGACGGCAGCACGTTGAAGCGCAGATTGCTCAGCATCCGCGCGCCGGGCCCGTCGTACCGCGCCGTCAGCCGGTGGCTGTCCGGATCCGCGGGACCGAGCGGCACGACGATGTCGAACTCGACGAGCCGCCAGTCGCTGTGCTCCGTGTTGCTCACGAGCACGGAGAATATCAGGTCCTGAGGGATGACCGCGTCGTCGTCCCCCGCCATGTGGATCTCTGCCTTGCCGGGCGTGTACACGCTACAGGCGAATTTGGGCGGCCCTGAAGGCGGGCTATTATTACTCGAAGAAGAAGAAGAGGAATCTTTTGCTATCCTGGAGGCGAGCCATTTTGGCATGGCGAGATAAGATAGGGCTTGCTTGGCGAGGGGTGGCGGAATGACGTCGTGGCGGCCGGGCGGTTGGCGATGCCATGTCGGCGGTCGCATCTCCGGCCGGAGGGGTGTGTAGGCTGGGAGCGAGCCGGCATGAGGAGCGCAGTTATCTTTGAGCACATGCGTTGCTGGTGTATATTGCGGATGACGCTGATATAGAGAAGCTCCAGAAAGATGATGGGATCCTGCTGCTGGTCTATGAGGAGCAGCATCTTCATCCGATGGGACTGTTTCATTCCCATCGTCCTTGCTGTCGAATAGCGGCTTAATACGCGACTTGGCGAGCATATGAAGGGTCCTTAAGTCCTTTGGCTTTCTTCCAAGTAGAGATTGGGAGCGCAGACTCGCGAGTGTCTCCTTTGCTTGCTCATCACTGATGTTGATGGTGAAGTCATAGACTGGATCGTTCAGCTGCATAGCGAGCAGCGCCGAATTGGGGGTGTCGTCATCAAAGAACCGGCGCGTCACGCCTTGATCATCGATAAAAGTTGGCATCTTCTCTTGAAGCAGGCGTCGCTGTTCCTCGGCGAAATATGGAAGCCGCAGCACGCGTAAGTCAGCTGTGCCGGTCCCAGGCGTCGTGCTCCAGGTGAACCAATTATCGTCGTCACTGCGCTGCTTTTCGATCGGTGGCTTCAATGCCAAGTGGCGATCCTTGTCTCGCTCCCGGTCGGCCTGGCTGACTGTGTACTGTCTGCGTATGTCAATACCGACATTATCCTGTGTGAGCCGAAGCCCGACGGCGAACCGCTGTTGGTGAGGCGGCTGCGTGAAACGTAGGCCGGTGAAGTCATCAGATCCGGGCTGCCGGTCGAGGAGCCCAAGCATTACGCCGTCTGCAACAATCTCATGGCGTAATAATGGTGCACGCTCCGGCAAAGTCCCTTTAGGCGTCGGTTCAGGAAGCGTGGTAACCTTTAGGTCTGGGAACATAGTCACGAGATCTGACCGCAGATAAAACCCATATTCAGGAATCTGAGGCGTGTGGGTTTGGTGTTCGGATTTGTGCCGGATGTAATTGTTGATGGCCTCTTTGATGGCCACTCGGTCACGGTCCTCCTCCATGTGGTTAGCTAGACTTAGAGCGCCGTCAACGAGGGCATCGACCCAGTTCGGATCAATGTAAAAGAAACGCAAACTCTCGTGCTCTAGGTGACTTGGATCGCTGATCAAGTAATGCGCCGGCACGCCTGACAAGAACATGAGGTTCATGATCCATGCGAGTACTATCATCCAGTCGGTTGAGACTGGGTCATTGGTTTCGTCGTAGATGGACCCATCCCATGCTGCAGCCAGCTCCTGAATTGCCAGTTTTGCATGGATGGGATACCCGTTTGCAATCTTATGATCACTGAATCCTAGATGGGGGTATTGCCTGCGATTAAGCCGCGGACGACACCACCTCTGCTTAGGTGGGCCGGGCAGGAAAACCGGGACGTGCTCGCCGGGCGGATCTTGGGAGTCTCCAAGATGAACACGGTCAAGACGGTCAACAGTGCGCTTTAGGTCGCGGAGGATTTCGAAACGTCTACGGAAGCCCCACGGATCCCCTGCAAATCGAACTGCGTCTATCTTACACTCCTTCATAGCGCTTGCCTGTACGGCTGTGCGCAGGCGAGCTAAGGCCGCGGCATAGTTTTGATCCCCAAGGGCCAGAGTTCGTCCGAGCTGCCACGCAGCCGAGTAGCTGATGTCCATGATGCCGACTTCGCGATCGAGGATCTGAAGGTCTAGGCCTGAGTTAGAACATTTATCTAGGCCCTCCTTGTGCTGAACCACATTTGGCGTGAAAGGACCTCGATACAGGGCCACGGTCTCCTCTCCCGTCTGAACGCGGTATTTGACTAGAGAGTACCCATCCTGGAGCCTTTGGGATAGTCGAGTAGCAACCGGAGGAGATAGGTTTTTGGGTGACTCGAGGAGCCTCTGGATGACGGGATCCGGGGCGCGAAGCACGTTTAGCGTCTGTCCGAGGGACACAAAAGCATCATGGGCATTGAGCATCCCCGGTGGCATCGTTGTATGGTTCCAACTATGCAGGGAACACAAACCCACAAACTTCTTGTCATCTGGAAAGCCTTCCATTGCCTCAACCCCTTCTATGGAGATGAGATGTGTGCAGACAGAAATCGGCGTTTCATTGTTTAGTGGTCCGGAGCGACAGCCCACGATAACTGCGAAAATTCCAACATCCTCGACTCCAGCAACCGCCATACCGGTCGTGTTGATGTTGCGCACGTGGGAGAGGTACTTGTGCATGGTCGTGTCTGGAAATTGAGGGACCTGTCGTTTGTGTTGACTATCAAATGTAGAAAACAGGCTCTTGAAAAGGTCGGGCGCAATGAAGATGAAGTCACCCTTGGAAGCCTTAATCTTCTTCTGCTCCGGATCATCATCGGGCGCGTCCGGATCGATTAGGGTTTCGACTGGTGTTCCAATATCACTTATGTCAAGCAGTTCTTCTACAGTCATAGAGACGGCCAATGTTGAGGTTTGCTTGAAGTCTTTCCCGAGCGCGCCAGGGGCAAGCCGTAGCTCCTCTTGAGTAAAGGTGACAAGAATAATCCAAGGGACCTTATTGCGGTTATCTTGTTTATTGTCATCCTTTGGACTGCCACTTCGCTCCCAGGGCAGGTAAGGATCGCTCAAGACCACATGGGGTAGTATACGGTGGTCTTCTGGATATCCGGACGGCGGGTACATAGAGTACACAGAGCCTTCCAGTAGGGAAAATTGCGGCGCACCTACGTAGAACTTCTGCACCGATTTGAGCACGAGGTCGTCGTCCCCATGGTTTGGCGACCTGATCGTCTGTGTCGCCTCTATGGTATGTATCGGCCCTGCTTCAAGACTGGGGGCCCAGAACGAGTTCAGTTTCTCTTCTCCGGGCTTCAAGACAGGCTGTGGAGCTTCTTCGGCTGCCAGTAAGGCCCGCTTGACTTTGTTCAGTGTCACGCTCCTCCTAGCATGACGGAGCGTCAAGTGTCGCGGAGAGTTAATCGCCACGCTCTTGCCTCCGGTGAAGATGCCCATGATTACTTATGAGAGGCACGAAGCCACTGCAACAAGTACCTCGAAACTGAAGCTCTGATGAAAATTCGACTCCTTGGGGGGACATGAAAGGGCTCGCTCAGCTCTATCTTCGAATCGCACCCTGGCTTTCTGCCATCTCAATTTCGAGTTCGAGGACTTCTCGAAGCTCGAGGACGCCTTGACTACTTCAAAAATTCTCGAGGGCTTGAAATTCAAAGAGGCCTCCATCATCTGCAAGAAGTCGCTGGCATTGGCGTCTACAAATAATGGGCCTCAAGCCATCCCGGCTGGTGAAGTATACGTGCAGGTTGGCTGTGTGGTCACGCCGAAAGGTAGCTCGAAGAGTGTCGAATTGCGGGCCGGACTTGAGTTTTTCAACTCTGGCTTCGCATTCACGTTGCAGGTCAAAGCAACGACGAGATCCAAAGAACCCCTGCAGGTCATCCTGGAATGGCTTCTTGGGTTGCTTCCCTCGGATTCCGGCCTAGACTCGGTTGAGACAATCCTGGAGAAAGACGGCATCTTCAGCGATTACATATATCTCCGTCGATTCAGTATCAGCGTGGATACGTCGGGCGAGAAGTTCAAGCTGTCCAGTCTCAAAGTAGACATCGAAGTGTGTGGCAAGTTTGGCCAAGGGAGCGATAACAGCAAGCGGCCGACGTTTTTGGTAACTTATAGCTGGTCTGATGATATTGGCGGGCTGGGTTTCCTTAACGGCGATTTTTGGAATTGTGAGTCCCGAACGCTGGTGAACCAATTCGATTAAGCGCAGTCGCGAAATTGAAAATTTTCTAATCGAGCATCCAGGGTTCGATGCGTCGCCCGAACGGCTTTTAAGTTCCAAATACGAAGCCATAGACGACTTACAACCTCTCGCCGAGCACCCCGCGGCCTCGATAGATCTCGTCACGCTCATATCTGGTGAAACAATCGAAGATGTACCTGCCAATGTACCCACGCTTCTGACCCGCGCCGGCATATTTCTGTCAAAGGATACCTTCGCCATTACAGCTACAGTCCAGTCGAAATCCTATTCCACAGAGGAAAGTACAGTGCCACAGATTGATCTTGGCCAGATCGAGCTTTCTGCCTCCTTTCAGTGGGGAAAGCAAAAGGATTTTTCTTTCGTCTCGCGCATCACTGCTATGGTGGCTCCGGGTCCCAACTCTAGCCACCAAGAGCCCGCCGTCCTCACGGGATCGCTCAGTTACAGTTCTTCTGCCAAGACTTGGGAACTGAAAGCTGATCTCCATGGTCTTTATGCTTCGACTCTGTATGAGTTCTTCGACCCGGATTCGACTGACCACGTAATGCCTCTCATTGATTCACTTGCCATTGCCAATATGAGTCTAGACTACAAATACACTGGCCAGACTCAGGGTGAGCAGAAGGGACGCTCTGTAGGAACATATTTCTCGTTCGACGGATTGCTTCTTGTTGCGGCGCTGCAACTCGAGGTTAATTTCGAGTTCGAAACTCAACAGGGTTGGACCTTCAAGGCTAGTCTGAGTCCTCAGGATGCAACTGCCACGATTGGAGACATTCTGTCTAGCATTGTCGGTGGTGGCGACGAGCTTGAACTGCCATCGTTCTTAGCCAATACCATAGTCAGCGGCAAGGATGGGGGCGGGATCACTGTGGATGTGCGGAAGGCTCCAACCGAAGAAGGAATGTTCCAGTTCATCTCTACCATCGCGATAGGCGACATGGAACTCACTTTCGCGCAGATTCATATGGCTAAGTGGGAGGCAAAGATCCCGTCCAAGCGCTTCATAAAAGTGGCGCTCACTACGCTGCCTAAAGTCGACATACCCTTAGTCGGCGAGCTGGCGCAACCTTTCGACGAGATATACATCATGTGGATCCAGGACGGTACAGGAATGAACAAGACGATGCCAGGACTCACCCGAAAAGAAATTGACTGTCTTAATTTGTCCCTAGACAAGCACCCACTAGTTCCCAAGGACAAGTTCAAGACCAAGAAAGATACCGATGTCCTCCTATCGGCCGGCTCACACTTCGCCGTCATAATGATCGACCAGAGCAAGGGGCGCACCTGCGTGCTCGACTACGATTTCAAGAAGTCGGCAAGCCCCCGAAATAAAGGTGATGAAAGGCAGGTTGACGAAAAATACCGGGGCGCAGGCGGAAAGAAAGACTCTGACGGCGATAGCGCCTCGGCCCCATTCAAGAAGAAAGCGGGCCCCCTATCTATTAGCAACATCGGTCTCAAGTACGCAGACAGTGAGCTCCACATCCGCTTTACAGCTACGTTCGAGCTCGGCCCCCTTGAGTTCTCCCTCATAGGCTTTAGTCTTAACCTCGAATTAAAGGGGCTCAAGAACATCTCGCTGCTGCCGCCCAGCTTGGAAGGCCTCGCAGTAGCTTTCGAGAGGCCACCGCTCACTCTGGCTGGAATATTCAGGCACGGAACAGACCGCTCGCTGGAGTACTATGCAGGCGGTCTGATCATCGGATGGACTCCATACCAGATACAGGCGGCTGGGTTCTATGGGTGGGCTTCAGCAGGGAATGGTCCGAACACTACCTTCATATCGGTATTTGTCTTTGCGCGGTTGGATGGGCCGCTTCTCACTCTAGAGTTCGCCGAAATATCCGGGGTCACCGGGGGTTTCGGGTACAACTCAGAAGTACGGCTGCCCACGCCGGACCAGATAGTGAATTTCCCCTTTATCAAGACAACTGCTTTGCAGGGGGCCACAGACAGCGCTGTGAGTGTCCTCGAGAGACTCACGAGCCCGGCGACGGATGGCTTGTTTGCGCCGCTAAACAATACATACTGGGCGGCAGCGGGGATGAAGATTGATTCTTTCCAGATGATAGCCCTCGACGCCGTCGCTGTCGTGCAATTCGGCCAGTCGATCAAATTAGGTCTCTTTGCGGTCGCGCTTGTCGATATCCCAACGGGCCAGTTGAAGCAGAAGTTTGCGCACGTAGAGCTTGGGATCGCCATCGTGATTGATCTAGACTATGGCATACTTAAAACCGAAGCTCAATTATCCCCTAACTCGTATATCTTGCATCCGGACTGCCACTTGACGGGCGGATTTGCCCTATACTACTGGTTCGACGCCCCGCACGCCGACCGAGCCTTGATAGGGAATTTCGTTTTTACCCTAGGCGGCTACCACCAAGCCTTTGAAGTTCCTAAAGGATACCCAAACCCGCCACGTCTAGGCATTAGCTGGAGCGTGGGCAGCCATATCAGTATTACCGGGGAGGCCTACTTCGCTATCACGCCTAAAGTCTGCATGGGTGGCGGCCGTTTGCATGCGGCTTTCAGCGCAGGGCCCATCGGCGCATGGTTTGATGCATTTGCTAATTTCCTCATCAATTATCAGCCCTTTTTATTCCAAGCCTCGGCTGCTATCTGCGTGGGTGTCGGCTTGGACATTGACTTCCTCTTCATCCACTGCCACAAGTCCATCGAGGTCGGTGCAACTCTCTACTTGTGGGGGCCGCCGTTAGCTGGGCGCGTCCATATTGATGTAAAAGTGTATAAGTTTGATATCGACTTTGGGGACTCGAGCAGCGGCGATCATACGCTATCATTGCTCGAGTTCTACCACCTGGTTCTCCAGACTGGCAGCCAGCAGAAGAGTGGAGGCACCACCACGGCGAAAATTGAGAGTGAGAAATCGAGGGTCATTGAGCTTGAAGAAGACGAAGAAAGGGAAGTAGCACAGGGGGCAAAATCTAGGGAAGCCAAGAGTAGTGGACAGCCCCCCAAAAACGAGGGCCACACATTCCTAGCGACGGCAGGGCTGATGAACGACACGGAGAAGCCAGAACGCGAGCAGAATCAAACCTGGACAGTTCGCGGCGGCGCGTTCTCGCTCGTCGTCGGGTGCAAGATGGCCATCAGTAGGGCCGAGCAGACAGACTTAGCCAATGGCAACTATGTCACCTATACAGCCAACGACATCTACGCCAAGCTGATGCGGCTTACCCAGCCTTTAAATTCGACAATGGAGCTTTCCATAACCCAGGAAGGATCGAAGATAGTGCAGAGCTGGAAGATGGAAGCGGCTCTTAAATCCGTTCCAACAGGTCTATGGGCAAAGTGTGAGTAAACGCCTGCTCTCGGCATGCATACGCCATCCAATTCCGATTTGAAAAACTCTGCTAACAGTGGTCCCGCGATGTCTCCAGACGATAGAGGGAGCGATCCAGTCCGGAGTGGCAACAACATCGGCTCGCTCCTCGGCAAAGCGCCGGGCGGCATCACACTGATGATGGGCGTCTCCCTGACCGCTCCACCCCCGCAGATGTCGGATGATAGACTCCAGATCTTCGACATCCTCGACGCAGATTTACAGTCTCTCATCTCAGAGAAGTCCTTCCCCGAGCCGCCGCCGCCGCATCCGTACTGGGATCCTGTCGCCCCATTGCCTGGCGCCCAGCAGTGGGCTGATGTTCGGTCCACCTGGGAGAAGCCAGATTGGGATACCAACGAGGCCAGCGGGTCTGGCCAAAAGCAGGCTGGGCCGGGCGTGCAGACGCAGTTCGTGACCGGATGGGCTGAGGCGTTTAGGTGGGATATGGCGCTAGCCCAGTTAGCAAAGATTCCGAAGAAGCTGGATGACTTGTTTAACGAGCTCTATGTCGCAGCTCCGTTGTTGACTGCATAGGCGGGCAAATTATTGTTTAGACATGCCGGATTTTTTTTTAATAAAATGTGGACGACCAAAATTGTTACAGCTGCTTCAAATCAAGTCTAGTAGCCGTAGAAAATTTAAATCATCTCCAAACTGAAAGAGATTTATCTCCGTACCTCATGCATCACGACGTATCTCGGACAGGTATATCGCAACTTCCCGGCGCTAGAACAGCCTAGATCGAGAAAGACCAAGACAATCGTGGATGGCCGTGAGGGCTTCCTATATCCTCTAATAACGCATGCATCTTCTTCGCGGCCATGGCCGCCCATACGCGACGCGCCTCCGCCGCCAGCTCCAGCGCCGAAAATCTGCGGCAGGGGGGTGTCAATAAATACTACCAGCCTTGGTTAGACTTTGAGGCTCTGAGTGCCGTGCCCGCTGATACAGGCCCGAGCGAAGAGTCGAAGCGATCTTTGCCTGACGCCACATTCACTGCCTTCGCGCAGCTGTCCGCCTTGAGACTGAACGTCAAGCGTGGCATGGTATCCTTGATAGGAACCCAGACGCAGACTATGCTGGCGCCCCTATTGTCACAAAACAGGGTTATACCATCGGCGCTTACGCAGTCTCCGATACGAAACCACGTCCAGGCGGCCTAAAACTTGAGGAGGTCCAGTTCGGAAGCGATGTGGCCCAGTTAATTGCCGAGCATCTCGACAGATTAATGGGGTCCATGGGTAGAATTTCCGAGAGAGACTTCAGTAAGCAGTTTACCGTCCCTTAGGTTTGTGCCTTCAAAGAAACATGCCAGTCGTCCAAGATGGCATCGACATGTCCCTGAAATGATGCAATATTGAACCCTCGGCACAAATGCCTCTGCTGACTAATCGTGGCTCATTGTGGCGGTACGGCGGTCCTACTACTTCTGCCTTTTAATCTCTAGGGTGTGGATCCTACCCTGGAGGCTTAACTCCGCGAGGGACACTTTAGGTCGTAACTCGTTGCTGAAAGAGGCCTTCACCTTCGATTTTGCAAGTCGAAGAACAGCCGACAATTCGTTGCACACCATCATGACAGCTGTTATTCACCTGAGGGCAGAGACCAAGCCATTTGAGCGGCGTTCTCCATGTATGCATATTGACTACCCCCGAGTCCGAAGTTCACATAGATCAGATTGACAAAATCCACCAGTATCGCCCGACTATTTCGGCATCAGGCACACTAGACGGACCTGAGCTGCGCATCATTGCCATTGACCATCTCCCCACTATGATTGCTCGCGAGGCAAGCGATGAGTATGCCGGCTTACTTCTCCCTAGTCTTTTGTAACTACGGGACCGTGAAAAGGAGGGTGTTTGGACTCGGGCACAACAGACGTATCGAGAGCGAGTTTCAGAACTGCCGTAGACCTGGCAGCATGAGATGATCGGTGCCTCCAAGCGCCCATCCTACAGTGACGTCGAAGAGGGCGGGAAAAGCCAGGTTCCTTACGAGGCTATCGCCGAGCATGGTTGCTGGTTCACACCAATACTTACACAGGTTGATCAGGTGACACCATAGACTCCCGCAGAAAAAAATTATCCACGTCTAAAAGGAAGCCGACTACAGAGGTCAGAGTGGCCTGCACGAATGACTCGGTTCACTGATGACGATGAGTACAAGGGGGCCAAGGCCAGTTGGGAGTTCCTGACGCCCTGTTCTGTTCGGCAAGTCATCCTGGGTTGCAACCCGCATCCCGACATCAGCACAACGTGCTTTGAACGACAGCCGTACGTGATCCGACAGATCGCCTACGGCGATGCCACCAACACGGCCACCCTGTATGGGCCAGCGAAGGACTGGCAGGTCGCTTTCAACGGCACACGCCAAAACGTCTTGGTCAATACCAGAGGCATCCTGAATAATACAGCCTCTGCGTCCAGTTCAGCTCAAAGGCGACAAAATGCTGACATCTTCAGCTTGCTGTCGATCAACCGGCGCTTTAGCGAGAATATCTTCACTGTGACCAACGACGCCGGAGTTTCTGCCATTGACCGCACCAACTGCGGGCCATCAGGCTTCCTGGGTTACCGGTTCACAGCCACGACTGCGGTCTTGGTATTCACAGGCGGCAACCCAAACGCATCCATCCCTCCGTTCAGCTGCACGGCTGGCTTCTTCACATCGGGCGTCAGCTTCGACCTGGGCTTGCAGCTAGGCGCGACTAGCACCGGCACGGGCCCGGGAGCGGTGGCATCGCAGACGGTAACGGGGAGCCGAATCAGCTTCGGAGTCGGCTCTACCGCGAGTGCGCTGACCTTCGGCGCCTCTGGGACGCTAGGTGTGTAGGGCGGCCCCGTGGCGGCCAACTTCGGCACCTCGATCACGTTGAACAACAACCCAACTTTCGCCGTCGGCTTCTTCGACCAGCCGAGCTCGGCCAACCCCTTCGACGTAACGTTCTGGCCCACGCAGCTCCAGATCAGCGACGCTATCGGCATCGGCAGTTTAAGCTTCGGGACGCTTCATTATATTACCTCCGTGGACTATAATATCAATCCAGCCTTTCTAAACATCTGAAAACTATCTACCCAGCTCTGAACCGAATCACTATTTCCCTCAAACCCTACCTTCCTTAGCTTTTCGAGGCTTAACTGCCTATCGAAAGTCAGCCAATAGCCAACACTGTCCAATTGTACACTCCCAGCGCCAACACCTCCCTGGACAGCTTTACTCCGCCCATACTGCGTAAAAATTTCCTTGTGCTTTTCTATATACTCCCCAGGCGTTAGGTGTCGAGTACCCCGAGGAATCTCACCAACCGCCAAAGAAGTAATCTTCGTTTGTGGGTCGCTAAGGGGGCTCCCGCCTACGAGGCCAAACCAGTTAGTCAGCCGAGGCCAAAGCTCGCCGTACGTGCATGGAACCTCGTGATCGGAAATGTTGAATAGCTGGCCACCACCGCACATATCTGGGTGTAGAGAAGCGTGGATCATGAAGCGGGCGATTTTCGTAGCGGATACTGGAGAAAACAGCGCATTGGCGCCGGCCGCGCTCCCAGGGAAGGGTACCTCGATCGTAGAGTTTCCAGGCTGCTGTGCTGATGGCCCAACGCCATGGTTATGGGCGTATAGAGACAGGTACTGAGCCCAATGCAGCGCTAAGCTGAACTGAGAGCCGTTTGGGGTGAAGCCGATCTTCTTTGAGGTCAGCGACGTCGGGGTACTATGATATGAAAACTCACGATCGCATCTGGGCAGACTTCACACCATGTCCAGTTCCTCCCTTCACTCGCTGCGCTAAGCAGTGAGCGGTATGCAGGATATACAACGGTCTTTGCATGCTCGTGTGGGAGATTGTTCACCATGTCTTCGGTCAAGGGAGGGGTGAACACGCCACCAGCTGTGTAAATGCCATAACCCTGGAAAGTCATTAGGAAACATGTGAGCGAGGTTGTATAGATAGAGTCCCTACTCGTGCCCCTCCAGGAAATACCACAAATTGGAGATTAGGGCTAAGCAAGTTGTGAGCATCGATGACGTTTTGTAGCATGCCGCGATTTGTTGCGACCTCGTCGACCCCATTAGGGGCTGCAGTGAAAACTTGTACTTGTTACTCCATATTCTCCTAGACATTTTGCACTGCGACATACCCAAATAAAACAAATGAGTAACGGTGTCGATATCTTCTACCGCTTGTTTTAAAGAGTTGGCCAACGTAACCCCATCCCCGTGACGAAGGTCGACGCCTGAGATGAGCTGCAAGTTTGGACGGGCTGTGCCCGACCCGGGCCAATGCGATTCGGAGAGTTTAACGGGACGGTTAGTGACGGCCGTGATCTTAGAGAAAGTGCCCGCCTCGGGGTACCAGCGCAACAGTTGGTCTACTACGGCCCAGCCGATCAGACCAGATGCACCGAAGACAATGGCGTGGCGCGGTGTTTCCTCCATTTTTTACTGCATTTACTCAATGAACTTTAGGATCGATAATCTACCTCGACCGTGATTATTATTTAATACTCGTCTGGTTAGGTAGAAGTTGCCCCACTGCCAGGAATGTGTCAGTATGAATCATCGTGAGTCGATAGTAGCGACAGCACATGTCAACCACCCTGGTCTGTAAAATGCCTTGATTCATCATCCCCCTCATGATGAACTGCATAATGAAGCAGACAATACGAATCGGCTCTAGTGTATAGGGGTACTCTCACTTTGCCCATATATAAGGAGATAGGCGGAACCTACACCTCCTAGTATGATTACGTGGCTTTTTAATTCGAGAATTAGATGATCATAATGGTGTTGACTATGCACCTGATTCTGTGGCTATGTAACTTCTTGATAAGTCACTTCACGTTCTGCCCACTCTACTTCAATAGTTAGAAATTCTTACGTCAGTATACTCAGTAAAAAAATACTGTATAAACCTTCCATACCCGGGTTTGTTGTATTATTCGGAGGATACAGGACCTGGCGCCGATAATTAACATAGCAGCCATGTGATGGGGATTCTTATATACTATCCATGTACCTGTCTATCGCTTTTCTTAGTAGTTCTCTCTCTCTCCACCTCCATCTTTCTTGTTACATCTCTGCTCTTAAAACTCGCTTCCATAGGTTTAGAAGGAAGATGTATTATCAACCACAAGAACTCAACCAACTGACACAATATGGTAAATCATCTACATAGCCCTTCAGAAGACGCCGGCGTTACCAATC
Organism: Ustulina deusta; assembly: GCA_023159155.1. Classification (NCBI taxonomy): domain Eukaryota; kingdom Fungi; phylum Ascomycota; class Sordariomycetes; order Xylariales; family Xylariaceae; genus Ustulina; species Ustulina deusta. The sequence continues at coordinate 34,577 of JAJNNX010000029.1, read as the reverse complement.
ACCACTTTGGTTTTTGAACCTCGCTGCGACCTTCACCTGCAACCCCAGAATACCGAATCTAGTTTGTCGCGCATGAAAATCTTTGCGACTGCACCCAATTACACATAACTGTGCCGACACAGCTGCAGCATAAGCACGCCTGCAAAGTTTGTATTGTTAGCATGACCTGGTCAAGAGGTAGCAAGAAAAGATATTCCGAATCGGGAATGTCTTGCCTTCCTCTGCCTATCTGTATTGTCTTTCCCGTCGATGCATTGCAGTGTCTGCGCATTCCACCTGAACTCGTTGTAGCAGGCATTGGCATCGATGACAGCCGCGCAGTCGTCACTGGCGATCATATCCTGTGTGCATGTCTGGGTTTGGCCGAGTGCTAGAGCGGCCAAACTAAGCACAAGCGTGGCTGGGAGCTTCATCGCTGAGCAGGTACTGATGTGAGACGGGATGTTGCCCAAAGTCAATAGATGGAGTCTGTCTGCCGAACTGAACTGACAATAACACACGAGTGGAGCTTAACTTGTTAAATATTTCTTCGGGATTGTCCTGGATGACATCAGAACGGTGATAGTGATCGGCGTCTTGAATTTGACAAGCTGGCCTCGTTGAATCGATGGGGGGGGGCTTGGTATAATAGACTAGCCACATTTAGCCGAACATATGACGGCACTCTGTTTCGAAAATAAAAATGAGTTTTGAAAAGGGGAGTTGGGGTTTCTGCTATTCGTTGGAAAATATATTGCCCTAATCAAATGTACTTTGTTTTTCATCAACTGCATGCAGAAGGGATACATCTATATAGCAAGAGGACCAATAGGGGGAATCTGGCCATCCCTGGCCACATGATTCATTTGTACGGCACTTGCATGAATGATTCATTGTCAATCCTAGATAATGGCCCATTCTTGATAGCTATAGAAGGTTTTCTATCATTTTTAGCTCTTCGTATATCCGAAGATTTTGTATCCTTGAAATGATTTCATGTTCAGCACGTAATGCAATGAAAGTGACCGTGCCAGAACAAAAAAGCAGAAGAGGCGTATTCACAAAAGATCGTTAGGAAATAGACTCGGCAAGTTAGATTAAATGAGAAGACTAACACACATAGATGAAGAGACTGGTATCGATGATGTAAAGGCGCTGTTGTCAATCAAAGCAGGTCCAGAGCATCATGGCATCGCCTCACAAGTCCCGAGCCAGCCATCCTTCTCCACATTAACCGGTATCAATGACGACCTAGCTCGCCAATTGTAAGAAGTTCCGATATTGGCCAACAATTTTTTTCCGAGACTGGACATCAGGATGGCAGTCCGTAAGGGCTGGGGAACAACGGCAGTAGCTCATGCGGGAGTGTTCACTCGTTGATGTAGTGGAGGGATGGCCATGCTAACAAAATGAGCCCCCTTCTGCGTTATCAACAACTGCGAAATTCGTAGCTTCATCGTCCTCGTCGTCTTTCTCTTCATCATAGCCATCGTAAACACATATTGGCGAGATAACTCACATCAAGATGTTGAACAGCTTCATCACTGTCTTGGGGCTCCTCACACCCGCCAACGCGCTCCTTCGATTCCCTTGCTCACAGCTCACCGTCCAACGTCTGGACCCTCTCGTCAACCCAGGACAGAATCCTTCGGCTCATCTTCATCAGGTCGTGGGAGGCGTGAGTAACTCTTTGCCTGCTGTCAAGATGCACAATTATGCTCATACACTATAGAACTCATTCAACACGACCATGGAGCCCGTAACTCATGATCTTGCCAAGCTCTCGACCTGCACTACCTGCCAGTTTTCGGAAGATTTCTCTAATTACTGGACAGCGGTGCTCTAGTTGGTTACTTTCTTTCCTGACCGCCTTTGAAGAGTCCACCGTCTTTCTCGAGCTGGAATCATAGGCTCTATCGGTGCTTTGGAACGACGTCTAGATGATCACTGACCCTAAATGCGCAGCTATCGTGCGAAGAACGGAACTTTTAAGCGAGTCCCCCAGAGAGCCCAAGATAATTCGCAAAACCAAGGCGGCATGGTACGTAATACCAGCCAAACTTCCACCGCTATTTTGAGATTATGTCTAACAAAGCTCACAGATGGTCTACTACATGACTGACGCGCTATTCGACACGGCTCAAAAATCAACCGTAACGGCTTTCAAGCCCGGCTTCCGCATGCTTGTCGGCGATTCGACATACCGCAACCGCGAAGAGTCCAGGAAGTGGCGTCAATTGACCTATACCTGCATGCAGGACGCCAGCACCCGCGCTCCCGAGACGATCAACTTCCCAACAAAGCCATGTCCGTACGGCATCATGGCCAACCATCGCTTTCCCACGTGCTGGGATGGCATTAACCTCGATTCTCCCAATCACCAAGACCACGTCGCGTATCCCGAGAGCGGCACCTTTGAATCCGGCGGTCCCTGCCCCGCCACGCATCCCGTCAGGCTTCCGCAGGTCCTCCTCGAAACGGTCTGGGACACCCGACAGTTCAACAGTATCGATGCCTCCGACTTCACGAATGGCAATCAGCCGTTTGTTTGGTCTAGCGGGGACTCGACTGGATTCTCCGATCATGCCGACTACGTCTTCGGGTGGAAGGACGACGCGCTGCAGAAGGCTATGGACGGACACACTTACGTGTCTGCCCCGATGCTGAAGACCCAGACCGTCGCTGTGCAGAATCAGTGCAAGGTTGCTGATGTGGTCAACGAGCCCATTGATGGCTGTGAGTCATGCACCAACGCCCCCTGAATGTGAAATTGCGTGAAATTCATATCACATGATGCTTACCATTGTGCACTTTTAGGGCTGACGGAACTTCCCGGTACCAACCCAGTTGTTAAGAGAGAGTTTACGGCATGAGAAACAGATAGAAAATGAGGCCCCGACTGCGGCCATCGGCCTGGCACGCCGCCGTCTCTAGCCTGTCTGACTTCCACTTCCGATATCTTGTATCGTCTGTCATATAAGACCAATGGTAGCTTCAATCAATTGAAATTATTTAGGAGAAATTCATTACGTGCTCTCAAAATTGTTAGGGGGGAAAAGCAGCACATACGAAACAGGGGCAAAAAGGTATAAAGCTTAAGCAAGCATATTAAATATATATAATAATTCCTAAAACCGCCCTACTAGAACCAACGACTTTACACTGAAGTGCTCAGTACATGCATTGAGCCACTTGGTGGCTTCACTCGTATGGGATAAAAACACCAGGGGCGCTAATTTTTATCGAAATCAGAGGAGGCATACATAACATAGCTGACATTGCGAATGAATTTATATTCTTGTTTCTTACGATTGATCAATTGATTCCCTAGTAGAACTGAGTGATTACTATGCTAGGAAGTGTAGGTTCGGCCTATCTCCTAGTGTAGGGGCACTGCGACATATTATCCATAAGCTATTTACAATTGCCCACTTCAACACTTAGGAAACGCGTGGTGTGCCAGGGAGTACGCACAGCGTGGAGCTCTTAGTTCCCGACCAAAAAAAGACAAATCGTCCTCCATGAATGTCGTCTAGGCTTCTCTCCGGCGTCAACAACTATAAACTACACAGATATTGAGGCAGTCCCCGGGAAACACGTCAGAGATGTGCTCGCGCAAGAACAAGCTCGACTGTTCTTTAATGTCCATTAGCAACTATTCTGGGAGGTCCCTACCAACCTTTTCCAAACGGTGCTGACCCATCCACTGCGGCAGATGGGCTGTACCGGTATTACTTAGGTACACAGATAGTGTGAGGAGCCTTAGAAATAGTAAGAGACAAGTGCAAAACGCACCAAAAGACAGCAAGATCATAACCCAGCCCACCTAAATCTGCCACCTTTTATCAAGTATCATAATGTCTCCAATCTCAATATTGTCCTCCTAATCCCAGAGGGCATAGCAATGCTAGCAACGGCCAGGACCGCTCGGGCAGTGTTCCAGGGACCGCAAAGACTGCGCCGCCCCAATTCGCTCAGATAGAATTTGGCCTGGATCTTAATCTGCACTTCGCGCTTAAACAATCTCGAAGTTGCAGGTTTCGAGTTCCGCCAACATTTCCTGCATTTTATGTTTGTATTGACCAATGACTGCTCGTGCAATCATCCGGTGTCGTTTCGGTACATACGAATGGCCATCGCTACTTTTGACCTCCCCGAGAATAAAGTATGCGGGAGCCGCGTGCATTATTACGGCAAGAATGTCGCCTTTTGTCGCGAGCACTGTGGCAATTCCAACCCGACTCTTGTCTGTGATGAAGTATTGCATCCCCGCTTTGATTTGATTTTAATAAATAGTCAAGTGGGCAACCGGACTGTAATCAATATCACTCACCCCATGGGTGTGCTGTATTGCCCCTTTACTTAAGAGATAGGCCGAACTCACACTTCTTAGTATAGTTATCACTCTTTTCTCTAGGGGAATAAATCGATCAAGTAAAGAAGCCAAATTTTTTGAATCCATTCGCAATGCTAGCTAAAGGAGGGGGGTGTTCGCGTTTTTCTTCTCTGTGAACTATTAATGCCTTTGGTGTTTATATTCTTCATGAGTAAAGCCACCAAGTCACTTAGGCATATACTAAGCCTCCGTAGTCCGCTCACCACTTCAATAGTTAGCTTCTAAGTGTGATGATTGGAGGCAGAGGTTTAGGTTTGGGAAGGATAAAATAGACTACACGACGAAGATCGGCTAAAACGTAAAGTAATGATTAACAGACGCAATGGAAATTTACAAATATAGTGATTTTCCACAGTGTACGGCAAGCTACGTAGCCCTACGAAATGCGGACACTAAGCCTGGGACTTTCGAAACTAAAGCGAACCAAATTTTATTTTCAAATGACCTAGTATCAAACGCCGTCATCATGCCAATGCCGCGTCATTCATTTTATTCCAGTCTCATTACCCGGGTAATCATGCACAATGTGTAAAATTCAACAGTGCATATGAATATTCCACACCAACTCGACAACCCCTCTCCTATACATATACCCACCGCCAATGCCCGCTCACATATACAAGCTGGCAACAGCCGTGATATCCCTCTTGATCATCTCCTGCGCAGTCTGCATTTTCTGATACAAGTCGGGGTCACCAATAATACGGGCCGCATTCTTGACCTCGCGACATGTCTCATCAAGCCGTGTGATCGTCCGGACAATAGTGCCCTCGAGCACATCCGTCAGATCCGTGATGTTCTTGAAACTCATACCGCGCGCCCATTCGTACACGACCTCCATGAGGCCGAACCGCGGGCGCGACACGAAGTCATTGCTGTCATCGGCGCTCTGAATCACTTGCCGCTCCGTCTGCACCGTGTTCACCTTCTCGCTGATCTCGATGATCGTCTTCATCCCGCGCTCGAGGTTGCCCGTAAGGTTTGGTACGGCATCTGTCTTCTCTTGGAAGACGAACGCCGAGAGCAGGGCCGCGATCTCGGCGGGTTCGTAGTCGGCGAGCACGTTGTCGAGAATTAGCTCGGTGAGGACTAATTCGTCGGCCGAGTGGATCTCGCAGGCTACCTTACCTTTGAGCTGGATACGAGTATCTGTGTCAACGAACGAGAGGTCTTTGAGGACTTCGATGCGTTGTTCATAATCAGGAAGAAGTTGGAGATTTTGATCCGACAGAGCGTGACGTAGGGAGGAGATATGTTCCTTGATAAGCCATTGGTCATGACACATGGCGAACTGTTATACTGTTAGTCAGCCCCCAAGTTAGACGGTAGCGAAAAAGCCAATATGGTAAAGAAGTCACTTGACTCGAGGTAAATGGAGAAGAGAGATATGGAAGACTAACGTGTTTTAAGAACTTGGGACATTGCATAGTGGCCGTTTGTACAATATTCACAGCCTCTTGCTGGCGTTTCTGGATGATTTCCTGCAAGTTCAAGCTCTTGATCTTGGCGAAGCTTACTTCGTCCCAAATGTCCAACTCCCAGCTCTTGCAAATCTTCAACATCTTATCCTTGGCTTTAACTCGGATGTCGCCACCCTGAAAGAACTCAGGAATAATACCGTCAACGAGCGTCGTGGTGAGGCACTCGACATCACTCAAGGGTACGTGGAGTGTCTTGGCCACGATATTCCTCTTTTGCTGAGGTAACGCTTTGAGAAGTGGTCTGAAGCCCTTCATGAAGGGAAGTATGTCTGAAGAGTCTCGCGTCTCCCGCCCCGTCTTGATCTCAAATACATGGACTGTCGGCTGGCCGCCTGACACCTTGGTACTCACCCCTTCGTTGAGTAGAATACCAGGCGTTCGCACACCCTCCTTGTTCCACACAATCAAGCGTTTCTGAGAGAAGAGCTTCTTGCCAATAGGGATGCCCATGAGACCCTTGTATAGATCCTGTGTGAGCTGCTTATAGTTCATAGCTGCCTGGTGACATTGATCCATGGCCACATCACAGGTAGTACAAGGCTCTCGCTTGACCTTGGCAAGATCGGCTTCAGAAAGCTTCACAGCCTTCTCGTGTTCTGGTAGAAGTTGCTGAGTGGCATGCTCGGAGAAACTGCGCTTAATCATCTCTTCGATCTTCAGTGCCTCAACTCGAAGCAAGTTTAGAATCATGTTATAGGTTAATCTAAACTGAGACCGCAGCTTGCTAGGCGGGTCCAAGATCATCTTCTGAAGATCAACCACGGGGGGTGCCTCATCACCGCCACCGGGAGGGACGATGATGACAGACCCGACAGGATCCAGCCCACGGCGACCAGCTCTGCCTGCCATCTGGGTATACTCACCCGGAAGTAGATTCCGGAAAGAGTGGCCGTCGTGTTTTCGGTAGCCCGAGAAAACCACGGTTCTCGTCGGGAGATTCAGGCCCATGGCGAAGGTCTCCGTGGCGAAAAGTACCTTGACCAAGGTTTGGGCGAAGAGGATTTCGACAATTTCTTTGACAATGGGTAGTAGCCCGCCATGATGTACGGCGATCCCTCGACTGAGGAGCTCCCGCATACGAATGATTTGGGGTAGGACTCTGTCTTCTGGGCGTAAACGTGCGATAGACTTTTGTATGATCATATGGATATGACTCTTTTCCTGGGCCGTGCAGAAGTCTTGGTTACTGAGCGCATCTGCGTTCTCCTCGCACCTTTTCTTTGAAAAGACGAAAATACAGGCAGGCAGAAGGCTCTGCTTCTTCAAAAACTGCACGAGGTGAACCCACACGTTCTTGTCTTGCGCAGCTGACGTGAAACCACCTGGTCGCCCGGCGCGACCCATGTGACCGGGTGTGTGACTGGCGCGAGAAGGACCACCACCTCTGCCTCGCTGCTGGCCACCGCCGCGCTGTCCACCGCCACGTTGTTGGTTGCCGCCACGAGCGCTGCCACCCCTCTGGTTGCCGCGCTGCTGGTTCCCCCCACCCCGTGCAGCGGCGGGTGCAGGGAGGGGTTTGTCCTTGCCACGCATGGCTTGGTCGGCCTCTTTCCAACCTTTCTCCATAAACTTCTTTTGATGGTCGACGATTTTGTGGATGTTCTTGCCAGCCCAGAGGTAATGCTCCAGAGGCACAGGTCGCTTAGGGGTGGAGATGACATAGATGTCTTTCTGTTTTGTTCTGCCGACCCAGGAGGCAAACTCGTACGTGTTCGGTACCGTCGCCGAAAGTAGAATGAGAGTGACATGCTCAGGCAACATGATGATGACTTCTTCCCACACCACGCCTCGCTCAAAATCGTTCACATAATGAACCTCATCAAAAATAACAAATTCGACATCACGGATCAAGTCAGCACCCCTATAGAGCATACTACGTAGGATTTCCGTCGTCATGATCAGACAGCTCGCTTCGGGATTGATTTGGACGTCACCAGTCAAAATACCGACTTCGTCAAAGGTCTCTCGGAAATCCCTGAACTTCTGGTTACTGAGGGCCTTGATGGGTGAAGTGTAGATGGCCTTGGTCATATGTCGAGCGGCCAAGGCGATGGCGTATTCTGCCACGACAGTCTTGCCGGCCGAGGTATGGGCGGCCACAAAGACGGAATCGCCGTTCTCTAGATGGTAGACAGCCTCCTTTTGAAAAGTGTCGAGTTCAAAGGGCCACTCTCTTGCCATGTCGGGCACCAGTTCCCGGAAATTAGTGATGTCTCTGTTGATGTCCACCATATGCGCCCACTCTCGGCCGGCTTTCCTCGCGCTCGATGCAGCCAGGTTAAGATGTGGCTCCAAGGCAGGGAACTCGACAGGCAACATGGCATCAATGTCTTCATCCTCGTCGTCGTCGTCGTCGGGCTCATCTTCAATGCCATCGACGGTGCCAACATGACCGTTGACCTCGTCTTTCTCCAAGCTGTCTTCGGGTTCCTGATCCAGTTCGGCCTCGATCGCCTTGGCCTCCTTCTCGTTGACGACAGACTTCTTCTTACTGAAGTCGATACCCCGATCTAGACCAGGGGCTACTTCGAGGAGACCGCCCTCGGCACCGAGCTTGATAACACGCTCCAGTTTATTCCTCGCACCGTCACTTCTCACGGCAGTAGATCGCAGCATCTGCTCCTCGGCCGCGGCAGCAGCCTCGACGCTCTCGAGGCCGCCCGGGGCAAAGGGGAAGAATCCGGCGCCCCCCCGCACGAAGTCGGCTCGACCTCCGGGTTTGCGCGTGAGCAAAGTCGAGTTCTTGGCGGTCGCGCTGTTCGCGGGAACGGTGACATTCTTATAGCCGGCAACGCGGCCCTCCAAGCCCTGCCTCTGGAAACGCGTGACGGTGCGGGTCTGGGTAGGCGCCATGCCGAAGAGCTCGGTGACATCGGCAGGACAGTCCCATCGCTGCTGCAGGCGGTTGAGCCATTCGGTGGAGAACTTGCTGGACGGCGTGAGATATCTATGCTCGAGGTCGGATTTCAGCGCGACGGGGTCTTGCTTCGCGCGCTTCCTCGGCCGTTGCTGGAACAAGATATCGTCAATGTCGAAGTTATCGGTGGCATCGACGAGTCGAAGATGTTGCATAACCTCAGCGAGCCCTGGACTGTCCGTAGACGCCATGGTGGCGATGGCGATGACAGCGGCCTGATTCTACACTGACAACGGTCGTGAACATCTAGGCAGACCTGGAATTGGGAGCAGCAAAACCGGACGACGTATATGGTGTTCTGTGCTTGGGCAGAGGAATGGATTGAAGGTACCGGTAATGGAGATGCTGGAGATGGGTACCATTTTTGGTGGGGTTTCCTTCAGTGGGATGTCGGTGTCTGATTGGGGAATCTGTGCTCTTGATTTGGTACCTACCTCACCTAAACCTAGGTCGGTAAAAGCATTAAATTCAATTGCCAAGCGGCGCCAAGGAATAGCTATAGCTATACCCCGCCGAACCCGTCATAACCCTGCGATGTCCCACTCCCCCTTGATTTATATCTCATCTCTAATACCTAGGTACCCCCAAATCTATCTGCCTGTAGGTAACTTTTCAAGGTCAACGACATGCCGCAACAACTTGAAGTACCCACGATAAATAGCGCTTGAGGGAGGTTTTATTCTTAAAATCTCATAAAGTGAGCAGCGAAAACATTTCGGAAACACAAGCCCATGGGTTGTGATAATACCAACAGTCATCTCCCAAACCAGCAACGCCAGGCCGAACCTGAAATGACATGCACATTATAGAGATGTATGCGCTCACTCAATTAGGTACCATATTATTGCCATTACCATAATCCTTCCATCTCTGCCATGGCCGCCTCTTCGTCGTCATCTACATCGTGAGTTAAAGCTGGATCTTCTTTTGTATTCGTGACGCTAGGTTTATGTGATGGGGATTTCTTGGCCGTTGAACCCTCCGCTTCAGCCTCGGCCATGAGCGCATCTAAATCATCTTCGTCGTCGTCTATTATAGTCCTGGCTGCGGGCCCGTGGCTCACCGGCTTTGCAGGTTTCGTGTGAGAGGATTCGGCTTCTGCGTCCGCCATCAGTGCGTCTAGATCGTCGTCGTCCGGCTCGTGCCGTATAGGTATGGTCTGCGTCGTCCTCCTTCCGTTTCCAAATAGCGAAGTTGACGCCGTTCGCTGTGCCTCCTCTTCCGCCATCAGGGCATCTAAGTCATCCTCGTCCGGCTCACCATTAGTCTCGCCATTCCCACCATTCCCAAACACCGAACCCGTAGCGGGCGCCGTATTCGTCGGTCGTTTGGGGCTTGCGCCGTAGATGTCTTCGTCGAATGGGTCGTCTCCAGCTGGTGTATTGGCACGCTTGTCCAACCCGCTCTGGAATATGGGAGCAATCCTAGCCGGGAATATGGCGGGGTCTCGTTCTTCGGGCTGGTTCGATTCGCCGAAGAGATCATCGTCATCGTCATTCTCTAATCCGGCAGGTCTCGGCCGTCCCTCGTCGATCCACTGCACGCGTTTTAATCGCAGCTGGTTCTTGTGGCCCGCCTTCTCAACCATGCTGAGAGCGTCGAGGAACTTGGCTTTGGGGAAGAGATCGTCGAGCCAGAGCTGGTAGAAGGACAGCAGTCGGGCAGTGTCGGAGAACTATCGATTGCGACGTGAGTCAGTCAAAACGTCGAGGGGGTAGTGGCGTTTGATAGCATGCATACCTCGTGTCCCTTTCCCTTGAACTTGAGATTCCGCGCCTTGCTTCGTAGCTTGGGTATTCCATTGTCCGATAGTAGTCGGGTCTCGTCCAGTTTGACTCGTGGCACTCTCGGTTTCTTGGTGACAGACACGGCTTCATCGATACCAAGGCTGCTCGCATCTTTCCGTTTCTTCGATTGTGTATCTGTGGCTCCATTTCTCTGAGCTGCGTCATCACCAGATTCGGCGAATGGATCGTCGTCATTGTCATCGACATCGTAGTTATCGATATTGTTGTTGACAGGATGTGTGGAAGGTCTCGAAGGCAATCGTGAAGCCATATTGAATCGTTTTTCTTTGAGTGACTTGACTTGATTTTGGGTGTCAGACAGTAAATACCCAGGTACAGACGAGGTAGGAAAGAGGAAGTAGAAGGTAGCGAAATAAATGCAGGGTTGCCTATGCGATTCCTGGACGCGTCTTGGCTAGGTAAGTTAAGTGAGAGATAGGAACCGCGTCTAAGTGGAAATGGTGGGGTACCCCCAGGGAGCGGGGCTGACTGTCACCGCGCACCTTAGGTACCCAAGGTGGTCAATGCTGCCTTCCATACCTAGAGGTCCTGGCCAGTGACAGCCGAAGAAAAACCGCTTACCTAAGAGCATCTCCATCGACCCTCGCGATTTGAAGCTCCAGATCGTCGACCATCCAGCATCGCATCCCATATATCGCACCCCGAGCTGTTGGGCCGCAGAATTGACTCGGAACAACAACATGGCCACGCCTCCCCAGCAGACGTATATCCCCAGCAAGGTCGTCAAGACCGAATATCCCGTCAGTTTTGTTTTCTCCCCCCTCCCTCTCCGCAGCCCCGGCCCTCAATTGCGCTCGCTTTCCGCCACAGCCCACGGGCAACTGCCAACCAATAAATATACACGTCAACCTGTGTGCTAATGTTGCCCTTCTCTGTAGTTGATCGACAATGACCCGTACGTTGCACTAGCTCGGGCTTGAACACGACAATCCCCAGTCCCCAATTCCCAACTCCCAACCCCGGACCCCCGCCGATGTCCTCCTCGATCGACGCATCCGTCCATCTTCCTCCCGCTAACATCTGACACCCCCGTCGACAGGCACTTCAAGAGGGTAGTTGGCTATGCCCGGACGTCAGACTACGTGCACGGCATCACGGCCTTCGCAGCTGGCCCGGGTCTCCTGTACGCAATGGAGCGCCTTGCTCCCTCGCAAGTCGGCCGCGGAGGATTCGCCCAGGCCATGCGTCTTTGCGGCGTTATCAGCGGCATCGGCGGATTCCTATACTTCTACGAACGGTCGTGCTGTACGTGCCATAGCGTGACGTGACACGACAGACGAGCGGGCCTTGCCTACCAATGACAAGTCGGCAATCCATGGCCTGCCTGTAGATCCCCTGGAGCACATCGAGACACCAACTGACCATGTATTGTTCTTACAGTAAGGTTCTATGGCATGTCCGAAAACGCCCGCGAGATCGACCTCGACATGAAGGAGATGGTGGCCAAGGTTAAGGCCGGCGAGCCCCTATACGGCGAGAGCAAGTTGACGCCGCACATGCAGGGTGTCGCCGCCAGGCAATCCCGCTACTCGGCGCTGTTCACCTCTGTCCTGCCCTGGTTCAACTTCGTCAACCACAACCAGCACGGCGTCGACACCGCCAAATACTACCGAGCCGCCGAGCAAGAACTCGAGGCTGAGAGGCTCGCGAAACAGAAGTCGTCGTGATGTGTCGATGCGGCTAAAAGGTTACATGGACGGACAAAGGCAGGGAGAGAGAAGGGGGAGGCATCAGCGTGCCGTGTACATAAATACACCAAAACAGGTCAACGCGTGATTGATTTGGCTGTCGAGGAATGGGGTATTAGAGTCTACCTACATCTAGACATGTGCGAGTGTAAATCCAGATTTCCTTTGTCTCGTTATCTTGTGTTCTACGTAGCGAGCAGCGTTTCATGCCGTGGTTCACCCTATACAGAGAACGTCGAATCGGGGGCGTTCTCATAACTACTTACAAATACACCAATCATCGAAACCAACTTACTATCTCGACCAAGCATCATCATGTCGACCCAGTCAAGTAGTAAATCCCCCCCCTTCACCGCCCCCCCTCGTCACGAAGGCCATCCCATCGGGTTAATCCCCGATAAATCCTCCTCCAGCAACCCCATCATATAATTCTTCCCCGAGAACCAATCCTCCAACTGATTCGTCTGCGCGACGGCCCTCATCTGCTCGCCGACCCCCTGGACATTTCCGTCGCCGTCCAAGCCCGTCTCGACCCCCATCATGCCGCCCCCGTCGACATCGACGGGCATGAAGCCGAGCTGGCTCAGATAGGCATCGAACTCGCTCCCGACGCCCTCGGCGGCCTTGGCCTCGACGTACAGCTCGGCGACGTTGTACAACACCTGGCACAGCTGGTGCAGCTTGCGCACGGACGAGGACACCTCGCAGGCCGGTTCGAGGGAGCGCACGAAGGCGGCCAGGCGCGTCAGGTCCTCGCGGTCCGAGGTCTCGATGACGAGGCAGAAGATGACGATGAAGGGGATGAAGGGGGCGTAGAGGATGGTCCAGTGGATGTAGACGATCTTGAGGGACTGCTCGTCCATCATGGCGATGGCCTCGAGGTGGCAGCGCATGGAGGCGCGGGCGGCGTCGATGCACTCGTCGGCGAAGGTGCGGCTGCGGGCGCCGTTGGGCGGCAGGGCGCGGTACGTGAGCGACAGGCTGGCGAGGAACGAGACCTCGTCCGACTTGAGGGTCAGCGCGAACATGCGGGCCTCGCCGTCGACGGCCGTCTCGAACTCGCGGAACAGCGCCACCGTGGACGCCATCAGGCGCCGCTGCTCGGCCGCCAGCACGCCCACCTGCTCGGTGCGCAGCGGGTCGGGCTGCCGCAGCGCCCCCGGCGAGTACAGCCGCTCGTAGATGCGGCCGAGCACGCGCGCGTGCTGGATCCACAGCGTCATGACCTCCTTGCCCGGGTACGCCGCCTTGGCGTCGGGCGTCACGTGCGGCAGCGAGATGTCGTAGTCCTGCAGCACCGAGGCGCGCCCGAGACGCAGCGAGAGCGCCTTGTCGAGCATGTACGTGCACCAGAACAGGAGCGACTTGTCCGCCTTGGTCTGCGGCATGTCGTCTTTCATCGTGTGGATCTGGTGGTAGCCTAGGGTGCGACACACTGTGCAAAGAGTGAGCAGGGGGGGGTTAGATTAAAATGCATTTATTTCGTGTAAAAGGATAACAAACAAAGAATCGTGCGCAAGGAGTTTTAGAGTGCTGCAGAGAGACAGACAGACGTACTATGCGCGGCTCTGGAAACCAGGATCCACGCGAGCGAGGCCCGCGATTCATCGATGCAGAAACTGGCCTGGACACACGCATCGACTGATTAGAAAGAAGCAACGGGTAAATCAAATCAAATCAAAATCCTCGTCTTAGACTAGACCAAAACGAGAGAGAAGGGCCGCGGGAATAAGATGTGAATGGAACGACTTACACCCATGAGCAAGGCCTCGATGTTCTCGGCCGTGGCCGACATCATCATGTTCAGCTGCGCCAGCGCGATCTCGAGGTTGTTCTGCGACGTGGCGCGGCACTCCTCGTACCGCGCCTTCTTGGCCGGGTCCGAGGCCGTCAGCGACGCCTCGAAGAAGATGTACGTGAGCCCCGCGTTGACGATGATGAAGTTGCCCTCGGACGGCGGGTCCGTCGCGAAGTAGAGCTGCCGGCAGCGGTCCGTGAAGTGCCCGTAGTCGATGAACGTGTAGAGGATCGCGAGCATGACGGGGACGGGGCCGTCTGGGTGAAGTGGGTTAGTTAAAACATCTGATCTTTTCTAGTTCTTTGATTTCTTGATTTTTTTTTTTTCGTCTCTTGTTTCCATTATGTCGGGACATAGTAGAATATAGCGCTACAAATATGATACGAAAACGAGCAGGAAAGGGGGGTGACCTTACGCCTCATCTCGCTCAACTGTTCGCGAACAAGCGCCATGGGGGGGAGTGGTAGATCTCGAAGGTTCGTCCTGGGAAAGCTTTTGCGGCTCGGAGGGCTGCTGTCGTCGGATCCGTCTTCCGGGTTGGGGTGCGTGAAGCCCGGCGCCGGCGACCACACTCCGGCCATCGACCGCTGCCGGTTCCGGTCCTGCATGTTGATGATTTGCCGCAGCGAGTTGAGCGCCGCGTCGAATTTCGGGTTGATGCTCCTGCCATCGCCGAGCGTCGTCTTGCGCACCGCGTCTGCCACTGTGATAGGACGGGATATATCAGCTTAACTTCTTTCGTGACTTATGGAGTTTGGGCTTGGAGTTCAGATGGCCAGGAGTCAAATTGCCCTTTCCAGCCTTGAACTTGGAAATGAAGGGCGCCGCCGTCATGTAAATATTCATTACAGTTACTGGGGATATTCATAGCGCAATTGAGATAAACCCGGGAATAGAGATATTATCAAACTGCTTACAGAATTCCGAGGCAAAGGCGGTATGAGCCGCCAGTGACGAGTTGCCTTCGAAGGTTTCCGCCTCCTCGGGGTCGAAGAGGGTGCTCGCGTTATCGCCATCACCACCCTTATCCGGTGTCGAGACATCCCTATTCCTACGACTAGACGATGCAGTCGACGGCGATCGATTGGCACTTGTAGCTAACACTCGCAATGTCCTGGTCCCATGCACCTGTCCTTGCTCTCGCTGGCTCGCGATGTTGGGCGGCGGCGAAAGACTATCGACACCAGGGGTCTGTCGGGCAGAGACCAATTGCTGCAGAAGACTCTCGATGCCCGCGAGCCGATCCTCTATCTGATCAATTTTCCGCTCGCTATGTGAGGCGGGGGGACGCTCGTTAGTAGGCCGTCAGGCAGGTTATCTAATTCTGTGTGTAGCAGCATTACAGGATTTCCGATCGGGAAAGGAATTCGCAGGCTTTTTTCAAGAAAAAAAAAAACACACATACTACTGACTAGAAATCAGGACTCGCTGGCGCGGCTCCTTGGGTTTCTGTCCCGCCCCCGTGGAACTACACGACCGTCGGGCGCTACGGCAATTGGAGCAAGGCGTCTCCTTGTCGCAGCGGATCTACCGAGGGAAAGCCAACTGGCCCGTCAGTCGTCTTCGTCTTCTTTCCCTCTATTGCAAGAGAGCACCTGCAGGCCCTCGATTTTAAAAAAAATAAAAAATAAAAAAATAAAAACCGGGTTCTTCACCTTTCGCAAGCGGCATTGGTCACACTATCTCGGGATCATCAGCCGAGTACCTACGCTAAGCGTGTAGATGCTTTTTCTTTTGGGCTTCATGCAGAATGCGATGACACGCCAATTGCGGGATCCTCGGACGCCCGAGGCAAGAGGCACACACTTACTGCTCTCCGACTCAAGGCCGGCGGAGACCCTTCGTGGCCCTCGGCCATCTCGGTCTCCATGATACCACCACCGTCACTGACCGTCACGTGTTCGCCGGGTGTGTGTGTCTTCGGGGGGTGAGGGCGAATAAGAAAAGGAATCTGTTTGGGGGGGGAACGAATGAGTAGCCTCTAATCAATAGGTCCTCGACCAGTCATCGGGCGAGACTAGACCTCTGCTCTGTCGTCGTCTTCGGTGACTACATCAACTCCAACTATACCTTGTAGTTGGTAGGAAGGGCCGTTGAGAAGAGCGGAACCCGCGGAACCCGAAAGGAGTTTAGGTCAGATTGCCATTTATGGTACGAAACATCAGCTGTCCCTGTCTGTCTTACAACGTCAATGAGTCGATATGACGTATAATGGAATAAATGAACGCTGTAAATTTACCACGACGTGCGATTTGATCAATTGAATTCACTAGGGGACAGGGTTCGAAATGGCATTTCGCTTCCGTCCATTGAGTTGCCTAGTATATGAAATGACTTGGGGAGAGAACAACCAATTCGCCTCGGATTTCTTTCTTTCTTTTGGCATTGCATCTAATGTATAGGGCTATATATTGGGTATCTCGTTCTTTATGTAAAGTCATAAACTAGAAGACTCTCTCTTCCTTCTCTAGACTCTTTCAGGACAATGACCATCTCATCGTCGAAACCGACCCAGTTTCGCCGATCATCCCATTCAGCATCCTCGCCTATAGTCTTGGCAGTAGGCCGAACTTCGATGCTCCGTCCGTTTGTCTGTCCTTCCAACTCCCATACCCGGATCTCTTCGCCGCGACAACTTACGCTCACCGCCTTGCCCCGTGCCGTTATTTCAGCATCGCTTATACCTGAGGTGTGGCCCCAGAGCCGGATGCCTGGTGATATCGACAGCGATGACGAGCCAGAGGTGCATAGATGCAATATCAACGTGTTGTCAGGTAGTGTCGCGAGCAGGTAGGGATGCGTGTATGAGAGGCTTATTGGCCCGTCGAGTTCCTGTTCTCCGACAGGTGTTATATTGGAGCGCAGCTGTCTAGCCGGTGATGAAGGTGGCGAAATCATGTATCGCGATGATCCGTTAACTGGTAAGGCATACGCTAGCTGCGTCGTCATGATCTCGGGGCATGACTTCAAAGTCGACTTGACAGGACGTATATGTAACTCCTGGATGCCCAACGACCATCCGAGTATAGTAGAGAACGTATACGCTATTGAAGCGACTGCGCTCCGAGTCGTTCGTCTTAACGATAGCGCGAGAGGGGCGCGGGAAGTGTGTGATTTCAATGAAGTGAGAAGATACGGCGCAGACAGTCTACTCGTCGATTTATCTTTCTTTCCGCCCAATGTCCCGGCTAGTACGTCTTCATTTGATGCATTATGTTGAGCAAATGCTTCCGTGTCTGATTCTCGCACGTTCTCACTCTCCAAACCTTTCTCTGTTTCACTGTCGGGTTGGGTACCATGATCCGGGCCATTCGAGGGACGTGGTACGTCAAATGTATATAAGGATATGATGATAGAGTTGGTCGCAGTTAATAGGTAAGGGTACAAAAATGCGACACTGATGATTTCGCCATTGCTTGAACCCTCATGTCTGCATGTGGGAATAATCCGGCTTTGTTCCAGGTTTAATCGCCATGTACCAAAACTGCCGTCTGTGAACCCGATAGCGATGTCCAGGCTTTTCTGCTGCATGAGCTGGCCATCCAGCGCCATGCAACTCGGCAATGCGCAGCCGTTGTTCCCATCGAGGTGAGTCTGGGCTATGAGTTGTTTCGTCTTCAAATCCCACGCACGAAGACCGGTAGCCGCATCTCCAGTCACTGCAATGCCCTCCAACACTTTAACAAGTATTTTCGGGGAATCACTCGCCCCCAGAAACCCAGATTCATCCCTTAGCCGTAGCTCTTCCACGGCACACTGCCCCCTCGCCCAGTTGTGGCCAAGCTTATATTGTCTCTTCCAGTTGCGGCTCTCTCTGTCTTCTCCTTCGGCAGAGCGCACATCTACCCATCCCCCCTTCCGACCATCTGCCCATATCGTCCGACGCGAAGCACAGTGCAGCTTGCCATCTCGAGCCGTGCGGGGCCGGAAGCGAGGACGTCGGAGGGCGCGGGGTAGCACGAATCGCGAGTAATATAACTGCTTCCAGATTTGAGCGTCGCCTGACAGATGGTAGAAACGATCTGACACCGGGGCGAGGTTCAGGAGGTCGCGAAAGGGCAGAAACGAGAGAATGCGCACGAGCAGCTCGTCGGACAAAGGCGACAGGAGATCGGGTGCGGCCGTGTGACGAGACCTCTTTGGCGGTCCCGAGCGCGACACATCGTCTCTAGGAACACGTTTTCGTTTTTCCAGCATCGTGCGTTCGGACACACACGAGTTGTAGGGGCCGCTCAACAGCGATTCTTGCCTTCGGCCAGCCGGATTTCACACACTGATTGTCGAAAATGGGGTGGTGATAAAGAGTAGCTATCTGCATCATATCCGCTGGAGTTAAACAGCCCCCCGGCGATATCGGAGTTAGAGCCAGCTTACTGATGATTCGCCAACTACCGTGAGGTCCTGTTATGTTTGCTAGGTGGATAGCGAAGTTGTAGAAGAGATGGAGGTAATTGATATGACACCACTGTGAGGGGTAATATATGGGCACTGTCCCTCGTACCTTCCCACAATCGGCCAAACCTCCCTCACCACGAGCACCGCCGAGAGTGAAACCAGACCTTTAATATCGCGAGAAATCTTTATTTTAATTATTCGAACAAATCTTCTATATTCTATTAATATGCCTAACGGCTAGCGAACCCGTGCCTAACCCTTATATCTGGTCCCGAAAACTATAATGATTATATTAATTATATTAAAGGCAATCCGGAATATATATGTAGCTTTGGACTATTTAATTGTTTAACTGCGGCTTTAATTAAGTAATTTTCTGTATTTGTTAACCGTAGTTAATCTAATAAATCAAGTAATAAAAAGGAGGTCTGTATATTTCTGCTGATCGGAGTTTGTAATAAAAAAGAGCAGCGAGCCGAATGCTTAAGCCGTACACGAAAGGATTTTCTCTGGTTTAAACAGTAGATTTTTTTCTATATTTTGTATTTTTTGCGTACGTAAACGGCGAGCCGAATGCTATAAGCCGCGAAAGATTCTTTAACGTATAAATTTTTCCATTCTGAATTAACGGAATAACAGAACCAAAACAGAAATAATTAATATTCTATGTATGTGCTGTAGTGAGAAACCGCGCAGGTTCGAATCCTGTAGCTGTTACTAATTGTTATGTTTGCTAGGTGGATAGCGAAGTTGTAAAAGAGATAGAAGTAATTGACATGACACCACCGTGAGGGGTAATATATGGGCACTGTCCCTCGTACCTTCCCACAGTCCCGCTTGCTGTCAGGTAGCGTACATAGTGTCACATGACTAACCCACTTCACCTATGTATTTATTCATACAGTAGTAGTCATAGAGGTACCATTATAGATTATCCATCCATCTGCAACCAATACAGCCCAATTCATCCGCCACCACACACAGAGGATCCTCTACCTCTACTTCTTTGTCCGGAGGTGATCATCGAAGTGATTTATGAGGTCGGATCACCGTAAGATGACGTATAAAACCACTTTATTTGACAGATAAAGTAGACTTTAACGAAGACTGGAAATATTGGCTTCATATGATAGCGATAAGTAAGGCGGATATGGTTTGATGTAGACAGCTGATAATAAATGCAGTATTGGATACAGGTTGAGGTGCCGTATCTGGTGATTTCATTGGAAAGCTTTACCTCTCCCGAACACGTATTCACAACGGGAATTTAAATGTAAGAGAAGGTAAAGCTTGAGAAGTTCTTATCGGATTTAGTAATGTCGAGCTTCTCGCTATTAGGTATCCAGATCGCCTTATATATTGCTTTTTTTCGGGGCTTTAATTTTGGTCTAGTAAAGTATTTATATATAAAGCTTGCTAGTAAGTATAGCTATACTACTTTTACTAAGCTATACTACTAAATTATATAATTTAAATAATTAAATATTTTTATTATTTATGCTTAATTAGCTTATATTACTATTAATAACTATATGTTAAATTTAATATATTTTTTTAAAAAGTATTATTTTAATAATTCTTTTTATATAAATATTAATATTATTATAAAAATAATTATAAATAATTTTAATAAAACATTTATAATATTTAAATATAATTAAGTTAAAATAAATAAAAATATATAAATAAATACTAGATAGTTTTTATTACTATATAGCTAAATAATTAAATATATAAGCATATTAAATAAGTTAATTTAAGTAAACTTATATAAAAAGTTTTTTTTTTTTTTTTTAAGTTTTATATATTTTTTAATATATTGTTTAATTAACTCTATATATATACCCTATATATATATAATAAGATTTTTACTAACTTATTAAATAAATATTTATTAAACTATTTTTTGTTTTTTATATATAATAAGTTTTATTAATATATATTATATATAGTATATATAAATTTTTTTAAATTATATAAAAAAATTTATCAATAAAATTTTTAGTTATTTAAAATCATTAAAAATAAAATTTTAAATATATAAATATAAAAAGCATATTTATAACTGCTATAACTATTATTAATATTTTTATAAAAAAAAAGCCCGGGCTATTTAACTTATTATATATATATTAATATTTATAATATTTTAATAAATAATAATTAACAAGATTTTTATTATTAATAATAATTTTTTGTTTTAAAGAAATATTTTTATACGCCTGCCTATTACTTTTTAGCAGAGCGCTGCTACTACTACTACTATTATTACTACTACTACTACTGCTACTACTACTATACCTAGCTTAAATAGCTTATTACTAGCTTTGCTTAATATTTATATACTAGTTAATAGCTAGGTTATTTTAATAACGCTTATACTATTATTATTACTACTTAGCTGTTTTTTTAGTAGTATAGCAGGCGTTCCTACTACTATTCCGATTTATAATTATAATAAATATATACTTTTAGTATATGCTTGCTTTTATTTATAGCTAGCTATTTCGGGTTATTATTAAAATATATTATATTTATAATATATTAAAAGCGCTTTTTAAGGTTGCTTTAATAACAACTATAAAAAAGCAGTTAGTAATAAAACGTACTACTAATGCTATATTTTTCAACATACTTATAAAAAAGAATATATAATTTTATTTTTAATTAATAAGAAGATTATATTTAATTATAGTTTAATTTTAAAAATATTTATTAAGCTACTTATATTTTATATAATAATAAAGCTACTTTTTTTATAACAAGCTTTATAGTTTATTAATTATTATATTATATTTATATTTATATTTATTAATTTTATAATATTACTTTAAGCTTATTAATAAGCTAATTAATAAATATTATTTTTTTTAGCTATTTAAGCTAAAACTAAAAGTTTTGCTTTAGTAATAAATATAATAACTATATTTTGTTTATTAGCTTGCTAATAGATTATTTTTTTAAAAAGTTTTATAATATAAGCTTAAAAGCTTTTTTAATAAAAAGTATTATTTATAAAAAATATATTACTAATTATTATAAAATTATTTTTATTTCTAAATTATAGTATATAGTATTATATAAAAAATAAGTATACTAAAAGGTTATTAATAGTTTAGTAGTGCTTAGGGAAAAAATTATAATTAAATTATATAAATTTTAAAAATTTAAATATTATATTTAGAGGTATTATTATTATAATATATAAAATTAATTTTATTTCTTATTAGTAGTACTTAATATTAGCAAATATAAAGATCTTTTTATATAAGAAAAACTTTTAAGGTTTTATTAAAGTAATTATATAAACTATAGTTATAGTATTTTATAGTTTAGCAATTTTTTTAATATAAAAGTTTATAAAAACTAAAAAAAGTTTTTTTTTTTTAATTATTTTAATACTTAAGAACTATTATAAGTTTTTATCCCTAGTAAAATTATAGTAGGTTTTAAATATAGCGATTGCTTTATTTGTGGTTTTTAAGCTTTTTTGCTTATATATTATAACTATATTATTAATATATATAAATAGAAATATATTTTTAAAAAAATAGTAATAAGGTTTATAAAATATTAGTTTAAAGTTTATTTTTTATAATAACTTAGTAAGTTTTTTTTGCTATAATAAAAAAGACTTTTAAAGCTTATATAAGGCTTATAGTAGCTTAACTATTATATTTAGCTTTTAGTAGCTTAAAAATATATATATATAAATTTTTTTATTTAATTTAATATTTGTAAAAATATTTATAATATTATATTACTTAAGTTCTAGGTTAAACTTAGTAATAATAGCTATTAATATTTGAAAAGATTTTTTTATTAGTATATTAATATAAATATTTTTTTAATTATTATTTAGCTACTGATTTTTTTATACTACTTGTAATAGTTAGTATAATTTATATAGTTTTAGGTACAGTTTTAGCAAAACTTGTAAGAACTCTAGACCTACATGGCAATAAAATAAAAAGTCTACGTATAGATTAACCTAACTTTGCAGCTATATATATAAAGTTTATATTTATTTACTTTATAAACTTTAACTTTTTTTTTCTTTTTTTTTTTTTTTAGTTTAAAATTTTTGTTTATAATATTAATAAACTAACTATAAAAACTTTACTTAATTAATTATAATATTACTTTAAGCTTACTAATTATTTATTAATAAATATTTAATAAATATTTTTTTTTTTTTATTATAATTAATAAAATATAAATATATTTTTTTTTAATTATATATTTAATATAAAAAATTATATATTTTATAATATAAATTTAATTTTAATATAACTTTAATAAAACTTTTAACTTTTATACTACTTAAAAATTAATAATTTATAAAAAATCTAACTTTAAATATTTTTATTTTATTTTTAGTTTTTAAATAATTAAAATAACTTTAATTTTTAAGTATAGCTAGTTTTTTATTATTGAACAATTTTAAAAAATTAAGCACTAAACTTTTTTATAAACGTTTTAAATAAACCAATATTTAAAAAAAAATCTAAAAAAATTAAAAAATTAAAACTTAAAAAAGCAAAATCTAAACTAGAACTAAAACAATTTAAAATAAATAATATATTTAAAAATATAGTACTAAATATTATAACTATATAAGCTTATAATTTTATATTAGTTTTAATAGAACTTTTTTAATAAATAAAAAAAATAAAGCGTTAATTTTTTAATATATTTATTTTAATATTTTTAAAAAATAACTATAATTTAATAATAAAAAATATATTTAAAAGTACTAATTTTAAACTTTTTAGTTTTATTGTTTTATTTGTTTTTTATTTTATTAGTTTATTTTTTAGTATTTTAAACTTTATTTATATTAAAAAAGCTAAAATATAAAAAATTAATTCTAATAAATTTATAAAAAATAAAGCTTTATTTAATAATTAGGTTTATAAACTAATAAAAAAGCTAAATAAAAATATTATTATATTCTAAACTAAAAATAACTAATTTTAATATATTATAAGCTAATTAAAAAAATATATTAAAAAATTAATAAAAATATATTTTTATTTAACTAAAAAATTATTTAATAATATTACTAAAATAATTTAAACTTTATTAATAATTTATTATAACTCTAACTAAGCAATTATTACTTATAAAATATTTTAAATTTATATATATAAAACTAATAAAAATATTAATAAATTTATTTTTATATTTAATAGTTTAACTTAAAAATATTAATTTATTAAATTATAATAAAAATATAAATTATAGAACTATTTTTATATAAACTTAAAAAAAAATTTATATAAAACTTTTATAAATTTAAATATTTTTTATAAATTATTTATTAATAAAATTATTAAATTAATATATAATACTAAACAAGTTTATAAAAACTATTAATAAACTAAACTTATTAGTTTAATTAAATAAAAATCTAACTTAAATAATTAAGTTTTTAGTAAACTAGTTTATTAATTTTTAGCTAATTTTAAAAGTTTTAAAATATTTATTTTAAAATAATTAAAATAAATATTAATTATAAAAAAAAAAAAAGCTTATTAAAATAATAAGACCTATTTTATTTATAATCAAAAAAAATATATATTAGTTAATTATTTTAATTAAAAGCTTAAAACTTTAAGCGTTTAATTAATAAAAAAAAGCTATAATAAAAATAGCTTTAATAGTTTATTTAATTTAAAAAATAAATAAAACTAATAAAAATCTTTTTATTAGTTTTTTTATTTATTTTAATTAAAATATATAATTAAAACAAATTAATTATTTTTAAAATATTTATTTAATTATAAGTTAATAATATTAAAATAAAAATTTTAATTTTATATAATATTAAAACTTATACTTTTTTAATAATTAATTATAAGTTTATATAATAAATTAAATAATAATTAAAAATAAAAATAGTTTAATTAGTTAAACTTTAAAAGCTTTATAACTATTAAAGCAAAATAATTAGCAAAATTTACAAATATTTAATATATATTATAAAAATTAATAATTAATCATTTAAAAACTAAATATTTTAAATTATTAATTTTAGTTATAATATTATTATTAATATTAAATAGTTAATAAAACAAAATATTTTAATAAAAACTTAAAAATAATAATTAATCTAGCTAAATAATTTATTTTTATTAGTTTAATTTTTATTAATAATTATAGTTAAACTTTTTAGCTATAAATAATAAAATATAAACCTAAAAATATAAAAAAATATAAATTAATATAATTAAATATAAAAAAAATACTATTAAATATTAAAATAATTTTTTAAAAACAATTAAAATTAAAAAAACCAAAAAAAAACCTAAGACTTTTAAACCTAAAACAAAAAAAGTCTATATAATAACTTTTTAAAAAAAAAAACTGAACTACTATTAAAAAAATTATATAAAATTTCTAAAATTATTTCTATTAAAATAAATAAAAATAACTAGCTAATAAAATTTTAAAAAAACTTATTATAATTAAATTTATAATAACTAAAAATAACTATATAAAACTATTTAAAAAAAATTTAAAAGTAATTAATATTTTATAAAAAAATAGATTTAAATTAATTAAGTAATATTATAAAAAACTTTTAATAATAAACCGATTTTATTTTTAAAAAAAAAAACCTTTAATATATAAAATTAATATAAAGCTTTTTACTTTTTTAGCTATTATATTTAAAAAAGTTCTTTTTAAAAAAAAAATCTAAAATTTTATTATTATTATAACTAAAATTTAATATAATACTAAAACTTAATAATAAAAAATATATTTTTAATTTTTGTTAATATTTTATATTTATATAGTTTATTTTATTTAAAAAAAAATTTATAAATAAATTACTAGCTATAAACTTTATTAAATAAAATATAAACTTAAATATTACTTTTGTTTTATTTATATTTAAACTTAAATTAATTAAATATAAATTTATAATTAATTATTAATAAAAAAATATATATTTAAAAAATCAAATTATATTAGCTTTAAATATTAGTAATATTATATTTAATTATTATAATATTATTTAATTTATAAAATTAAATATTATTAAAACTTTTTATTAATTATTATTAATTATAGAATTATATTATATTATTTTTTTTTAAATTTATAAAAAGATATTTTAATAAAAAGTTTTATTATTTGGTTTAAAAATAAAACTTGCTTAATAATAAGCTTTTATTAATACATAAATTTAAAATTTTTTAAATAAGTTTATAAATATTTATATAAATAATATTTTAATTTATTTTAAAACTAAAAAATAATACTAAACTTATTATAAAAAAATAATCTATTATTTATATTAAAAAAATATTAAAAAGTTTTATTTTAATATATTTATTATTAATTATTTAAAAATAGTTATAAAAACTAAAATAAAAATTAGAATTAATTTTATAAAAATCTAAATAATCCTAAATTAGAACTTTAATAATTTTAAAAGTACTAAATTAATTTAATTATTTTTTAAGCTTTATAATTATATTTATATGTTTATTTATAATATTAATAAAATTGCTACTTTTTTAAATTAACTATTACAAAAAAATAAACTGTTTGTAATAGGACTAAAACAAAAATAAGCTTTTAAATATATAAAACTACTAGCTTATAAAATATTTATTTTAGCTTTTTTTAGGCTTAGCTAACTAATACAAATAAAAATAAATATTTTATATAATATAATAAAAAAAATTATTTAATAAAAAAAAATATATATAACTTAAAAACTTATAAAATATTTTTTAAAAACAATAATATTAACTAAGCAAGCTTATTTAATTTAAAACTATAAATTTTTAGTAGTAATATAAATTTTGAAATATTATTACTTAGAGCTCTTTAAAATTAAGTTTTATTATATTTTTTAAATAAATAGATTTTATTAATATAATAAATATACTAAGCTAATTTTTTATTAAATTTTAATATTATTTTTTAATACTAACTAAAATAAAAAAATATAATAATTAATATTTTATTAAAAAAAATAAATAAGCTTTTTATAATTAAAACTAAAAAAACTAAAAAATAAATAATAATATTAGTTTTATTTAATAAAATACTAAGTTTTATATTAATTATAGACTTTTTATTTAATACTTTTTAAAAAACTAACCTAATAAATCTAATTAAATAAAAAAACTAGTTATAAGATCTAAGAAATAAAAATAAAAAGCTATATATATTTAAAGTTATTTTAAATAAGATTATTTTTTTTTGTATAGTTTTAATTTAAAAAGCTTATATATTTTTAATTATTATATATTAAAATATTAAAATAAAAATATTACTAGTTTTATTTAAAATATAATTATAAAAAAAATAAAATATTATAAAATAAAATTTCTAGTTTTTTTTATTTATTATTTATACTAGCTATAGTATAGTAATATATAATTATAAATAGTAAAAATATATTATTTAATTAATAAAGTTATAACTATATATAAATCTTTATAAACAAGTTTAGTTATTTAATTGTAATTTTATTTAATAAAAAAATAAATACTATAGAATTATTAGCTATATAATATTATAAAAATTTATAAAAATTTTTTAGTATATTAAATATATAAATATTAAATAATATAGGACTATTTATTTCTAAGTTTATAATAATAATTAATAGTTTTATAAGTACTAAATACTATTTTAATAGTATTTATTACCTTTAAATTTAAAAAACAATAGAATTAACGAATTAAAAACTAGACTAATAACTCTGTTTTTATATTAATAAATACTAAAATAATTAAAATATTTATTTTTTTATTTTAAACTTTATATATAATTTTTTATAATATTTATTAATTAATATATTATTATTAAAAATAATAATAAAAGTTAAAATATAAAACTTTTTAATAATAAATATTAATAAAACTATTATAAATTTTAACACTAAACAATAAACGTTCGAACTAGTTTATTAAACTTAGAACGTTTAAAAAATAGCATATAATATAGCAACTCTTGTATAAAAACAATATAAGCTATAAGCTAATAAAAAAAAACGCTTAATAGATTTTAAAATAAAAAATAAGGTTTTTTTAAAAAAAAAAAGTTTTGCAACGTAAGCACTAACTATTAGATTAGACTTTTAGTTAGTTAGACCTTTTAAAATTTTAAAAAAACAAAAATTTAGCTATGTTTTTAACTTGCCTAACTTTTATAAAATAAAAAACTTGTTTTATACTAACTAATTATAAAAAACAAATAATAATTTTTTATTTTAACAAATTGTTATGCCTGGCATACTAGGACCGGTGCACACTTACTATATATATATACCATGTCCGCACTTACTTCAATAAAAAATCTTCTTTTTATAAGCTTTAGTTTTATAAGCTAACCTTATTAAATATATAATTTATTTTTTTATATATTATATCTGATTTTATAAACTTTTTATTTATAATAATTTTAAAGCTTTTTTTTTAAAGTTATTTATAATATATTTATATAATAGCTTTTAAAAAACCCGGACTATTAATTAAATTAATGCTTTTTAAAAAAGATAAATTAGCTATAAATAATTAATAAAGCCATACTAATTTTTTTTTAAATAAAAATTAAAAATTAAAACTTAATAATAGTTTAATATTTAGTTACTAAAATAATAATAGTACTTTATAACTTAAAAATATTAACTAATTTTTATTATAATAAAATATTTAGTTCGAAGCAAAATTTAAAAAAATAAATAAATAGTTAAAAAAACAAAAATAACCTATTTTTAGATCAAAAGGATCTTAATTTACAAACATATATAAATTAATATTAAAACAGAAACTTAAAAAATATAAATATTAAAAAAAAACTAAAAATCTAAAAAACTTTAAATTTTTAAATTTTTTAGATTTTTTTTAGATTTTTTATTTAAAATATAAAAGTTAGTACTAAAAATAATATAAGCTTTTTAATTTTAGCTTATTACTTACTTTTTAATTTTTATTATTATTATTTAATAAGTTAGATCTAAGTAGTTCTAACTATTAATTATTTTATTATTATAAATATTATAATAATAATAAAAAATTAAATATTAATTTTAATTATTTTTTAAAATTTAAATACTTTTTATTTATTATATAGTTTATTTATAACTAATAAATTAAATAAATTAAAAACTAAAATTTATATTTAAAAATTTATAAAAAAAGTTTTAATAAGCTTAGATTTAAATTATTTATATAATTAATAAAATAAACTAAAATTATAAAAACTAGTATTAAATCTTTTTTAAAAAAAAAACCTACTAAAATTACTTTTTTTATAAATCTAATTAAAAAACTTTTATTAATTAAACTAAAATTTTAATTTATTAATTAATTTTTTTTGTTATAAATATTAATTAGTAGTTAAAAAAAGCTTAGTAATAAGCTAATTAAAACTTTAAAATATTTAATTAATATTTTTTTTAAATTAAGATTTAAAAAAAATAATAAAGCAATAATAAAAAAGCTATATTATATTACTAAAAACTAATTAATCTGCTCTAATAAAAAATTATAAATTTTAATAATTTATTATTTTAAAAAAAATCAATAATAATAAATATAATATAGCATTATTA
Organism: Ustulina deusta; assembly: GCA_023159155.1. Lineage (NCBI taxonomy): Eukaryota > Fungi > Ascomycota > Sordariomycetes > Xylariales > Xylariaceae > Ustulina > Ustulina deusta. The sequence goes on along the minus strand of JAJNNX010000029.1, from coordinate 5,533 downwards.
AAAATTAATAATTTTTGCTTTTAAAACTATAAAGCTTTAATAAAAACTTTTATATTTAAATATTAACCGAACTAATATTAATAAACTTTAAAATTAGCAATAATACTAAAGCTTTTTTAAATAAAAATATTTTAATAATAAAGATTATTTTTATTAAAACTAAAAATACTATAATATAGTTTAGAACTAAAATAATTATTAGTATTATAATTAGCTAAAATAACCTTATTTAAATTAGCAACTTTTTAATAATTATATATTTAAAAAATTATTATTTTTAAAATATTTTAGTTACTATATTTTTAATATATTTTAAAAATAACTATAAAATAATTTTAATAATTATTTAAAACAAAGTAATAATACTTAGAACTTTTTTTATTTTAATTACAAAAAAATAAATTATATTAGTTATAATTATAAAAAACCTAACTAGTAATATTTACTAAAAAATCAAAAATATTAAATTTAAAAAACTTAATTAAAATAAAAACAAAAAAACTTTAATATATTTTATTATTTATAGAAAAATAATTATTATTTGGATTAAAATTATTTATATAATTTTTTAATATATTTTAATAAATATTTAAATAATAATTAAAAAAAAAATAGTTTTAGTTTTAGCTATAAAGCTTGGGCTAAAACTATAGCTTTTTATACTTATTTTATATTAATTTTATATTTTATATAATATTTATTTTACTAGCTTAAAAAAAACCTTATTAAAAATATTTATTAATTTAAATTTTTGCGCTAAATATAATTATATTAATTATATTTTTGTTTTATATAATAAACTAAAAAAAGTTCTATTTTATATTTATATTTTATAATATACTACTAAAAATAGATTTTTTAGTTATAATATTTATTAGGTTACTTATAAACTTATTAATAGCTATAAAGTAACCTGAAAATTTTGGCATACCTATATTATTATTAATTAAAATAATTAGTTAAAAAAAAATCTAGTGCTTTTTTCCTAAATTATATTAAAAAACTAAAAAATTATACTTAATTTAAGTTTGAATCGCTAGTTTTATAGCTTAAGACCTAAACACTTTAAATTAATTATAACTTATTAATTTGCTAAAGTTTATAAAAATAAAAAATATTATTAAGCTATTATATATTTTTTTAAACCTTTTTAGTTAAAAGAATTAAAAACTAAAAAAAATCGCACTAGTTTTAAAAATATTTTATTAGAATTTTATAACTTAGCCAATTTCTTTAATACTAATAAAACTAGCATTTTTTTATATTCTAAACAAAAAAACTTAATAATTAATTTATAAAATAATATTATAATACTTTATTATTTTATTTATTTATTAACCTAAAACAAACTTAAAAAACTTTAAGAATAGTTTATAAAAATAATAATTAACAAAAAAATATAAAAATCTAAAAGTTTAGCTAAAGCTTTTATTTTATTTGTTTTTTAAAAAAATAAAAGTTTAAAAGTATATATAAACTATAAAAAACTTAACTATATTACATAGAAAAATTGCTATATTTTTTATTTTATTTTAAAATTAATAAATAGATTTGCATACGTTAAAATATTTATTAAAATTAATTTTAAAAACGCTTATTATTATATCTGAATTAAAAAAAAAAAAAAAAAATTAGCTTTTTATACACGTTATAATTATTATAAATTTCTAGTTATACTTATAAGTTTATATAATATTTCTGCTACTTTTTAAAACTATATATATAAAGCACTTAATAATATTTTAAATATATTTTATATTATATATTTAAATAATGTTTTTATATTTTTTATAAATAAAAAATCTTATATAAAATATATTTAAAAAATTATTAAAAAATTCTAAAATGCTAAGCTATATATTAAGCTTTTAAAATATTAGTTCTATTAAAAAAAACTTAAATTTTTTAAATATATTATATTTAATTAAAATATTAAAATAAATCCTAGTTATATTAATATAATTAAATAGTAGCTATTTCTTAGTTCTTATTATAAGCTATAATAATTTTTAAAGTTTTATAACTTCTACTAGCGCTTTATTAAAAGATATTTTTAAATTGTTACTTTTTTAGTTTAGTATTTAAAAAAAAGCATAACTAGAATAAAAAAAAATCGAATCTTTTTAAACCGTCCTATAATAAAAGCTTTTAAAAAGCTTTAGAACTTATTTAAGAAAGCTATTTTTTTTATATATTTTAACTTTAAAAAGTAAATATTAATAAAAACTAATTTTTTTAAAGCAGTACTAATAAAGAACTTTTTTTAAAAAAATAATTAAAATAAATAGCGTTCCGTTATATTTTATTCTTGCAAGTTTACTAATATAAAATTAAACTATAAAACTTTAAATTAAAAAATATTTATAATTATAAAATATTTTAAATATTAGTAGTATTATTTTTAAAAAAGCAAATTATTAGTTAAAATATTAATTAACTATAATAATTTTTAAATATTTATAAAAATTCCAAAGCTAAATAAAAAACAAGCTTATTAATATATATATTTAATTTTTTTAATTTTATTATTAAATATAAATAAAGCAAACAAAACAGAGCTAATTTTTTATTATATTAACCTAATTATATAAGTAATTTGCTCTAAAATATTAATTTTTTTTTAATACTAAAAAGAAAAATTGCAGTAATATAAACTAAGATTTCTAATAAATACTTAAAAATATTAGTAAGCAAAGTATGTACTGCCCGACCCCTTAAAAAAGGACTATTTTTATATAAGCAGTTATATATATATAGGCGTAAATAGCTATAAGTAATAAAAACTTCTAAAATTTAAATATATTATAAAGTTTATAAAATATAATCTAAAATATTTAATAAAAAAACCTTAAATATAAATTAATTAAAAAGCATATTAATACTAAAAAATTTACGGACTTTTAATAAATAATTAAAAGATCTTTTTTATATTATAAAAATAAAGTTTATATATTTTTTAAAAAATCTATTTATTTTTAGCTTATTAAATTATATTATAATAATTTATTAGCAAAATATTTTAAACAAAAATATATATTTAAACTATTATAGCATAAGTTTTTCTAACTAAAAATAAAAACAAATATTAATAATTATATAAGTAATTATATAATATATTTTAAATTAAAAGCAAAACATTACTAAAAATATAACAAACTTAATATTTTATTTATATTTTTAGCTTTTATAATTAGATTATTTTTAACTTTTTATAAAAACTACTAAATTAATTATATTTTAGTAATTATTAATAAATTTATTTTTTATTAATATTAAAATAACTTTAATATAGTTTGCTACTTTATTTTATTAAAAAATTAAATATATTTATAAAAGTTTTATAAGTATTATATTAAACTATAGCTCTTTTTTTACTAGTTATTTCTAATTAAACCTATACTATTATTTTAAAATCAAAAAAAACATTTGGTTATGTTTTACCCTAGAACTAATAAACAAATAAAATATATAAATCAAATAATTAAAACTACTTTAAATGCTTTATTAATAATAAACAAACTAATTAGCTATAACTATTTTTTTAAGTATATTTTATAATTAATTTAGCTATTAATAGTATAACTAGCAAATTATTTTTTAAAGCCCTATATAGCTATATATTAAAATTTAAACTATTTATTAAAAATAACTTTATTTTAAAAGGGGTACTAATAGTATAAAAACAATTATAAAAATTATAAACTATTAAAAATAACTTAAAAAATTAGTAGCAAATTATAGTTAAAAAAGCATTAAAAATATTACAATATTAAACATAAATTTATAACTTATAAAATTAGAAATATAGTAATATTATTTATAAAAAATTTAAATTTTAAATATTTTAAACTTATATTAAGTTTATTAGCTTATTTTAAATCTTTAGCTATATTAGATCATAGGTATATTGTTTTATATTTTTAGTATAATATGCTTATTTTTATAATGTTTTTTTATTTAACTACTTAAGCTTTAGAAAACTAATACTATATATAACTTATTTATATTAGATTTTATAAATAATTTAAATAAATAAAAAATTAAAAATATAGTAGTAAAACAAATATATAACTATAAGTTATATTATAAAATTAAATAAAAAAGCTAGCTAACTAAATATAACTAATAAGTATTAATTATTAATATTATAATATTTAAAGCAATATAAGCTTTTAAGTAATAATAAAGTTATAAAAAAAAGAACTTTTAACTTAGTAATTTATATCTAAAACAATAAAAAAAAAAGTTAATTATTTTTATTTTTATTTAAAAATATTTAGCTTTATTACTTAAAAACTTAACTAATTTAATAATTGTATTAGCCCGAAACTTTAGCAAATTAATAAAAACAAACCTATAAAAAACTTATATAGTTAGAATCAAACTAACTATTTTAAATATTTAATTTGCGCCTTATTATTAAGCTATATATAAAACTATTCCTAAGATTAAATTTTATTAAAATAATAAATATTTAAGTTTATTATAATAATTATAGCAGTAGCCCAGGTTGCTTAATTATAAATATTTATAATTATTTTTTTTAATTTTATTATAAAACAATAAATAGCTAATATTTATAATATATAACTATAATCTTTAAATTAAAAATATATAATAATTGTATAAAAATATGCTTTATATTAATTATTTATTTATTTATATTAAATAATAATATAAAATAAAATTAAACAAAAATATTTATAGTATTAAAAAAAATATATTACTATTTAAAACAGGACGTTTTTTTGCTGTATTATTAATTAAGAATATATAGTATAAATGTTTTAAAAATATATAAATAATTTATAAAAACTTAATAAAACAATAAAATAACTATTTATTTTAGTATTACTAAGTTTATTAGTAAAGCCGAACTATATATAATAAATTACTAAAAATAATAAATGCTTTTAATAAACAAAATTAAATACTAGCTAACTATTAATAAAACTTTATAAAAACTTATTAAGTAATTAAACCTACTTTATTAATAATTTTATTGCTATTTATATTTGTTTAAGATTAAAAAACTAATAAACTAATCTAGCAATTTATAATATAAACTATATAAAAAATATTAACCTAGAACTTAATTAAATAAAAAATCTAAATTAGTATTAATATTAATATAAAATAAATATAGATTTATTATAAAGTTATATATTTTATATTCTTTTTAGCACTTATTATAAAAAATGCTTTAGCTTTTTTTATAATATAAATAACTTAAATAAACTAGCCAAAGTTAAGCTAAGCCCTATTATAAGTATTATTAAAACAATATTAGTACGTATGGCGTACTATAGACTAAAGATTTAATAAGTTTATATTTATAAGCTTTATTTTTAGCTTTTAGTAGCCTGTTTATATATATATTACTTATGGTTATAATAATTGTAGCTATTTATAACTTTTTTAGTAAACAAGGCGCTAAAAGCAACAGTTATAGCAGTTCTATAAAAACTTTTTCTTAAAAAAAAACATAAAAAGGGTTAAAAATAGTATTAAATATAATAATATAAATATAAAA